>JARFIW010000089.1:9847500-11047500 GCA_036346225.1 Platerodrilus igneus | reverse complement strand
TCACCAAACTTAGAAAGGAAGCTATACGTCTGGGTAAGATATTGACGACGAATGTGTCCATGATTCCTATGGATCCCCAGAATAAACTTTTGTTCCACACGACCAAAGACTGTGGGATATGTAAGAAACCATCTTCTATTGGGTTCCACAGTTTATTCCAGTGGTGTTCCACAACCTTAGTGGAAACGATGCTCATTTCATCATTAAAGAACTGGGGTATTACAACGACAAGATTAGCGTTATACCGAACAATAAAGAACGTTTCATCTCGTTTTCAAAAACTGTACTACTATACGATACGGAAGTGGTCTTGGACAACCAAGAAAAGACTGCCAACAACTCCTGTGTCCAACTTCGGTTTATTGACCCCCTCCGATTTATGTTGTCCGGGTTGGACATACTGGCAGAGAATTTAGCCCAGGACCAGTTTGTAGTGGCCAGAGGTCACTTTCCCGAGGATTTCAAGTTCCAAGTGGTTACCAAGAAAGGCGTATTTCCATACACTTACATACAAAGTATGTAAGTATTGGAGGAAACAGCACTACAACCACAGGCCGCCTTCTACAAAGACCTCGCTTCTACATCCATTATCACCGACAAATACGAGAGGGCCCAGAAGGTATGGCGAGACTTTGGTCTCAACACGCTCGGGGAATATAACGGCCTCTATTTGAAGACAGATGTGCTGTTGTTGGCAGACGTCTTCGAGAACTTTTGCCTGGTGTGCATGTCGACTTATAACCTCAATCAGTGCCAGTATGTGACAGCGACCTCATTAACCTGAGACGCCATGTTAAAATACACCGGCGTGAAACTGGAGCTCCTCACGGATATTGGCATGCATCATTTTATAAAGTCAGGGATCAGAGGGGGGCTGACCCAGTGTAGTAGACACTAAGCTACTGCCAACAACAAGTACATGGAAGAATATGATTCTACGGCCCCGTCTAAGTATTTGTCCTACTACGATGTCAATAACTTATAGGGTTGGGTAATGAGCCAGACTCTCCCTCTTGGAGGACTCCGGTGGTTGCCACCTGTTGGCGGCTCCGTGGCGTAGTGGTATGTGTGTGACTACTATGCCCAAGGTCCCGGGTTGGAATCCCGACACGGTCCGCTTGAAAAATGTTAGGCGAACATTTTTCACAAAAATACATCTTCGTTCGGAGGAGAGGTAAAATGGAGGTCCCGTATGTTAAAGATCCCTACCATGCTCGAAACAGCAAGGATTCGGCAAAATTCAACATTTTCCAGCTAAAAGAAAACTCGCTTCCTGGCCAATGTAGTACCTTCGGGTGGAGCATTGGAAATCACATGTAAGGTTGCTACCTGCTGATATAGCCGGTCTCTAGGCCACCATCTTAAATGTTCCCAAGAACTGTGCAAAAGAATATATTCTGGAGGTCGATTTGAAATACCCTTTACATTTGACGATCTCCAAAACGATCTGCGTATCTCATCTAAATCTCCGAAGTTTCTCGCCACATTAGAAGACAAACGCCGTTACGTCATCCACTATCGGAATATACAGCAGTGTGTGCGGAACAGATTAGTGTTGACCTCCATCCACCGGGTTTTCGAGTTTGATAGGTCTCCATGGTTGAAGCCTTACATCGAATTGAACACAGACCTTCGCAATCGTGCCATCAACGCTTTTGAGAAGGACTTTTTCAAACTCATGTACAATGCTATTTTTGGTAAAATCATGGAGAATGTAGACAAGCGCGTCGACGTCAAGCTCGTAGTTCGGTGGGAGTGTGACCGGAAGACCTTGTGCGCGAGTACCCTGTTTGCCCACCCGAACTTTAATTGTAATCTGGTACTAGGCGAAAATTTAGCGCTCAAACAGATGAACCGCGTTAGAGTTACCTATAACAAGCCTGGCTTTTCGATTTTAGATCAGTCAAAAACCTTGATTTACGACTTCTACTATGGGAAAATAAATCCTGTGTATAGTTCTAAGCTTTCGCTTTTGTATACAGATACCGATTCGCTCGTGTATAGTGTAGAGACAGAAGACTTGTACAGTGACATTCGTGCCCACTTGGACCTATTCGACACTAGTGACTATCGCCCAGACAATTATAAGATCTCCCTTGTAAACAAGAAAGTGCCCAGAAAGTTTAAGGACGAACTTAATGGGGAGTTAGTTTTAGAGTCTGTGGGTACTCGCGCCAAGAGTTATTGTATAGTTAGCGAAAGAGTTGTTATAAAAAAGATTAAAGGGGTCAAGCGTATTGTTGGGCAGGGTATAAGTGTAGATTGCTTTAAGGACGTAGCACATAACAGTAATGGCCGAGCTGTCGTACATTCGATGCGGTCTATTAGGAGCAAAAAACACGCTTTGTTTACGCTGTTTATCAAAGTAAGTTAATCGGGCGCAGATGACAAGCGTTTTGTCATCCTTAACACGGCCCTAACGTATACACGGAGACATATAATAGGTAAATGGATAGACTTTATTTTACGTAGTTTATAAGTTGCATATATTGTTTAGATTAAAGTTGTATATTTTACTTGCCTGTTTTAGGAGGAGCCCTGTATATACATGTCTTAACCTAGGAGCGTGAACAACACTGCCAAGTATTTAATCTGTATTAATTTACTAAAATCACTCAATTTTATATTTATTTGCTTGTATTTTAACCTATACTTGTAGTAGGTTTTAGTATACGCGTATTTGTTTCAGGGCTACATTTGCGAGCCTTTGTACTGTTTCAACACCCTTTTATTATTATATCTATGAGGAAGCGTCATTTTTACTGTATTCTATTACTGTTTAAGGCGTAATTTATTTGAAGTACATGTATATATTCGTTAATAAATTTATATTTTATACATATTGTTGCTTATTTCTAGTTCCGTGCACAATTATCAATATCAGAGAACGGGAACAATTATTCTTTAAAATATTAATCCCCAAACTTATGATATGTAATTGAATTAACATTGACCTGATTTTTAAAAAACACTAGCATATGTTATTTGTTATTTTAGTTAAAACGTTTTAGCTGTACTTCTCATTTACATATGTAGTCCAATGGCTAAGCTACTCACCTACCATGCCGGCGACCCCTAGGTGGGGGTATAGTGGGGTGGGGGTATAGTTCGAAATAAGGTCCGGAAGTGCGTCTCAAGAAAGGTATTCACACTACTCTCGCACAGGGCCTCGCACTTCCTAGCTATGGCGCTGATTGTACATCTGTGTATATTGCATGCACACGCATGTGTGTGTACGTTCGTGCGTGGGGTGTTTATGCATGTGGCGCGTCTGCTTGTGTGCCTACGCGAGTTGTGTATCCCCCAATTAATGTATATATATATATTATAATGTCTAAGGGAGCTACTAAGAGTTATAAGGGTTGTTTAGTACAAGGTAGTATATGCCAAACAAAATAATCCACATATTTGATCACATAAACTTAAAATTTATGTTTGCCGTATTTTATGTATACTAAAATACCATTCAAATATAGTAGTTGAAATTAAGTGCCAAAAGGCAATTTTAAAATGACTAAGTGACGTAATAAGATGTGCAGTGCTCAAGGGTTTATACCGAGTTTGAATTTTAAAAGCCTTTGAAAGTACATTTGCCGTCCAAAAGCCGGATACGTCTATGAATGTTCACTATCAACATGCATCCAGGGTCAAGTATAATTTATTTTGGTTTCATTTTCTATAGAATCAACTTTTGGACAATATTTGTAAACTCAAAATTATTAGTTATAACAACGTAAAATATGATTGGTGGAATGTAAAGATTTAGGACATATATTAGAATTTAATGTGATTATGAAATTGTATAAAAGACATGAACTTTGGTATGTGCGACACGAACGTAGTTATTTGTTATGAACTTTAAGATGTAGTGGGCTAGTAGAGAGTTAACATGGTCGCCTTAGAGAGTAAACAAAGGGGATTATTTTCGAACCAATTTTGTAAAAAGACGTGTTTTACTAACTGTGCTAATTTGTATCAAAATATTTAAAAAAGTAAATAAAAGTAGTTGTTTTAAAAGGACTTTCAATTGAATAAAGTGGTAAAGAAACAAGCATCAAAAGTATAAAGTGAATAGTAGTGATTGTGCGACGGTAAATTATTGGATTTGGAGAGTGGTTTAAAGGTAGCAGGACATCGGGAGTGGATATACATAGAAAGAAGTTGGATAGGAGCATTGAGAAAAAAGAAATAGGAACGAGTAGATTGGGATCAGATACGGAGAAGCGGACGGATTTATAGAGAAAACAAGGATTCGAAGCGGAGATTAGCACAAGGGAAGTTGTAGCACTGGTTTTTCTAAATTCGAAATTTGGGTTAATCATTTCAGGTATTGGGGAGCAGTTAAAATTCAAGGACACCTGGAAGTGGCACGAAAATTCAAGAACATCATTGTGAAGACGCATACGGTGATAAGGATTTTGAGCCAGCATTCAGGAAGGCATCAACGGAGTATAGACCAGGTGAGTGTTTAAATATATCTTTAATACGTCAAAATAGTCATACAAATTTTGGTTGTAATTGAATTTGGCACATAGCAACTTTGATCTTATTAGAAAACTTGGCATATACAAAAGTAGAGTATCAATTTTAGTAGTAAAACAAAAGAGTGCACTTTGGTTGGACTTAGCACATCTACTTATAACGGAACCCACTATAAGTAGCTTGAACACCCTGAGATTAAGAGCTTAAATAGTCGAGGCATTGCAATAAATAATTAATTAAAGAACCAACCAAACAGTGCAAGTACGGGGCGTGCATTAGGTGTGCACATTTTAAAAGTTTATAAAATAAAGGGTAGAATATAGGTGGAACTCAAAGTAGGGCGGTTTAATATATGTTTAAACCCAAAGGGGGGCGGTATAATATATGTAGCAAACCCAACGTGGGGCTGAAAAAAGGCTAGACTGAGTTGAAATTAGACAGAAATAGTAGTAGGATACAGGATCCAGAGATTAGGTGGGGCCCGCAGTTTTTTTTTTCTTTATTTTTCAGGCATACGAGTTCAAAGACAGGCTGCAGAGATGACGGACCCAGGAATGAAACGGATTACGAGATCGGAACTGATATACGGAATTGAAGCAGAAATCACGACACTAAACGATGAAATTAGGACACAGGACATAGAGCTAGACGCAGGAGGAGACATCCAGGAGACGGAGGCGAGACAGACAGACTCGGAGGCGTCAGACAAGGACCCGGACCAGCCGACGGCACCGGAGGTAAGGGTAGCAGAAATCGCCGGAACCCAGGACCTAATACGACTCATAATGAGCTTGCAAACAAATTTGCAGAACGATTTTAAAACTTCACAGACAAATTTAACGAACAAATTTGAAACTTCAAACACGGAACTGAAGGCGGAACTATCGAATTGAAACTTCACGCACTGAACAAAAAGAGGCAAATACGCATTTAAATAACAAAATAACGACTTTAACAAACCGAATTGAAGATTCACACACTGAGTTAACCAATAAAATTGTAGAATCACACACCGAACTGAGAAACGAGTTTAGGACAGCACACACGGAAATAATGAACCAAATTAACGAATGGCAGACAGAGTTTGAGACGACACGCACGGAACTAAAAACGGGTCTGACTGACACAATTACAGAGTCACACGCGGAACTACATACGGACGTCACAGACAAAACCGAACAGTCGCGGACAGATGTAAAGACATCACACGCGGAAAAACAAACGGAGTTAACAGACCAGATTGCAGAAACACACACGGAACTACAAACGGACCTAACAGACAAAATCGAAGAGTCGCGGACAGAGGACGAACGAAGGACGGAATTACAAGACAACGCAGACCGCGTAGATGACGAGACTAAAATTACACGGGTACAATTGCAGGGACAGACACAGCACTTGACACCGAAATTGGGCGCGAACGACATGGTATTACTACTCACAGGACAAGTGGTACTAAACGTTAAAACACTACGGGAATTTTTAGGCGTCATGACAAACTTCGACTTGGCAACGGCACTAGAGACAAAAACAAGGACTAGTTATTGGGATCAAAACCGGAGTTATAGGGATGACAACCGACGACATGCATACCACGAACAGCGACATAACATAGACAGGACAATTTCCATCACGAACATCGACCCAACTACCGACAGGACTATTTTAACCACGGACACCAAAATCACTGGGGACACGACGGAAACAGGAGACCATACTACAATAGGGAACACCGGGAGAACGACTTACAAAGACAAAACAGGCACCCGCACGACGACAACGCGGATGACGGCCGGACGACGGGAGGAGGTACGCAGAACGGATACAGCCGGACGGACAGGGACGCGAATGTCCACCACATAACGACCAGCGCAAGGACTCAGGACACGGATCAAATTGAAGTGGTGCAGATACACGAGGCACCCGCAGAAAAAAAAACGCAAAATTTTGGAAGAATAAATGTATAGGATTAAAGGTCGACGTGGTTTATAGTTTAAAAGACTTGTTGTTAAATAATTATAATTTGAATAAAAAGAACCTTTTGTTCATTAATATTAGTTTAAATGAGTGTTTATATGTTGCTTTAGTTGATAGTGGTTCACAGTTGTCGCTGGTTGATGAGAAGGTGGTGATAAAACATGCTGACTTTTTAAAAGGTAGAATAGAAGCGATTGATGGGGTTAATTTATGGTCGGCAATGAATAAAAAGTTAACTACGATTTATAGGATCATCCGTGTACCGATATTTGTAGGGGATAAAAATGCAGGAGAGGCAGAGTTTTTAATTACAAAGGGTTGCATATAGATTTCATATTAGGAATGGATTTTATAGAGGATTTTGGATTGAATATAGATGGTAAGGATAGGTCGATTCGAATTTTGATAAAGATAAGTTATGGATGGTGTCTACGGTTAGTGAGGAATATAGGAATGGAGATAATATAGATAAGTCGGGATTAGGAATGGATAGGACAAGTGATTATAGACAGGTTAAAGTACGATTATGTAATATGTTTGTGAGATTAATTAAGGATGAACAGATTGGAAAAGTGAGTAGTGAGATAAAGGCGAAGCTAGAAGAATTATTTAATAAATATGTAGGGTTATTTAATGAAGAGCCAAGATTGGCGAGGCGATATATGCATAAGTTAGAGGTCACGGAAGACAACGGGTTTAATACAAAGGTGTATCCAATTCCGTTTGCTATTAGAAATAGGGTTAAAGCCGAGATTAACAAGATGTTACGAGATGGAATAATAGAACCAGCGAAAACTCAATATGTGAACCCGGTAGTTATTGTTCCTAAACCCAATAAAAGGGATATAAGGATTTGTTTGGATGCGAGAAAGTTGAATTCGATTACGAAACCGCAGTATGAACAACCGCAGGGGTTGGATAATTTGTTGTACAAAGTGTACGAGATGAAGTTTTCAGTAAATTAGACTTAAAAATTCATTTTGGTTAATTCCGTTGCATGAAGACAGTAAGAAGTTTACAGGGTTTAGTATCGAAGGAGAGATTTACATGTTTTCTGTAGTTCCGTTTGGGTTAAGTAGTTCTTCAGCAGCACTTGTAAGGGCCATGCAGAAGCTGTTTAACGAGTATGAATGTTTCTGTTCACACTATGTGGATGATTTGTTGATTTTTTCAAGGAACGAACAAGAACACCTGGAGCATTTAGAAAAGGTGATCCAGAGGCTGGACGAAGGGGGTTTGAAGTTGAACGTGGAGAAATGCGAGTTGTTCAAGAACAAAGTTACATATTTAGGGTTTGAAATCAGTGAGAATGGGATGAAAATTTGTAATAAAAGGTTGGACGAGTTGAAAAGATTGCTCAACCAAAGAACGTGAGAGGATTACGAGGATTTTAGGGTTCTAAATTATTATAAACGATTTATACCGCGATATTCTGAGTTGTGTGGGCCGTTGGTGAGTTTATTGAAGAAAATGAAAGATGGAAATGGACTGCTGATCGAGAGAAGGCGTTCCAGGATTTAAAAGTGCATTTTATAAAGAGTTGTCATTAAAATATCCAAATTTCAAAGACGAATTTATTTTAAGAACGGATGCGTCGAAATATGCGATAGGGGCTGAGTTGGTGCAGATCCAGGACGGAGCTGAGGTACCAATTGTATTTATTTCGAGGGTATTAAAAGACTGCGAAACCAGATATGCGACGGCAGAGAAGGAAATGTTGGCTATAGTATATGCAGTGAAAAAGTTGCGTTTTTATCTGCTAGGTAACAAATTTTTAATAGAATCCGACAACACGGTGGTAACATTTATGAAGAAACCGGAGTTTCTAAACAGCAGGTTGTACAGATGGGCGTTAGTATTACAGGAATACGATTTTGAAATCAAGCACAAGCCAGGCAAGGAGAATGTGACGGCGGATTTTCTAAGCAGACCGCAGGTGGAAAAAAATAAAGACGTGAAGGATTGTTTAGTTGCTTTGCAGGAGTTCAGGGATGTTGGTCGGTGGACGAATGCCAAGCTAATGGAAACGCAAAGGCACAGTGAGGTGAGCTCGATCCGCGAGAGATTAACAAGCGAAAATGTGGAGGAGTACCGTGGATTTACCATCGTAGGGCAGTTCGTAGTAAAAAGGATAGGTGAGGCAGAGCTGGTAGTGGTATCCAGAGACGCGGCTGTGGAAATTATAGATGAAATTCATTTAAATTTTGGACATATAGGTATAAGAAAAACATTTTTGGTATTCAGGGAGGCGTTTTATGCACGGAACGATATCACGGTGGTTAAAGAAAGGATTAATCGTTGCAAAATTTGTATCTTAGGGAAAGAATGTACCGATGAGTGTGAGCGTGAGCGGACCATTGGAATTGGTAGCTATTGATTACTTAAGCAACCTGATTACGAGTGAACAGGGGTATCGGCACATATTAGTAATGGTGGACGTTTTTTCAAAATTTGTTAAATTATTTCCGGCAAGGCGAAGCAACACGGTGCATGCTTTACAGTCGAGTAAAGAATTTGGAAGCCATGTAGGGAGAATGGAAAGGATTTTGGTAGACAACGCAACTTATTTTAACAACCAAAGATTTAGGAACGGGTTAAATCGAGCGCACATTAAGGTGTCATTTAGCAGTATACGGCATCCGAAAGCAAATCCATGCGAACGATATATACGGGAGGTAATAAAATATCTACGGTTAGCAACGCAAGAGCACCATAATAGATGGGTTAGATATCTGCCGCAGATTGAAAATTTCATGAATTGTGTACCGAGTTCAGTTACAAAAACGTGTCCGATAACATTGATTCGGAGGATTATACCAGCAAGGCCATGGAGGGAAGAAGTCGAGGTACAAGACATCACAGAGTTGTTGGGCAGTGTTAGACGTAGGATCGAAAGGATGCAGCGTAGGGATATCGACGAAGGTGTAGCAGGATCAAAAAAAGGACGACTTTTGAAATAGGAGATATGGTGGTGGTGAAAAGGTTAAGAGTTTCGAACCGCGACAGGAACATTTGCGCGAAGTTGTTGTTTCTTATGAAGGGCCGTACAAGATCACGCGTATTTTGCGGAAGGAAATACATTTGAATTAGCTACTATGACAGGGGAATATCGTGGGCGTTTTCACTTGGAAAATCTATACCCATATAAGGTTGTACAGGAAGAGGGTTTAGTAGAATAGTTGTTATATAGTTCATGCGACGGAAAGTTTAGTTTTGTTTTAGTTTATAAGTTAGGTTAGTATGTAGCATAGTTATACAGACATGTTGAGAATTAAAATAGGGGTTGAATAATTAAAATATGTAGGAATCCGAAAAGGGTTTGTGTAAAAGGTGAGAGGGGGTTTGATTTTAAATAAAACAAGAAATTATGCACACCAGGAAAGAGTAAAGCCGACGCAATTTCCAATTTCATTCAAAATCAGTGGGGCCAATATAATGTCTAAGGGAGCTACTAAGAGTTATAAGGGTTGTTTAGTACAAGGTAGTATATGCCAAACAAAAATAATCCACATATTTGATCACATAAACTTAAAAATGTATGTTTGCCGTATTTTATGTATACTAAAATACCATTCAAATATAGTAGTTGAAATTAAGTGCCAAAAGGCAATTTTAAAATGACTAAGTGACGTAATAAGATGTGCAGTGCTCAAGGGTTTATACCGAGTTTGAATTTTAAAAGCCTTTGAAAGTACATTTGCCGTCCAAAAGCCGGATACGTCTATGAATGTTCACTATCAACATGCATCCAGGGTCAAGTATAATTTATTTTGGTTTCATTTTCTATAGAATCAACTTTTGGACAATATTTGTAAACTCAAAATTATTAGTTATAACAACGTAAAATATGATTGGTGGAATGTAAAGATTTAGGACATATATTAGAATTTAATGTGATTATGAAATTGTATAAAAGACATGAACTTTGGTATGTGCGACACGAACGTAGTTATTTGTTATGAACTTTAAGATGTAGTGGGCTAGTAGAGAGTTAACATGGTCGCCTTAGAGAGTAAACAAAGGGGATTATTTTCGAACCAATTTTGTAAAAAGACGTGTTTTACTAACTGTGCTAATTTGTATCAAAATATTTAAAAAAGTAAATAAAAGTAGTTGTTTTAAAAGGAGTTTCAATTGAATAAAGTGGTAAAGAAACAAGCATCGAAAGTATAAAGTGAATAGTAGTGATTGTGCGACGGTAAATTATTGGATTTGGAGAGTGGTTTAAAGGTAGCAGGACATCGGGAGTGGATATACATAGAAAGAAGTTGGATAGGAGCATTGAGAAAAAAGAAATAGGAACGAGTAGATTGGGATCAGATACGGAGAAGCAGACGGATTTATAGAGAAAACAAGGATTCGAAGCGGAGATTAGCACAAGGGAAGTTGTAGCACTGGTTTTTCTAAATTCGAAATTTGGGTTAATCATTTCAGGTATTGGGGAGCAGTTAAAATTCAAGGACACCTGGAAGCGGCACGAAAATTCAAGAACATCATTGTGAAGACGCATACGGTGATAAGGATTTTGAGCCAGCATTCAGGAAGGCATCAACGGAGTATAGACCAGGTGAGTGTTTAAATATATCTTTAATACGTCAAAAATAGTCATACAAATTTTGGTTGTAATTGAATTTGGCACATAGCAACTTTGATCTTATTAGAAAACTTGGCATATACAAAAGTAGAGTAACAATTTTAGTAGTAAAACAAAAGAGTGCACTTTGGTTGGACTTAGCACATCTACTTATAACGGAAGCCACTATAAGTAGCTTGAACACCCTGAGATTAAGAGCTTAAATAGTCGAGGCATTGCAATAAATAATTAATTAAAGAACCAACCAAACGGTGCAAGTACGGGGCGTGCATTAGGTGTGCACATTTTAAAAGTTTATAAAATAAAGGGTAGAATATAGGTGGAACTCAAAGTAGGGCGGTTTAATATATGTTTAAACCCAAAGGGGGGCGGTATAATATATATATATATATATATATATATATATATTGCTGTGATAAGGGGTTGTTTAAGGGTGTATTGTATAGCAAGGGTCGTGAAGTAGCCATAAATTGTAATAGGAAGCAGAAAACTGCATTTATTTAACGGAAAATTAAGTAACTTGGATATTATGTAAATAGTAAACATTTAACACCCTGTATATAGAGCATAATTAGTTTTAAGCGACGCAAATAAACACATCTTACAATAAGAGGACGCATATTTAGCATAGAAATTGGTAATTCATACATTAGGTAAATAACAAGTATTTAACACTCGGTATATAGAGCTTTATTAATTTTAAACAATGCAAAGTGAAAATATCTTTCAGTAGAAGTACGCTTGTTCAGGAGAAAATGATAGTAAATGTAATTGAAGATGCGTAAATAAATAAACATACACGGAAATCAAATTTGAAGTTACATCATGTATTTTTGTATAATATGGAAAACGCGATATATACACAAAACAACGTATGGTCTGATAACGAGGTATCTATAAGCAAATAACCATTACCCGGAAAACCAAAGATATTACATCAGAAAACCACTTCAAGTGCAGGACATACAAAGACCTTATTAGTTAAGATAGCGAGAGACTTGTTGAAAACCCAACCCACATGCAAGTGGGATCAGCCTATATTTAACAAGCGAGAAATGATAAGACAATTCAGTTCTAATTAAGCAGGGCAAAGCTGCGCCACTCTGAATCAAAAAGTCACGCGTAATTTTTAATGTTTGATAAAATAGATAGTGACAAATAAGTGCTACAAATATGAAAATTTCTGTTGCCGTTTAACGTGAGTAGAATTTGGGATAATTTATTTAAACTAATAATATAATAATAGGGCTTCAAGTAGATAGATATAATAATCCGAGAGTGATAATCCTAGTACTGATTGCGTGATAATAATTTCGAATGTGATGCTAATAATTCAAATCCTAATTGGTAGAGAATAATTCCGAGTGTAGTATAATTCTGAATGGATGGATAATTCGAGTATACGATATAATAATTTAAATGTATGAGAATAATTCTAATTAATGGTATAATATTTTCAATGAGTGGATAGATATTATAGTTGATGATAATTCGAATATGGAGATACTTTAAATGGATTAATATAATATTTCAAAGCAGCGTCGACGATTTTGGTACAATTTTGGGTTGCGAGATTCAATGCAAATAGAACAAAGAATCAAGAAGCAATTTATGGAAACCAAGGGGTTCAATGTAACAGATCAGATCTAATTAGTTTTAAGAGATTTTTTTTATTTAAATTTTGAATACTAAATTTACGTAATTTATATAAAAGTGTAACGAAGTCAGCACAAACATTGCATACATTAAAAGTACGTAACATTATAAAGGGGTTTAGAACGTTCTAGGTTTCTTTGATAAAAAGGGTAGTTTTTGGTGACTTTAGATTGATTGCAAAGCATATAAATTTTGGGATAAATAAGACTTATGATATTGGTTGATTGAAGGGTGTATTTTAATAATTTTCAAAACCTGTACATAATATTTCTATTCATTATATGGAATTAATTGACTTCATTTTATAATTCAAACAGACAGGTAATCAGAAAGGGGTGGAGAAGAAAAAAAGATTGATCATCGTAACGTTGCGCACTCTGTGTAGAATAATAAAAACTAGCCGTGGCATAATAAGTAAAATTAGTGAGATTTAAATTTGATTGGAAAACACAGAGAGGTGGAGTTAAGTGAAAAACGTCCATTGACACCGAATACGGCGTTATCATATCAATATATATATATATATATATATATATATATATATATATAAAGACAAGTTATTTGCAGTCCGCAATAAGAAAATTGTATATAAAGTAAAATGTATCTGTAAACAAACTCTTATGAGGCTAACAAGCCGAAACCATTGGTCAGTGGATGTTTCCTCCCCTGTGAAGTAATAAAGCTATTGTTTTGTTAATGGCTATATAACTACCAGCCCGATTTGTATTTGTCAATGGCTCTTATTATTTTCATAAGAGTTTGTTTACAGATACATCTTACTTTATATATATATATATATATATATATATATATATAAACAAAATGATGATGATGATATATATATATATATATATATATATATATATATATATATCATCATCATCATTTTGTTTTCGACCTTACTTAAGGTCGGTTTGACGCAGCTCTAACTTCTTTTCTATTCTGTGCTAATCTAAAAGCTCTACATACCCTTCACAACCTAAATTTCTAATAATTTGACTAATATAGTTTGGTCTAGGCCTTCCTATACTTTTCTATCTTTTTCCTATCTATACCCTATTTCTCCGATATTCAGTGGTATTATACATTTTAGGATATGAAAATATTTTATGGATTTAGAATTCAGTAGTTGGGATTCCAGTGTTTGATTGGAATATATTAATTCAGGTGAAGATTTTAAAATAAGCAGTTCAGTATCCTTCTATCTTTTGCCTATCCACCTGGCTCTACATAGATATTAGCAACCTGATGTTTGTTAAAGAACTCTAACATGGTTACATAATTACCATTTATAGGGAAATGAAATATAACCTGGTTATCCGCTTCAAAAAGGAAAAGTGTGAAATTATGTGTTATGGTAAGGCTTAAGCAACGAAACGCTACCAACATGCCAGACCGCTAACTAATTGTGAGTTATGTCATGGTGACATTTAGTTACCTGATTTTTATTTTTGTTTTGTTTTGTTTTCGAACTTACTTAAAGTCGGTTTGACGCAGCTCTAAATTCTTTTCTATTCTGAGCTAGTCTAAAAAGGTCTGCATACCCTTCACAACCTAGATATCTAATAATTTGACTAATATAGCTTTGTCTAGGCCTTCCTACTCTATTTTTCTTTGGTAGTCTATAATCTAAGACTTTACTAAATAGTCCCTCATGTCTTAACTGGTGCCCTATCATTCTATCTCTTCTGACTTTCAATTGCTTCCACATACAGGGTTCCTCACCTATCCTTCTATAAACTTCCTCGTTTGTTACTCTATCTGTCCAACTAATCTTTAACATTCTCCTATAACAACAAATTTCAAAAGCTTCTATCTTTTTCTTATCTACTTCTTTAATTGTCCAAGTCTCACTACCATATAGTAGAACGCTCCATACGTACGACTTTAAGAAACTTTTTCTATTATCTAAACTAATACTATTAGCTATTAGTAAGTTTTTCTCTTTTAAAAACATTTTTCTAGCTTGAGCTATTCTAGCTACTATATCCCTTCTGCTACGTCCATCCTTTGTAATTATACTACCTAAATAGCAAAATTCATCTACCTCCTCTAACTCGATATTACCTATTTTTAATTTTGGTTTAGAACTAGGCTGTAACTCACTTGTCATTATCTTTGTCTTTACTGAGTTAATTCTCATACTATAGTTACTCTGTAGTATTCTCATCTAAAATATTTAAAAACTCTCCTAACTCTTTTCTAGACTCTGCTATAATGGCTATATCATCTGCAAAACGTAACATGTCTACTTTCTGTCCCTGTACACTAATACCTATCTCTTTTCTCTCTCTAGCTAAGTTTAAAGCTTCCTCAATATAAACATTAAAAATCAAGGGAGACAGTATACAACCCTGTCTAACACCATTTCTAATCTTAGCTTCCTTTTCTATTTCATACAATCTAATTACTACGCTTTGGTTTTTATATAGACTGTAAATAATCTTTCTATCCCTATGAGAGATTCCTATTTTTTGCAAAACCCTGAACATAACAATCCAATTAACCCTATCAAATGCTTTTTCTAAATCTACAAACGCAAAATGAGTCTTTTATTTTTTGTAACCTTTTTTCGATAATTACCCTAATCATTAGTATCGGTTCTCTAGTCCCTCTGTCTTTACGAAAACCATATTGGTCTTCGCCTAAATAATTTTCAGTCAAAGCTTCTACTCTATTTTTAATTATTGTTGTTAGTATTTTGGAAGCATGAGAAGTTAAACTAACCGTTCTAAAATTCTCACACCTATCAGCTCCTGACTTTTTTTGGGATTGGGATAATAATATTTTTTTTCGAAATCTATTGGAACCTCACCTGTTTCATATATTTCTTTTATTAGTTCATATAATCTATCTAAAGTTTTCTGACTAGCATATTTTATTAATTCTGCGGGAATATCGTCTATCCCTGGCGCTTTATTTAGTTTAAGATTCCGAACAGCTCTATCAAATTCCTCTCTTAATATTGAGAACCCTATTTCTACATCCTCTTCTTGGTCGTTCTCTAACTCATCTATATCGTCTCCCTTATATAAATCTTCTAAATATCTTTTCCATCTATCTGCTACCTCAACTTTATTTATTAGAAGCTCATTATTCTCGTCTCTAATACCATTATATTTTTCCTATCTTCCCAAAAACTTTTAACTGCCCTGTAAGCCCTGTCTGTCTTACCTACTCTCAAATCATCTTGTATTCCTTACAATTCTCCTCCATCCATTTATTTCTAGCTTTTCTACACTCATGTACTATCTTATTTCTAACTGTATTATATTTTTGCTTACTTTCACTATCCACTTCTCTGAAAGGTTTAAGCTTTCTTCTATTCTCTATTAAATCTAATATCTCCTTTGTTACCCAGGGTTTTCTCGCTTCTATTTTTTTCTTACCTATAGTCTGTATTGCTGTATCATGTACAGTCAGTTTTATTTCTTTCCATCTATTTTCTACATTTCCTCCTACAGCTATCTCTTTGCTCTTATTATCTAATACTTGTTTATATTCCTCTTTTACCCTACTATCATTAAGCTTACCTAGATCCCATCCCTCTCTTTTAACTTTTCTCAATTTTTTGAATTTTAGTTTACACTTCATTTTAACTAAGTTATGATCGCTATCTATGTCAGCCCCTGGATAACTACGACAGTTTTTAACTTGGTTTCTAAATCTTTGTTTAACTAAAATATAATCTATTTGGTATCTAGCCCTATCACCTGGCGCTTTCCAGGTATATCTTCTCCTAACATGTTGTTCGTATTGGGTGTTTACGGTTACTAATCTATGTTCCTGGCAAAACTCAACTAATCTTTCTCCTCTATCATTTCGTCTGCCATACCCAAATTTTCCTACCATTTTTCCCTCACTACCTTCTCCCACTGACGCATTAAAATCGCCCATAACTATTAAATTCTCATCTCCTTTTACTTTTCTCACTATACTGTTTATATCCTCGTATACCTTTTCTACTTCCTCATCCTCGTACTGAGTTGTTGGCATGTAAACCTGTACTAAAACAGTGTCTGTGGGTTTTGTACTCAATCTAATCATAATTATTCTATCACTAAATTGTAAGTACTCTTTAACTTTATTCCCTAATCTTTTACCTAACACTATTCCTACTCCTGCCTGTCCATTAGTTGAAGAAGTTGTAATTATTCTATAATTATCTTTTCAAAAGTCATTACTATCTGGCCATCTCACCTCACTAATACCTAAAATGTCCAGCTTTTCCTTTCTCATTTCGACTAATAAATTCGTTAACTTATCTACTCTAAGTAATGACCTAACATTCCAAGTCCCTATCACTAAATCGAATTGTTGTTTTATATTCTTATGATAACGAGCCCCAAGTACCCCCTCCCGGAGATCCGAATGATGGAGTATTTTACCTCCGGACAAGAATTTTACTTGTGAGCTCTCCATCATATGTATTTCGTGTTTTAGGCCACGCATACTTGGGAAATATTGTGGTAGGCTCCCATATCTTTCTACAACGCAGTTTTTAAAGATTTTAGCAGAAAGCCGTATCCGTCACGGCCAACCCCCAACAAGCTTGTAAATTATTGAGGATCGCCCGAGACCAATCGACCCTCCTCCAATATCTTTTAGCCAGCAAGGCTGCTGCCCCTTGCTGCGCCTTTTAATCGCCTTTTACGATAAGCAGGCTTACTATAGTAGTATTCTTTATCCCCTACTATGGGGAAAATATATATATATATATTTTAGTATTTGACGTTATTAAAGGATTTATAACGATAGTTGTTAGTACTACGGATAAAAACATCAATTTACCACTTTTATCAAGCTATTCTAAAATTTAAAAACACTACGGTTAACAAAGATTGATGAATAATTACTTGTTAAATGCAGATATAGAATATTATGTATTAATGAGACAGCGTTTGAGGTTTAAAAAAGCATTTTTCCATTGTTTTCCAATACGAAGGGTATCTAATGTAACTTTAATTGAATGTGTATAGGTTTTGTCTTTAAGATTATTATTTGTAATTTGTGCAGGATACTTTATGCCATTTATAAGTTTGATTTACCTAAAATGAAAGTCGTTTAATACATTTTAATTATAAAGCGAAATAAAATTATGAAATGTCAAAATGAAATGTAAAATTACCAAAGCTGTTTTAAAATAGTAATTAAGTAGAATTAAGGTTAATATATTGAATGCATCCCTGATATAATATTAGTTAGTAGGCTAGATATAGTTGTTTTTTAGTTGTCCTAGGTGATAGTTGTTTAAAAATAATTAAATGATAAAAATTTTGTAAAGGACTGACGAAAAAATTATATGCTGTATAGATGTTTTTGGTTTTAAGAGCCTGTAATAAAATTTATCAAAAGTAATAGATGTGTTAAAGTGCATGCAATTTATTTGAGTTGTAATACTAAATAAGTGAAAAGGTTATACGAAAAATAATTACAAAAAGAAGATTTCCAATTATACCAAACATCGGGGCATCCTTTGCTGTTAATGAAGAGTTGCAGCTGTGATAGTGAATTATTTTGCAGCAAGGTTCAGTCTTCTTGGATTGCAGATCAGTTTATTTGGTGAAGTATTGAAGTGTTTTTAGTAATTGAGCAAATAAAGCATATATTTGGTGAAGTAGTAGTTAATTGTAGAACCTAGAACTATAGTAGAATCCATTTTGAACATAAACTAAAACATACTTTTATTAGGTAGTCACTGAAAGCGTTCGAGGCGATTTGTGGTATCCTGTTTCAAAGCCCCTGTACAGTGTGTCCCAAATTGGATGTATTAAATGGGTAACTTAGTTGTTATTAAAGATACAATAAAACCGTGTGCGCAGTCATGTGCCAACTTTTTGAGATCAATTCAATGGTGAAATCACAAATGTGCGATCTTCTTTTGTTTTCGAGTTATAGGCAAAATTGATATTTTGACAATTCTATTAATTCGTATAACTCGTTTGGTTGCAAAAATATCCAAAATACTGTAATAGTTTTTATACGGTTTTACGTAGAATACAGTGGAGTACGCAAATATTTAATATTTATAATACTTTTGAGGTTATAATATAAACTTGCATTTTTTAAATGGAAACTACAATTGGTTGTCACTTTATTTAAAAGCTCTTTTGACAGCTTTTCAAAATATATAGTTTAATATAATTATCTTTTCAAATGGCCGAATTATTCCATGTTTTGGTATAATAAAATAATTTATTATATTGGTAATAAATAGTTGGCCGCGAAACAAAAGGTAAACAAAAAACGACAATTGTTTGTATAACAAACGTCAACGAGCTTCAATCATATCTATTGCACATGCAATAAATTGTATTGTTAGTTTGTAAGTGAAGCATCAGTCTGTTACTAAATGGCAAAATTTGAAAATTACGAAAAATCGATATGCTAGTTGGATTTATTGAGTCTGCGAAAATTCCTCTATCAGTAAAAACTTTATATTTTAACAGGTAATTGTGTAACTAATAGCAAATAATATTACTATGTCGTTTGTAAATAATACAGATACCCTGAAAGACAACAACCTAATATTAACATGTTTAAAAGGATAGATAGTAATTTACAACAGTTTGGCTGCTTTGAAAAACCTAGAACGAAACAGTATGCAGTTTTTAATTAAGAGCAAACTACTGTTTCAACCATCGCATGTGTGGAAACAAACCCAAGAACATCATGTAGGAAAATTGAAAGGGAAATGGGTGTTTCTAAATCAGCAGCTTCAAGAATATTGAAGCGTAATAAATATCGACCCTATAAAAATAAAATTATACATAGTTTGATTCCCGACGATTTTCAAAAAAGAAGGCGATTTTGTCAATGGTATCTTCGTAAATGTGCTGCTACTAACAATTTTGGAAATAACATTATATGGTCTGATGAAGCACTTGCTGCTCGAATGAAAATACCTATCAAACATACGAGGCGTCAACAAAGCCGTTATGGTTTGAATATTTGTTGCTACATTGTTGGTGGCAAATTTCAATACCATATTTTTGAAAACAATCATTTAGCTTGTCGCTATATTTAAATTTTGTATACCAACTTGCACGAATTACTGGAGGACATGCCTTTCGAAAAAAGACAAAAAGTGTGGTTCCAACAAGATGGTGCACCCCCGCACAACGCTATAATTACTCGTGATTATTTAAATAGAGAATATCTCAATAAATGGATGGGTACGTTTGGACCTGTTCAGTGGCCGCCTAGATCTCCTGACTATTGGACTATTTCTTGTGGAATTTTTGAAGAGGAAATCAATAAAACCCAGAACCATAGTATTGAAGAGTTGCGGAATTCAATTGAAGCAGCATTTCGTAAAGTTAAGGCGGTTTATTTATTAAATTCTATTAAGTCTTGAATAAAACGATGCGAACTTTGTTTAAGAGAGAATGGAGGCCAGTTTGAACAATATCTCTGAATTATCAGTAAATAAAACTATTGTAGTATTCCCATCTGTGTTCTAGTGTTTTATATATATTATGTGTGAGGGTGTGTGTAGGTGAGAGTGTGTGTGGCTGTGTGCGCATGCGTGCGTGCATGCGTGGGCGCGTGCTTGTGTGTGTGTGTGTGTTTGTGAGGGTATGAGGTGTGTGAGTATGTGTGTATTTGTGTATCCATATATGGATTATAGACTGTTTAAATGTGGATAGGAAAGTATAATTTTCAATTTAAGATGTAGTTATATTAATTTTTGTAATATATGTAGTTATGATATTGTATTCTTCTAGCTTTCAAACTTTGTTGTTTAGAGTGGTGTGGTACAATAATAAACTCTTGTTTTGTGTTTACCTTTTGTTTCGAGGCCAACTATAAATTACCAATATAATAAATTATTTTATTATACCAAAACATGGAATAAATCGGCCATTTGAAAAATAATTACACTAAACTATATATTTTTGAAAAGCTGTCAAAAGAGCTTTTAAATAAAGCGGCAACCGATTAAGGTTTCCATTTAAAAATGCAAGTTTATATTACAACCTCAAAAGTATTATAAATATTAAATATTTGCGTACGCCACTGTATTCTACGTAAAAAACCGTATAAAAGACTTCTACAGTATTTTTGGATATTTTTGCAAACAAACGAGTTATGAGAATTAATAGAATTGTAAAAAATATCAATTTTTGGCTATAACTCGAAAACAAAAGAAGATCACTCATTTGTGATTTCACCATTGAATTGATCTCAAAAAGTTGGCACATGACTGCGCACACAGTTTTATTGTATCTTTAATAACAACTAAGTTACCCATTTAATACATCCAATTTGGGACACACTGTACACCCAGACACATTCAACGGAGTTGCAGGTATTTTAAGTTATATTTATATACACTTCATTTAAAGTAACTTGTGAATAATTTAAATTTCAAACGTTTAACTAAATTAATATATGCTGAATAGATTTATCAATCTTTGTATAATCACGATACGCAAGCACAAAAAAGAGGTTAAGTGATTTTGATCTAATAACGCTTTAGGCGCCTGTGTCTTAAATACCTGTAAGGGGACAAAGAACCCACGTCTTCTTACAGAGTTTAAAATAGTAGATTCAGTTTCCCTGAGAGAGTTTCTAAATGCCGTGGCATAATTAATTTTGAAAAGGTATTTATTTAAATCATTTTAAAGGCCAACACCACTTTAAGGTTGCACTTATTACTTTTTAACTAGTAATTTAAAGCATCATTTCATTAAATATCACCATACATAACATAATATATATATATATATATATATATATATTAAAATAAAATAATTAAGAAATTATTAGAAAGTGTAATAAAATGTTAAGTGAGGTGCAACAAAGTAAATACAAGGACAATTTGTAAAGTTTATTTACGTTCATGGGAACGGAAGCGCTACTTTGTATCGCAGACGATAGTGACACTGCAGATGTCAGGTCATAGACGGTCAGGTACCGTGATTACTTAGAAATTAAGATTACAACAATGTAATTATGAATAGTATTAAGAATAAGCAGACATGAGATCTGCAAGTTCCCACAGCCATGTGAGGGGGTAGGAAGATTATAAAAAGCCCGGGAGCTCAAGGACCCGGCAGTCAGTCTTCGAACTCCATACTTCGTTGTTCAAGCTACTCAAGTGAGTCAGTCGAGTGATCCGCTTTAGCATTGCAGTTTGCTAGGCTACTCAAAATAGTACATTTATTAATTAATTTTGAATTTAGGATAATATCAATCAACTTTTCAAAATTCCACAATTAATTTCTGTATAATAAAATAAATTTGTTAAAAAGTTTTGTAACTGGTTTTTAAAAAGGCAGCTCCCAAGGCCCGACCCTTAACTCGTGTATGGGTGGGTGGTTGGGTGGATGTGTGTATGCGCGCGCATGTCATGGGAGGGGTTGCGCGCATGCGTCCGTGCATGCGTGCCGTACGCGCATGCCATGCATGCGTACATGCGTGGTGTAAGCGAGTAAAATGTCCTTCTGGACAATAACATCGAATCTGTGTAGTGTTACTTATATCTACACGAAACTGTAAACAAATATAAAAAATATGCGTTAAATCCCTAAACACAGTTGCGTTAGCGTTTAAAATTATTTGACATGCATTATATCGCATTTATTTCTTAAATTGAGGAATTATATACTTAATACTATATTTGAAACTTTTCTTGACAGCCAAATTTCATCTTAAGCGTTGAGAAGTAATCCGTGAAGCGTAGGCTTTACTGATATAATACGCTGTAATATGTAGTTATTGTAAATGTCACTCACATTTTCATTAGCGTCAAGGATTGTCATTGTCGCTGTGTAGCAATCAAGAGGAAACAATTTGGAGTGCTATTCAGTCGTTTGATGAAATTAATTCCTATCGAAACGAAAAGACATTTCTAGTATTAACAGAACTGGATAACTACGTCGTCTTAATATTTAGTAAATCAAACGGTACCGCATGACATCGTATATATGTGTGTAATGAGCGTAGGACCTAAAGTGCTTTTCGGAGTTTAAAGACGCAAGGAATGTGAATTTCAGAAACTTGTAGATTAGCTAGACAGGTTTGAATAATTAAGGGTATATGTACATTACGGTGAATTTACTCTTATGTTTACTTAATATCAGAATCTTACATTTCTCTACGCTAGGAGACATGCATATAAAGTAATGGTATTGAGAGATAGAAATTGTTATATAAAAAGGGCTGCGAAAGCACTATCGTGCTAGCTACAAAAGAAGTTTTTTAGCGTCCACCTTAGCAGTTTTAAGAAAATCTCAAAAATTTATAATATATATCACCTCTCTACTATTATACTGCCCTCATAACATAGAAAATCCTATCTCTGAAAAGCATAATTTTACAGGAAATAAGGAAAACAAATTTCTTCACTTGCATCAAAGTTTTAACACTTTATTGCCGTAATTCACGGTCTCGGAAAGCTTTAAGTCCATATGGAGTTTGAGGCTTTTCATGATCACAATTATCATGTTTGCAAACCCTAAATAAATAACACCTTTGCATAGAACAACTTTTAAAAACTGTACCACCATAAACTAGGAAAATCACGTTTAATAATTTTCAGTATTTTAAATGATAAAATACTAGTATACGTAATGAAGCTTAGCCTTTATCAGCCTTATATTAGTCAGTGTTTAGTAAATGTGTCTTGTCTGACTCTTAGATGCTCAACCGAAATCCATGGCGGTTAGATGACATAAGGGGGCACAGTTTTTCAATTATACCTTTTTCCTTGGTTTATTAAATCCCCCTACTTTGTTAATTTTTTTTTAGGTATGGGAAAGTTTTTCAAGCATTTAGCTTCTAAGCATTCGACACTTTTAAACTATGGTACTTTATGTTTGATAGAGTACAGAAGACCTGTATTTCCTCGTTTAGAAATTATTTAACAATATCTCCGAGATAAGATATGCTATTGTTTCCCCACCGCGTAAGCTTCTATTTTGAAGTGCAGTCCTTCATGCGAAAAAGTTCTCATGTTTGTTGGCGTCTACCTTTCCATAGTTTGTTTGTTGAACACACATAACGAAATCCTGGAAAGCATAAACCTATCTACTGTGATTCTTAGCCAATTCAACATAATGGCAAAAGGTGTTACGTTTCTTTGGCGTCACAATTTTAATAATTAAACATAAAAAATTTCCAATCCTAAAATGAATTGTTACTGTCCATCGTGATTTAGCAAGTATAAGTCGGTTATGATGCATTGTAATTGTTGCTTTGAATTCAAATGCACTGCTCGGGGACTTTTAGAAATAGCTTTATTATGTTTATTTATATTTCTGTGAGTGGACGATATACCACGGCTCAAATAATGTGCGTCATTGCTTCAACCAATGAAAATGGCGATATAGTGGAAGGATTTTTACAATTTGGTGTAAACGAGTGCCATGATTTTCACTGATTACTTTGAGCTACTTTATTGGACAGACGACGTGACAGTCAGTGAGGCAAGGTAGTGAATTACGTGTGCTATTCTTACCGTTCCGTCTTTAAACACTTTCCGTGTTTCCGGTTTTATATTTAGTAGGTTAGCAACAAACTACACTGCATTTACTGAATGAGGTCAATAAGTAAAGAGATTCGGACCTACATTTGGGCGAATTATACCCGGTATGCAGAGATCTAGTATTTTAGGATTCCCTTATACCACCTACTACTTACATGATTAAAGGTAAGCCGTTTTTTTGTGTTATCTGTAATGCGTTACTGAATTATTGAAATTACGTGCAATATTACGCCCTCTGTATAACCACGCTTTAAGCTAAAATACATTTTACCGGTAACTCTCATTTAATGATAATCTGTGACCATAAACGTATCACCTGGTTCGAAGTAAGGAATGTCAATGGTGTTTGCAGATATATGTGGGCAATAACTCATAAGTTACACCAAAATGGTAAAAAGAGTCTAGTTTCAGTTTGGTCCTGCACAATTGTCCGGCCAGATATGCGCAAATCTCTGAAATGATAAAAAATGAATAAATAGATTTAATATGCCTTTCTTTTCTTCCACTTATTCCTTCATGCCCCAAGACTGCGAGAGGTTTAGTCTTATGTTTGGTACAATAAGGATAAAAGTTTCATTAAATATTACCATTTTTCGAGTAAACACAACATCTTTGAAGGTATCCGTCCATGGAAACATAATTACATTCTGTAGATCAGCACAAAATTATGAGTTGTTAGTAGAAGACTGTAGCTTAACGTGTTCTTTATAGAGGTCTCGTGATTTTTCAGCTTGTTCAATATAGTACTTTAAATAACTGCAAATCTCAGTCTCTTGTTTATCGTCTTTGTTATGTTCCTTTAACTTGAAGCACATGCCACATTATTCATGACAGTTTCGTAAATGGTATGTTCAGCTCACTATCAACTTTTCTATACAGATAGTAAGAACAGTCACAAGATACATCATTTGGGAGGTATCGTTGATTTGGCGCATTTTCTGTAATATAGTAAGCAATACTCTAAATAACCTTTAATAATACTCCTTTCAATTTTCTTGGGATTGTGATGCTATCCTCTTTTGCCAGTTGAGCATTACATCTTACCAGTCATAGTGCCTTTTTCAACAGATATTAAAGTGTCGTCAATAACTGAGTTATTTTCCTTAGTAGACCCAAGAGTAATAAAAAAAAGTTTTACATACTCTGATTGTTCGCCTTTTTCGTCATTAAAAAATATACAAACGAATTGGTTCTAGTTTCCGATCCACACCAACATCGCCTCATCGGGAATTTAGTGGCACACAGCTTGATAAAGTCAGGTCATTCTGTAAAATTTTGTTCAAAAATTCGATGCAACATTGGTTACGCCAATCTTGCAGAAGCTTTGTGCTGCATTTGTAGTAAGAATTATCACCAAAAGGATCTCGTGGGGAATTGTTTTCTTTTAACTTTTTCATTCTATTTTGTGCTTCTTCTTTAGACGTTATCCTTTTTATCTTGCTTACCCTAATCATGCAGTTTTTCATTATGCCAAGATCTTCATCTTCTTCGCCTTATTACTATTCTTTTTCTTCTTGTTTTCTTTTTACTACAAGTGCAATATTGATTAAAATTTCACAATCAGTACTGTGTAAGTCAGTGTGCTTTCATCTTCTTCGTTAACATAAATAACTTTAGAGAGTTTCGCATTAAATTCAGAAACGCCCAACAGCAATTGAAGTTCCTCATTTAATTATAAATCATTTTCACTAAAGATGCCTTTTTCAATTTTTTCTTCTTGAGGTTACATTATTACTTAAAGTTTCCGTCATCATCATCGTTAGGTCTTCAGTCCTGGAACTAGTTAGACGCGTACATCCGCTGTTTACTATTCTGAGCTAATCTATACGTTTCCATGAAATTCCCACAGACCACATCTTTCACGATGTGCGTGCAATAGTCTACCCTTACTTCTCGTTTTTCCTATCTCTGCTTGTAATATATCCCGCACTATTACCCAATTGCCTTAGAACGTGTCCTGTACTTCCATTTCTCATATTTTTCGTTTCCCACAGATATCCTTTTTCCCCTACTATTTCTAATACCTTTTTGTTATTATCTTTATCTGTCCGTGCTATCTATCATCATCCAAAATCTGGAACACCACATTCAAAAAGGTTTCTACCTTTTTCTGTGTGCTTCTCCTACCATCCGTTTCTATTTCATAGCCACACATTACTGTGCTCCATACATATGCTTTCAACAAATCCATCATTGTTTCTATGTTTGTTATCTTCGAATATAGCCGCTGCTTTTTCTTGATAGGTACAGCTCGGTACCCTTTCTATTGTTTTCTAAATATATACTTTATTTCAGCGATATTTAATGGTGTGTGAAGGGGGTTAAGCAACCTGTGGCTACCAAGATCCTCATCAATTAACCGTTCACCGAATTAATAGTTTTCCAATGAATCCTTTTGCACAATCAACATTAGTTGAAAATTTTGCCAAACCAACATATGTAGTTGCTTATAATAATCACCAGATTCAAGTACACTTATTTTTTTCGTCATTAGATTTTCCGTCATGGAGCTGGTTGGATGCTTACCTCATTTGATTTATATTCTGAGGTGGTCTACACATTTCTCTGAAATTTCTACTCTCTACATCTTTGACTAACTGTATGCAATAGTCTAACCTAGATCTACCTCTACATGCCTTTTCTCCTATATCTGCTTCTATTACGCACTATTTCTTCATGCCTTAGTATGTGGCCTATCATCCTATCTCTTTGGTTTTTTACTGTTTTCCACGTATTTCTTTCTTCTCCTACCATTTCTAGAACATTTTTTGTTCTTAACTTTGTCTGTTCATGATGTCTTCATCATATGTCTGTAGCACCACATTTCAAAGGTTTCTATTTTTTCCCCTCCGCTTCTCCTACCGTCCAAGTTTCACATCCTTGCAGTGCTGTGCCTACAACAATCTTTGCTTGTTTCTATGTTTGTTGTCTATGAGCATAGTATTTGGTTTTTCTTGTTAGATGCAGCATGAGCAAATGCTAATATTTGTTTATATCTTTTGCACTTTCCCATTTTGCGTTATTTGGCTTCCAAAGTAACACAAATCTTTAACCTCTTATAAGTTTCCTATTTGTATTCTAGTTTTTTATTTATTTTTTCTTCCTTTACATACTAGTACTTTAGTTTTGTTTTTGTTAATTTTCATACCGTACCTCTCTGTTAGAACTGTTTCCATTTTATTAAGAGCTGCTTCTAACACTTCCATGCTAAATGCTAATCCCGCTATATCATCTGCAAATCTAAGCATATCAACCTTTTGTCCCTGCATTGTAATTCCAAATGTCTTCCTGCATATGACATTATTTTGTTCTTCAATGTACAAGTTAAAAATTAACTAGAATAGGTCATATCCCTGTCTCATCCTTTTCCTAATATTTATTTCGGTACGTTCCTACTCTAATTCTATTAACGCTGTTTGCTCTTTATATAAGCTATGAACTATCCGTTTATCCCTAAAACTTATTCCAATCTTTTTGAGTATTTCAAAAAAGATTTCCATTTACATTGTCGACTGATTCTTTTATATCTACAAATCCTATATACACGTTTTCTCCTTTTTCTATTGTCTTCTCCATTACCACTCTCAGAGCTAAAATAGCCTCCCGTGTTCCCCTGTTTAGGTTAAACTCAAATTAGTCTTCTCTTAATATTTTCTCAGTCTGTTTTCCATCCGTCTCTGTACAATTCTAGTTAATATTTTTGACACGTGTGCTGTCAAATTTATTGTTCGAAAATTTTTACACCCATCCGTGCATGTCTTTTTTGGTATAGTGACTATGATACTACGTTTGAAATCTTTGGGTATCTAGCCTGTTTGATGCATATAGCTTATATATGAACGCTCATTTACTTATTGCATCGCCAAACACTATAATAATGTTTCGCTAAACATGAGGACATTGTCAGTAACGTCTTTAAAAAAAGCTATGTTTCAAATGCTTGCTGGAATGTAGCTCTAATTTACTTAAGAATTGTCTGAATTTTAAATGCTAGTGGAGTTTAGTCATATACATATTTAATTTTTACATAAGGTTTAGAGATGTTGAGTAGAACGTTAGCGTAAGTAACAATTATTTTGTTTCGATGTTACTAACTAGAATATTAAGTTATTTTGCGCAATTCACTGTGGGTTAAGTGGTAGAGCAACTGATGGTTATGCCCATCAAGTTGAACTTCGCCCATATTCTATTATTTTGTTACTTTATGTTTTGTTAACAAATACTTTTTTTTGAATAAAGACATTTAATAATAATAATAATAATAATAATAAGTTGGAAGAGACATTCTGTACTACTTGTCCAGTGGCTTTTAGAGTTTCTGCTTGCACCGTTCCAATACCCAGTGCCTTACCATTTTACAAACCCTTTAATGCTTATTCAAACCCATCTCTAAGTATAAGATATCCCAAGTCATCCATTTCAATGTTTGATTCATGTTCTACTGCTGCTAGTTCCTGTCCAGCATATAAATTCCCTATATATTCTTGCCATTTCACCACTTTTTATACATTTTCTATGATGATGTCACCGTCCAAGCCCTTTATATTTTTGCTATACGGTTTCATATCTCTCAAATTCATTCTAATTAACTTGTATGATTCGTTTGCTTTCTATTTCCATCTAGATTTGTTCCTCTTTGCAGTTTTTATCAATCCATTGTTTTCTAGTTTTCCTGCATTTGCGAATAATTTCCAATTTTATGGCTTTGAATCTGTTTTCCTGCTTCGTCTGCTCTGTTTTTGTATTTTCGGCTTTCTTCTTTAAAATCAGAGTATCTTTTTTATACATGGCTTCTTATTTTCTTTTTGTGTATACTCCAGAATGTCTCTGGTCACTATGTCTAAGCTGGATTTAATGTTATTCCATGCTTTTTCTACTTCCTTAGCATCAGAAATTTTCCCGATGTCTCCTGGCAATTCATATTACTTTTTTTAAAACTTTTGTAGATATATTTATCTTTTAGTTTCTCAAAATCAAAGTGCATTTTTCTGTACCCTCTTTTCAAATTTTTTAATTTAAGTGCGGTCTTCGTAATTACGATGTTGTAGTCCGTGTCTATATCTGCTTCTGGATAGCTTCTACAGTTTTTCACGTGATTCCTAAACCGATTTGATATCTTCCTGGAATCTTTCACGTATATCGTCTTCAAGCAAGATGTTGAAATAATGTGTCAGTGATGGTTAACGTGTTTTTGTCGAAAATTGAACCAACCTATTTTCCCTGTCGTTTCTCGTGCTAATCCAAATAAACCCACTACCGCTCCTTCCCTTTCCTCACCTACCGCCGCCTTCAAATCCCCCACAATTGTTAAATTTTCATGTTCTTTTACGCATCTTAATATCGATATCTTTGTATGTCGCTTCTACCTCTTCCTCACTGTAGCTAAAGGTGGCCATGTATACCAGTATTATTACTGTATTTAGTGATTTAAATTCTAATCGGTTGGTACTCTTTCGTTCTTTTGTAAGTAGTTTTACACACACTCCTATCGTTTTTTCAATAACTATACCCACACCCGAATTTCCTTCCTCTGATCCTGTATGAATTACCCTAAAGTCTTCGCTCCAAAAATCCCCCACCTCTGGCCAGCGAACTTCGCTAATCCTTCCTATGTCAATGCTAACTTTTCCATTTCAATTTTCAAGTTCTCTAGCTTACCAACTTGCTTCATACTTGTAACATTCCACGCTCCGATTTGCAAAATGTTCCCGGCCCTTTTTTTAAAGGTTTTGATCACATCCTCCAAAGTCGTCTCCTCTCAGAAATCCCAATGGGGGACTATTTTAACTTCGCAATCTTTTATCCCAGATGATGCCACCAACATAAATACCAATTTAAGTACGCAGTGTACTTGGGAGGTAATGTGGTGGTTTCCCGTTGCCTTCCACATCGCAGTTGTGTGGTTTAGAATTTCATACCGACACCTATTGTTTCTGCCACTCTAAGGACCAAACTGCTGCCCTCTTTCGGGGACCTGTCTTAGTTTGGTTCCTCACTAAACACCCCACTAATAGTACAGTTATTGTACAACTCAGCTCACGAGGGCACGCAAGCCGTTCCACCCTTTCTAGTAATCTAGAACTTCTTCAAGGTGCAGGTCTATTTGGAACGGAAGAGTTTCCTCAGGCTGCAGAAAATTTGAAGCTCCAATAACTTAAAATATTGTGTATGTGGATGTGTAGTTGAGGGAGTTGAAATGGATACACAAGGACCTGACATTGACTGCGGTTCATTATTTAAGTTGGATTCAATATTATTCTTAATGTTGTTTAGTTGTTGATTTCCCTCGACGACTTTAATAGCATTAAAGCTCTTTTTGATACGTTACGTCCGGGCATTGTTGCTTCAACGTTTTTAAAAGTGTAAACACTGGTCAAACCGCAAACCTAAAAATAAATGCATGATCGCCAGAGACATATAACGTCTATTGACGATAACCGATTACAAATGCAATGGTACTTAACGGTATTAGTGTTATCGGTCACCAACCATTGAACGTCGAAATGCTCCCATAACTGGTACCGTTACGTTTATCTACTATCGTACATTTAAAATGACCACTTCAGCAATAGTAATGAACATAAAATTCTTAAAAACAACATACAATAAATAGTACAGTCTTTATATTTCTTATTGCAAGTTGCAATTGAATTATTTTCATTGAAATTAATTGTGCTCTATTTATCAAGGTTCGGGTTTGCCACAAGTTTATTAAACAAAGAAGGGTATTATGGTTACACTGCATTTGACCAACGTATTTTATTTATAGTGGTTTAACCGTGACATCTGTAATGACATAACTGCCAGTTACAAACCTGTTGGCAAAATGCAAATTTCTGTTACTGTAAGTTACCAACTATAACCAGTCGTACACCAAAAGGTCTTAAATCATTTCTACACTATTAAATTAACAGGCCTGAAATTTTTGTTTGAAAAAATGTCCGAACTAAAATTGCTTTCATTTAAGTATAAAAATTCTTTAAACCATGATTATAAATATTTGTTAAATAAAAAGGTGGTCAAAGGAAATTAGGATCAAGTTCATATATTTTGAAGTTACCTTTCATTACTGTAAGCCTGAATGTCTTTAAAAAAATAGTAATGAAGTTACCTGAAATGTTGTATGTGTAAGTAAAACAAACATTTATTTTCTTGACGAAAAGGAGATAGTATTATTAATATTTACAAATTGAACAACTAAATAAAATAGAACTGACTGCTGTGCTCAGTTGGATACACTACGAAACCAAGGCGTTTATGTCAGCAACACTTCAGTCTGTAGCAAAAACAAGCAGTAACGTTGACAAGTTTCATAAAAGAATGCCATAATTCCGAGAAACCACACAACATTGTTTTACGAAGGTCGACCTTGGTTCCTTGATAGTACGCTAAACTTGAAAAGTAAGGCCCTAAGAACAACTCTTTGTGAGATTTAGTGCGTTTTTAGTATTCGTTTGTTACATATGGCCTTCTTTTATCGAAAAGTACCTCAAACTGGGGTTGAGGTCAATATCAATCTTAATATACTGCATCGCTGTATTGGATTTAGGACTATCTAAAGCCATTAAAAGCTATATATTCTCAGACGATTCGGAAACGCTCAAAAAAGCATTTAAAAAGTTGAAGTCAGGGCCTATTAACTAATCAGTATAGTCCATTGGTTATACTTTATAGTCATATACTAAGCCATAAATTGAAAGAACATGGCACCATTATTCATTTTGTTAGCTATTTTAATGTGGTATTACCAAAACTTGGTTAGGTACAGTAGAGATGCCGTCCTACCAGGTGAGATATTCATATTTCTTCCCTTTGCTGCTATTCGAGAAAATTGGGCAACAATACTTAAAGTGTAGTTGTTACGCCATATTCGTTTCCATTTTCAAACCAAAAGCGAATAGCTGTATATTGCTGATCAAATTCTTATTCCTAACCAGTTGTGACTGGAAAGTGATATTATTTTTCTCATGATTACACTAATAAGAAGTAGAATTTTCAATACTTTTCAATTAGAAACAAATTGCTTTATTTTTGAGATATGAATCCATACAATTTTTTCCTTACTATTTGAAAGATGAATAGTTTTTAATACATGATGTAAGAGGGTTTTGGAGATAACTGGTTTATAGAGTATCGTGTTTGTACATTTACTTTATCAAAATAGTCCTTTAATGGAGCAGTTCACTTATGTATATCTAGCAACTTATTAAGTATAATCACATTGTCTTAAAAATTCTGTAATACCTGAAAATCAGTGGCCGGTGATTAATGCTTGGAGGTTCCAGGTTAGTGTTTGGTGGTTTGTTCTAAAAACCACGAAAACCTTATAAAATCCTTAAAGGTGTGAAGGTCCTGGTTAATTTTGAAATATTTTTAAAATTTCAAATATTGTGAAATCCTGAAAATTCTTAAAAATTTTGCAAATACTGAAAAATCGTAAAAAGGTCTGAAAATTTATAAAATCCCGAAAATCAGGTTAATCCTAAATGTTTTAAAAATCTTGAAAATACGAAAGTGAAGAAAATCTAAAAATTTTTGAAGATCCTGTAATATTTTGACAATCAGAAAAAATTACTGCTAAAATATCGCGAAATATCATGAAAGTTCTGAAAATCCTTAATAATATGAAAAAATTACAAACACTGACAATCTTGAATACTGCGAATCCTGAAAAATCCCAAAAATTTTGAAATATCATGTGACCTAAGGATTCTGAAAAATCCCGAACAACCATTAAAGTCCTGAAACGCTCTAAATCGTAAACGCCCTAAGATCCTTGAGCACATTAAAAATTTAGTCAAGTTCTGAAAATCACGTAAATTGTGAAAATACTCATAAATCCTAAATAATCCTGAGAATTTTAAAAACTGTAAAAATTCTAAAAAATTTTAAAATTCTAAAAAATTCTGAGAATTTTACAAAATACTGAAAATTCTGAAACAATTAAAAACTCAAAAAGTTTAGGAACTCCTTATACATATTGAAAATCCTAAAAAATTTAAAAATCCTACAAAATCCTAGAAATCATGAGAAAATTCATTAAATGTTCTAAAAATGCTAAAAATTTATAAAATTCATAAAAGTTCTAAAGGTTTTAAAAAAATTCAAAAAATTTAATTTCAAGTATTATGAAATTTTCCGAATTCCTGAGAATTCCAAACGTTCTAAACCTGAAAAGTTCATAAAATGTCAACAATCCTGTAAATCCCAATAACCGTAAAAATCCGAAAATTCCAAAAGATACTAAAAATCCTGAAAATCGTAAAATCTATAAATCCAGTTAATCTTAAAAATTTCAAACATCCTGAAATTCATGAAAATTTTTGCTTTATTCTGTAGAGATTATCAGCCTGCTCGGTAAGAAGAATATTGCCAATTGTTCAATTTCATATTAGTTAATTGTCTGTTGGAATGGTTTACTTGAGCCTACTGCTGAAGAGAATATCCTCAAAAAAGTTTTTGAAAACCTATTCTTTTTTTAAGTTTTACTGCTGATGACGAACATGTAGCGAGTTTCAAATAGTTGTTGATTAGAGGAATCTTAATATATTTAATTTGAATATTACAACAGACACATCAGGTTTCTCGTTTTATCGTGTTCGTGTTCCTTCAGGATAGAATTCATCGAAGCTTATTTAACTTTTCAATAATTTTTCAATAACTTATAACACTCGAAAAACATGAATACTATGCGAATTTTAAAATCCAGCTAGTAAGCAGGAATAAAGTGTTCGTAAAACGTTGTTGTTTTTGGAGAGCGGGGTATTACTACAGATAAAATACGACACATGTAGGTAGTAGTTGGTAACACAATCTTCATGCCTGTCGTTCCACGTTACCGTTACAAATTAAATAGAATTAATTTCAACATCTGGTTAAACTCCTGTACTAAAATACTTCTTTCTGCAAATACATGCATTGGGTATATCCCTTTACGTAGATAAACAAACGTTTGGCTTTTGCTACTCATATTATTTATGGCGCTACTAGAAATTTGAATTCGAATTCCGTGTTTGAGAAGTACATACAATATGAAATTAACCGAAGTCGTTACCATTAAGTTCAATCTTTCCTTAAATCTTTTTCGATAATACCTTAATCGGTAAATTTTCCAAATTAAATGCATATAAAAGTCTAGTGTACATTACGCCGTACTCTATATACGATGTTTTTCCAACAAATCTAATAATGCTTTTAACTCAACGCTGTTTCACGCTTTCGTTGATCTGTATAGGAAAATTAGATACATTTTCAGATTAATGAAAACGTCTAAACTGAATTAAATAGTATGGCAGGGGAAAAGGCCGAAGCAGTTTAAACGTGCTAACATGTATCGGTAGTAATAAAAAGTATGTGTGAAAATATAAACATAGGAGTAGATTGGATTAACAAAAAATATATACATTGCATGCTTTTGATTATAATCTATTGAAGCAAAATATTTTATATATTTGACGACGTCTAAATGATTACTGACCTCCTACCTGCTACGTGCAATGGTTTAATCTACAATCCTACCTCCTACAAAATTTTCTAGTGTCTTCATGTCAATTCTCGGATATGCCAATCTTTTTCCAATATAATTTTATATTGAATATGCTTCGCTTTAATAATTTGAACTACTCAATAATTATAATTCTCCAGATTACTTAATTAAAACGTTTTCACGTAGAAATACGTAAAAATATTATATATAAAATATATATATATATATATATATATATATATATATATTACTCATATTTAGACCAGGGTAGAAAATTAAATAATCACATCAAATAATTTTAATCACCGTGTATAAGGAATTTCATTAAATAATACGCTTTATTAAAACCATAAAACATAAATAAACTCGGTTGTTTCAGTAAAAATAAGAAATTTAAATTATTTATAAGACGCTTTATATCAAAAGAAGCAGTATTGAAAAGCTCTGCGTGTAATGTAATTATTCCTAAACAAAGAGAAATTACGTGCAAAATTTATCTTAATTAACTCTATTTAAGTAACCGGTAGTAAAACAAAGTGTACATATAATAATTAATATTTAAGTTGTATTCGCTAAAATGAAAAGGATAGAAATCAATTTTAATTGGAGTTAATTAAACCGTTAATAACATATAATACCTATAGAAACTTGTAAAAACCCAAGATTAAAATACCACGGAATAAAGCTCTGAGAATTAATATTATATTGTGAACACCTGCGTAGTTTAAATAACACATTCGGCGTAAATTTTGCAGATAATTAATGTTTCAAAGAATCTTGGGGAAAACGTCGCATAATAGTTACAAAGAATCTTGGAGAAACCGGGGCTTAGTATTCACGAGAATGTGCGATACGGGTTTATTAAACCCAGATAACAGTCCGCGTGGACTGAAATAATCGATAATGAAGAGTGTCAAGTTGCACCAATACGAACAGGTTAGAAAAGGAAAGAGAAAATGCGTCAAGCTAAGACACATATAGTAAAGGCGTGATTTAAACAACGTCACGAGGGTCACAATTGGTTGAAAATAGAATGCAAATATCAGAGGTAGAAACAACAATTTCGGTACAAAATTAATTAGTTTTTCTCGGACAGGTTTGCGTGCTGTGGAAATTTTCTGAGATTTAAATGGGGCGATTGAAAATTCGTAAAATCGACGTGCGAGCGGCAGACTGGGCACATGGCATGAGAAATTCTTTAGAATTACCCGTTTTAGAGACTCGACCGACAGACAGGCTTTTTGCTATATATACCGAGATGAATATAAACGAAGCCTCTTAGACTTTTGACGATTCGATGCGTTAAAAGCTCGTACATACGCGACTTGATTGAAGATATTAAACCGTGCATTTTAGTTTGATTAAATAATTTAAAGTTTGCTAGTATAATTTAGTGATTCAACATAGCTTGTTATTTACGTGCTAAACATGAATGTACTTCAGTGCACTTAGATACAAGGTAATAAAATTTAGTTTCACTGTACCAATTAGCAAAATTTACAACGACGAATGTATACACAAAAGTAGGCAGTTTTGGTGTATATTGGTGACAGAAGCTCAGAAGCATGAATTTCTTTGCTATTTTGGGGTGTTAATAATTAAATGGTTCAAATACGTGTCTGGATCCATGAAACAAGGGTCAGATAAACACAGATGAGTTCCGGAAAGGCCCAGAAACGACTTTGAATGGATGGTGATGGAGAAAATTTAAAAGCGTAGAGAATCAGAAGCCGTAAATATAGTCCTGTTGAATGGTGTGATTAACAAAAGAAACGATACTTTGAAGCTACGAGGACAGTAACCTTCAGGTAAATTATACTATTTTGTTTGACATTTTGTGTGTATTGAATGACTTTATAATTGATTTACTTTAAATGGACATTAGTGAAATTGTTCTAACCATAAAAGTTTAATTTTAAGATGAAATTTGCTTGTTTAAGTAAAAGGGGTATTTTGTTTTGATGTTCGGGAATATGATGAAAATTTGGGTATGTCTTTGAGCTCAATTAGACGAACCTGGTTAATTAACGTAAAGGGGTGGTAGATGCTCCCTTTATACTCAGACTCCGGTCTGCTTATATTGTTATATTAATTAGTAGGCATCCAACAAGGACTTTAATTCTGGATGCACATTAAAATGATAATAAATTTAATTTTGAAATTTTCCGATATTAAAAATTTATGCTGAAATTTAATTTGAAAATTTAATGTATTCTGAATATTGATGTAAATAGAGTTAACGTTGATGTTTGTGGTAGGAATGTGTTGTTTAATTTTTATGAATGAGGAGGTTTATAAAATTAGGTGAGCAGCCGAGGCGAAAAGAGGATCACAGCCGTTTATGACGCCCAATCTGTGGGACTACAATTTTTTTGTTGAAAGGACCCAGTTCCCGCATTCAAAGGATAATATCACAGCATAATTTGGCGCCCAATTCGTGAGGCTCGATTTTATACAGGGTAACACAGCATAATTTGGCGACCCAAAAGTGAGGTTCGAATTCCAAATAAAATTTTTGTTATTTTATTCCAGGAAACTGGCGATCTGAGAGAGAGAGTTTTTGTGTGGGTATAAATTTAAGAGTATTTTAGAGTGTGTGTGAGTGATTGGAACGTATGCAGAGAAAGGAGTGGTTAAGGAGTCAAGGAGTGGAAATTGGAAGTGACGATAGTGCATTGTGTGAGAAAATTTCTAAAATGGAAGAAGCTGGAGGCAGTAGAGATCAGTCGAGGACGGAATCAGGGGATCAAGGAAACGAGATGATATTGAGAATGTTAGAGAGGATGAGTGAAGAATCCAATAGAAAATTAGAACAGTTAAGCGATGAATCTAATAGAGCTAGGGAAGAAGCGAATAAGAAATTTGACCGAATGAATGAGACATTAACAGGAGTTAGGGAAACCCTAAGTGAGAAAATAGATAAGACGAATAAAGAAGTTTTAGAATTTAAAATAGTCTTACCGTGAAAATGGGGAAGTTGAAAATAGGGTTGATAACAAATGAGCGTGACATTACAGGTCTTCGACAGGAAATGGGACATTTAAGGTCCGAAGTACGCATTTTCTGTGAAGAAGAAATAAACGTAAAAATGACTGAAGTAACGGACTCATGTAGGGATCAGTTAGGCAGGGTAGAACGCGAAGTTAGTAGTATTAAATACAACATATCAAATTTAACGGGGGAAGGTCCCAGATTTTATACAGGTGGAGAATCATTGGACCAACACATGAAGTTTTATGGCGATAACAGGGTAAATCCACAAATTTTTATTAATAGTGTAAGAAATCTAGTGAGAAATTTATTTGACGAACAGACTAAACTAAATACGATAAAGGCTTTATTAAAGGACAACGCGGAAGCATGGTACAATTTAGTAGGACAGGACATAGACACGTATCAGGACTTTGAAGACAAATTTTTACAACATTACTGGAGTGATCACAAACAGGATCAGATTAGGGACGACTTGATTACAGGAAAATTTAAGGGAGAGTTTGCAGGTTCTAGGGAGCAATATGCCATCCGCAAATACAGTGTGGCCAAACAACTGAATCCACCATTGACGGACAGACAGATAATTAAGTACCTATCACGACATTTTGAACTGGAAATTAGACAACACGTGGCCTTACAAAACATCACAGAACGGGAGACGTTTTTGGAATACTTACAGAGATATGACGATGTATGTGTTGGACGGACAAGAGAGATACGAGAACGAAACGTTAACACAGTTAGGTTTGACAACAGGACACCGAATTATCCGAGACGGCCTGACTACAACAGAAATTTTCGACCGAATTGGGAACGACGAGGACAGGAATACAGAAGTAATAGTGCGACTAGGGGACCGACGCCAAGACCTAGTTACACGCGACAGAACAGTTTACCGGAAGTAAACAGGACTGTGACCAGCATGCCGAATAGAGACAGGGACACGGATATTGACACGAGGAGGACGTACGCACAGGTTGTAGAAGGACAACCAGGACCAAGCACGGAAAACAGGATGAGACAGGATTTTTAGAACGTGACAGACCACTAGATTTCTGTGTAAATGTATACGAACATCCACGTGAATTTTTCAAAATTGAGGAGGAAGTAGAGCCAGAAACTGTAGAAAAATTATGTTTGCCAATTATTAATTTAGAAATTTTTGAAAATAATGTAGAAGTATTACTTGATACAGGGGCAGAGGCGAGTTTAATATCGGAGGAATTCGTCAGCAAAATTAGGGATAAGGTTTGTGATAGAATTATGCCTATAAAACGTAGCCATTTAGTAGCTCAAATAAAAAGAAGTTTGCTGTAGTAAATAGTGTTGTGGTGCTTAGGATAGATATAGGAGGTTTTAGCTGTGAACAGGAGTTTGTAATTGTACCTGGACTGAAGTTTCAGAGCATTTTAGGTGTTGACTGTATGATGAAGTTAGGGGTTTTGATAGATATGGAAAGGAAGGTAGTAAGGATTAAAGATAGGGTAGTGCCATGGAAGGGCAGTTATGAAGTCACAGAGGATGACACGGGGTTTAGTATTAATGTAGTAGAGGTAGAGGATGATGAAGGTAAACAGATCAACACAATAAGATGTCCAGAGGATAGGAGAGTAGAGGTTCAAGCTTTAATACAAAAACATGCAGAAGTAGTGGGGGTAGAAGCAGCATATCGGGAGCAGGTGAAGGCAGAATTATTTTTGACGAGGTTAATTGGCAAGTTTGTTTTTAATAAAGTAGATTTAAGGAATTCATTCTGGCGGATTCCATTACACAAAAATTCTAGAAGGTACATAGGATTTTCCATAGTGGGAAAAATCGATAATTGTAAAGTAGTATCGTTTGGTTTGTCGGCAGAAAGAAAAAAAATAGTAAATGAGAAACAGACAAGTGTAGGGATTAAAGAAGAAGCAATATTTAAGAGTCAGGATAATAGGGATGATAAGTTTATTGTATGTGAGATAATAGGGATGATAAGTATAGATATAGAAGGGGGAGAAATAGGGATGAAAAGTATTAGGATGGTAAGAAGAAAGACTTGGAGGGTCAAGAAGAGAGTTAGATTTAAATAGGATAGGGATAGAATAGGTGTAGATAGAAGAGTAGAAGTAAGTGTTTAGGGAAAATAAAGCTAAGTATAGGATAAATATGGGAGATAATTAGAAATAGGTTTAGGATGAGAATAAAGAGTAAAGGTAGGAAGAAAATAAGATAGGTTAAGTATAGATATTTCATATAAGATTAGTGGAGAGTTAGGAATAAAGTAAGAGTAGGATAGGCATATAGGATTAGGTAGGGGGAAGTGAAGTATAGTGAAGATTAGTTAAAAGTTAGGAATAGGATAGGTAGATAGGATGTATATAGGATTAGATGGATAAGTAGGATGAAGTTAGGGATAATTTCAGTTTATAAAATTAAGTGAGAGTTAGGAATAGGATAGGGATATAGGATAGGTGTAAATATTTTTTGATTGGAAACAAAGTAGGTAAGTTAGATAGATAAGGGTAGAGAGATAGGCAATTTTTTGTAATTTTTTTGTCTAAATGTTTTATATTTGAAGTCAAATAAGTGGGATTATTTGTATTCAAATAGGGGGAAAATACTCATATTTAGACCAGGGTAGAAAATTAAATAATCACATCAAATAATTTTAATCACCGTGTATAAGGAATTTCATTAAATAATACGCTTTATTAAAACCATAAAACATAAATAAACTCGGTTGTTTCAGTAAAATAAGAAATTTAAATTATTTATAAGACGCTTTATATCAAAAGAAGCAGTATTGAAAAGCTCTGCGTGTAATGTAATTATTCCTAAACAAAGAGAAATTACGTGCAAAATTTATCTTAATTAACTCTATTTAAGTAACCGGTAGTAAAACAAAGTGTACATATAATAATTAATATTTAAGTTGTATTCGCTAAAAATGAAAAGGATAGAAATCAATTTTAATTGGAGTTAATTAAACCGTTAATAACATATAATACCTATAGAAACTTGTAAAAACCCAAGATTAAAATACCACGGAATAAAGCTCTGAGAATTAATATTATATTGTGAACACCTGCGTAGTTTAAATAACACATTCGGCGTAAATTTTGCAGATAATTAATGTTTCAAAGAATCTTGGGGAAAACGTCGCATAATAGTTACAAAGAATCTTGGAGAAACCGGGGCTTAGTATTCACGAGAATGTGCGATACGGGTTTATTAAACCCAGATAACAGTCCGCGTGGACTGAAATAATCGATAATGAAGAGTGTCAAGTTGCACCAATACGAACAGGTTAGAAAAGGAAAGAGAAAATGCGTCAAGCTAAGACACATATAGTAAAGGCGTGATTTAAACAACGTCACGAGGGTCACAATTGGTTGAAAATAGAATGCAAATATCAGAGGTAGAAACAACAATTTCGGTACAAAATTAATTAGTTTTTCTCGGACAGGTTTGCGTGCTGTGGAAATTTTCTGAGATTTAAATGGGGCGAGTGAAAATTCGTAAAAATCGACGTGCGAGCGGCAGACTGGGCACATGGCATGAGAAATTCTTTAGAATTACCCGTTTTAGAGACTCGACCGACAGACAGGCTTTTTGCTATATATACCGAGATGAATATAAACGAAGCCTCTTAGACTTTTGACGATTCGATGCGTTAAAAGCTCGTACATACGCGACTTGATTGAAGATATTAAACCGTGCATTTTAGTTTGATTAAATAATTTAAAGTTTGCTAGTATAATTTAGTGATTCAACATAGCTTGTTATTTACGTGCTAAACATGAATGTACTTCAGTGCACTTAGATACAAGGTAATAAAATTTAGTTTCACTGTACCAATTAGCAAAATTTACAACGACGAATGTATACACAAAAGTAGGCAGTTTTGGTGTATATTGGTGACAGAAGCTCAGAAGCATGAATTTCTTTGCTATTTTGGGGTGTTAATAATTAAATGGTTCAAATACGTGTCTGGATCCATGAAACAAGGGTCAGATAAACACAGATGAGTTCCGGAAAGGCCCAGAAACGACTTTGAATGGATGGTGATGGAGAAAATTTAAAAGCGTAGAGAATCAGAAGCCGTAAATATAGTCCTGTTGAATGGTGTGATTAACAAAAGAAACGATACTTTGAAGCTACGAGGACAGTAACCTTCAGGTAAATTATACTATTTTGTTTGACATTTTGTGTGTATTGAATGACTTTATAATTGATTTACTTTAAATGGACATTAGTGAAATTGTTCTAACCATAAAAGTTTAATTTTAAGATGAAATTTGCTTGTTTAAGTAAAAGGGGTATTTTGTTTTGATGTTCGGGAATATGATGAAAATTTGGGTATGTCTTTGAGCTCAATTAGACGAACCTGGTTAATTAACGTAAAGGGTGGTAGATGCTCCTTTATACTCAGACTCCGGTCTGCTTATATTGTTATATTAATTAGTAGGCATCCAACAAGGACTTTAATTCTGGATGCACATTAAAATGATAATAAATTTAATTTTGAAATTTTCCGATATTAAAAATTTATGCTGAAATTTAATTTGAAAATTTAATGTATTCTGAATATTGATGTAAATAGAGTTAACGTTGATGTTTGTGGTAGGAATGTGTTGTTTAATTTTTATGAATGAGGAGGTTTATAAAATTAGGTGAGCAGCCGAGGCAGAGGCGAGTTTAATATCGGATGTTTCACAGCAATATATATATATATATATATATATATATATATATATACAGTGAATAAGATGAAATAATAACTTAGACTTTTATGCAAAGCCCAAGTGATCATTTCAAATCGAGCTAGTAATTGAAAGATGGAAATATAAGGTCTTGGACAAGACTTGAATCTGTATCTTGGTTTTGCCGGAACCATGCGTTTACCAATTACGCCACCGTCATCGGTCTCGGTGGCGTAATTGGTAAACGCAGGGTTCCGGCAAACCAGAATACAGGTTCAAGTCCTGTCCAAGACCTTATATTTCCATCTTTCAATTTCTAGCTCGATTTGAAATGATTATTTGGACTTTGCATAAAAGTCTAAGTTATTATTTCATCTTATTCACTGTAATACGATAGTATTTATCAACTCACCATATGTAATTAACTACCTAAAATATTTATATATATATATATATATATATATATATATATATATATGATATATTTCTACCTTTCATTTACTAGCTCGATTTGAAATGATCATTTGGGCTTTCCATAAAACAATTAGAACATACTCTACTAAACAACTCATCCCCAAAACCCCTACTGAAAAGATTACTTTACTCTAACAACCTACAAACTTCAACACTAAACCGACCACCAATTACAAAATTCAGGAAATTGCCATTTATTCAAAATCTAACTCCTCAACTAACAAAAATTCTAAAACAACCAGACATGCTTATAACTTGCACATACGAAAAGTCGATAGGAAGATTGTTCACTAATCTAAAACATAATACAGATAAATTATTATTCAGAAATATCATATATCAAATAAAATATAGTTGTAATAGAACCTACGTGGGTCAATCCCAGTAATGACTAAAAAACCGCATAATTCAACATAAAAGTGATGCCAGAATTAGTAAACAAAGTTGTGCGTTATCGTTATACCTACATTCAACAAAATACAGCGAAATTTGAAGATACCAAAATTCTTGATATTGAAAGCCACAAGAGGCTATTTTTAGAATCTTTTCACATTCAACAGCAATCAAATCCAATCAACAGTAAACATGACACAAATAACCTCAGTGTAGTGTATTCAGCGCTTTACAAAATCAACAATAACTATTTTCAGATACATTAGATCCTTTGCATCTCCTTCAAATTATCCATAATATAGTCAGCTTCCAATCAACTTGTTCGTCACCATTTCAAAATGCCAGACACTGCATCTCCATATTATGCCTTACAACAGAATTTAAATTATTACAAATAGTCAATCTTGAATAATTGATTTTATGCAATTTTTATGATTGTTAATCACTCATAGTTGTATGTCATTAATAAATACCTGTATTTACAACATTAGTCATTAGTAATTGTGTAAGTAGTTTAATTATACTATCTTAAGATATTGTAGTCACTAAATTCATCAACTTCTAGTCTAAGAATAAGGCATCAATATCAAGCCGAAACGTCAGATCATAATTTACACATCGTCGATCATGGTTTTGAAACATGTGGTAGAATCTAGCCCACCATATGATAGAAGCGACGGTGTTCGTTTTGTTGCATTCCTTGGAAGATGGTTCTGGTGTAGTAGAATTTTCAAGAGACGAAGACAGGACGTCAAAAAGTGCAACTTTTGACGGCATCAGCTCCACCACTGTATTGTATACCAGGTTTTCTTTCTGTGTGTAGATATTCTGGTTTTCCTTATGTCACCTCACATAATTGGCTTTATTTATTTGAGTTGCGTTAGAACTTTCAGGACATAAAATTTAATTTTTTGTGGGATAGAAATTAATTTAAAACGCTGCAGTCATTTTAGGATCTTTTAAAGGAAACTAGGTAAAAACCATGTTGTTAACATTTAGTTTTATATCGTGAAAAATTTTACATAGTCAGGTTTTAATTGTAACGTATAGTTTAGTAAATAAAATATGATTAGGTGATTGTCATAAAGTATCACTGAGATAAACAAAAATTGTGTAAAAACAGTTTGGTACATTTTAATTGCTTTGGTTTAATGTTATGAATATGCTAATGACGGCAGTTTTTATTGTTTAGGTATTAATAATAAAATAAGATTAGCATTGACTATAAAATCTTTGGTATAAAAATTTAGAGTTACATTATTGTTTAGGTGTGACGTGATTACATAACTGTTTACCGCTGCTGCGGAATGCCTTTCGTCTGGTAGATGGTTTAGTTCCTTTATTGCTATTGTCTATTGTTACATTACTTTCTTTGTCTTTATATATATAATGCTGCGAACTCTCTGATTCTAATGCGAATTCGAAACCTACCTTTAGGTGGCAAAAATAGTACAAAAGCTTAGTTCAAGCCCCGCGATTGGGTGTCAATTTGCTGCGAATGTTTATGTTGTAACGCTAATTCTAGCCCCACCTTTGCTATAATTAAATATAAAGTTTAAATTGTTTTACAATATCAAATTTAGATGTTCACTTCTTCCCCTACATATTCCTATACTTAAATACGACTGTTAAAATATGTTTATAACTATCAAATTTGAAATCCTATGTTATATACGCTATACCTTATGAATATTTACATCTGCAAAGATTATGAAAATTAACTTTTAGCTTGCTAAAATATTACAGTAGAATTATTAATTTCTACACTAACGGTTTGAAAAGCGTTTTCAAATTGTACTCTGTTGTTTTTACATGCTAAATAACGAAATAAATTGCAAAATGTATACTAATACTCTTATAACCCTTAAATATCACAGTATCCCCCTATTTGAATATAAATAAAAACTAATTTTTGTTTTCCATTTGGATTCAAATACACCCCTAAATTCAATTACTTATTCCTTGACTATTTAGACTTTTATGTACAACTATTATTTATACCTATTCTCACTTAAAACTACCTATTATTTACTATTATTATATACACTTATTATTACCAACTATTTTTTACACCTCTATTTACTTGAATCTTACTCGCTTTTTGATTCTCAGAGACATTCTTTTACATACTTTATGACATGGACTCAATGTCTATCCTATCTTAATGACTTTCTTTGTCAACTGTTTCACGGACAATTAAAATTAACACATCATTGACGTAATGACTATCTACTTATTCATACTACCTTAAATTTGCCTGCTTGGTCTTACTCAATGATACATTTGACTTAAACAAACCACACGGTTCGCTTTAAAATTATACATTTTTCCTTCCACTAAAAATCCTGTGTACCTTTTAGAATTTTTATGCAACGGAATCAACCAGAAGGAATCCCTCAAGTCAAGCTTACTGCAAATAAGTTTACCATTTGACCTAGTTAAAAGTGTGTCCGTGGATGGTGGACAATGAAAATGCGGTTTAGTCCTTTGATTAATTTTTCTTGCATCTAAACACAACCGAATGCTATTATCTTTCTTCTTGACTACCACCAACGGGTTTAAAAAATGCGTATTCGAATATTCAATTATGCCGTCCTCCAACATCTTTACTAACTCACAATTTACTTGCTGCCTATATGCAGCAGGTATCGGAATTATTTGAGAATTAAATGGTTGTAAATTGTCCTCTAAAACATGCTCATAACCTAGCGCTGTGCTCGCCTCTACACCTACTAATTCGGAATGTTTCTTCAACAGTGCCTAAACTTCATCTAATCTCTCCTCCGGACATTTAATATTATCTAACTCATCTACTCCTCCAACATCTATCTTCCTAACTTCATCATACAATCCATCCCCAAGATATTTTTAAATTTTAGTCCAGGAACAATCACAAATCCCTGTTCACTTCGTAACGAACCTTTAACACAACAACGCTATTGACTACAGCAACCCTTTTTTTATTCGGAGCTATTAAATGACTCCTCATAATTGGCATAATTTTATCACAAATTTCTTCCCTAGTTTCTTTCACAAATTCATCTGATACTAAACTCGCCTCTGCTCCTAAATCGAGCAACGATCTTACCTTATAATTTAAAATTTTAATCTCTACTATCGGTAAACAAACTTTCTGAACTATTTCCGGCTCCACTTCCTCCTCAATCGTCATAAATTCCCACGGATTTATATATTGCTAATTCTAGTTTCTTATTGAAAATCCTGTCTCCCATGCGTCTCACCATTCGGTTTTACTTGTTCCTCTACTATCTCAGCATTCTTCTACTAAATTCAGACATCCATCATTTCATTATTTCTGGTGCCAGTGCTAGGTTGCGCTTTAGAGATTTCCGGCGAGCTATTCTGACGTTGCACACTCGGTCCCTGATTTGTAGTTCTCGTACCTCTGCTACTCCGTTGATAATTTCCTCTGGACTCCCAGTTATTTCTCAGCTGCGGTCTATCAAAATTCGTTCCCCGTTTATTGTAAAAATTATCGCCCCTATTCTCAAATCTAACTTGATTCACATTTTTGCCCATATATTCTTGTGGTCTCCCAGTACTCACGTCATCGTATCTCTGTAAGTATTCCAAAAATGTCTCTTGTTCAGTAATGCTCTGGAGTGCTACGTGTTGTGTACCCTCTACTTCAAAATGTCTAGATAGATATTTAATAATTTGCCTATCTGTCAACGGCAGACTTAATTGTTTTGTTGTGCTAAACTTTCTGATTGCATACTGCTCACGAAATCCTGCAAATTCCCCCTTATAATTCCCGGTAATCAAATCATCCCACACTTGGTCCTGTTTATGATCTACCCAATAATCTTTGAAACATTTTTCTTCGAAATCTAAATACGATTCTATGTCGCGTCCAACAAGATTATATCATGATTCTGCATTGTATCTTAGTGGAGTCTTTACTACATTTAATTTCGCCTGCTTATCATATAAATCATGCACCAAAGTTCGATTACTATTGTTAAAAATCTGCAGGTTTATCCGACTATCCCCATAAAATTTCATGTGCTAGTGTAACAATAAATTATTTGCATAAAACCTCGGTCCATCCCTCGTTAAAGCAGTCACATTTTGTTTCATTCCACACATTTCCCTTTCAAATCTACATACCTGGTCCTTGCATGAAACTTACTTCCGTCATTTTACTATTAATTTCTTTTTCGCAAAAAACTATCACTTCCGTTTTCAACTGCCCTATTTCCTGTCTAATACTTATTATATCTCTTTCATTCCGTTCTACACGCATATCAACTTCCTCCATTTTCAGAGTGAAACTATTTTTATAATCACTAAATTCCTTAGTCGACTTTTCTATTTTTTCGTTCAACGTTTCCGTCATTTGCTTAAACTTCATATTTGACTAATTCCTAGCTCCACTTAACGTTTCCGTCATTTTCTCAAACTTTTGGTTTGATTTCTCCCTAGCTTGTCGCATTTCCTCTAACATTCTCATAATCATTTCGTTCTCTTGCTCTCCCGATTCCGTCTTCGACTGATCCATACTTTTGCCTGCCTCTGCTTCCGTTTTTGGTTCCGGTTTATCAAATTAAGCACTATCACTACTTCCGATCTCAACTCCTTAACTCCTCAACCACTCTTTTCTCAATATACGTTCAAAATCCCAAACTCACATATACAACAAACACCAAAACTCAAAAAAACTTCAACACAATCAACCCTCAACCTTCTGATCGTCAGTTTCCTGAAATAAATTTAATTATCTGAACTTCAGCCCCTCACGTTCGGGTCGCCAAAAATGCTACGAACTCTCTGATTCTAATGCGAATTCAAACCCCACCTTTGGGTGTCAAAAATGCTACGAAAGCTTAGTTCAAGCCCCGCGATTGGGTGTCAATTTACTGCGAATGCTTATGTTGTAATGCTAATTTGAGCCCCACCTTTGCTATAATTAAATATAAAGTTTAAATTTTTACAATATGAAATTTGGGTGTCCCCTTCTTCCCCTATACTTAAATACGATTGTTAAAATATGTTTATAACTTTCAAATTTGAAATGCTATGTTATATACGCTATACCTTATAAATATTTACATCTGCAAAGATTATGAAAATTAACTTTTAGCTTGCTAAAATATTACAGTCGAATTATTAATTTCTATACTAACGATTTGAAAAGCGTTTTCGAATTGTACTTTGTTGTTTTTACATGCTAAATGACGAAATAAATTTCAAAATGAATATTAATAGTCGTATAACCCCCAAACATCACAATTATATATATATATATATATATATATATATATATATATATATATATATTTAAGATATCTCGACTGGTTCAATAATTATTTAATTTGTTTTATTATTGGGAAAAGCAGTCAAATTTGATGGATTAATAAAATACTCTTTCAATCATTCAAGCTTTCGATAAATTTATTATCTTCGTCAGGAATCTAATATATATAAAATTAATTGTTGGAATAGTAGTTTAACATTACTTACGGTTATGAGTTTTATATATAAACATAACTAAGGATATCGAAAAAATTTTTTAAAATGTACAGAGTATAAAATTTTGAAAGACATTGACATGTATTAACAGTTACTGACTATGTAAAAATAATTAATTTGTGTATGAAAATTTACATATCTCAATGTGTTTATAAATTGGTATCAAATTAAAATTAAAATTATAAATAAATCTAAACTAATTTTTGAAAAATTAAAGTGAATGATTATTACTTTTAATAAGGGATATTAGATAAGAATAAATATTGTTCAAATTTTGTGTATCTGTTTTCTTGTTTAGTGTGTTGGCATTTATTGATATTGCAATCATTTCTAAAAATAAACGTTTGTGATAATTTGGTTCTCTGAAAATAATTTTAGTGTCTGTATAGTTCATGGAATGCAAAACACGCTAAACAAGAAAACAGATACACAAAATTTGAACAATATTTATTCTTATCTAATATCCCTTATTAAAAGTAATAATCATTCACTTTAATTTTTCAAAAATTAGTTTAAATTTATTTATAATTTTAATTTTAATTTGATACCAATTTATAAACACATTGAGATATGTAAATTTTCATACACAAATTAATTATTTTTACATAGTCAGTAACTGTTAATACATGTCAATGTCTTTCAAAATTTCATACTCTGTACATTTTAAAAAAATTTTTCGATATCCTTAGTTATATGTATATATAAAACTCATAACCGTAAGTAATGTTAAACTACTATTCCAACAATTAATTTTATATGTATTAGATTCCTGACGAAGATAATAAATTTATCGAAAGCTTGAATGATTGAAAGAGTATTTTATTAATCCATCAAATTAAATATATATATATATATATATATATATATATAGATTCTTTTTAGCGAACGTAAATATATGGACAAGTTGATATTTTAATTTTTGGGATATTTTTCGTTCGGATGTTTTATTAAATATTCATTTGCTGGTTCCTGACGTTTCGATTTTATTTAAAATCTTTTTCAAAGAGCTAAAAGTATAAAGATTATAACAGTATTAAAATTATAGTTTTATGGCATACACAGCTTGAATAGAAAAATTTGACATTGACAATGACATAAAAATAAGCCTGTAAAATGACATTCCTAGTTAAATTTGTCGACGACATATTATGCTCAATTCCTAATAATTGCATAAATGAAACATTAAAACAATTCAACATATTCAATCCGAACCTACAATTCACTTATGAAACAGAAAACAACAATAGCATCCCATTTCTAGACACCCTCGTTATACGAACTCCAGATAACAAAATCAATTTCGATATATACAAAAAACCCACAAATTCAGAAAGATACATAAACTACCATTCCAATCACTCATATACCCACAAAATAAACACTGCTTTAGCCCTAAAACATAGAATAGAAAATATATGTGAACCAAAATTCTTATATAAAATAAACAAGATCTTTTAATATACTTCATAACAATGGTTATCCAAAATCACTATTAAACAAACTTTTATATACAAACACAATAAAAACCCTATTCAACAAAACGAAATTGTCAACAAAAATACATACAATTACCATACATCAAAATTTAACACCACTAATTTCTAAAATATTTAAAAACCTAACATCTGTATAGCTTACACATATGAAAAATCGATTCGAAATTTATTCACAAAACTAAAAGACCCCACTAATCCACTTCTACGCAGCAACCTAATTTACCAAATCACATGCAATTGCAAAAACGTACATAGGACAGACTTCACAATGGTTAAAAATAGACTTACCCAACATCGCAGCGATGCAAAATTGGAAAGACTTATTGTGCTCTTGCTTCTCATCTACATTCTACCAAACATACAGCCAATTTCAATGAAATCACCATATTAACAGAAGACAATAACCACAAAAGACGATTATTTTAGAATCTTACTACATAATACAAGACAATAATTGCATCAACAACAAACAAGACATCAATAACCTCAGTATAGTGTACTCACAACTATATAACATCACCAAAATAGACAACCATCCATAAAACTAATTTACTAATTTACCTCTACATTTTCAAAATATATTTAAATCAGCACACCACACCATACTATACACCCCACACGATCAAAACATTACATCCATAATTTGCAGTTTCTACAAGTTACCTTATTTACACGCTTATTTTTATGTCATTGTCAATGTCAAATTTTTCTATTCAAGCTGTGTATGCCATAAAACTATAATTTTAATACTGTTATAATCTTTATACTTTTAGCTCTTTGAAAAAGATTTTAAATAAAATCGAAACGTCAGGAACCAGCAAATGAATATTTAATAAAAACATCCGAACGAAAAATATCCCAAAAAATTAAAATATCAACTTGTCTATATATATATATATATATATATATATATATATATATATATATATATCTTCTTTAATTTTTGTTTTATGGGAATACTAGAATTGGGGTTATAAATTAGGTTGAGGTGACTAAGGAGTGAAGTAATTATTGGTGTGAAGACCATTATACTGTGTAAATCCTCCGGGATATACCGAGTGTAACAAAATAAGTGTAAGGCATTTCAGTAGGTGATTCCTCATCGTAAAAAAGATATGGTCTTTCATATAAAGAAATTTTATTAGAGCATCCCTTGTTAAGATACAGCCCCTTAAAGGGGGTACATAAAATTTGTTTTTCATTTTTCTAACAAACACTAAAAAAGTTACAAAATTGAAATTAAGGTGACATTTTTTACTATCAAAAATACACTTACTCAGTAATTTATTTGGTTTACACCATGGTTGTAAGGCGTGGAAAACGCAACCCCTAAAATTTATTTCCAACGTAGCTTTTTGTCTTATTATTTGTTTATCATTTAAAAATTTATTTCCAATAGCTTATTTCATTCTAAACAAAAAATGTCTCTTGAATTTTTTGCCCAAAATTAACCATTTCGCAGAAAAAAATTATTTTACAAACAACTACAGAGATACATCGTCATAAGATGAAAATGCGAAACTAATTCATCTAGTAGGCCGCTATTAGAGATAGTGACAATTAAATTGTTATCGCGCTGTCAGTTTGTAAATTTTTGAAATTGAATTAATAATTGTGTGGCGTTGTTCTGTTCTTAATGTGTTAGTTTAATCATTCACTTGTTATTAACATGGCATACACAAATGCGGGAATGGCTGATATGTATTACGTTTACGGTCTGTCGCGGGGTAATGGGTTAGAAGCTAGAAGCTATGCTAAAATGTATCCTCAACGGCAGCTTCCTTCGCATAAAATATTTGCCCAACTTCATCAACGATTACGAGAATATGGTTCATTCGAAAAAAGAACGCAGGATTGTGGTCACCATCGAGACGTTAGAACACCACAGCTTGAAGGAGCAGTACTTAATTTAGTTGAAGACATATGACGGCATTTCGAATTTTAAAGGAACAACTCTTATACCCCTACCATCTACGAGTACAGGCACTGTTACCACGAGATTCTCCGACCGTCTTGAATTTTCCAATTGGATGCTGGAAATGATTAGAAAAAATCCTGACTTTCTGAAGACGATCGAATTTACAGACGAATGTACTTTTTCTCGGGACAAGATTATTAATTTTCATAATAACCACATATGGACTGATGAAAACTCTCACGCTATTGTCCAAGCTAACCATCAAGAACATTTTTGTCTTAACGTGTGGGTCGGAGTTATTGGGGATTATTTAATTGGCCCTCATTTTCTACCTCCTCGATTAAATGGAGAGGCATACACTCAATTTTTAAGAGAAGTGCATCCACTACTGCTGGAGGAAGTTCCTTGTGGTATCAAAAGGGTTATGTTTTTTATGCATGATGGGGCTCCCGCCTTTTTAGTTAAGCAGCACGTCAGCATTTAACTCAAACATATCCAAATCATTGGATAGGTTAGGGGGACCACAGAATTGGCCCGCTCGATCCCCGGATTTGAATCCTCTCAATTTCTCTACTGGGGGCCATTTACAGAGTTTGGTTTATCCTACTCATGTTCGCGATGTAGAGGACTTAAGAAACCCCATCATCGATGCGTGCAGGGTAATTAGAGAGACTCCAGGAATATTTGGGCGAATACGTGCCTCAATGCGCCGACGTCTAAACACATGTGTAATGACTGAAGGTGGACATATTGAACATTTACTATGATTTCTACATGTTGTATGCTTTGTTATTAATAAATTAGTTTTGTTTATTCATCTTTAATCATACTTTGATGCAGGTAGCAACTACAAAATAACAATAATAATCCAGTTCGCATTTATGACGATGTATCTCTGTAGTTGTTTGTAAAATAATTTTTTTCTGCGAACTGGTTAATTTTGGGCCAAAAATTTAAGAGATATTTTTTGTTTAGAATGAAATAAGCAATTGGAAATTAATTTTTAAATGGCAAACAAATAATAGGACAAAAATTACATTGGCAATAAATTTTAGGGGTTGCTATTTCTACCCCTTACAACCATGGGGTAAACCAAATAAATTACTGAGTAAGTGTATTTTCGATATTAAAAAATGTCACCTTAATTTCAATTTTTTAACTTTTTAGAGTTTGTAAAAAAAATGAAAAGCAAATTTTATGTACCCCCTTTAAGGGGCTGTATCTTAACAAGGGATGCTCCAATGAAGTTCCTTATATGAAAGACCCTATCTTTTTAGGATGAGGAATCACCCTCTGAATTGTTTTACACTTATTTTGTTACACTCGGTATTGAGAAAATAATGTTTTCTCCGCGGGCTTGTTTTCTTTTTGTTACATGTTTTTTTATTAAAAATTTAAATAAAATTTTTCTCTTGAGGTTTTTTTTTTTGTAACTCACGTCAATCTACGACTTTCTAGCTAGCACGGCATTCTTTGTGCGTATGGAATACCATAACAAGTGTGTTTGCACAATCAACAGTTCTCTATTTTCAGACTGATTAAACAAGTTTTTTCAACAAATCCTAGTCACAATGAAATTTCAAAAGCTTTCACTACAATTTATTTCCAGCTAATCGCTAACAGTACAAATATCAACTTCTATAACTACGATGCTATCTTTTTAATTACTATAATTGAAATAATATACTTAATTATCCAAGCACTAATTGTAAGCTTATATTATCATTACAATAATTTGTATCCAGAGAAACTTATATCACATGCTTCAAAGTTTTAAACTACAAAATATTGCAATAAAGTTTCAATTAAAGCTGTCTGACTTAGGCTCATCACAGCAATTTATATTTTATCCAATCGTTCGAAAACATACCAGAATATGCAAATAGTATTCTCGATATTTCTTATTCTAGTCTAAATAACTCTTAAATGCAAAACCCTTTACTTGTCAATCAACTCTATCAGAAGGTGTAACGCCAATGGTTGCCATCCAATTATTCTTTGTGTACAGATACTTCGTTTACATTCTAATATAATTTTTTTGGTCGGAGACGGACCAAACTGTGCTACATTATTATTAGTTATTTGGCGCACTTATAAGCATGTGCTTTATGTGACATACTTAGTAATTACTGACTATTTTATCTTCTAATTTAATTGAGCTTGAGATTTTTAAAAATAGATAATTAGTGTTGGCTGCTGTATTTATAAAATAAGCGTTTATGTAGTTAAATGAAAATATGTCTCACAATTCAAACATTATGAAGCGTTTTTAACTCACTAGAGTACCCCACGCTTTAATAAGTGTTAATCCGTCCGAAGTTGAAAATTCCTTTATTGTCAATTAAAAGTTTTAGTACAACTTTCAATTGTGAAAGTCTTCCAGGAAATTAAATTCTTATTTATGTTACAAAAGAAACTAAGCGAAAGCTTTAAAACTTAGTGCTAGGAAAAATATTTTCCTGTTTATTCTGCATTGTATTTAAATGAGTTGAAGTCGACTAAGTAAGTATTCGAGGCCTTTGCTCTTTTATAAAACGAAAAAATTAAAGCGGTTATTTAAAGTAGAGAGAGCTATTAATGTGTACTAATTTAATACTTCCAGGATTTTATGAAATCCTCGGCGAAAATATTACATATTTTAGTGCAAATTACGGCTGTTGCTTGTACAGATAATTCTACACATTAAACGTATCATAAGATGTGTTTCAAACTGCATAAATGTATCTATTGTAAATTTGTAATTACAAAAACGATTTTTTCAATGCCACGGTGCTAATAAAAAGGACGCGCAAATCAAACAAATTTGAATAGCTTCAACCAGCAAATACTGATATGAATAAAAAAGGCAAATCAATGCCAGAGAGTGGTTCCAAATGCTTTCTCAACACACTAGTCTTCTCTGCAAGCACTACCTTATTTTGAATCAAAGCAATCACAGCAGCAAAATGTGATTAAGGTATGCTAGAAAGGAATGTTCATAGTAGACTGTTAAAACGTCTTACTCCGCTAGTTTGAAAATGAGTACCTCACTTTTAACTGGATTGAAACCAACAATAATTACATCAACAGTTAATCTAAGAAAAGCCAGCTTATTACTACAACAAACACACCTTCCAAGTTAAACTAAACAGCGGTTTTTTTCTTCATCATCATTAGATCGTCAGTTTTAGAACTCGTTGAATGTGTACCTCCATTGTTTCCTATTCTGAGCTAATCTACACATTTCCCTGTAATTCACATAGTCAACATTTTTGATTATCTGAGTGCAATAGTCTAATCTAGGTCTACCTCTATCTTCCATTTCTTCTTCTCTGCTTCTTATATATATGCCACGATATTCCCTCATGTCTGATGTGTCCTATCATCCTCATCGTCATTAGGTCTTGAGTCCCGAAACTGGTTAGATGAGCACTTCTATTGCATCTTATTCCGAGCTAACCTGCACATTTCTCTGAAATTCCCTCAGTCTACATATTTCACTATCTGCGTGCAATAGTCTAATCTAGGCCTACATATACCTCTACCTCTCTTTTTCCCATCTGTGCCTGTAGTATATCCCGCACTATTTCCCAAATGTCTTAGAACGTGTCCTATCCTATTTCTCTAATTTTTCTTTGCTTTTCACAGATATCTTACTTACGCAATCATTTCTAAAACCTCTTTGTTCTTAACTTCGTCTGTACATGCTATCATCATCATATATCCGAAGCACCACATTCCAAAGGCCTAACTATTTCCTGTCTGCTTCTTCTACTGTACCCATTAGATAGCCGTACAGTGCTTTCAACCATTTCTTTCTTTTTTCTAAGTTTATTATTTTTGAACATAGCCACTGATCTCTCTTGTTAGATACATCAGGGCACTCCTACTATTGTTTTCTAAATATATACCCTATTTCACAGATATTTAGTGACAAGTGAAGGGGGTTAAGCAACCGAACGGTTACCAAGATCGCCCAACACCTAGACATTTACAAAATATTGTTTCTATAAGCGCTGAATCCCCAGGAATATTTCATTCGACAATGGTTGGAGGTGAATTTAAAATGTTATCCCTTTTTTTATTTTTTTAGGCGTTGAATCTGGATCTAGCCCCTATGCATATTGAATTTGACAATTATTGGAAGTGAACTTCAAAGGTTTTTTTACACTTTCATGGCATTTTGTAACTATTTATTTTTGTTGTTATAAATATTGTTATTATTATTCATTAATAGTTTTCCATTTAATCCTTTTGCACAATCAACTGTTTAACAATATTACAAAACCAGCACCTGTAGTTGTTTACAATAATCATAAAGTTTCGGCACAATTACATTTTATCATTAGGTTTTTCGTCTTGGAACTGGTTGGACACGTACTTGCATTGGTTTCTATTCTGATCTAACCTACACATTTTGCTGAAATTTCTACAGTCTACATCTTTTACTATCTGCATGCAATAATCTAACCTGGGTCTACCAGTACCTTTCTCTCTTTTCCTATCTCTACTTCAAATATATTCCGCACTATTCCCTCATCCTGTGACCTATCACACTACCTGACCTACTTTTTTCGTATTTACCAGATATTTTTCTTTTCCCCTACCATTTCTGGTACTTCCTTGTTATTAACCTTGTCTGTTCATGATATTTTCATCTGTAGCACCACATTCCAAAAGATTTTATCTTTTTCCTATCCGTTTCTCCTACTGTTCAAGTTTCACGACCGTACATATGCTTTCAGCAATCTTTTCCTTGTTTCTATGTTTGGTGTTTTTGAATATAGTGGTTGATTTCTCTTGTTAAATGCAGCACGGCCTTGTGTTAATGTTTGTTTTATATCCTATACACTTTTCCAATGTTGCGTTATTTGGCGTTCTGGGTAGAAAATATTCTTAATCCCTTGTAAGTTCTTGTTTCCTACGTATTCCGGTTGTAATATACCCCACTCTCCCTCCCCCTTTGCATACTAGTACTGTTCAGTTTTATTTTACTGATCTTCATACCATTTCTTGTTGTAAATATTCTTACCATTTCATTAAGAGTTGCTTCTAACTCTTCCTTGTTAGATGCTAATACTGCTACATCGTCTGCAAATTTAACCATATCAATCTTTTGTCCCTGCATAATAATTCTAAATGACTTCCAGCATTTTACAGTATTCATTGCCTCTTCGATGTACAGGTTAAAAATTAACGGGGATAGGGCACTTTCCTGTCTCACCCCATCCTCAATATTTACTTGTTGACGTTCTTGCTTTAATTTTATTACAGCTTTGGCTTTTTGTATAAGCTATGTGCTATCCGTCTATACCTAAAACTCATTCCAACCTTTTTGAATCTTTTCAACATTTTTTCTGATTTTACATCGTCGAACGCCTTTTCCATATCTACAAACCTTATACATACAACTTTCTATCTTTTTTATTGTTTTTTCATTATCACCCTCTGAGCTAAGATAGCCTCCCGTGTTCCCCTGTTTCGCCTAAACCCAAATTGATCTTCTCCTAGTATTTCTTCAGCTCGTTTTGTTTAAAAGTTTAAATTTTTTATGTAATAAAGATACGTCCATCAAAAAAAGTCCATCTACAAAATACCACACAAATAGGCAAATACCTCTTTTTTGTGTAAGATTTGATCCAGATCAATTGAAAGGTTTAGAAATAATTGCTATGGTAAAGAAGCATAATTTAGTAGCGTATCCAGAATTTGCGCTTGGGGTGGGGCCACTGTGTGTAGAATTTCTTATAAGATGAAGAAATATTATAAGAAAAGCGAAAATATCTTCGAAATTTATGTAAATTTTATTAAATTTTATTGCCTGCTTGGGATGTACCAATTTAATGTGTATCCCCAAGGAACGAAGAATTATTTGTGAATTGTTAAAAACATAGAAAAAAACAGTTGCAATGGAACAACCACACACACACGTCGCGCGCACGCACACGCATCACCCACACATAAATCTATCTATATATATATATATATATATATATATACTGCTGTGATATACTCCTGTGAATGCGGGAACTGGGTCCTTTCAACAAAAAAATTCTAGTCCCACCGATTGGGCGTCATAAACTGCTGTGATCCTGTTTTCGCCTCGGCTGCTCACCTAATTTTATAAACCTCCTCATTCATAAAATTAAACAACACATTCCTACCACAAACATCAGCGTCAACTCTATTTACATCAATATTCACAATACATTAAAATTTCAAAATTAATATTCAGCATAAATTTTTAATATCGGAAAATTTCAAAATTAAATTTATTATCATTTTAATGTGCATCCAGAATTAAAGTCCTTGTAGAATGCCTACTAATTACTATAACAATATATGCAGAGTACAAAGGGAGCATCTACCACCCCTTTACGTTAATTAACCAGGTTCGTCTAATTGAGCTCAAAGACATACCCAAATTTTCATCATAATTCAGAAAATCAATACTAAATACCCCTTTCTACTTAAACAAGCAAATTTCACCTTAAAATTAAAATTTTAATTGTTAGTACAATTTCACTAATGTCCATTTAAAGTAAATCAATTATAAAGTTATTCAACACACACCAAAATGTCAAACAAAATAGTATAATTTACCTGAAGGTTACTGTCCTCGTAGCTTCAATGTACATCGTCCCTTTAGTTAATCACACCATTCCAACAGGATTATATTTACGGCTTCTAATTCTCAACGCTTTTAAAATTTTCTCCATCACCATTTATTTAAAGTTGTTTCTGGGCTTTTCCGGAACTCATCTGTGTATATCTGACCCTGGTTTTGTGGATCCAGACACGTTTTGAACCATTTAATTATTAACACCCCGAAAATAACAAAGAAATTCATACTTCTTTCACCAATATACGCCAAAACTGCCTACTTTTGTGTATACATTTGTCGTTGTAAATTTTGCTAATTGGTACAGTGATACTAAATTTTATTACCTTGTATCTAAGTGCACTGAAGTACATTCATGTTAGCACGTAAATAACAAACTATTTTGAATCACTAAAATATACGAACAAACTTTAAATTATTTTATCAAACTAAAATGCACTGTTTAACATCTTCAATCAAGTCGCGGATCTAAGAGAGCTTTTAACGCATCGAATAGTCAAAAGTCTAAGAGACCGAAATTCATATTACCACCGGTATATATAGCAAAAAACCTGTCTGTCGGTCTGTTCCCCAAAACGGGTAATTCTAAGAATTTCTCATTCTATGTTCCCAGTCCGTCGCTCGCGCGTCGGTTTTTACGAATTTTTCACTCGCCCCATTTAAATCTCAGAAATTCTCACACGGCACGCAAACATGTCCGAGAAAAACTAATTAATTTTGTACAGAAATTGTTGTTTCTACCTCTGATATTTGCATCCTATTTTCAACCAATTGTGACCCTCGTGACGTTGCTTAAATCACGCCTTTTACTCTATGTGTCTTTGCTTGACGCATTTTCTCTTCCTTTTCTAACCTGTTCGTATTGGTGCAAATTGATATTCTTTATTATCGATTATATTTTAGTCCATGTGGACTATCTGGGTTAAATAACCCCGTATCGCACCTTCTCGTGAATATTAAGCCCCGGTTTCTCCAAGATTCTTTGTAAACATTAATTATCTGCAAAATTTTCGCCGAATGAGCTTTTAAATAAACCCTGTTTTGTATTTCGTGCTAAAGCATCTGACCGTTTCCAATATCCTTAGAATCGACATGTTTATCTAAACAAATTAAACTGAAATTGCCTTTTAAAATACGCAGGTGTGTTCAAACATCCTACTTCTAACTAACACTTCTAGGATTTGCATTTTAGTGGGTTTTTACAAGTTTCTATAGATATTATCTGTACGTTTTGTTCAACACCGGTTACTTGAAATAGGGTTAATTAATATAAATTTTGCACGTAATTTCCATTTGTTTAGGAATAATTACATTACACGCAGAGCTTTTTAATACTGTTTCTTTTGATATAAAGCGTCTTGTACATGGTTTAAATTTCTTATTTTTACTGAGACGACCGAATTTATTTATGCTTCATGGTTTTAATAAAGCGTATTATTTAATAAAATTCCTTATACACGGTGATTAAAATTATTTGATGTGATTATTTAATTTTCTACCCTGGTCTAAATATGAGTATTTTCCCCCTATTTGAATACAAATAATCCCACTTATTTGAATGCAAATATTAAGCATTTAGCCCATAAAAAAATTATAAAAAAAATTACCTATCTCTCTCTACCCTTATCTATCTAACTTACCTACCTTATCTCCAATTCAAAAAAATATTTACACCTATCCTATATCCCTATCCTATTCCTAACTCTCACCTAATTCTATAAACTGAAATTATCCCTAACTTCATCCTACTTATCCATCTAATCCTATATACATCCTATATACCTATCCTATTCCTAACTTTTAACTAATCTTCACTATACTTTACTTCCCCCTACCTAATCCTATATACCTATCCTACTCTTACTCTATTCCTAACTCTCCACTAATCTTATATGAAATATCTATACTTAACCTATCTTATTTTCCTCCTACATTTACTCTTTATTCTCATCCTAAACCTATTCGTAATTATCTCCCATATTTATCCAATACCTAGCTTTATTTTCTATAAACACTTACTTCTACTTTTCTATATACACCTATGCTATGCCTATCCTATTTAAATCTAACTCTCTTCTTGACCATCCAAGTCTTTCTTCTTACCATCCTAATACTCTTCATCCCTATCTCTCCCCCTTCTATATCTATACTTATCATCCCTATTATCTCACATACAATAAACTTATCATCCCTATTATCCTCACTCTTAAATATTGCTTCTTCTTCAGTCCCTACACTTGTCTGTTTCTTATTTATTCTTATTTCCTTTTCTGCCGACAAACCAAACGATACTACCTTAAAATTATCGATTTTTCCCTCTACGGAAACTCCTATGTACCTTCTAGAATTCTTATGTAATGGAATCCGCCAGAATGAATCCTTTAAATCTACTTGATTAAAAACAAACTTGCCATCTTTACTTAATTTCGCCTTCACCTGCTCCTGATATGCTGCTTCTACCCCCACTACTTCTGCATGTTTTTGTATTAAAGCTTGAACCTCTACTCTCCTATCCTCTGGACATCTTATTGTGTTGATCTGTTTACCTTCATCATCCTCTACCTCTACTACATTAATACTAAACCCCGTGTAATCCTCTGTGACTTCATAACTGCCCTTCCATGGCACTACCCTATCTTTAATCCTTACTACCTTCCTTTCCATATCTATCAAAACCCTAACTTCATCATACAGTCAACACCTAAAATGCTCTGAAACTTCAGTCCAGGTACAATTACAAACTCCTGTTCACAGCTAAAACCTCCTATATCTATCCTAAGCACCACAACACTATTTACTACAGCAAACTTCTTTTTATTTGGAGCTACTAAATGGCTACGCTTTATAGGCATAATTCTATCACAAACCTTATCCCTAATTTTGCTGACGAATTCCTCCGATATTAAACTCGCCTCTGCCCCTGTATCAAGTAATACTTCTACATTATTCTCAAAAATTTCTAAATTAATAATTGGCAAACATAAATTTTCCTTAGTTTCTGGCTCTACTTCCTCCTCAATTTTGAAAAATTCACGTGGATGTTCATATACATTTACACTGAAATCTAGTGGTCTGTCGCGTTCTAAAAATCCTGTCCAGGTCTGTTTTCCCTACTCGGTCCTGGTCTAGCCGTCACCTCAGCGTATGTCCTAGGCGTTTCCACTCGTTCCGTGTCTGTATTAGCAGTCCCGCTCATGTCTGGTGAACTATTCATTTTGGTAGGTCCCGGTCTCGGTGCAGGACCCCTTCCTAAACTATTACTCCTAACGTATGGTCGTCTCTGTTCCCAATTCTGTCTCTGGTATCCGTAACTATTCCCCCGTCTAGCGTAGTTGTCCCTTTTATTGTCAAACCTAACTGCGTTGATCTGTCCTTCCCTATTATCCCGAGGTCGTCCACTACTTACGTCGTCGTACCTCTGCAGGTATTCCAAAAACATTTCTCTGTCCACTATGTTCTGTAGTGCTACGTGCTGTCTTATGTCTACCTCGAAGTGTCGTGATAAATACTTAATAATTTGTCGGTCCGTCAGTGGTGGGTTCAGTTGCTTTGCTATGCTATACTTGCGTATAGCATATTGCTCCTACTTCCTGAAAATTCTCCTTAAATTTCCTGTGATTAAGTCGTCTCGTACCTGGTCTTGTCTGTGGTCACTCCAGTAGTGCTTTAAAATTTGTTTTCAAAGTCCTGATACGTGTCTATGTCCTGTCCTACTAAATTGTACCATGCTTCGCGTTGTCCTTTAATAAAGCCTTTATCGTATTTAGTTTAGTCTGTTCGTCAAATAAATTTCCCACTAGATTTCTTACACTATTAATAAAAATTTGTGGATTTACCCTGTTATCGCCATAAAACTTCATGTGTTGGTCCAATGATACTCCACCTGTAGAAAATCTGGGACCATCCCCGTTAAATTTGACATGTTGTATTTAATACTACTAACTTCGCGTTCTACCCTGCCTAACTGATCCCTACATGAGTCCGTCACTTCAGTCATTTTACATTAATCTCTTCTTCACAAAAATGCGTACTTCGGACCTTAAATGTCCCATTTCCTGTCGAAGACCTGTAATATCACGCTCATTTTTTTCAACCCTATTTTCAACTTCCCCCATCTTTACGGTAAGACTATTTTTAAATTCTGAAAATTCTCTCGTCGATTTTTCTATTTTATCCCCTAATTCCTGATTTAATTGGTCAAATTTCTTATTTGAGTCCTCTCTCGCTCTATTCGATTCATCGCTTAGCTGTTCTAATTTTCTATTGGATTCCTCCCTAGCTAATCGCATTTCCTCTAACATTCTCATCATTAACTCATTTCCTTGATCCCCTGATTCCGTCCTCGACTGATCTCTACTGCCTCCCGCTTCTTCCATTTTAGAAATTTTCTCACACAATGCACTATCGTCACTTCCAATTTCCACTCCTTGACTCCTTAACCACTCCTTTCTCTGCATACGTTCTAATCACTCTCACACACTCTAAAATACTCTTAAATTTATACACACACAGAAACTCTCTCTTTCAGATCTCCAGTTTCCTGGAATAAAATCACAAAAATTTTATTTGGAACTCGAGCCCTCACGTTGTTGTCGCCATATACTGCTGTGATATACTCCTTTGAATGCGGGAACTGGGTCCTTTCAACAAAAAAATTCTAGTCCCACCGATTGGGCGTCATAAACTGCTGTGATCCTGTTTTCGCCTCGGCTGCTCACCTAATTTTATAAACCTCCTCATTCATAAAATTAAACAACACATTCCTACCACAAACATCAGCGTCAACTCTATTTACATCAATATTCACAATACATTAAAATTTCAAAATTAATATTCAGCATAAATTTTTAATATCGGAAAATTTCAAAATTAAATTTATTATCATTTTAATGTGCATCCAGAATTAAAGTCCTTGTAGGATGCCTACTAATTACTATAACAATATATGCAGAGTACAAAGGAGCATCTACCACCCTTTACGTTAATTAACCAGGTTCGTCTAATTGAGCTCAAAGACATACCCAAATTTTCATCATAATTCAGAAAATCAATACTAAATACCCCTTTCTACTTAAACAAGCAAATTTCACCTTAAAATTAAAATTTTAATTGTTAGTACAATTTCACTAATGTCCATTTAAAGTAAATCAATTATAAAGTTATTCAACACACACCAAAATGTCAAACAAAATAGTATAATTTACCTGAAGGTTACTGTCCTCGTAGCTTCAATGTACATCGTCCCTTTAGTTAATCACACCATTCCAACAGGATTATATTTACGGCTTCTAATTCTCAACGCTTTTAAAATTTTCTCCATCACCATTTATTTAAAGTTGTTTCTGGGCTTTTCCGGAACTCATCTGTGTATATCTGACCATGGTTTTGTGGATCCAGACACGTTTTTGAACCATTTAATTATTAACACCCCCGAAAAATAACAAAGAAATTCATACTTCTTTCACCAATATACGCCAAAACTGCCTACTTTTGTGTATACATTTGTCGTTGTAAATTTTGCTAATTGGTACAGTGATACTAAATTTTATTACCTTGTATCTAAGTGCACTGAAGTACATTCATGTTAGCACGTAAATAACAAACTATTTTGAATCACTAAAATATACGAGCAAACTTTAAATTATTTTATCAAACTAAAATGCACTGTTTAACATCTTCAATCAAGTCGCGGATCTAAGAGAGCTTTTAACGCATCGAATAGTCAAAAGTCTAAGAGACCGAAATTTATATTACCACCGGTATATATAGCAAAAAGCCTGTCTGTCGGTCTGTTCCCCAAAACAGACAATTCTTAAGAATTTCTCATTCTATGTTCCCAGTCCGTCGCTCGCGCGTCGGTTTTACGAATTTTCACTCGCCCCATTTAAATCTCAGAAATTCTACACGGCACGCAAACATGTCCGAGAAAAACTAATTAATTTTGTACAGAAATTGTTGTTTCTACCTCTGATATTTGCATCCTATTTTCAACCAATTGTGACCCTCGTGACGTTGCTTAAATCACGCCTTTTACTCTATGTGTCTTTGCTTGACGCATTTTCTCTTTCCTTTTCTAACCTGTTCGTATTGGTGCAAATTGATATTCTTTATTATCGATTATATTTTAGTCCATGTGGACTATCTGGGTTAAATAACCCCGTATCGCACCTTCTCGTGAATATTAAGCCCCGGTTTCTCCAAGATTCTTTGTAAACATTAATTATCTGCAAAATTTTCGCCGAATGAGCTTTTTAAATAAACCCTGTTCTGTATTTCGTGCTAAAGCATCTGACCGTTTCCAATATCCTTAGAATCGACATGTTTATCTAAACAAATTAAACTGAAATTGCCTTTTAAAATACGCAGGTGTGTTCAAACATCCTACTTCTAACTAACACTTCTAGGATTTGCATTTTAGTGGGTTTTTACAAGTTTCTATAGATATTATCTGTACGTTTTGTTCAATACCGGTTACTTGAAATAGGGTTAATTAATATAAATTTTGCACGTAATTTCCATTTGTTTAGGAATAATTACATTACACGCAGAGCTTTTTAATACTGTTTTTTTTGATATAAAGCGTCTTGTACATGGTTTAAATTTCTTATTTTTACTGAGACGACCGAATTTATTTATGCTTCATGGTTTTAATAAAGCGTATTATTTAATAAAATTCCTTATACACGGTGATTAAAATTATTTGATGTGATTATTTAATTTTCTATCCTGGTCTAAATATGAGTAATATATATATATATATATATATATATATAAATCGTGTAATTAATAGGTTAAGGGTACAAAAATAAGTCTTAGGACAAGCTAGTGTATGTAAGCACAATATACGAGTAAGTTAATTAGGTATTTAGATTATTAATTTAGAGCGTACTCAATTTAATTTAGGAATTTTTGGTAATTTAATTCTAGCTTTGCATTTATTTTAGTAAAGAGTAGCATTTATTTATAGCATAGGAACAATATTTATAGAGTAGGACAAGAATGGCCAAAAGCAACTATTTAAAAATACCGCTTTATTATAATTTAATTGTAGTTTAAATGATGTAAAAGCTTTTGCATAGTTCGTTAGCATAAGATCGATATTTGTAGTAAACCAGAAACGTTTCAAAACAGGGGGAAGAATTCTAAGTATCAATTATATCAAATGGTACGATAAACAAGTTTAACGCTTTTCGGTTGGAAAGAGAAACAAACACATATAGAAACGTTCCAAGTAGTCGTTTACTTCAAGGTTTATGTGTGAACAGCATAAACAAGCAAATTATATTTTCCAAGAAGAACTGAGACCGTTGAAATCGGTAGGATCGATTTAATTTTACAGGTAGTATAGCAGAGAGACCACACACAAGCAGTTAAGAGAAACAAGGATGGAGTATAGAACGCATTAGTATGAGTGAGACGTAAGATTTTTGTCGAGATAGTATAGAAGGGAGATACAAGCTTGTTTTGCATAGTGTAATAAAATCAATAATTTCTGGAGAGAAATTAAACGATCTCATTGAACGTGACGTATAGACGCGTAACAGTTTAAAGACTTGGTAGGGTGACATCCAAAGGGGGATTTGTAAGAATGTAGCATAAGTGGGACAAGGTAACAAATAAGTGAAAGGGAGATGAAATATTTTGGTTTGGGGGTAAAGAAGCGTGATTTTACGTAGAATCGAGTTTCGTTGAAAAGCGTTTTTCGCTGAAATGCAAAGACGGTTTTTGTACGATTTCTAATGAATTTTAGGTGTTTTGAGCGTTGTAGTTCGAGAAAAGCTTGAAACTGTTGGAGATTTAACGTGGAATAGAAGACGGTTAGTGCTTTTCCCGGAATGTTTGTCGGTTTGCGGGTAGAATACGTGCCGGACTTCAAAACGGGGGGGGGGGGTCTAGGATAAAACCACCTTCAACGTGGTGCAGCTCCTCTTAACTCTTAACTTCTTCGCTCGTCTTCAAGTTTACTTCGAATAGTGCAGTACTTGAGTTAAAATAATGCATTATAAGTGCACACATGTTAGTATGTGTTGTGATTTGTCAAGTAATTACAAATCTGAAGTGAATAGAAATTATTTAGAGCGAAGTGTATGTAAGTACTAACTTTTGTTAATTTGGGTGATTAGAACATACAAAATTGGTTAAAATTTGGGATTGATTGCTGAATGCCGCAATTTTGGATGGGTTTTTTAGAAATGAAAGGAAGATGCGAATTTTTGGACGTTGGATGCAATTTCGTTTAATGTAAATAAAGTGAGATTTGGATAAGCAGCGTGTCGAATGGAATGGTGATTTGACCTGGCAGCGGTTCCACAGTCTAACGCTATTCGTGACGGTATCTACTTCAAGAATGGTTACCAAGTAACAAGCTTTAAAAACATTTGGTGGTAATTGTTATCCGTGTTTCTTTTTATTTTTCTTGTGCTGTGGAGTAGGATTTTAATTAAAAAATTTATTGAAATGAAAATTTTATGGGACTTTAGATGTATAGAGTAATTTGTTTAGGTAGAAAAAGGATAATTAATATAAAGATAACCGACATGTTGTACAAAGTAAAGGGGGACTTATTTTAATTTTTGTAGTGCTGTAAATTTGCACTCAAGCTTAAAGAGTTTTACTGTGAGGTCATGTTAAGACTGGGATTTAACGTCAGGTAAGAGAAAAGCCCAATTACTTTAATAGGGTATTTGTTTTTTATTTTGAAGTTATCTAAATTCAATAATTTTTGAAAAAGGATTTGTTACTAATCCAAGTGATACAATTGCAAATACGATACGAGTTTTAAAAATGTTATATTTATTTTGTGAAAATAGAGTGTACTGTCTTTTGTGAGTTGAGTTATTTTGTGAGTATGAGTGAAGAGAGTGATTTTATTTTAGATGACGGCAGAGCTAGGCAGTGTGCAGGAATTAGCAGAGTGAGCAATACACGTAAGCGTCGTTGTTGATACCTATAAGCATATAATCGAGCCAGATCGGAGCATCTGAGGTAAACTACACGGTAATATATATAGAACATATTGCTATAACTATGATAATAGGGTTATTTAAGGGTATATAAGGTCACAAGGGAGGAATACTCCATGTAAACATTATAAAAATCAAGAAAACTAAACATTTAAATTATAAAAAGTAAATAATTTGTTCATTATACAAAAGCAAATACAAATCATCTTGTAGAAAATCACTAACCAACTACAGTTAATTTAAGGAAGCACATTCAGTAATAACTTAACCACATTCATCAAAACAAATAATTGCGGACGCAATCCAAACAATTTTAAAATATTTATAACGTTCTTAACCTCAAAATAAATACAAATTCGGCATATTTAAAGTAAAATAAACGGAAAATAAAATAATTTTTTCAACCTATATGCATTTGCGTAAGAAATCTAAGTCAATAAGACGCATATAATTTATACCAGTTTGTATAGGCAAACATTTAAAAGCGGGAATATTTCATAAAAGTTAAAGAATTGAAGCGAATACGTGCGTGCGTTTGAAATGTAGGAATTGCCATATTTAACAAAACCCAGCATATGTAAACAAAGTATGGACACTAAAATTAAGACTACGTGCAGTTTCGAGCATGCATGATGTACCAGTTGTTACCAAATTCCGCGACTAGTCTGACCTAGCCGGTGAAAAGGTCATCTAACATAACCTAACTTTAACGATCGTTGTAGATACTTTAAACTTTGCATTCTGTTTTGCTAATCACTGTCTTACTTTCAACAACTTCGTTCGTTTTCAAAACATCAAAAATTGCCTATTCTTCAAGAACATTAATCATGCTAAAAATCACGTAGCCCCTCCAATTGTAATGGATTCTGACTATAGCAAACTGCTTGATTGGTTTGGCGCACTCAACAAACCGAATTCCTATGTTTCTTCATGCAAATACAATATTTACTTTGATAGTGCGATTTATCACTGCAAATGTTAAACTTATTGAATGGAATAACGAACCCTTAAGTAAAATTAATTTCCTATATACATGTAGCAATTTAGAACAATGATGCAGATGTAATGGTATTTATGGCTTGCCGTGAACAGAAAGGGAATTATAATTTCCAAATTATCCACTGAAATTGGTCTCAAAAGACTTTTCATGGTTTCCCTTTATAATTGATATATAGAATGACGTAACACCATTGTGTTTATGGGTTCTATTTTCTGGTCACAGTAATTTCTTTCTACAAAGGTCCAATTGGTTTTTAAAGTACTGGAGTTATATTTATTTTCTAAACGCGTTACACAGTTTCTTCTCTTATTCACTTTTGACCAATATTAAATCCGTAAATCCATATTTTATCACAACCATCAGATTCACATTTCAAATGTGCCCAAGAACCTTTTTCCAACTTTCTGAAAGTCTGTTTCGTAGACATTTATTTCTTTAATGTACACAAATCGCTTAACTCTTCACACTTTAGGTAAATGAGTACGTTCGCAAGTCTCGCTTTTCATAAACATACTTTACGATGAATAAGAAATAATATTTTAAAATTTGCAGATTATGCTTTTACTAAATTGAAAAAACCAATTTTCAAGAAACATTCGTCCGCCTTTATCTGTTTGCAGATATCTGTTAAAACCTATAATATGAATGCTTATTTGCTATTGGCATTTTGGCTTTCTGGCAAATTTTATTAGGAATTAAGGTTGCTTTGCCATTTTTTTAATTTCTACATTTATTCATCGAGCAGTCGGTTAAAAATACTTACTAGCACCCGAGCAATCGGTTAAAAACTCTGACATACAATAACAGAAACAACAACAACAACGTAATTTTTTTATTATTTAATTTTTTTAATGAATATGATAAAAAAATGTCTTAAAGGAAGGAGTTTAAAAAAAGGTTATCACAGTTTTTATAAATAATATACTTCGTCAAGGTTTGCTTCAGATGGAACAGTTCCTAGAATTGCAGCAGCGTTTTCTCGCCGAATCGCAACGCTGATTCTTTGAATTAGAAAATTTGTTGAACGTTTCTCCCCCGTAATATTTTTCATAAGCTCATCGATTCGCTTGATGAGTTTAAGGCATCTTCACCGAAAGTTCTTAAGGTATCGACACATACTGGGATAATATGGAAGTTGGTTTGCAAGTTTTTGTAGATGTTCTTATGGTTCTCCCGTAGTTGAGCAGCATGACCTGGTTTTCTTGCATTTCCTCTCACGTAAGAACTTGCTAGCGTATCCGCACATGTGAAATCCCTCATCATCGGTTTTCCGGTTTGCCAGGGGACCAAAGTGAGTCCGTCGGGCTTTTTCCCATTAGATCTGTTTCAACCGGTTGGTTCGAGTATAGCCGGAATTTTGCTTGTAATAAGTGCTCATTTGATCAGATCGTTTACCATCGTATGTCTGGCGTATCTGCCAGCGCTCTTCTTGCAGCACAGCCCATGGTGACCAAATTCAGCGACCTATAACCACATACACATGTGTGAGTGACGCATAACCGAATTCCAAAGCGCAACGAAACTGCAATTCTGAATGCCTGATTGTCCAGCAATGTACCGAGCTACGAGAACGGGAAAGTATTTAGCCAAACGCCGGATTGTTTTGTTTTGTTGGCCATTATCATTGTTTTCGCTTTATAGGTTTTACACTTTTCGAATATGAGTTGCTGCAGCTTGCAGCACAAATTGGTGTCCCATTTTTTTTTGATATTTTCGTTCCCTTTCGGTAATAGATCCGCCTGTGATATCATTGACCAAGCCTCCATTGCTTTGATTGTATGTATGTCTGATGCTAGTGTAAACGATGGGACAATGGGGGCAACCAGATCCGCAACTGAGTGAATCAATCCTAAGAAACTTGAAAAGCAAAGGTTTGTGGCGTTTCTTGGTCCGAGTCCACCCAACTTGGCGGGTAAAGTTGCTTCAGTCCATGATGATCCAACGAAGTGGCAATTGACAATGCTTTCCATTGATGACCTGAGGGCGAGTTCGTATTCTTCGAATATTTCTAATGCTTCCCAACATGGTGTTATTCGTAGCAAACAATTTAAGTGAGGGATTAAAAGTGAGTTACGTAGCAGGCAGTATAAGTGATGAGATTCGAGTTTCTCAATACGACTGATCATGACATGAAATTTTTCCAGTTTTTGTGTTATTACTGGTCTAATACCTGGGATTGTCAAAAGTGCGCTTAGTAGTTCAATTTCTTATGGTCGATTAATGATTCCCGGTGTGACTTGATTGAACCTATACATCCTCCTATTCATCGTCGTTGTGGTTTCCCAACAATTTGATTTCGCACTTTTGAAAGGTTAGTTGAAATCCTAGATCTGACGCCTTGTATATGACTGTTTGTCTGGGTCTCCTCGGATTGAACAATCGTCGATGTACTAGATGTTGAATTCGGACTGCAGCGAGGTTGTAACGGGCATTTTTAATGGCTTAACATTTTACGCTTTTTCTCAACTAGTAAATACCTTTCTGCAATTACTATTTCTATATTTTATTTATAATGAGTGGATCGCTGTTTGTATAAAGTAAATTACTGTCCAACTTATCGGAAATGATAAACCGCTGTAATTAATTATTTAGATATGAAGGCTGCATTCATTTATTGGATGTTTCTTATGTGGATATACAAGTTTAGATAATAGTCGACAAGAGTTTATGGTAACAACGAGTTGAAATAAACAGTTTGAGTTTTCTCTTCGTTCCTACAGATTAATTACGTTAAAAATAGTGTGTGCTGTTTGCTTTGAAAAGAGTCGTATTGTTTTAGTGATACGCGTAGCTTTACTAATTGTTCTTTTTGTTGCTTTTCTGTTGGAAAAAAAGGTGATAGAACTTGTTGACTCGACCGCACGTGCTTGTTTTACGGAACATTATTTTAGTGATACGCGTTGTCTTCCTAATTGTTTTTAGTTGTTTTTCTTGTGAGATAAATGTTTTAAGGAACATTTGACGGACTTGCTTTAGTGATACACGTGCTTTACCCGTTATTGTTCTTTTTAGTTGTTTTGTCTTTTGATATTTAAAAACGGTGTGTGCAATCTAGTTTCGCGGTCCTGTTCTTCTCAGAGTAGCGCATACTTTGGATTATTTAAATACAGTGATACTGTAGTTTCTGAATTTTCTAACAACAAAGAATCTGAAAGGGATCATTACTTGCGCAAATTTCGTTATTTGCGAAATATGGCAGATTGCCGGCTTACAAAGGTATTGTTTAAAGTTTCTCACTGCTTGTTGGGATGTTTATGAACATAATATACATCTGGTCCCAGTTGGAATTGAACTAGTGCTGCGGAATATTTCGAAATTATTATCTTAGGAAAAAGAATTTATCAAGGCTACATAGTTCCGACGCGTGATAATGTCTGCTGCTAACACCAGTGAAATACGTAGGTGTGATTAGTGTAACGTGTGATAAGTTCCATCAACACCCTCACAGTCAAGGGTGAAGTGCTTTGTTAGTGCAGGACATCGTTGATTCCCACACTTCAGCTGCAAGGAAGCGTTGCTGAAGGACTTTTGTAAGTTGAACTATTTCCTACTGGTTATTACTTTAAATATCTATCCGTTGCTTTACCATATCTTTGTCGTTCTGATACCTTTTACAATAGACTTGCATGCTATTTTAAAACATAGAAAAAAAAGAAAGAAAGAAAAATCAATACTACTGAATTACTCATACCAATTGTGTCTTACCTATTTATCTTTTGTTAACATTTTGTCTGATTTATGTTTAATTGGTGTGTGAGGAAACCTTTCTGCTACTCCCCAATATTACCTCACTTTGTACTAAACATTTTTCTGTATTGCTTTTACCGTTGTTATATTATATAGATTATCTAAACAGTTTTTTTTTACATTTTACCAAGTACTGAATAACTTAGACTATGCATTGCTGCTATGCTTTTTCTTTATTTCAGGTTTGCAGGACTAATCTTTTTTATTGCAGGTTTGCTATTCCAATTTCTTTTATTGCAGGTACTGTTACTAACTCCTTATCGCCGCATACATCATAGGTCAGTCTGCTTTCTACAACCCCCCCTACTCTCCGATTGAGCCCGGTCATTTCTTTCACTTTCTTTGTGTAACGTAACATAAATTTGGCGCCCAACGTGGGGCCACAAAAAAAACGTAACAGAAATTTTGGCGCCCAACGTGGGGCTCGATTTTTTTTTTTTGGTTTGCTCTTGATTTTTTTTTTTATTTAAATTTTTTTGTTATGACTTGTAATTTTCTTGGCTTATTGGTCTTGTGTTTTTGCTGATAAGCTTGTGTCCGAAAACACTGGCGCCCATTTCGTATTCCTATTCATATTTTTGTAGCTAGCCCATCCCGTGACTTTTTCTTTTGGCTAGTTCTACCATTTGTTCACTATTTGACTATTATAGTCGCTTTCTACATCCATTCCTTAAGGTAGGCTTTAGATCTATTTCCTTTTCCTTTAGGGATTTCGACTTGGTCGCTTCTGTAGGTCTGTTAGCCATACTTTGCTTAAGTAATCGTTTCATACGAATCTGTGTTACCTCAGTTGGAAGTATTTTAGATAGTGTACTAGCTTGCCTTTGTCCTTTGCTTTGTCTTGGTTCTTTCTTTGCTGCACACTTGAGGTTGACAGTTTTGTCGTCTAGTTGGTTTGCTACGAGTTTTCTTCCTCGTTTTTTTTTCTTTCCTCTTGGTTTCTCCGCGGGAAGCCAAAACTTTTCTTTGAGGTGGAGAACAGAAATGTCCCTTTTGGGGGACATTCGTCTTTTGACGATTTCGAAAGTAGCTAAGACCTTTAATCCTCATTGGGTGTTTACTTAATGCTTTTTTTACCTATTCTGTCGTTGTTGATTACGATAGATAACTTTGTTTTCTTTTGAAAAAAAAATGTGTTCTTTTTCTTATACTGGTGTTGGTCCTTCGAACCGGATAAAAATAATTTTTTTTTGTTTGGTTCCTTGTCTGTCGTTTTTTTTTCTCTTTTTCTTTTTTTTTTCTTTTTTCTTTCACCCCGACGTCTTTATTTTGCTAGGGGAGAATTTATAACGAGCATTTTTAATGGCTTAACATTTTACGCTTTTTCTCAACTAGTAAATACCTTTCTGCAATTACTATTTCTATATTTTATTTATAATGAGTGGATCGCTGTTTGTATAAAGTAAATTACTGTCCAACTTATCGGAAATGATAAACCGCTGTAATTAATTATTTAGATATGAAGGCTGCATTCATTTATTGGATGTTCCTTATGTGGATATGCAAGTTTAGATAATAGTCGACAAGAGTTTATGGTAACAACGAGTTGAAATAAACAGTTTGAGTTTGCTCTTCGTTCCTACAGATTAATTACGTTAAAAATAGTGTGTGCTGTTTGCTTTGAAAAGAGTCGTATTGTTTTAGTGATACGCGAGTTATGTATCCCCCAATTACCTATATATATTGATGTATTGAATCTAATATGAATTATTAGAAATTATTAAGTAAAAGTATAAGTTCAATGCAACATTGTAACACAAGGATAACCCAGAGAGGTTATCGACAGTTCATGTGAACGGACATGCAACTTTGCATCCGTGAGGGCAGTGATACTGCAGGTGGCAGGTCACAGGCGGTCAACAGACCGCAATTACTTAGAATTAAGTTGTTACATTGTATTAAAGTGTACAATTAAAGAGAAACGCAGACATGAGATCTGCAAGTTCTCACAGCCGTGTGAGGGGCAGGTTATTATAAAAGGCCCGGGAGCTCAATGCCCGGCAGTCAGTCTTCGAACTCCATACTTCGTTGTTCAAGCTACTCACTAGTCAATAATTAATTTTAGTATTATGTACAAGTTCATCTGTTTCAAAGTAAAATAAATGTGTTAAAGTTTTAAAGCTTTTTAAAAAACCAGCTCCAAAGGCCCGAACTTTAACTGGCGCAGTCGTAACGGATGTCAAAAGGGCACTGAAAATCCAAAAATCGGAAGATTGGTGACCAAGAATTTTAATTCGAAATTTTGGCAGAACCCAAACCAAGTTGGAGGAAGAACAAGCATCGTCTAAATCCAGCAACAAACCAAGTTGGACAAGGAACAAGAATCGTCTAAGGCCAACAAAACAAACCAAGGTGGACAAGATACAGAATCGAGCGAACCCACCAAAGAAACAGATGAAACTAATGTAAGTTCATTTCCATAAAAAATTTTCTTTTAACCAAATTATAATTGATATATGCTAGTATTATAACTATTGATTACTATCGTATTATGTATTTTATTATTATGAATATTTTTGAAAATAGTTCAAAGTGAATTATTTTCAAAACGAGACTGTATAACATTTTATGAAACTTGAATGTTAAAAGGCAAATGAGACTTGATTATTTACAAAGAGATATTTTTTTCTTAAAAAAAGCAAATAAGAATTGAATTTAAAAGAGATTTTCTTTTAAAAGTAAATGAGAATTAATATTAAGAGATCCTTACCATAATTAATAGAACGAACTCTAAATAACCCAAAAATAAACGGGCGCACATTCACTAAACACCAAAATAAGAAACATCAATTACCGCGATTCAACGCACGTTTATAAACCGGTAAACTAACGCAAACTTAAGTTCAAAGCTAATTCGAACAAGCAGTACAGAACGTTTAATTAAACCATTGACCTCTGTAATACTGAATAAATCACAAGAACATTCTGCATTAACTAAAAATACGGTAACTTAAAACCACCTAAGAAAACAAAGCTCGCATCTTTTATACACTTAGAGCATCAGAGAAGTGCAATAACTTTCAACTTTCAGTATAGCTTAACAACGCAATATCATTATTAAAATCGCTTTCAGAATCCTTGCACAGTACTAAAGAAAGAACTTTCAACTTTCAGTATAATTTCAATTTGCATCATACACGGGATAATAAAATCGACGCAGTTTCTATATTAATAAAAGCGTGTACAATTGCAATAAACTCTAAACGTTTTTCAACTAATTAATCAGCATTATAAAGTGCAGTAAAACGGTCATCATAAGAAGCTTTAATTAAAACGCTAAAACGTTATCATACGCTCATAATTGTAAACCTGAAAACCTACATAACGAAGAGTTCAATTACAAGTCAAGCAGTACCGAGAGATCTAAAAATAAAACAGACATAACACTTTACATTAGCGAGTACGGAAAGTCAATTATCTAATTCCATAAACTAACACCTGTAAGTGCAATTACCTCAACAAAGTATTCAATTTCAACCATGAAGTACAGGAGTAATCAACCTTAAGTTATAAGTAGAACACAAGACAGACGAACTGTACGTTTACGCAACTCAGTAAAACCCACGGAAAGAGTATTAATTAACAGAATTTAACCAAAACAAAGCTAAGTGAGAATAAATCCATTTCAGATTCCTTAAGAAACAGGAACTCAAGACAAAGTAAAAGCTGCATTAAAACAGACAAATCCCAGACTACGGTAATTATTCTAACATTATTGAAATAAATCTCACAAGAACATCACTGCACTGTGTAATTAAATATAAACAAAGAACGACTACGATTTTAAAAATAACTCGACGCAATATTAACAAATCCAAACCAAAAATTAATATTACAAGTACGAAATTAACCTCAATTTTTTTACCAAATTTTATCCACCCAATCCAAACTGAAAATTAACCATTCCTAACTAAAAAATAACGCCGAAAAATAACAAAATAAACCTCAACCTTTACCAAAATTTTATTTACCTAATCTAAAAGGAAAATTAACAAACCAAAACCAAAGTTAACGTTTCAAATAGCTAAATCAACATCAATTTTTACAAAACTCTAAGTTATCCAATCTAAAAAGGAAAATTTAAAAAACAAAGCAAAAATAACGTCATAAAAGGAAAATCATCCCCAATTTTTACAAAATTCGAAATTATTTCATCCAAAAGAAAACTAATACATCCAAAGCATAATTAACGTTACAAATAGAAAATCAACCCCAATTTTACAAAATTGAAATTTCACAATCCAAACGGAAAATTAATAAATCCGAAGCAAAAGTAACCATACAAATAACGAAATAAAGCAATTCAAAAAAAAAAAAAATTTTTTTTTTGAAATTTCCAAAAATCGAAAACAACCCTTAACCAACATGAGTAACACAGACTTACGTCTCTATTTAGAGACAATTCAGACGTTCGATGGCACGCAGGCCCATCTCTCAAATTTCATTGGAGCATCTGAAATGTTCCTAAAACCTTTACAAACCCGGAGATGACGCAAGAAATTCATTGCTTATACGCTTAGTAATAAGTAAACTAGCCGGAAGGGCACTAACATTAATCGCCAGTAGGGACGACTTATCGGAATGGGACCAGTTTAAACAGCTACTAATTGCATATTTTGGAGACCAACGTAACATAAAATGCCTGGTACGAGACCTAATAAACCTTAGAATGGAACACAATCAATCCCCTACCAATTCGGAATGAAATGCCAAGACGTGAGAAGTTTAATTTTAACAAAATTAAAATCGAAGAACCCGATCAAAACGTTAGACATTTAAAAACAAAAATGTATGACGAAATGGTACTAGACACATATATAAACGCTTTACCAGAACGACTATCGGATAAAATCAGATTCCAACGACCCCAAAATCTAGAAGAAGCTATGAGCCTAGTAATAGAAGAAGAAAATGTAATGTATTACCGCAACAGACTATACAATCCCAACGCGAATAAAAGTTATTCACCAACAAAAACTATACAAGCTACAAGACAAACAATCCCTCAACAAAAATTCACACCCTTTAACTCACAAACAAATCAACCGCGAAGTAACAACCCAAGTTTTAACAATACCAATTTTAATAATCAATTTAAAAATTTTTCAAGACCAACATTCAACCCAACTTTTACGAAACCCGCATTCCAACCGAGATTCAATCAAAACCTAAACCAACAAAGACCAGCGTTCAATGCAAACCCTAATAGAAATACACCAATGACTAATACTCATAACAACCCTAACAATTACTACAAACCAACACCAATGGACACCTCATCTGGTAACACCAGACAAAACACAAAAATAACACATATCCGACCAAACCCTCATCAGAAACGTAATTTTACATCATTCCATCAAGAAATAGAAAAATTTGACACTGACCAGAATAATTACATTGAGACACCTACGAACAATGAATCAAATCATACAGAAACTTATGAACGTGACGAACAATACGAAACTTACGAGGAGTACGACGACGAAAACTCGAACTCAAATTTTCACATGGACCAATTCATAACCGACCAAACTTAATAAACTTAAATAATATAAATCACTTAGTATTACCATACATAGAAATACCCCACGCCGAATTCAAACTATTAATCGACACCGGATCATCAAAAACATTAATTAGCCCCAGAACCGTACAAAAACATTATTTAGATTATGTAGAAAGAGAACCATTTAAAATCAAAACAGCTCATCAAACAACACTACACCAATTCGTAGCCAATATACCCTTACCGAGAACATTTAATGTTAAAATGAAACATAAATTTTGTGTATTCGAATTTAACGACAAATATGACGGATTAATCGGAATGGATCTTCTAAGAAAATTAGGAGCCAACATTGACATTAAAAATCGTTTATTAAGGACAAAATACGGAAAAATCCCAATTAAATTTCAAAACACACAAGTTGAACAAAAATACACTATAGAACCCCGAACGGAAAGAAAAATAAAATCCCAGTAAAATCTAACAAAATTTAGGAATAATAAATTATATGACATTTCAACAAGGAGTAGAAACCCCAACTGCCTTAGTACAAATAAAAGATAACTTTGCAACCACAACAATATTAAATTCAAACGACTATCCCGTAGAATTATCATTGACAGACCCAATTAACATAGAAGAACTAAATTTTAACGAAATAGAAATAGATGAAAATTTAGAAAACGATTACAACCCAATAGAACATGACGAAATGTTAAGAGAAAATTTAACTAACATCCGCTTTAATACCGATATCAATCAAGAAGAAGAAAGAGCAATTAAAAACTTATGTTTTGAATACCGAGACATATTCCATTGCGAAGGAATACCATTAACATTCACCAACACAGTAAAACATAATATCGAGTTAACAGACAATAAACCAATTTTTACAAAAGCATACAGACTACCTCATGCAAGCCAAGAAGAAGCTGACAGACAAGTAGCAGACTTATTAGACCAAGACATAATCCAGCACTCCAATTCACCATGGAGCAGCCCCGTGTTAATAGTACCTAAGAAATTAGACGCAACCGGAAAGAGAAAGTACAGAATGGTAATAGATTATAGAAAGTTAAATGAAAAAACGGTAGATGACAAATATCCACTACCAAATATAACCGAAATTTTAGACAAATTAGGCAAATGCCAATATTTTACAACATTAGACCTAGCATCAGGATACCATCAGGTAGAGATGGAAGAAAAAGACATATCAAAAACAGCACCCAGAAATTTAAGACCATTTAAAATTAAGAAAATATCAGATAAAAACATAGCAGTAGTAGACAACGGTAAAATAACGAAATACATTCATTTAAAAAACCTAAGACACCCTGTAATTTCAGATGGACAGTCATCACCCTTACCGTCAACCTCCACCCAGGTAGAACGGACGACCAAGTAATAATAGAAATTATAAAAACAACCCCGGTATACTACCAATTAAACTAGGCAGTATACAAAATACAATATTTACTCAAATAATATCCAACCTTACTTTAATGCAACAAATTTTAGCAACATTAAGAAAACGAAATAATATTTTTGATAGAAATCTAAATAGTAGAAAGTAACAATTAATTATTATCATTTATTTACAAAGGTTACTAGCACATACCAAGTAATCATACCCAAAACCAAATTCCTATCCCTAAATGAACTGAGATATGGTTATACAAACGAAAAATGTACTGAAGTAACACCAAATCAATATTTATGTCAATCGATGACGACAACAACCATTCAAGAAGACAGCCCTTGTGTAGTACAACTATTAAAATTCTCAAATCATTACGAAAACTGTGAAACCAAACAAGTGCAAATAACTAATATGAAAATTCAAAAAGTTACAGATAACAAATGGATAGCCATTTTCCCAACAGAAGTAATAGCAACCATCCACTGCAACCAAGATGAAAATAACCAAGCATTAATCGGAAGCAAACTAATTACCCTCAAAGAAGATTGTTATGTGAAATTGAAAGGAGAATTAATCAGAGTTTATCAAGATCCCATAACAACAAAGAAACTTGCAAACCTACCGGAACTACAATTCAAGATACAACAAGAAGACGAAGAAACAATTAAGAAACCCATGAAGCTAGAGCATCTAGACTTAGACGATCTCAACCACGCCGTGAAATTAGTGGAAAGTTATAAAGAACAATTAAGTGAAATCAAAACGCCAAAGTTACATTATAATAATATAAGTGTTTGGACAATTGTATTGATCATTTTAATAATTATTGTAATCATGTATGTATTATACAAAATGTACCTTAGATATAAGAATGAAGGAAACAGTTCTAGATTTAAGGAAACAAAGAGAAAAAAGGAAACAATAAGCATACCATTAGAAACAATGAATTTTAAATGAATTTAAATAATGTATTTTATGTATTTAAAATTAAGAAAACCTTAATTTTTCATTTACGGTGGGAGGAGTTATGTATCCCCCAATTACCTATATATATTGATGTATTGAATCTAATATGAATTATTAGAAATTATTAAGTAAAAGTATAAGTTCAATGCAACATTGTAACACAAGGATAACCCAGAGAGGTTATCGACAGTTCATGTGAACGGACATGCAACTTTGCATCCGTGAGGGCAGTGATACTGCAGGTGGCAGGTCACAGGCGGTCAACAGACCGCAATTACTTAGAATTAAGTTGTTACATTGTATTAAAGTGTACAATTAAAGAGAAACGCAGACATGAGATCTGCAAGTTCTCACAGCCGTGTGAGGGGCAGGTTATTATAAAAGGCCCGGGAGCTCAATGCCCGGCAGTCAGTCTTCGAACTCCATACTTCGTTGTTCAAGCTACTCACTAGTCAATAATTAATTTTAGTATTATGTACAAGTTCATCTGTTTCAAAATAAAATAAATGTGTTAAAGTTTTAAAGCTTTTTAAAAAACCAGCTCCAAAGGCCCGAACTTTAACTCGCGTAGCTTTACTAATTGTTCTTTTTGTTGATTTTCTGTTGGAAAAAAAAGGTGATAGAACTTGTTTACTCGACCTCACGTGCTGGTTTTACGGAACATTATTTTAGTGATACGCGTTGTCTTCCTAATTGTTTTTAGTTGTTTTTCTTGTGAGATAAATGTTTTAAGGAACATTTGACGGACTTGCTTTAGTGATACACGTGCTTTACCCGTTATGGTTCTTTTTAGTTGTTTTGTCTTTTGATATTTAAAAACGGTGTGTGCAATCTAGTTTCGCGGTCCGGTTCTTCTCAGAGTAGCGCATACTTTGGATTATTTAAATACAGTGATACTGTAGTTTCTGAATTTTCTAACAACAAAGAATCTGAAAGGGATCATTACTTGCGCAAATTTCGTTATTTGCGAAATATGGCAGATTGCCGGCTTACAAAGGTATTGTTTGAAGTTTCTCACTGCCAGTTGGGATGTTTATGAACATAATATTCATCTGGTCCCAGTTGGAATTGAACTAGTGCTGCGGAATATTTCGAAATTATTGTCTTAGGAAATAGAATTTATCAAGGCTACATAGTTCCGACGCGTGATAATGTCTGCTGCTAACACCAGTGAAATACGTAGGTGTGATTAGTGTAACGTGTGATAAGTTCCATCAACACCCTCACAGTCAAGGGTGAAGTGCTTCGTTAGTGCAGGACATCGTTGATTCTTACACTTCAGCTGCAAGGAAGCGTTGCTGAAGGACTTTTGTAAGTTGAACTATTTCCTACTGGTTATTACTTTAAATATCTATCCGTTGCTTCACCATATCTTTGTCGTTCTGATACCTTTTACAATAGACTTGCATGCTATTTTAAAACAGAAAAAAAAAAGAAAGAAAGAAAAATCAATACTACTGAATTACTCATACCAATTGTGTCTTACCTATTTATCTTTTGTTAACATTTTGTCTGATTTATGTTTAATTGGTGTGTGAGGAAACCTTTCTGCTACTCCCCAATATTACCTCACTTTGTACTAAACATTTTTCTGTATTGCTTTTACCGTTGTTATATTATATAGATTATCTAAACAGTTTTTTTTTACATTCTACCAAGTACTGAATAACTTAGACTATGCATTGCTGCTATGCTTTTTCTTTATTTCAGGTTTGCAGAACTAATCTTTTTTATTGCAGGTTTGCTATTCTAATTTTTTATTGCAGGTACTGTTACTAACTCTTTATCGCCGCATACATCATAGGTCAGTCTGCTTTCTACAACCCCCCCTGCTCTCCCATTGAGCCCGGTCATTTCTTTGACTTTCTTTGTGTAACGCCCAACGTGGGGCCACGGTTACCGTTACAAGGTGACCATGTCATGTATGTCCAAGCGGAAAATCGCAGAACCACAGGGGTCTTCCTGCTGGCAACCTCTCTGGGAAAGCATGGTGTATTCTCCAAAAGCGAGACAAGTTGGTGTAGCATAACACTGTCTTATAAAGGGATAAATTTCTGGACATTTTTCTTGCGTTGCTCGGAGCACTGGGTGACGTACTATTTCGTTATATGCGTTTCGAAATGCGTTTCGTGTACCGAAACCCAGTTGCTTAGGTTGGAGTTCACTTCCTGCTCGATTAGAAATTCTAGCACTAGCTATTCTGGAGACCAGTCTTCGTAGGGTATTGTCAATAACAATCAGCCTTATGCTGTTGTCCTTCTAGTTTAGTCCACAAAGCGTTGCGCCGTAAAGGAAAGGCGTTACGTACGTTGGAACATTACCCATTATGCACATATCTGCGAAATTACTTAAAGATTCCAACACTTGATATCCATGGTCACCTGTTCCTTTACCGACGAGATCTTTTAAATGTTGGGGCCTTATACCGTCCATACCACCTATGCTTCCAGTCGTGAAACCGAAAATTGATTTTCTAATTTCCATTGTTGATATTAACTGGATATCCATGTTGGTTTCCTCGTTGTTTGTGATATTAATGCTTGGCTCTGGATGTTTTTCTAATAATTTATAAGTGTCGTTGTTGACGGACGCAATCGTATCGTTTGATGATAGAATCTTGATGGCTCCCCTTATATCTCCGTCGCATTACTTTCTTTGTATTAATTTTATATGGATGGCCTCTGTGTCTTTAGGAGTTTTCGATTTCTTGCGTCTTTGAAGCGTGGCTAAAATACTGTTCATTAGATCGTCGAAAGGCAATCGCTTCAACTTGGTCCACATATCCAAGTTACGCTTCACGATGGTGGCAATTGACAGGTTTTTTGTTGATTTGTTTTTTTGATCTGGGGATTTCAAAGTGAAGTAAGCGGAAATAAACAGATAAGCCCACGCGAGGACAGGCGCCTCCGGTTGAGTGCAAGAACGGATCAGGTTTGAGAATTCTATTGCAATTTGAATCCGGGCGGTCTCTGGTATTCTCTTCAGGACGGTTATATGTGCTCGTATCGTTTGTACAAAAACCAAAAGTTCATTCATGAGATCATATTCAATTCTACCAGGCTGGAATGTTTCGCTTTCTGCCGTTGCACTTACTGGTGTCATTGGTGCTTCCAGTGTTCGCCCTTTCTACTTATGCATTCTGAGAAATGTTTACATTTTCACAAATCTCTCTGAGATAAATTCGTTCATTGTGTAATACATTTTAGGTTACCATTTATACCTGCATAGACAGTAGGTGCAACACTCTTATGTTTAAACCATATGCTCCACTTACAATTGTACGGGTTGTTGAGTTGTTACTCTATATCACACATAGTTTCATTCCCAGATTATATTCGAATTGCATGCTAAATTCCTCAATCCCTTTTTTTGTAAAGAACGGTATAAGAGTCTGGAAACAGTAGCCTTGTTTATTTTTTCTCAGTTTTATGCAACTTCTTTGTACTTTATAAACGTGTCTAAGAGTTTTGTTCTTTGTTGTACGGATATAACACGAATTGGCTTAGCGCTTAATAGAAAAAGAATATAGAAGGAATATTTGTTTTAAATATGTAGTAAACGAACACGATTGGGATATTAAATGTACCAAGAAGAATTTAATTTATATGATATACAATTGGGTCTCAAATTCTGATATTTGGGTTGTAGTCAAAATGATCAAACCCATAATTAAGTTCTATTAAGGTGCCTCTTTTCTATACGTAACAAAAGTTGCCGATAGACGTTGAACCTTCCATTAGCAATGCATAAATATTGGTTTTATTTTGCTACCATTTCGTCTAACTTGTTGTGAATAGGATATTTATATGGTGAAGCATGTTTTCAAAATAACATTATTTTTATATTATTATTATTATAAAACAAATCTGCACTGCCTAGAGTACCCATTTTGTCCGGAGTTTAGCGAAGCAACCTTCTCCAAGCAATACCACAAAATTACCAGTATGTAGCTACAAGTGTCAAACGAACTCTGCAACTGAATGTTAACCTCCCGTTTAAAGTTGAAAATGCCAATAGGAAAGCGTAAGAGTTACATGGTGAACAGTAAAAGAAAAGAAGGTCATTCGAGCAATCCTTTTCATTCCGGCCTGAAAATACCGATAGGAAAGCGAAGAAGCATAAAGATAAAACCAGGTCGCCGTATCGGGTATAGATGTAAATAGCAAGAGCTACAGCTTAGTTGTGATTTTAAGCAAGTTTATCGAATAAGGATAGATACATGGCGCTCTTGGTGCATATAAGTATCAAAAGGTTAAGCTATGAAACACTACACAACAAAAATTGGTGAAACAAAAATTCACGTATTACATATTTCTGAGTTTGTAACAGTCAACATTGCAAAGTCTTTTAGCAAAATTTTGATTCCACCTTATAAATGCTTTGCTTACTTTCCTCAAAGAAAAGAAACTGATATAGAGACATTTGTAATATAGAAAACATCTTTCGATTACCTGTGTAACTAGTAATGTTTTCTATACAGGTAATACATGAACACACTTTGGAAAGTTTTAAGTATAATTATAGAACATAATTGTTGCTTTCTTATTGAATAAAACTCAAATATTCTTTTAAAATCGTTAAAGCGTTTAAATGAAAATTTACACGAGAGTTATAGCTGTGTAAAGCATTTATTATTAACTTCTTAGAATAATTTGACCTTTTTATAAATGTTAATGACGCCTGAAGTTGAAATTTTCTTTCAGGTCAATTAAAAGTTTTGAATTTAAAAATCCAATAAGTTATAATTTATGTTATTAAAGAATTCAGTATAAGTCTTTTAACCAAGAGTAACTTCAACGTATATATCCTGTATTTATCCTTCACGGTGTACGAAATACCATCGAGAATTGTTTGATAGGTATCGTATGCCCTTTTTTTAAAGAAAAATATGGTGAGGAGTTTTAAAACATATTGTGTTACTAAGAATTAATGGCAAGTGACTCAAATTCAGCCACGAGGGCATCGTGTCAACGCGTTTCGCCCTAATTGGGGCTCATCAGGACAGGAGTAGCAAAGTTGAAATACTAAATACAGACACATTATGGGAAGTACAGCATCACCTAGCTCGCAATTTGTGTCTTGGTGTCGTTTCACCTGACATCACAGGTTTTAGCAAGAGTCGCCAGGGAGGAGATCCGACTCAACTGCCTTTTTCCTTAGGCAAAGGTTATAATTTAAAAGAGAAGTAAGTTTAATGAGTCTTAAATTACTACAAAGTAAAAAAAATTAATGGCAATTGACTCAAATTCAGTCACGAGAGCTTTCTATCGACGCGTTTCGCCCTAATTGGGGCTCATCAGGACAGGAGTAACAAAGTTGTAATTATTTAATACAGACAGGATGCCCTCGTGGCTGAATTTGTCACATGCCATTAATTCTTTTTTACTTTGTATTAATTTAAGACTCAATCTCGTAAATTAAAACTCTTACATATTGCTTGGTGGTGCGAATTAATGAATTCTGGTAAATCGTTCTAATCAAGTTGGGCCTTTTATAATAAATTATCTAACTACGACATACTCTCCAGACTATTCCAGATTTCTTTTCGAGAATTATTAACGGCTGATGTAAGAATTTACAAGAAGTTGATATTTAACGATCAATTAGAGTCCAGCTGCGTGATTTACGAGCATCATAAAAGCATCGTCGGTCTTTGTCTAATTCACGGAGTTGATTTGCTGTGTATATCTTTATTATAGTAACACGGATAGATAAAAAATAATTCTTATCGATTTTTATTACATTTTTATGAACTCGCGAGTTCTTTAAATAGGGCGTTTAAGTTCTCTGACGTTTAAAGACATTTCTTGGTACAGAATGACGTATTTGAAAATTCTTTAATATTCATGAGTGTTGTGGATTAATATTTATTTTAAAGATTCCAAAATGTTCAAAATGTTATATGGAAGTCAATTTAGCTAATTAATTAAAGCCTTAGTTGCTTTATGTATCCTTTCTAAATGCAAAGAGATATTGTTTTCACGCGGATATTTTATACACGGGATAATTATTTTATTCTTAGAAAATACACGGAAAATATACTTCGCTTTGCTTTCTTCATGGTTTTGCAAATGCAATAGATCGATATTGTATTTTTACGATAAATAAAGGAAATATTTTAAGCACGGGAACTGAAATGAAGTCTAATGCATCTTTATGAACAGAAAATTAATTACATTTATATCTTAAAAATGAAAACTTGTTTTCAGTAATACACAGCACAAATAATCGCACTTGCTTTCATATTTACACACGGAAAACTAATCACATAATTAATACGAGCTTTGTCTTTTAACGGTAATGAAATACGCTTGTATTATACAGAATAGCAAAATTAAATAATTGGAAATTTTAACTTTTTCTGTTTATTTCTATTTGAACGGGTTTTATTTATGTAATTTGGATTGCAATGACCTCTCGTGACCACTTTATCACAAATATATATATATATATATATATATATATATATATATATATATATACATATATATTGCTGTGCTATTCGCCCCACGATTTGGCATGTCATAAAATTGCTGTGATATTCCTTTTATTATTTTAAGCCCCAATCTTATGAAATGTTAAAATAGGATTTTTACCCCGACTAGCTTACTGAATAAATCTTATTGAATCAAATAAAGCAATTCTAGAACACACAATATAATAATTGATAATATTTAAAACACTCAAAATTTTCCTTTTTATACAAAATATTTACATATACCAGATTTATGCTTTTTTGAAAGCCAGCAAAAATATCTCTTAATTATATTCAGGGACCTTCGAACGTTCCAAAATATCTATTCCATTTTCATATTATTTCAAGTGACCTTTTTGATAACTCTTACAAATATACAAGGTGTGGCAAATGTTAAATCAAAACAGTTTTTCAATAATAAAGTGTATTAAGATTGCTAACCTGAAATGGGTTTTGGAGTTCCATCCTAGTCTATGATCGGCAACCCCTTGCTGTTGTAACAACCCGATTTTCAATCGCTTTGTTGAGCATAAATTTTATAATTATTTTTTATATAATGTTACGCTACTGCGTACCAATTCTTATAGTATTAATAGTTGACACAATTTAATTATCACTTGTATATTTCACGAATCGTGGTGGAATTATATGTACGTTTTACAAAGCCTGCATAGACCGTGGTGGAATAACCTCATACAAGCGAATTCTTCTATATTTTAAAAAGCTTTCGTTACATCTACGGTACCTGGGATCGTTAACATATGCGTGTATTTTGAATTTATTGAACTGATATTATTATTGAAAATGTTTATAGTAGAGTCTTTAAAAGCTGACGAGCTGAGTCACGAATTATTAATTCGAAATTCAGATCCTTCTGATAAAACTGTTGATGTTAAAAGAAAATTATTACGTTCCAAACTTGCATTAGAAAAAATGGATGTTTCAATTTTTTCTAACTACGAAAAAATTCAAATTAATCAAAAGACGAATTAAATTGTTTAGAACAAAAAATTAATGAATTGGAATCCTTGCTTCATTCTTATAAAATTACTCCTAAGAAAAATGAATATTTACGGTTGCATACCAGACTTTCACACGTCTATCGAAGGTTAACATACACAACCTTCAATGAAGAATATTCTTCATTTCATTCACAAATATTTTCTCGTTGTATTAAGTCTATTGAAATGTTAGAGCAAGTCCATGAAGAACAAGAATTTAATTCTAACTTTACGTATTTTTCTTTAGGTGTTAATCGCGACTCTACTCATGTTCCTACCGGAAAAGACCTACCTTCTACGTCCAACATTGTCACCCACACTGAGCCTTCAGTTGGTATTTCAACTAAGGACCTTAGTACCTTAATTGACTCGCTTAATAGAACTCGTTCAGCGGTTCCGATTTATAAATGGAGTCTCCAGTTTACGGGTGATCCGAAAAATATTTCTGTTTTATCTTTCATTCAACGTTGCAATGAGCTTCAGGTTGCTCGGAAGGTTTCTTCTGAAGATTTATTCGAAGGAGCCATTGACCTATTTTCTGATTCGGCTCTGGCTTGGTTTAGAACCACCCGTTCCTCTGTTCATTCCTGGGATGAATTAATTTACAAACTTAAACAAGACTTTCTCCCCGAGGACTACAATGAAAATTTATTGGCCGACATAAAGGCGCGAAAACAAAAATTGAAGAGTCCCTATTGTTTATATTTCTACCATGGTAAATTTATTTGCTCAATTGGATGAAGCTATTGCAAACTCCGAACAACTGAAAATTATTAAAAGAAATTTGCAATCTTTTTATGCCACTCAATTGGCTTTGATTGAGGTTACGGACATTTCGCACCTAATCTCTTTATGTAAAACCTTGGAAGGTATTAAATTACGACATGCACCTGTCGAGGAGCTTCCCACTTCCAACAGATTGCCATTCGGTCCAAATCCTAGGGTCCTTGTTTCACCTACTACAAAAATATAGTAGCAAGAACTGATATTTCTAATTTCTCAAAACGAATACTGCCAAGTCTACTACAATTTGTTTCAACTGCAAAAATTAGGTCATTCATTTCATACCTGTGCCGAAAAGCGCGCATTATTTTGTTATTTGTGCGGACAACACGATGTTACTTCATTGGATTGTCCAAAATGCTCCCAGAAGTCAAAAACTAGTTTCGAAGAGTCATTTCGTTAGCCGATGTACCTCTTCACCAAAATTTGCGCTGGCTGACAAAAGATTTGGCCCGATTGGCTTCAAAAGTCAAAATTTTTACAAACTACTAAAATTTCTTCTAATTTCTATAATTCTGAAAGAGATTCCAGACCACATATCGCTGTTAAAATTTTTAACGATAATTTAGTTGCTCTATTGGATTCTGGCGCAACGACCACGATATTAGGGAAATCGGGAATATTTTTAATTGACAAATACGATTTAAAATTAAATCGTAACAATGAGTTTTCGTCACTCTCTACGGCTGATGGTACTTCACAGTCTATTCTTGGTAAGATTACTTTGCCACTTTGTGTTAATGGTCTCACTCATGAATTATCAATTTTGGTTTCTGATACAATTGAGAATGCCCTTACCCTTGGTGTAGATTTTGCCAATTATTTGAAATTAAAGTAGATTTTTCTACAAAAGAATTTTTGCTTGTTCTTCTGAAATTGATACTTTTCATATGATTAAATGTGCTGATGAATTGGATGAAGGTCGAAAATCCGAATTGAATCGTATTATTTCTTTATTTAACTTACTTGATCGTCCAGAATTGGGTCGAACTGATAAAGTCACTCATACTATTATTACTGGCGATGTTATTCCAATTAAACAACGTTATTATCCTTTATCACCTGCCATGCTAGCACATGCAAATAAAGAGATTGATGAGATGCTGGCTCAAGGCATTATTAGCCCGAGTTCTAGTCCTTGGAATTCGCCGATGCTGTTGGTTAAGAAGAAGTCGGGAGAATTTCGTGTTTGCTTTGATGCAAAAAAATTGAATTCTGTAACAAAAAAAGATGCGTATCCTCTTCCATTTTTAAATGACATACTTGATAGGTTTCGCAATGCCAGGTACTTAACCTCTATTGATTTAAAGAAAGCTTTTGGCAAATACCTTTAGACGCGGCGAGTAGAGAAAGACTGCCTTTACAGTTCCTCGCCGAGGTTTATTCGAGTATAATGTAATGGCTATGGGTTTAACCAACGCGCCTAGTACACTTCAGCGGCTCATGGAGTCTATTTTGGCCATTCCTTGTCGCAAAATGTTTTTGTTTATTTAGATGATATTATTGTCGTATCGAGTACTTTTAAAAACATATTGAAATTTTAGAGGAAGTTTACAAAAGACTTAGAGATGCGAATTTTACCATTAATCTTTCAAAATGTGAATTTTGTAAACCCAAGTTATTATATTTGGGTTATGTTGTTGATAAAGACGGTCTTCATACCGATCCTTCTAAGATAGATGCTATAGTCAATTTTCCGCTACCTAAGACAGCCACAGAAATTAAACGTTTTACTGGAATGTGTTCGTGGTATCGTCGATTCATCAATGATTTTTCCACAATTTTGGCTCCGATTAATGACCTATTAAAAGCAAAAGGAAGTCTCAATCTATTACCTGGAATGAAGAAGCTCTTAAATCCTTTGCAAAAATTAAAGCTTGTCTTGGCCAGGCTCCCATTTTGGCTAGCCCTGACTTTACTAAGCATTTCTACTTACAATGTGATGCGTCGAATTATGGTGTTGGAGTTGTGCTGACTCAAGGTGAGGGCGACAACGAAAAGGTAATTGCTTACACATCTCGTGCTCTTAATAAGGCTGAGAAAATTACTCGGTGACAGAAAGGGAATTGTTAGCTGTCATTTTGGCATTCAGAAATTTAGGCCTTACATAGAAGGCACACACTTCAAGGTTATTACCGATCATCATTCTTTGATCTGGCTTAATAACCTAAAAGATCCTTCAGGTCGATTAGCGCGTTGGAGCGTTAAGCTTCAGCAGTTTGATTATGAGGTGATTCATAGGAAAGGTAAACTACATGTTGTACCTGATGCTCTTTCCAGAGCTCCTGTTGAAATTAATTCTTTAAAATTTTCTTCTGATGATATCGATGACTGGTACAAAAAGATGGTATCAGAAATTTCTAATAAACCTGATTCTTATCCGGATTGGAGAGTTGAAGATGGAAAAATTTATAAATATATTTCTAATAATTTATCAATTGAATCAAATTTGGTGGAATGGAAACTAGTTGTTCCAAAGTCGAGTCGTAATGAGATTTTGCAAAAGTGTCACGATTACCCTACCTCGGCTCATTTAGGAGTTTTCAAAACTTTTTCAAAGATTAAAGAGTTATATTATTGGCCCAAAATGAAGTCGGACATTTCTAAATATATTTGCAATTGTAAAATTTGTTGTGAAAGCAAATCTGCTCAATTTAATCATTATGGATTTATGGGCCAGGAAAAGCAGATCTCTTTCCCATTTCAATGCCTTTCTATCGATTTAGTTGGTCCTTTTCCTCGTTCAAAACAAGGGAATACAGTTCTTTTAGTCATCTGTGATTGGTTTACCAAATTTACTCTAATCCACCCAATGCGCAATGCCTCTGCACAACGCATCTGTGAATATATTGAAAATTATGTGTTTTGGTTTACGGGGTTCCACAAATTTGTATGGTGGATAATGGTCCCCAATTTAAAAGCGTTTTGTTTTCAAAATTAATGAATACGTATAACGTTCAATCCGTTTGGTTTAACGCAAATTACCATCCGCAGGTAAATTTTGTCGAAAGAGTAAATAAAGTTATTGGAACAGCCATTCGTAGTTATATTAAAGACAGTCATAAGGAATGGGATGTTGAAATCCATAAAATAGGACACGCCCTCCGAAACGCTGTTCACGAATCAACAAAATTTTCACCATCATTTTGGCTTTTGGCCGTACCGTTCCTATTTCTGGAGATTTTTTGGTCGGTTAAAGAATTTCAAAGAGGATGAGTTGTTTTAGAAAATCGAGAACAGTTAGTTCGAGACATGAATGAACTATCTCCAATTTTTCGGGAGGTAAAAGAAATCTTCATTTGGCGTATGAGCGCAATACCCGTTCATATAATCTAAGACGAAGACCTTTGAAGTTTAATGTTGGTGATCTTGTTTGGAGAAAGAATTTTGTTCTGTCGGATGCTTCTAAATCATTTAATAAAAAATTAGCTCCTAAATATTTGGAAGCTAAGATAATTGAGGTTGTTGGTACTACGACTTACCGCTTAGCGACGGTGGATGATAAACCGTTGGGTATTTTTCATGTTAAAGATTTAAAGCCACATTAAATATTTTCCCTATTACCTTTATTCCCAGTTCTCAGTTGTTAAGTTGAATTCAAGATATTGGATTTAAGCCTTGTGCATTCACTAGTATTCACATTTTATTTCTGCCTTTGCTGGTGCAGAGGTTGTTGTGGACGTTGGTCCATACACTTATTTTTGGATTTCGCCTAGAAGTCTATTTTTTTTTTGTATATTTTGTGGGTTATTGGATTTGAGTTTCGTTGGTGTTGGAACTGATCACTCCATTCACTTTCGCTTATTCAAACTCTGTAGTTGCAGTTTGGACTGCGCATTTTATTTAATGGAAGCTTGGCTTCTAAAGTAGATATTTGCCGATTATTAAGTTTTAATACTTAGGAACTTAGCTTCAAGAGTTGGATTTGTAACTATTGTTTCGATAGTTGCTGGAGCTAATAGTTTTTCAAGTTACCTTTAATCACTTAAATGTGTGAAACATTTTAATATTAATTTTATTAGTATAATTTAAAATAGATTCTTGTACTTTTTGTATTAAACGCTGATGCAGACATTTGATAAGGTGTGGTATTGCGTCTATTTGGAATTTTAGTTCTGTTTTATCAATTAGCATAGTTGCTTGTAAAACAAGTAATCTGTAAACAATTAAAATAGGATATGCAATCATAGTTAGGCTAAGGTTAGGTATACGTGACGACGTGACGTCTAGATAACAATTAGGTTAGATAGAATTACGTATTATTTTATGTCGGAATAGTGGGCCCTGTAGGCCTTATTTCATTTCGAGTCAAGACTGTTTATATATTTGTTTATATATGCTTTTCCTGACAGTCGTTGGTATAATAAAATGTTATTTCTTTTTCTAAACTATGAGTTTATTCAATTCTTTATAGTATTAATAGCTTTCGATGCACAATTTAATTATCACTTGTATATTTCACGAATCGTGGTGGAATTATATGTACGTTTTACAAAGCCTGCATAGACCGTGGTGGAATAACCTCATACAAGCGAATTCTTCTATATTTTAAAAGCTTTCGTTTTACATCTACGGTACCTGGGATCGCATAATATTTACAATACAATGTATTGAGAGGGTTTAGTTTCTGGTATTTAAAACATATGATGCGGCCGCAGGGCCGGACGAATTGATTGGGGTTTGCAGGAATGTGGGCAGATGTAAAGAAACGGCCATGATTCCAGGTTTTTTTGTGTGTCTTTGGGTGTAGACGTGTTTGAGTGTTGCTTAGAACACGTAAGTACTTATTTTGTTGAAAGGACATTTATTTTAATAATGCAAGTAACACTTTGATATAAATTTCCTCCTGATACTACATCGATTTATGTAGACCATTATTGAATTGTAACGAGTTAACCTGAGTATTAATTCTGGGTACCGGTGTACATACATTATCGGGCCTGTCAAATAATTGTTACTTTTTATGAACAACGTTTCCCGCGAAGTTATTTTGTTGTTTTGTGTTATGAATATATACAAATGGTTGGTTACAAAGACTTTTCATTGTTGTTTTCTTTGTAAAAGTAAGAAATGGTTTAACACAAGATGTACAGCATTAATATATTTGTATAAATAACGTTTCGCTTTTATACTATACTTACAAATACTTTTTGTAATATATTGCATCTGTGCACAATATTAATTTTATTAGTATAATTTTAAAATAGATTCTTGTACTTTTTGTATTAAACGCTGATGCAGACATTTGATAAGGTGTGGTATTGCGTCTATTTGGAATTTTAGTTCTGTTTTATCAATTAGCATAGTTGCTTGTAAAACAAGTAATCTGTAAACAATTAAAAATAGGATATGCAATCATAGTTAGGCTAAGGTTAGGTATACGTGACGACGTGCACGTCCCTAGATAACAATTAGGTTAGATAGAATTACGTTTATTTTATGTCGGAATAGTGGGCCCTGTAGGCCTTATTTCATTTCGAGTCAAGACTGTTTATATATTTGTTTATATATGCTTTTCCTGACAGTCGATGGTATAATAAAATGTTATTTCTTTTTTCTAAACTATGAAGTTTATTTCATGATTACTTTTATTAGGTATCAGTGCCTTTCCGCTGATTGGCGCCCATGTTTATTATAAATTGATGATTTTTCTTCATATTGCATAATTGGTAAGTACAAGCAAGGTTTTAGTTATGAGTTTGAACCACGACCTACGCCGCTGAGTTTTAGTCTGCCTGGCCTTAATTAACCGTCTCGACTGGTCTTCACAGTTCCACGACGGACGGTTGATTATGTAAATATTATACTGTGTCCGCTTTGCTTATTGATATGCCGGTCCCATATAAGAATCGCCTCCCATAAATAGCTTCCAATTAAAATCGTACCAAATTACAGTACATCCAAAATTAAAACGTACCAAATCGAAATATGTCCAAATTACAATATGTTTATTTTTAAATTATCTCCTAAATTAGAGTATGCCCAAAGTTAGAAGTCACAAATTAAGGCCGTCTCAAATTAAGATCCCAAATTAAAGGTCGCAAATTAAAGCCATCTCAAATTAAAACCCTGTTTCATTAATATTAGAAATGAAATTAATTAAGTTGTTTAACTTACGTTTATCTATAGATCGGCTTATATTTCGCTGCACAAATTCTCGCACTTTTAAATCTGATTTGTTTTAATTTATTTCTTCACTAGTTACGTGAGTTTTTAACACCTTCGAACATAGTCGTTGCTCAGTTGAATATAGACTAAAATGTCGTTCCGTTACTATTGTATATATAAGCCCTTCCTCGAATTGTTTTCATTGGCGTGTTTACAATCTAGGCTGATACTTTTGCTTTCTCTAGCAGAACACAAAATTTTTACAAATTACTTAGTTTAAATCTTCGATAAATGCTTCGTTCGTCACGTCCGTATCCAACATGTAATATTATTTGAGGATTTCCAACTTTTGGGTTTCATTAACTCACGTATTTGGATGTTTGTTAATTTATTGTATATTTGAACCGCCTGGTGTTTATTTGTTTCCACAGAATATTGGTTTTCTGAACCAATGTGTACTATTCTAGTCACGTAACGCTTTTCTAATAATGAATTATTTTAGGATGCGTTTTTGTTGATATTTTCGACGCAATTGTTAAACATTTGCAATGCCAATTTATCTATGCTTCTCTGTGATTTAATTTTGATGCCATTTATTGCGTTTTAAAATCTTATCTTTACTTGTAAACAAAAGTGAGGAAGTTTCCGAGAGACGCGGAAACGTGGCTTTTTGCCTTTGAACTTCGAGAAGAGTGGTTGGGTTTTCGGTCACGTATCTTTATCTTTTATTTATGTAGATCCTTGCTTTTGCTTATCTTTGTTTGTCGTCCTTATAAACCTGTTCCTGCCATTTTCCTACATAGGTAGGAGATAAATTTGAAGCAGCCTGGCCGAACCGCAGTCCACGACCCTAGAACGAACGAGTCCAGGTAACCGTGACCGCCGTAGCTAGTCGAAGCCATTCGGAGGGACGCTAGGCGTACCCTCCGTTAATTATCGTGAAGGGGGCCATCAGCAGCCCTGATGGACGTTGCAGACGCCATCTTTAACAATTTCGTAGGAAGCTGGACCTATTCATGTGAGTATTCAATCTTTACGAACTGTTTGCGAATTTGATATATATTCCGTCAATTGCGCGTTTAAATTTGCATGTTGTGTGACGTCATTGACTGATTGGCGCGCTAAAATCTGTATAAAAATTAGAGCTACCAACTGCCGTTGTGTCGCGTATATCGCGTTCACGGGGCGATAATAAATGACGACTGTTAGATAGTAAAATAAGCCTACTAAAATATTATTATTATTTTCGGTGTGACATCCCACTAATAAAGATGAAATCGTGATTTGAGTTAAAAGTTTTTTTTTTCTTGAAAACAGATTGGAATATCATAGAGAGACAAGACAACATTTTTTTATATAAAAGTGGTTGCTTTTTCAGATTTCAAAGTCAGTTGTACGCTAGATGTAAAAGGGTAAAAATTTATGTTTACTTAATTATAAGAAAATGTTGTAAGTAGTGTTCTGTACGACCAACGTCAAAATTTAACCTCATATCCTATTTCTCTGTACCCAACAACATAAAGATGCCAATTTTCAAGTCGATAACTCACAGTTTCAAAATAATTCAAAAAAATTGAAATAAAATTATAATCTACAAAACAGTGTACTTCTTAAAGTGCGGATAAGAAAAGTTTGGCTCAATGGTCATTATTTGATGCATAGTATCTTCAGTTAACTGTTGTACCATTGTTAATGAAACGCCCTGTAGGTCGAGGTTATAAATAGTATTGCGTTTGTAATCGTATTTCTTTTTCGAGTACGTGTAATTACTTTTCTGTTTAATTAACTCTCAAGGAACATGAACTTCGTCGTTTAATTTTTAACGTCGGAAAAAATATTTCTACTGTTTACAACTAATTTTATTTATTTTATTAGTGCCTACAATTATTTTAAATTTTAAAGATTGTTACGTACCTAGACGTAGCCGGAAGAAACGTAAATACCAGGCTATCTACCAAACGCGGAGAGTGGGAGGATTCAACTAAATACAAAAAAACACATCGCCCACGATTATCTATTAACAATAAGATTAAATAAAGGATTTTGTACAAACAAACAAAAGAAACAAATTAAGCGTTACTATTTCAAAGCAAACAATTATGTCATACGAACAATTTAGTACTTTAGATACGAAGTGCGGATCTCGCATTTTAAACAAAATAAAACTAATCAGTTGAAAATAAACATGTGAGAACTGTGGTCAAACGTTTTTAAAAATGCACATAGTACCTTTTGTAAAATAAACTAATCAGTAAAAAAGAATAAGCGCGTGAGAACTTTTGTCAAACATTTTTAACAATGGTACATCACACCTGTAGAGCGATAACATCGAGTCGCAGCAAGCAGCAATAGTCCTACAGTGTCACGTTTCTTATCACGTAACTATACACCCAACGCCAATAAGGAATATTCATTTGATATTCACAAAAGAAAACAAGTGGTATACCTGCATGTGTCGGGATACTTAGCTTGCACGCTCTCGGGAGTGAACCAGCACCGCATCGCCACGGTCGTCGGGGGGCAATTAGCAAACTGGAAAACACGCTTTCAAATAATAATAGGATCCATTATTTCGAAAATCTTTAGATGGGAAACAAAAGAGAAACCAATTATACGTTATTGGAATATTTAACAATTTAACGGATACCTAAAGCAAGGTATTGACTATTTAATTTATGGAATAAATTTTCGTTTTAAAAACAAAATGTATTTGAGTTAAAATTATGTTAAAGCGGGCTTATTCTGAACAGGTACACTATATAGGGTATGGTTGGAAATTTAAAAATAGAAATGGAATTTATTGGAGCGGGTAGTGGCTTATGTTGAAAAATAAACGTAACAAGATAATTTAAATAACAAAGAAAATGAATTAACAAACTTATTACGCCCGCTTGTGAGGCGGCATATTTTATTTATTTGTTTTATTGTCAAACCTTCTAAAATATGTATCCGCCAATTTTTCGTGTACGTTTTTGAGCCTTCATATTTCTTTCGATACGTAAATGCAACAGTTCACGTAAGATTGCACTACGAGTTCTTTTATACGAAAGTAATCGCCCACTATGGCAGGAATTGGCCATATACAGCGGCACCAAATCGCATTCTAACAATTGTTATGTAAATCTAATAGATGAATGATGTTGTGATTGTCTGCGAAGCGAAGGGATTTTTGCATAAAAAAGTTTTAATTTATACATACCTATATGTTCGTATACGAAGTTTAAAAACATCAGGAATGCTCAAATTTTAAAAATGCAGGGGTAACTGATGAACTCGGTCGTTAATTCGTATAAAATTGTTGCGTTTACGAAAGATTCTACGCTTGATATATTCATACATTGATAAACAGAACCCAAACGCGCGCAGTAATTAACTAATCGGTATAAATTACCGATATCGATTATCCTTGAAATGGAGCTACGTGTATGGTTGTTTGACATGAATCGTATTATTTTCCTTTCACGAGCGGGAAGACGTGTAAAACCTCATTGCTTTGAGTCTGATATTTTTGCGAAATTGTTGCTCGACGTTAGTACGTTGAACCACTTAATTTTCAAGAGAATAAGCTGAGTCAGATTATAAGGTTATTCATTTAACAAACGTTTGTACAAATGTTGTATACAAGTTTACATGAAGAAAACTAAAAAGATGGTTATTGGCTGAAAAAGTGTAATTATCACAGTGGATAGACACGAATACGGCAAACAAGTCGTCTGAAATAACTTGGATACATAGCAAATGGAAGAAATGGCCATGGAAGCGTTTAACAAAATAAAGCGAGGGTGTGTTCGCGACTACTGAATAATAAATTACAAAAATTAGTAGTTTGTGTAATGTACTCCTTGTGAACGGACCTGCACCTTGAAGAAATTTTAGAGTACTAGTACAATGACTTGCGTGCTTCAGTGGGCTAATGAACCGAGCTATAGGTTTAATCAAATTAGTGAAATCTATAGCGAGGAACCATATTAAAACATGTTCCCGAAAGAGGACAGCAGCTCCTTCGGTACTTAGAGTAACAGAAACCTTGGGGGTCAGCATGGCATTCTGAGACACTACTGCGATGTGAAGCGTAACGGGAAACTACAACATTACCTTCCCAGTCGTACCAAAACCGATTTCAATGATGATCGCATCCTCTGGAGTAAAAGATACAGCAGTTAAAATAGTCCCCGTTCAAATCTCCAGAAGGACGCTTCTTTGTAGAGGGTGATCAACAAGCTCAATAAGAACAAAAAGTCGTTCACGCTTCTGTGAGTTGGGTTGTGGAATGTTCGAAGCATGAAGCAAGTAGTTAAACTAGAAATTTTAAAAATTGAAATGGATAGGATAGGATAAAATATAGAAGGGATTAGTTAAGTTCGGTGGCCAGAGGCGAGAGATTTTTGGAGTGGAGACTCATATAAAATAGGAAGAAAGAAATTCGGGCGTGGGAATAAATATGCGGAAAATATAGGACATTGTATAGAAAACTACTTACAAAAGAGCGAAAGGGCACTCGTGATTTGATTATAACCTAAACCGCTAGAAACTGTGATAATACACGTTTCCATATCTATCTTTACCTACAGTGAAAAAGAGGTAAAAGCGATCTACAAAAAAATTCTTAAAAGAGCATAAAAACTTAATAATGACGAAAGATTTAAAGGCAGTGGTAAGTGAGAGTGGGGAAGGAACAGTTAGAAGTTTATATAAGCTTATATAAGTTCAAAAATCTAAAAACCAAGGGATAGGTCAACTTTGACTTTGAGAAGCTAAAGGATAAAAATACTCACAAAAGGTTTAAGGAAAAGTCAATCTATTTGTTGAAAGACATCGTGAAAATTTCCAATGCAAAGAAAGTAGAAACAGAATGAAATTCATTAAATCCAGCTTAAACATTGCAGCCTGAGATGTTCTAGGATATAAACAAAAAGAAAATAAGAAGCCATTGTAACAATTTTATTTTAGCAGTAAAAGAACCTATTCATTAAACGTACAATGAATATTGAAATACCTTTATTAACTAAAATAAAGATTCGAGTAACAATCAAATTTTTATAGTATTACTATATCTAGGATTAGTAGTCTATTTGTTTCGGAGTTCGGTGCAATTCCACAGCCACTGGCGCGCGCGTGAGAGGTTCCAGAACCCCACTTATGATCCTCCCACCATGCAAGAGCGCGGCGAGCGCACTCGTCGATAGTTAAAGGCAGCGTGAAGATGCATTCAAAAAGAATGGCGAGTGACCTCCGGGTCGCCTTATTTTGGTGAAACACTTCCTGAGTAACGCGCAGCAACGACATGTCAGAAACCGCAACAACACGTCAGAACCTGCAACGATAAATTAGAAACCGCACGACCACTTTGAAATTACAATGTAGAAACCTTAACTTATGGACTACACAATGAAAGATTATATTTGTAAATAAAATTAGAAAACGGAAGATTACGCTATGAAGTAATGCTGCCTTGAACTAATGTGAGAAATCCGCTTCGCTCCTACATCTGTCTTAAAGCATGGAAAACAAGCATATTTAGCTGCAGGCCCCGCACTGCGAAGTTGTTTCCATTGCAACCAAAGACGACAGCCGGTTTTGGGTTCGTAATAGAATTAAGAATTTCCTCAGTACTTCCTTCTGAAAGTACATTATTTCATTTTGTTTGTTGGATGTACAAAATTGTTATTCAGTTTACCTGTGATTAGGCTGGTTTTCCCCAGTATCGGGTTTGATTTCACTTAGTTCCGTAAATATGTGACTACACGTGGCTACAACGTAAATTAACAGCTGCTATTACGTCACCTGTTTGTTTGAACAATGCCGTCAACAATTGCACAATGGCTTACAGATGTTTAGCATTACAGTACTGCCACTTTTGATAAAATTAGAGAATATCTTGGTGATTCTTTTGACTTCAAACTAATATTAATTTTGTTAAATTAATGAGAAAATTTCGTATATTCATTTGTAAGTGACCTACACAGATCTGGTTGGGTTATAAAAAAACTTAATATTGTTAGTTACACTGAACTGTAATATATTTGAGTAAGGATCTGTTGATAAACCTTACAACAATTTTGCAAGAATATCAAATATTTATTTTATTTAATTATAATGAAATTTTATTTACTGAAACAAAGAAAATTCTTTCTAGTAAATTAATTATCTACATTTAAAGTTTTTTATTCTGATCTAGTTTGATCAGACCTGATAAACAAAAGACAGTAAGAGTTAAATTTTTATGATTCCATTATGTAGAAAATATTCTCTATGCATTTAGGTATATTTGAGGGACGCAAATTGTGTTCCCATTTTCTAGGTGACTTAATTATTATTCTTTCTTACAGGAACAGCGTCTTATTCTGTTAAGACAAGTTTTTGAGTCAGCGAAGGCGATCTTTTTTTCTTTGGGTCTCCACGTCCGCCCTTAGAAATTTGCTATGCCATTAATATAAATCAATCTGGACTTGGTGGCGCCTGTTTGTTTTAGTTTGAGTGTGACCCCCCACAGATTTCGACTTACCCCCCATTGCTCATTGCTCTACCCCAGGAATAGACCCCTAGTTACGTCGGAAGACTTTGTTTTGCAGACACCTGACTTGGAGCATGGTGATATTAAAGTAGTGTCGGCCAGGAAAATTCGTTTCACTAGCGCCCATGCGTGAGGCTAGCGGAGCCAACAATTAGAGAGAGAAAAAAAAATCGTTACACTGGCGCCCAACGTGGGGCTCGAAATTTGTTTGTTCAACGTTTGGGGCTTCGAAATTTGTTTGTTCATAGTTTGATTTACTTCGAAATTTGTTTGTTCATAGTTTGATTTACTTCGAAATTTGTTTGTTCATAATTTGATTTACCTCGAAACTTGTTTGTTCAAAATTAATTTTACTTCGAGATTCGTTCGTTTAAAAATTATTTTTACTCTGAAACTTGTTTGTTCAAAAATAATTTTACTTTGAAATTGTCTGTTCAAAATTTATTTTTGCTTCCAAATTTGTTTGTTCGGGATTGATTTAGCTTCGAATTTGTTTGTTCAAAATTTATTTTGCTTCGAAATTTGTTTATTCAAAAATTTAATTTGCTTTGAAATTTGTTAGCTCAAAAATTAGTTTGCTTTGAAATCTATTTGTCCAAAAATTATTTTGCTCCAAAATTTGTTTGCTTAAAGTCTATTTGACATTTAGATTTGTTTGTTCGCTTTTGATAAAAGATTGGTTGTAACGTTAAACCACAGTCAATCAATTAATTAACTTAGTTAAATTTATTTTTAACTTTCATTCTATTTTGACCCAATATAATTTTTTTTGATATTGTTTTGGCAAAAATTATTTTACCAAAAACACCTCTTGATTTTTACCTTTAGCAGTACGAATTTGTTTTGATCACTTTTGTAAGGTTCAGATCATTTAGATCTTTCAGTTTGATTCCATTAGGCTTTTGTAATCATGTCGGATATTCCGAATTGTTTGTCTGCTTAAAGAAGAACGGGAGTAGTGAGTGAGAAACCAGTTTTGAGGAAAATTTTAGGAAGACTGTCAGCTAAAGAAGCTGATAAGCCTGTTGTTTGATTTGTTTGAGTCAATAAAGAACATCTTTGTCGAAATTTGATGATAAGGCTAGAGATTCTATTTTGAAGGTACATTGGAGTGAGCTGTCGTTGTGTCGTTTGAGAATTGCTCTTTGTGCATAAGCACGTTTTTGATTTTGTTAGCAGATTTTGTTTAGATCAGCATTGCAACGCAATTTAGTCTAGGCGGAACTTGTCGTCGTGGTTGGTCGCTCAGCAGTATGTCAGTCCAGACGAGACTCAGGAAGAGTTGGTCGCTCGGCTTTACATAAGTCTAGACGAGACTCGAGGTGAGTTAGGCGCTCTAGAATTTTTTTTGCATCTTTTTTTTGATTTGATGTAAACTTTTGGTATTGTTAGTCTAGGTGAGACTCGTAGAGGGTTTGTCACTCTAGCATATTTAGGCGTTGTGAAGCATTGTAGTTGTTTCGACAGTTCGATTGGTAGTAGGGTGTGAGTGTACCTGAACACTGATTTTTTTGTTAGCTATTGTCATGATTAGTTTTTTTATTGATGACTCATAAGCAGGTAAATGGCTCTTAGTTGTTGGTGATTGGTTCTCGAAGTATTCGATTTTGCAACCTTTACGTAGTGCCACGGCACATTTGATTGAGAAGTTTTTGGAGGAAAAAGTATTTCTTGTCTACGGAGTACCACAGTTTGTTATTTGTGATATTGGTCCACAATTAATTGGACGTATTTTTAAAGCCTTGTGTGCAAGGTACGAAATTCAAAAGATTTGGTATAATGCTGTTTATGCTCCTCAATGCAATTTTGTGGAAAGAATCAATAAGACAGTTGGTACAGCAATCCGTTCATACGTAGAAGAACATGATACGTGGGATATGGAGATATCAAAGATCCAATACGCGATCAACTCAGCAAAACATGAGTCCACCAACTATTCGCCAAATTTTTTAGTTTTTGGTCGTCAGGTACCTTTAAGTGGAAAAGCTTATAATGATAATTTTATACCGGGTGAGGATGTTGATGTCGTCTCCAGTAGTAGACCTTCTTATGTTTTGGATCGTCAACCTTTGTTTGATATTTTGGAAATGTCCGTGAAAATTTGCATGTAGCTTACCAACGTTCGAGTAAACGCTACAATCTTAGGAGAAGAGACATTTCATTCCGAGTCGGAGAAAGTGTTTGGAGAGCTAATAAGGTCCTCTCGAGTGCTAGTGATAAATTTTCCGCTAAGTTAGCCCCTAAGTTCGTTATGAGTAAAGTTCGGAAAAACATTCCAATTTAGTATATGAGTTAGAGAACGAAGATGGGACAAGAGCAGGAAATGGCACGTAAAGGACTTGAAACCAGTTGAAGCGTCGTATCCAAAGGAAAATGATGATCCTGACGATTAATTACCGGTCCGATCATCTCTTTGATATTAAGTAATGACGTAGTGGTTTGTTTTATTTTGTTCCGATTTTTGATTTGGTGTCGGTTCACTAATATTGAGTATTTTATTTGAGAAGTGAAATAAGTGGTTAGAGATTTTGTAAATTTTGTAGGTTTGAGGTGTGCCTTGGTGTGCACGCTGGACATTTTGCTCGCGCGTTGCTCAGAGATGTGTTTGGAGGATGTCTTTGACAGATATCCTTACAATGTAGAAGTAGGTGGGCTATTTAATTGTTGGTCCTGATTTCTACATATCGAGGTAGAGAATATTAGATTATTCTTTCCCTTGTTCCTTTTGACCGTTCGAAGTTCTTTGATTTGATAAGGTCAAAGTTGGCTTGGTGAGTCTCACCATTTGGTCCATCACTAATGAGATCAGTTGTTTGTTAGAACTTAGTGATAGGATATTCAGTAGGGTGTAGGATAGTACAGCCCTGACTGGCTCAATTTTGTATTTGCATTTGATAAGTAACCTTATGGTTAGGTTACCTTTGTTTTGATCATCTCTTTACGATGCAGCGATGATATTTTGTATTTGCATTTGATAAGTAACCTTATGGTTAGGTTACCTTTGTTTTGATCATCTCTTTACGATGAAGCGATGATATTTTGTATTTGCATTTGATAAGTAACCTTATGGTTAGGTCACTTTTGTTTTGATTATCACTTTGTGATGATGGTGTTTAAATATAGACCTATTAGTAGGGTCTTACTTTTGATTATCACCTTGTAGTGATGATGTTTTGAATAGTTATGCTGTCTTGATGAGGAAGCATTCCTTTTTGTAGATAGAGCTAAATGAGCTCCTGGAAGTGAAGTTTTTTGAAATTAGAAGTAAATCGTAAGTGTTTACTTATAGGAAAGAAATATTAGCCTTGTTAGAAGTATGAATCTCAAGTCAGGAAATATTGTAAATTTGAATTTTTTTTGTCCCGTGGAGTGTTTGACTTTCTAATTTGACCCTCCCAATTTTGATTATTACCGATTGTGACTCCCGATTTTGTCTCCCGATGGACGTCAGGTACCGTAGTTACCAACACACTCATTTGTAAATATTTGTCCCCCCCATTTGAATAAATTTATAAAATTGCATAGTTAGTTAGGAAGGTAGGAAAGGCTAGTATTGTTATAAAAAATTTTTTTTGTATTTGTTATATTTGAAGTTTTTCTAAAAAAAAAATTTTTTCTTTTAGGAAAGGGTAGTGTAACAATTTTATTTTAGCAGTAAAATCACACCTGTAGAGCGATAACATCGAGTCGCAGCAAGCAGCAATAGTCCTACAGTGTCACGTTTCTTATCACGTAACTATACACCCAACGCCAATAAGGAATATTCATTTGATATTCACAAAAGAAAACAAGTGGTATACCTGCATGTGTCGGGATACTTAGCTTGCACGCTCTCGGGAGTGAACCAGCACCGCATCGCCACGGTCGTCGGGGGGCAATTAGCAAACTGGAAAACACGCTTTCAAATAATAATAGGATCCATTATTTCGAAAATCTTTAGATGGGAAACAAAAGAGAAACCAATTATACGTTATTGGAATATTTAACAATTTAACGGATACCTAAAGCAAGGTATTGACTATTTAATTTATGGAATAAATTTTCGTTTTAAAAACAAAATGTATTTGAGTTAAAATTATGTTAAAGCGGGCTTATTCTGAACAGGTACACTATATAAGGTATGGTTGGAAATTTAAAAATAGAAATGGAATTTATTGGAGCGGGTAGTGGCTTATGTTGAAAAATAAACGTAACAAGATAATTTAAATAACAAAGAAAATGAATTAACAAACTTATTACGCCCGCTTGTGAGGCGGCATATTTTATTTATTTGTTTTATTGTCAAACCTTCTAAAATATGTATCCGCCAATTTTTCGTGTACGTTTTTGAGCCTTCATATTTCTTTCGATACGTAAATGCAACAGTTCACGTAAGATTGCACTACGAGTTCTTTTATACGAAAGTAATCGCCCACTATGGCAGGAATTGGCCATATACAGCGGCACCAAATCGCTTTCTAACAATTGTTATGTAAATCTAATAGATGAATGATGTTGTGATTGTCTGCGAAGCGAAGGGATTTTTGCATAAAAAAGTTTTAATTTATACATACCTATATGTTCGTATACGAAGTTTAAAAACATCAGGAATGCTCAAATTTTAAAAATGCAGGGGTAACTGATGAACTTGGTCGTTAATTCGTATAAAATTGTTGCGTTTACGAAAGATTCTACGCTTGATATATTCATACATTGATAAACAGAACCCAAACGCGCGCAGTAATTAACTAATCGGTATAAATTACCGATATCGATTATCCTTGAAATGGAGCTACGTGTATGGTTGTTTGACATGAATCGTATTATTTTCCTTTCACGAGCGGGAAGACGTTAAAACCTCATTGCTTTGAGTCTGATATTTTGCGAAATTGTTGCTCGACGTTAGTACGTTGAACCACTTAATTTTCAAGAGAATAAGCTGAGTCAGATTATAAGGTTATTCATTTAACAAACGTTTGTACAAATGTTGTATACAAGTTTACATGAAGAAAACTAAAAAGATGGTTATTGGCTGAAAAAGTGTAATTATCACAGTGGATAGACACGAATACGGCAAACAAGTCGTCTGAAATAACTTGGATACATAGCAAATGGAAGAAATGGCCATGGAAGCGTTTAATAAAATAAAGCGAGGGTGTGTTCGCGACTACTGAATAATAAATTACAAAAATTAGTAGTTTGTGTAATGTACTCCTTGTGAACGGACCTGCACCTTGAAGAAATTTTAGAGTACTAGTACAATGACTTGCGTGCTTCAGTGGGCTAATGAACCGAGCTATAGGTTTAATCAAATTAGTGAAATCTATAGCGAGGAACCATATTAAAACATGTTCCCGAAAGAGGACAGCAGCTCCTTCGGTACTTAGAGTAACAGAAACCTTGGGGGTCAGCATGGCATTCTGAGACACTACTGCGATGTGAAGCGTAACGGGAAACTACAACATTACCTTCCCAGTCGTACCAAAACCGATTTCAATGATGATCGCATCCTCTGGAGTAAAAGATACAGCAGTTAAAATAGTCCCGTTCGAATCTCCAGAAGGACGCTTCTTTGTAGAGGGTGATCAACAAGCTCAATAAGAACAAAAGTCGTTCACGCTTCTGTGAGTTGGGTTGTGGAATGTTCGAAGCATGAAGCAAGTAGTTAAACTAGAAATTTTAAAAATTGAAATGGATAGGATAGGATAAAATATAGAAGGGATTAGTTAAGTTCGGTGGCCAGAGGCGAGAGATTTTGGAGTGGAGACTCATATAAAATAGGAAGAAAGAAATTCGGGCGTGGGAATAAATATGCGGAAAATATAGGACATTGTATAGAAAACTACTTACAAAAGAGCAAAGGGCACTCGTGATTTGATTATAACCTAAACCGCTAGAAACTGTGATAATACACGTTTCCATATCTATCTTTACCTACAGTGAAAAAGAGGTAAAAGCGATCTACAAAAAATTCTTAAAAGAGCATAAAAACTTAATAATGACGAAAGATTTAAAGGCAGTGGTAAGTGAGAGTGGGGAAGGAACAGTTAGAAGTTTATATAAGCTTATATAAGTTCAAAAATCTAAAAACTAAGGGATAGGTCAACTTTGACTTTGAGAAGCTAAAGGATAAAAATACTCACAAAAGGTTTGAGGAAAAGTCAATCTATTTGTTGAAAGACATCGTGAAAATTTCCAATGCAAAGAAAGTAGAAACAGAATGAAATTCATTAAATCCAGCTTAAACATTGCAGCCTGAGATGTTCTAGGATATAAACAAAAAGAAAATAAGAAGCCATGAATGACAAAAGATATTCTGACTTTTATAAAAACAGTGGCGAAAATACAAAAACTAACCAGACAAAGCAGGGAAACAGAGATGCAAAACCATAAAATGGGAAATTATTTGTAAATGCAAGAAAGCTAAAGAACAATGAAATGAGGAAAATTAAAAAGAGGAAGTTGTAATTACAAAGAAAAACGAAATAAGGAAAATTAGAAAGAGGGACAAGTTGGGAATAGTAAAGACAGACGAAACACACACACACACACTAATTAGAATAAATTTTAGGGCTATATAGTCATATAGCAGAAATATAAAGGACGCGGGAGGGGACATCATTATAGAAAATGTTGAAGAAGTGGATAGATAGATGTCAAGAATGTATAGGGAAATTATATGCAAGATAAGAACTAGAAGCACTAAAACAAGAAGACATCGAAAAGGATGACTTGGGATATTCTATACTTAGAGCTGAATTTGAATTAGCATGAAAGAACCTGAAAAATAATGAAGCACCGGTATAGATAAAGTGCCAGCAAAAACTTTTAAAGACACCGGGCAAGCAGAAACAGAACGTCTTTTCTAACTTGTAAGCTATATATATGATACAGGTAAAATACCATAGACACTATATCAAAAAAGAAAGGTGCTGGTAAATATGAAGATTTTCGAAAAATACGTTTGAGAGCACACGTGTCAAAAATATTAACTAGAATTATACAAAGATGGACGGAAACATTGGCTGAAGAACTACTAGAGAAGATTAATTTGGATTTAGATGAAACAGGGAAACAAGGGAGGCCATTTTATAGGTGATACTGGAAAAAAACATTTGAAAAAGGATAAAGCATGTACATAGAATTGTACAAATATGGACGAAAACATTAGCTGAAGAATTACTAGAGAAGATCAATTTGGATTTAGGTGAAACAGGGGAACAGTGGAGGCGATTTTGGCTTTATGGGTGATACTGAAAAAAACAATTGAAAAGGGATAAAGCGTGTATATAGCGTTTGTAGATCTGGAAAAAGCATTCGACAATATAAAATGGAAGAAACGGTTCAAAATACTCCAAAAGATTGGAATGAGTTACAGGAATAGACGAATTGTACATAGTTTACACAAAGAGCAAACAATTGTATTAAAATTAGAGCAGTGACGTAAAGATGTAAATATTAGGAAAGGGGTTAAACAGAGATGTGTGCTTATTTTTAATTTGTAGTTATTATATAGGGACAAACGCTCGATATGCTGAGATCTGCAGATTTTATAGCAATATTAGTATGAAAACAGTACTAACAGAGAAATATGGTATGAAGATCAACAAAAATAAATGTAAAGTACTAGTATGTAAAAAAGGAGAAAATAAACTAAAATCAGAATACAAATAGGAAATGAGAATTTACGGTAGGTAAAGATTTGTTACCTAGGAATCCAAATAACGCAAGGTGGGAAGAGTGCAAAATATATAAAACAAAGATTAGCACAAGGCCATGTTGCATTTAACAAGATAAAGCAACTACTATGTTGGAACACAACAAACATAGAACAAGGAAACGATTTCTATGAGAATGTGTGGAGCACAGCACTGTACTGCCATGAAACAAGGAGAACAATGGAAATGGAGAGAACAAAAATAGAAGGCTTTGAAATGTAGAGCTACAGATGTTTTTCGAAGATATTATGGACAGACAAAGCAAATAACAAGAAGGTACTGGAAATGTTAGGAGAAACAACAAATATGTAGAAAAAAGTAAAAAATATGAGAGATAGGATAATAGAACACATTCTAAGACACTACGGAATAGCGTGTAGTATATTAGGAGCCGATAAAGGAAAAAAGAGAAGTAGATGTGGAGATCAAGCTTAAACTATAGCACACAGATAATGAAAAAAAGATATAGGCTGTGAGAATTTCAGGGAAATGTGTAAGTTAGCTCAGAATAGGAAACAATGTAGGTACGCGTCCAACCAGTTGGAGGACTGCAAACTTAATTATAATGATGATGATAATGATAATGTGTAATGTAACTGCACATGAATATGAGGTCAGAGCTCTCAAAAAATTATTTAAAGTGAAGGATTGGTGAAAAATAGAAAAAACAGAAAGCGATGAGGAATGCACAAAAATTGAAAATTCGTACTGAGGATTGTTTAAAAAACAGAAAAATGAGAAGAAAAGACAAAAATATCCAGAAAAATACGAAATCTTTAGATGAGTCGAAAACGAAAACATGTGGTTAGTCATTTACGAATCTCCTAAATTGTACTTATTTTTCCTTGGTAGCTGAGAAATTTTGCAGAACACCTGCAAACCTGGTTTTAGTTTCAGTAGTAACATTGGTCTTTATATACTTGCTAAGCAGCAAAAAGTCATGTTCAGTATATTTTATACTATGTGAAAAGTAACGGGAAACCACCACATTAACTCCCAAGCGTACCAAAAACGATTTCAATGATGAGGACATCCTCTGGAGTAAAAGGTTCCTCAATTAAAATAATCCTTCGTTTGAATCTCCGGGAGAGCGCTACTTTAGAGAGTGTGATCAGCAAGCTCAATAAGAAGATAAGAAGAACCATGAACATACTTTGAAGTCGGGTTGTGGAATGTTAGAAGCATGAAGCAAGTGGTTAAGCTACCGAATTTAAAAATTGAAGTAGATAGGTTAGGATGAAATATACAATGGATTAGTTAAGTTTGGTGGCCAGAGGAGGGAGATTTTTGGAGCGGAGACTCATACAGGATCGGAAGAAGGAAATTCGGACGTGGGAATAGATATGCGGAAAATATAGGGCTTTGTATAGAAAACTACTTACAAAAAAGCGAAAGGACACTCATGATTTGATTAAAACTAAACCGCTAGAAACTGTAATAATACACGTTTCCATATCTATATCTACAGTAAGGAAGAGGTAGAAGCGGCTACAAAAGAATTCTTAGAAGATCATAAAAGCTTAATACTGACGGAAGATTTAGATTCAGTGGTAGGTGAGAGTGGGAAAGGAACAGAAATAGGTTTATATAAGTTTATATAAGTTCAAAAATCTGAAACTAAGGGATAGGCCCACTTTGACTTTGAGAGATTAAAAGATAAAAATACCCACAAAAGGTTTGAGGAAAAGTCAAACTATTTGTTGAAAGACATCGGAAAATTTTTCAATACAAAATAAGTAGAATCAGAATGAAATAACATTAAATCCAGCTTAGACATTCAGCCTGAGATATTCTAGGATATAAACAAAAGGAAAAAAGAAACCATGAATGACAAAAAATATTCTGATTTTAATAAAACAAGAAGGGCGAAAATACAAAACAAACTAGACGAAGCGGGGAAATAGATATGCAAAGGCATAAAATGGGAAATTATTCGTAAATGCAACAAAGCTAAAGAAAAATGAAATAAGAGAAATTAGAAAGAGGGACAAGTTGGGATTAGTAAAGACAGACGAAACACACCCACACACTAATTAGAATAAATTTTAGGGATATATAGTCGTATAGCAAAAATATAAAGGACGCGGGATGGGACATCATTATAAAAAATGTTGAAGAAGTGGATAGATGTCAAGAATGTATAGGGAAATTATATGCAGGACAAGAACTAGAAGCACTTGAACAAGAAGACATTGAAAAGGGTGACTTGAGCTATTCTATACTTAGAGCTGAATTTGAACTAGCATTAAAGAACCTGAAAAATAATGAGGCACCGGTATAGATAAAGTGCCAGCAGGAACTCTAAAAGACAGCAGGCAAGCAGAAAAATAACGTCACTTCCATCTTGTAAGCTGTATATTTATGATACAGGTAAAATACCATGGGCACTATACCAAAAAAGAAAGGTGCTGGTAAATATGGAGATTTTTGAAAAATACGTTTGACAGTACACGTGTCAAAAATATTAACAAGAATTGTACAAATATGGACGAAAACATTAGCTGAAGAATTACTAGAGAAGATCAATTTGGATTTAGCTGAAACAGGGGAACAGGGGAGGCCATTTTGGCTTTATGGGTGATACTGAAAAAAACAATTGAAAAGGATAAAGCGTGTATATAGCGTTTGTAGATCTGGAAAAAGCATTCGACAATATAAAATGGAAAAAAACGGTTCGAAATACTCCAAAAGATTGGAATGAATTATAAGAATAGACGGATAGTACATAGTTTACACAAAGATCAAACAACTGTAGTAGAATTAGAGCAGTAACATAAAGATGTAAATATTAGGCAAGGGGTTAAACGGAGATGTGTGCTATCCCCATTAATTTTTATTTTGTATATCAAAGAGGCTATAAGTACTGTCAAATGCAGAAAAACATTTGTAGTTATTATATAGGGACAAACGAACGATGTGCTGAGATCTGCAGATGTTATAGCAATATTAGTACGAAAACAGCACTAACAAAAGAGATATGGTATGAAAATCAACAAAAATAAATCTAAAGCACTAGTGTGTAAAGGATGGGAAAATAAGTCAAAAATCAGAATAGAAATAGGAAATGAGAATTTACGATAGGTAAAAGATTTGTTACCTAGGAATCCAAACAACGCATAGTGGGAAAAGTCCAAAATATATAAAACAAAAATTAGCACAAGGCCGTGTTGCATTTAACAAGATAAAGCAACTACCATGTTCGAACAAGGAAACGATTTGTATGAGCATATGTGGAGAACAGCACTGTACTGACATGAAACATGGAAAGTTAGAGAAATGAAGAGGAAAAAATAGAGAGCTTTGAAATGTGGAGCTACAGATGTATGAGAAAGATATTATAGACAGACAAAGCTAAAAATAAAAAGGTACTAGAAATGTTAGGATAAGCAAGAAATATGTAGAAAACAGTCTAAGACACTACGGTATAGTGCGGGGTATATTAGGAGCCGAGAAAGGAAAAAAGAGAAGTACATGTAGAGATCCAACTTAAACTATAGCACACAGATAATGAAAAAAAGATATAGGCTGTGGGAATTTCAGGGAAATGTGTAAGTTAGCTTAGAATAGGAAACAATGTTGGTACTCGTCTAACCAGTTCGAGGACTGCAAACTTAATTATGATTATGATGATGATGTGTAATGTAACTGCACATGAATATGAAGTCTGAGCTCCCAAAAAATTATTTAAAGTGAAGGATTGTTAAAAATAGAAAAACAGAAAGCGATAAAGAATGCACACAAATTGAAAATTCCGACTGAGCATTGTTTAAAAAGCATAAATTGAGACGAAAAGACAAAGATATTCAGAAAAGTACGAAACTTTGCAGAACATCTGCAAACCTGGTTCCAGTTTCAGTAGTAACATTAGCCTTTATATACTCGTTAAGCAGCAAAAGCTTATGTTCAGTAAATTTTATACGGCTGTTATTGAAAAAATAACGTAAAAAAGCAAAACTATTTGCACCGCATCTTATTTCTATTGCATTTTAAACATCACGCAAGCATTTCTGCTAACGCAGTTATTTCTCTCTACCTTTTCTAAGATTCATTAATTCAGGTACTAGAATTGCTGAAACAAACCACCATCTCCTAGGCACTGATAAACGGCAATCTCCATTACATTGATTTAATGATTAAACCCTTTATATAAGTCTTCTCTAGAGCTTTGCTCAAAGTGAACTTATGTAAATGAGAAGCAGCGGTAGCTTGTATTTCTACGGAACTCGTACATGTATCAATTACTTATGCTAAACACAACCTATAGCAAGCTCAACTTGACATATATATTGGAGTTGATATGCCGTCCAAAGTCATCCTTTTTGTATAATCGTATACGCAATATCTTTTTAAGCAAAGCGCTACCTTAGAAAATATAGCTATATAAAGTCAAATCCCTTTATAAGAAGTGCTTTAGTAAATATTTTACATATTTTAAATGTAAATATCGAAATCGAGTATATTTATATAGATTTATATCATTCCGCTTTTATTGGATAGGTGTTGAGTGAAAGAATTTTTATTTCTCTTTGAGAAGCGGCGCAGTGTAAGGGATTACGATCTTTATAAAAACAAAATTTGAGTTCTACTTTAAGTAATCACTTCGACAGTGACTATATTATGCAGAGACGATATCCTTTTCTACATTCAATTATATCCCCTAAAAATTATGTATCATGTTTTTTATTTTCCATACCGTGTAATTGCCTAAAGTACTTTTAGATGCCGACACTTCTAAGAGTGTACAACATAGTTTGCTTATGAAAACTATAAATTCATTTAAATGTGTTTGCAGAGTTCAAAATACTCACTTTTTACATGCAAAAACTATTTTAGCAGCATCTTTATATAATAATATATCCTTGATTGTCATTTCACTTATATGGTCCACCGAGTTTTTCTTTTGACAATTCAATTGTGATTGTTCACGCGAATTTTCTCTTTTATCCTCTTATGACTAATATTCGTTTTGCTTTCCCAAAACACGCAGCTATTCAAAGATAAAAGCGACTTTTAACATTTGTACATCCTAGAAGAGTATAGAGTCAAAGCGTCGGGATTCCATCCTAATTCGCTAAACAGTTCTTATTTATTTGGATTCTAAAATGAAACATAAAATCTCAAGAAAAGACAGACAAAGGAGAAGGTTGCCAAAGAAGAAAGCTGCACTACGAATCTAAGTGTAGAAGGTTTGAAGTATTTCAAGTTATAAATCGTTAGAGTACAATAGATATAGTATAGCTTGGTAAATTCAGGAGAATATGAAATCTTCCATTCAGGCTTGGGTATTGGTTGTATAAACGCGATCTTTATTATAAACGGCAAACTAAAGATAGAACATGTTTAACACATTAGTTAAAGGAGAGTACTAGTTACACTTAGTACACAACCAACATGGTAGTTCAGGTACATATTGGCCACCCTAGATCATAATGATGAGAGAATTGAAAGAACAAATGATTAAATTCAAGAAATTTTTCAAGACTTAAGAAAAGAAAAGAGATTTGCTAGTCATAAGCTTGAATGCAACTTTCGATCAAGACAGAGACTTTCGTACGAGAAAATGTAAAAAATATAACTGTAGGCTGTATGGGTTTCAAATTGATTGTATCTTAGTCGAGGATGTATACGTTGATGTGATTATGAAGTCGCTCTGAGGTCATCGGGCACCACATTCCGTTATAAAACAAAACCAAAAATAAAATTCTCCAATATTTAAATTTTACCCTGTATAATACTCTCATAAGTATTTTTTAATAAGATAAGTGCATTCCCATGTAAAATAAAACATTTTACGTACAAATACCGTTTACACATACCACTTAAGAACAAAGCCCAACCTTAAAATCTGTAAAAATCTTAAAGCAATCAAATCCATGTGTAAATGATAATTCTGGTAAAAAATACATTAAAACATGTTTTATTGCACTTATGTAGACTGTAAAGCAAGTCTAAAATCTAACGACTTACCTACTATAAGAATACGAATAAATTCGATGTCAAGCTATCTTCTTTCGCTGTTTTGAGAGACAAATAGTTCCAGCCAGTGGAAACATAAAAATCCGCACTTTTATATAGTATAAGTTCCATAATGCATTCATCCTCTTTAGAAATATCGTTAAATAAACGTTGTTTATTCAAAGCGTTATAACACATTGGCGCGTTTTTAATGCACAGTAACTTCATTTCAAAGAAGCTAATTTAGGGACTTTTCTGATATAAATTACATTAACGTTATTTAATACAAAAAAAAATACTGCATTGCTTCGAGACCATTCTGAAAGCTATCTATCATAAGCAAAGAAAAACTAACTAATTATTTCTGTCAATGAATAAACTCTGATTCGCGGAAAGAGAAAACATCGAGAAAGACTATAAAACCAAATACAGAAGCTCAAAAGGATACAAATAACAACTTGATTTTATTTACTAATAAAGAATGGAAAACTTTTAATTGCTATAAATTTTAAAACGACAGCTCTTTAAGGAGATAGGAACGCAAAATAGCGGTAAGTTGTTATATCTGGTGGATGACTAATACTTCGAAGACATAATAGAAATTTGAAAAACAATGATGAAGATTATTTTAAATTTTAAAAATAATTTAAATAATAAAGAAAATTAACTAACAAACTTATTACGCCCGCTTGTGAGGGAGCATAATTTATTTATTTGTTTTATTGTCAAACCTCCTAAAATATGTATCCGCCAATTTTTCGTGTACGTTGTTGAGCTTTCGTATTTCTTTTGAAACGTAAATGCAACATTTCACATAAGATTGCACCACGAGTTCTTATTAACGAACGTAATCGGCCACTATGACAGGAATCAGTTGATGACTAGCCACATACTGCGGCACCAAATCTCTTTCTAACAATTGTTATGTAAATTTAATATATGAATGATTTTGTGATTGTTTGCGAAGCGAGGGGTTTTGCATGAAAAAGTTTTAATTTATACATATCTATAGGTTCGTATACGAAGTTTAAAAACATCAGGAATGCTCAAATTTTAAAAATGCAGGGTAACTGATTAATTTGGTCTTTAATTCGTATAAAATTGTTGCATTTACGAAAGATTCTACGCTTGATACATGCATACATTGATAAATAGAACCCAAACGCGTGGAGTAATTAATCGCTATAAATTGCCGATATGGATCATCCTTGAAATGGAGCCATGTGTATGGTTGTTTGAAATGAATCGTATTATTTTCTTTTCACGAGCGGGAAGACGTGTGAAAACCTCATTGCTTTGAGTCTGATATTTTTGCGAAATTGTTGCTCGACGTTAGTACGTTGAACCACTTAATTTCCAAAAGAACAAACGGAGTCAGATTATAAGGTTATTCAATTAACAAACGTTTGTAAAAATGTTGTATAAAAGTTTACATGAATAAAACTAAAAAGGTGGTTATTTCCTGAAAAAGTGTAATTATGAGAGTGGCCAGACAGGAATACGACAAACAAGTCGTCTGAAATAACTTGGATACATAGCACATGAAAGAAATGGCCATGGAAGCGTTTAACAAAATAAAGCGGGGGTATGTTCGAGACTACTGAGTAAAAAATTACAAAAATTAGTAGTTTGTGTAATGTACTCCTTCTGGACGGATCTGCACCTTGAAGAAATATTAGAATACTAGTACAATGACTTGCGTGCTTCAGTGAGTTAAAGAACCGAACTATAGGTTGAATCAAATTAGTGAAATCTATATCGAGGAACCGTATTAAAACATGTTCCCGAAAAAGGACAGCTACTCTTTCAGTACTTATAGTAACAGAAATCCTTGGGGGTCGGTATGGCATTCCAAGACACTATTGCGATGTGAAAAGTAACAGGAAACCATCACATAACCTACCAAGCATACCAAAAATGATTTCATAGATGAGTGCATCCTCTGGAGTAAAAGATTCCGCAGTTAAAATAGTTCTCCGTTCGAATCTCTGGGAGGGCGCTACTTTGGAGACTGTGATCAGCAAGCTCAATAAAAGATAAAAAGAAACGTGACCATTCTGTGAGTCGCGTTGTGGAATGTTAGAAGCATAAAGCAGGTAGTTAAGCTAACGAATTTAAAAATTGAAGTGGATAGGGTAAAATAAAATATCGAAGAGATTAGTTGAGTTTGGTGGCCAGAGGCGGGAGACTTTTTAAGCGGAGGCTCATACAAAATCAAAGAAGGAAATTCAGGCGTTGTAATAGATATGCGCAAAAATATAGGACGTTGTATAGAAAACTACTTGCAAAAGAGCGAAAGGGCACTCATGGTTTGATTATATCCTAAACCGCTAGAAACTGTAATAATACACGTTTCCATACCTACCTCTACCTACAGTGAGGAAGAAGTAGAAGCGATCTACAAAAAAATTCTTAGAAGAGCATAAATCTTAATAATGACGAAAGATTTAAAGTGAGTGGTAGGTGAGAGTGGGAAAGAGCAGTAATAGATCTATATAAGTTTATATAAGTTTATATAAATTAATATAAGTTTATATAAGTTTATATAAGTTTATATAAGTTTATATAAGTTAATATAAGTTTATATAAGTTTATATAGGTTTATATAGGTTTATATAAGTTTATCTAAGTTTATATAAGTTTAATGAAGTTTATGTAAGTTTATAAAGGTTTATATAAGTTTATATAAGTTTAATGAAGTTTATATAAGTTTATATAAGTTAATATAGGTTTATATAAGTTTATGTAAGTTTGTATAAGTTTATATAAGTTTATATAGGTTTATATAAGTTTATATAAGTTTATATACGTTTATATACGTTTATATAAGTTTATATAAGTTTATATAAGTTTATATAAGTTTATATAAGTTTATATAAGTTCAAAAATCTTAAAACTAAGGTATATGCCCACTTTAACTTAGAGAGACTAAAAGATAAAAATACCCACAAATATTTGAAGAAAAGCCAAAGTATTTGTTGAAAGACATCGGAAAATTTTCCGATACAAAGGAAGTAGAAACAGAATGAAATAACATTAAATCCAGCTTAGACATTGCAGCCTTAGATATTCTAGGACATAAATAAAAATAAAATGAAACCATGGATGACAAAAGACATTCTGAATTTAATAAAAGAAGGGTGAAAATACAAAAACAAACCAGACAAAGCAGGGAAGCAAAGATGCAAAGTCATAAAATGGGAAATTATTCGTAAATGCAGGAAAGCTAAAGAACAATGAAATAAGGAAAATTAGAAAGAGCGACAATTTGGGAATAGCAAAGACAGACGCAGCACACACGCCAATTAGAATAAATTTTAGAGATATATAGTCGTATAGCAGAAATATAAAGAACGCGGGAGGGGAAACCATTATAAAAATTTAGAAGTAGTGAATAGGTGTCAAGAATATATAGGAAAATTATATGCAGGACAAGAACTAGAACCACTAGAACAAGAAGACATTGAAAAAGATGACTTGAGATATTCTATACTTCAAGCTGAGTTTGAACTAGCATTAAAGAACCTAAAAAATAATGAGACACCGGTATAGATAAAGTGCCAGCAGTAACTCTAACAGACACTGGGAAAGCAGAAACAGATACAGGTAAAGATATAGGTAAAATACCATAGACACTATACCAAAAAAGAAAGGTGCTGGTAAATATGAAGACTTTCGAAAAATAAGTTTGACAGCACATGTGTCAAAAGTATTAACAAGAATTATACAAAGACGGACGAAAACACTACTGAAGAGCTACTAGAGAAGATCAATTTGGATTTAGGTCAAACAGGGAAACAGGGGAAGCCATTTTAGCTTTTTGGGTGATACTGGAAAAAACAATTGAAAAAGGATAAAGCGTGTATATAAGGTTTGTAGATCTGAAAAAAGTATTCCACAATATAAAATGAAAAGAAAACGGTTCGAAATTTCCAAAGGATTGAAATGAGTTATAGAAATATATAGATAGTACATAGTTTATACAAAGAGCAAACAACTGTATTAGAATTAGAGCAGTAACGTAATGATGTAAATATTAGGAAAGGGGTTAAACAGTGATGTGTGTTTATTTTTAATTTGTATATCAAAGAGGCTATAAGTACTGTGAAATGCAGAAACACATTTGTAGTTATTATATAGGGACAAACAATGAATATCCTGAGATCTGCACATTTTATAGCAATATTAGCATGAAAACAACACTAACACAAAGAAATGGTTTGAAAACCAACAAAAATAAATCTAAAGTACTAATATATAAAGGAGAAGAAAATTAGTCAAAAATCAGAATACAAACAGCAACGAGAATTTACGAGGTAAAAGATTTGTTACCTAGGAATCGAGATAACGTAAAATGGGAAAAGTGCAAAATATATAAAATAAAGATTAGCACAAAGCCGTGTTACATTTAACAAGATAAAGCAACTACTATGTTCGAACACAACAAACATGGAACCCGAAAACGATTTCTATGAGCATGTGTGGAGCACAGCACTGTACTGCCATGTAACAAGGAAGGTAAGAGAAATTGAAAGGAAAAAAATAGAAGGCTTTGGAATGTGAAGCTACAGATGTATGACTAAGATATGGATAGACAAAGCTAAGAACAAAGAAGGTACTAGAAATGTTAAGAGAATAACACATTCTAAGACACTACGGAATAGTACGGGGTATATTAGGAGCAAAGAGAAGTAAAGTTAGAGATCCAGATTAAACTATTGCACGTAGATAGTGAAAAAAGATGTAGCCAGTGGGAATTTCAGAAAAATGTGTAAGTTAGCTCATAATAGGAAACAATGTAGGTACGCGTCCAACCAGTTCGAAAACTGGAAACTTAATGATGATGTTGATGATGATGATGCACATGAATATGAAGCCTGAGCTCTCAAAAAATTATTTAAAGTGAAGGATTGGTGGAAAATAAAAAAACAGATTGGGCAGAAAGATTTAAATATACTACAAATAGAAAACAAAAAACGATAAGGAATGCACAAAAATTGAAAATTCGGACTGAGAATTGTTTAAAAAGCAGAAATTGAGAAGAAAAGATATGCAGAAAAGTACGAATTCTTTAGATGAGTCGAAAACAGAAAGCACATGGTTAATCATTTACGAATCTCCTAAATTGTAATTATTTTTCCTTGGCAGCTGCGAAACTTTGCAAAACACCTGCAAACCTGGTTTCAGTTTTATGCAGCTGTTATTGAAAAAATAGCGTAAAAAAACCAAAACTATTCGCACAGCATCTTATTCTATTACGCTTTAAACATGGTGTTACTGACAATCACGCAAGCATTTCTGCTTACGCGGTTATTTCTCTCTACCTTTTCTAAGCTTCATTAATTCAGGTACTAGAATTGCTGAAACTAACCACCATCTCCTAGGCACTGATAAACGGCAATCTCCATTACATTGATTTAGTGATTAAACCCTTTATATGTCTTCTCTAGAGCTTTGCTTAAAGTGAACTTACGTAAATGAGAAGCAGCGGGTAGCAAACCACTGCTTGTATTCCTACGGAACTCGTACATATATCAATTACTTATGCTAAATGCAACCTATACCAACTACCAAGCTCAACTTGACATATATATTGGAGTTGATATGCCGTCCAAAGTCATTCTTTTTGTATAATCGTATACGCAAATCTTTTTAAGCAAAGCGCTACCTTAGAAAATATAGCGATATAAAGGCAAATCCTTTTATAAGAAGAGCTTTAGTAAATATTTTACATATTTTAAATGTAAACGTCAAAATCGAGTATAGTTATAGGTATAGAGTTATATCATTCTGCTGTTATTAGATAGCTGTTGAGTGAAAAAATTTTTATTTCTCTTTGAGATGCGGCGCAAGGTAAGGAAATACGATCTTTGTAAAAACAAAATTTGAGTTCTACTTTAAGTAACCACTTCGAGAATGACTTTATTATGCAGAGACGAAATCCATTTTTACATTCAATTATATCACCTAAAAATTATGTATCATGTTCTTTATTTTCCATATCGTCTAATTGCCTAAAGTATTTTTAGTTGCGGACACTTTTAAGAGTGTACAACATAGTTTGCTTATGAAAACTATAAATTCATTTAAATGTGTTTGCAGAGTTCAAAATACTCACTTTTTACATGCAAAAACTATTTCAGCAGCATCTTCTATATAATAATATATCTTTGCTTGTCATTTCACTTATATGGTCCACCGAGTTTTCTTTTGACAATTCAATTGTCATTGTTCACGCGAATTTTCTCTTTTATCCTCTTATGACTAATATTTGTTTTGCTTTCCCAAAACACGAAACTATTCAAAGATAAAAGCGACTTTTAACATTTGTACAACCTAGAAGAGTATAGTCAAAGCTTCGGGATTCCATCCTAATTCGCTAAACTGTTCTTACTTATGCGGATTCTAAAATGAAACATAAAATCTCAAGAAAAGACAGACAAAGGAGAATGCTGCCAAAGAAGAAAGCTGCTCTGCGAATCTAAGTGTAGAAGGTTTGAAGTATTTCAAGTTAAAAACGTTAGAGTACAACTAGATATAGTACAGCTTGGTAAATTCAGAAGAATATGAAATCATCCAATCAGGCTCGGGTAATGGTTGTATAAACGCGATCTTTATTACAAACGGCAAAATAAAGATAGAACATGTTCAACACATTAGTTAAAGGAGAGTACTAGTTACACTTAATACACAACCAACATTGTAGTTCAGGTATAGATTGGCCACCCTAGATCATAATGATGAGGGAACTGAAAGAATGTATGATTAAAATCAAGAGATTTTTCAAGACTTAATAAAAGGAGAGAGATTTGCTAGTCGCAAGCTTGAATGCAATTTTCGATCAAGACAGAGACTTTCGTACGAGAAAATGTTAAAAAATATAACTGTAAGCTATATGGGTTTCAAATTGAATGTATGTTAGTCAAGGATGCATTTGTTGATGCGATTAAGAGGTCGCCAAGAGGTCATCGGGCACCACATTCCGTTAGAAAATATTTAAATTTTACCCTGTATAATATTCTCATAAGTATTTTTTAACAAGATAAGTGCATTCCCATGTAAAATAAAACACTTTAAGTACGTATACTGTTTACACATACCACTTAAGAACGAAGCCCAACTTTAAAATCCGTAAAAATCTTAAAGCAATCAAATCCGTGTGTAAATGATAATTCTGGTGAAAAATACCTTAAAACAAGTTTTATTGCACTTATGTAGACTGTAAGGCAAGTTTAAAATCTAACGAGTAACCTACAATAAGAATACGAATAAATTCGATGTCAAGCTATCTTTTTTCACTGTTTTGAAAAACAAATAGTTCCAGCCAGTGAAAACATCAAAATCCGCACTTTTATAAAATACAGGTTCCATACTGCATTCATCCTTTAGAAATATCAGGTAAATAAACGTTGTTTATTCAAAACGTTATTACACAATTGCGCGTTTTTAATGCACAGTAACTTCATTTCAAGGAAGCTAATTTAGGGACGTTTTCGAAATAAATTATATTAACGTTATTTAATTCAAAACGAAAAATACTGCGTTCCTTCGAGAGTATTCTGAAAACTATAAATCATAAGCAAAGAACAACTAACTAATTATTTCTATCAATGAATAAACCCTGATTCGCGGAAAGAGAGAGCATCGGGAATAACAATAAAACCACATACAATAACGAGTTTTAATGTTTAATTATTACAGAAGCTCGAGAGGGAGAGAAATAATAACTATCGCTTTTATTCACTAATAAAGGATGGAAAACTTTACAATCGCTATAAATTTTAAAACTAACAGTTCTTTAAGGAGATAAGAACGCAAAATTGCGGTAAATTGTTACATCCGGTGAATGAGCAATACTTCGAAGACATAATAGAAATTTGAAGAACGATGCCGTATTAAGATTATTGTTTTATACAAGGTGTTTCAGAATAAAGTACTGTAGGGTGAAGAATATATAGATCTTGGCGAGTTATCAAGAAACGTTAGATAACAAGTTTTCTGTAAACCCACCTGTTTTTATTGTACAGGGTGATGAAGTGATATTAAAACATACGTGTTCTTTAGAATATTATTATTTAGGGTAGAGAGTTTAACTTGAAAATAGGAACATGTTAGTTGTTTACTAGTACGATTTATTACACTTCATTTTGACAAAGTAGGATAATCCATTGGCGTAGAATAAGGGGGTTATCAAACAGTTTTTACCTATACTATATGCACATCCTGTATTTTATAAAAATTAAAACTCATAATTATACCTCATACAATTTGCCACAAGAAAGGTTCTGTTGGTTAATTTCTATAGAGCTTTTCATTTTCAAGATATTTTAAATTGAATCATACTCAACTCATGCATGAAAATAACGTATTATTAATTCTTTCAAAAATGCAAGTTTTATTTTATAAATTCGAAACTGGTATCCAAATTCTATAAATAAAATCCACCCAAAAAGAACAAACCCGAATAATTAAAATTTCCTAATATTTAATTGTTCCAAACTGTATACAAAGTTATTAATTTTTAAAGCAAAACACACTTTCCGTGTATTTAAAAGCCTCAATTTAAAATCAGTTCTTTTGCAAGCCGTTCCAGGTACCTTATAAACATAATTATTCTACATTTAATAAAAAACGAACTTCAATTTATTACCATTATAACAATATTTTTTTTAGGTGTTGTTTTGTTGGTTGCTAGTAAAAATGGGGTACACAACACTACGCCAACTTCCCACAAAAGTCAAACGTAAGATGTAATTTTTATGCATAGATGGTAACTATCTTTTGGTAGACTCTGAGCTCTACTTCTGCTGGGGGTGCCTATCAAGAGGGGTCGGTTAATAATTAACGGATAAACCAGGAAGCCACTACACTTATAAAATAAACAACTACAAGCAAGTATCGTCAAAGAAAAGGTAGAAATTTCGACGATTATATTCTTTTCCAAAACCATGAAGGTTGACCTTAAATTCGTACAAACTCTGAATTTGTAATAAAACATGAGGATAAATAAATAACATGCACCAGCAGTTTGAGTTTCTTTACAAAAGATATACTAAAAGTAGTGCTATTGAAGTCGTATCCAAGAGTTAGAAATCTCTCTTCTTTCCTTTGATAGCGATAAGTCATCAGACATTTTTAAACGTATTAGTGACTTGCGGGTACATTTCAAGCCTCGTTATGCGAATTTGTTCCCAAATAACGCTGAACAGAAAATACAACGTCTATTATTATATACGGTAATTAACCTTCGCCGCAATTATGATAAAAAAATTAAAAAATTTCGACATCCCACTGCCACATCCGGTATCCCATTGGGTACTTTTAATATTGTTCTTTCTCCTACTCCTCATGTGAACCCGGATGGACATCATATACTTACCTCCGATTCCGAATCGAAGGAGAAACCCGTGTCAGTCTCTTCTAAGTCGTGCAGTACTTCCTCCAAACGTAACGCAGTTGCTAAACTTGAGCTATGATTTTCAGGTCATCCTCTGGCACTAACAGAACATAATTTTATTAAAAGAGTGGAAGAGCTCCAAAGAACCCGAAATATCGCGAAAGTCGAATTATTTGAGTCCGCGGTAAATTTGTTTGAGTCCAAAGCGCTTTATTGTCTCGGGGTAACCGCCGCCGTAGTTCCGATTGGATATCTTTATCTAGATTGCTGTTATGCCACTTTGCACCCCCTGACTATTACCTTCGATTATTTAATGGCATCCAAACAATAACTCAAGACCCGTCGGAAAGTATCATTAAATATTTGTCTTGCCATGTTCCGACGTCATGGTAGTATACCTGCCAATATCCAACTCGATATAGTTTCTTGTAATCTGTTCCCTTTTTATCAAGCTCAGCTGCCTACCGAACATTCTTGGGAGGAGTTAAAGAGCGAGTGTCAAAAATTAGAATTAAAGAATTTAGGGTTGACAGTTATGTACCCCCTAATAAAAACACGCGCTCATATGTAGAACCCGATTTTGCCTATAAACCAAATCCTCCGTTACCTTCTTTGGTCCGGCCACGCGAGTCTAATTTTTCCAAACCACACACAACCCCCAAGAATAGAAATAATCTTTCTTCTTTACTATCCCAACTACCACCCCTACCACGATTAAACAGGTCATATGTTGGAATCGTGGTCAGACGGAACATGTTTCGCTCCAGTGCTCCCGCCTACAGACCCTACACTGTTGTGGATGCGGTTACAAAAGCGTGACCAAACGTGATTGCCCACATCAATGTGGAAATTCTTGAAACCGTCGCTATGGTTCTTGTATCGAAACGAAGACCCTGTTCTTTCCCTGGCCTCGAATCTCCTCTTTTCTGGTCTCGAGGACCAATCTCGCTTTGTGTTAAACTATCTGTGTACTAGTGTCCGTGGCGACCAACACCCATATTTAACAGTCCAAATCTTTGAATTTCCTTTACTGGTCTGTTAGACTCTGGAGCCACTCGTACAATCCTTAGTGGTGGTGGTTGGCATCGTTTAAACTTCTTGAACTTTTCGCTTCATAATTATTCTTCATCCTCTTGTAGCCTTGCAGACAACTCAAAATGTAACATCTTAGGTTTCGTCTCCCTTCTCATCACTCTCCAAGATTCCGTCATTACCCTTAACATCCTTGTTATTCTGAACATCGGTGCAGTGCGTACCCAATTTCTGCGATAACCTATAAACTTTTGCTCCTTCCTCCTCCTCGGCCATCACTACTTTCGCTCTTACCCATATTATTTCCGACTTTTCTCCCGAACAACAACTTCGACTCGACTCCCTAATTTCCTCCTCCTTTTCCAAACAACCTCCTGCTCTAGGCTTTACCTACTTAGTACAACACTACATTCGTACGTCAGTCGAGCCTATCAAACAACGATACTATCCCCTCTCCCTCAATTACTCAAGGTTGCCATTTCGAAACTTGACGAGATGCTCCGCTTAGGAGTCATTAAACCTTCTATTAGTCCATGATCTAGCCCCATTGTCCTACTTAAGAAGAAAGAAGATTCCTATCGGTTCTGTATCGATTTTCGGAAGGTCAACCAAGTCACACAAACAGTTGCCTATCCTTTGTCTTATATTTCTACTATCCTTTACCGGCTCCGTGATGCTCGTTACCTCTCCTCCCTAGATATCCGCTCCTCATATTGGCAAATCCGTCTGTCCCCAGAATCCAGACCCATCACTGCCTCCACCGTTCCTCATCGAAGTTTATATCAATTTTGTCGCATGCCCTTTGGCCTCCATAATTCTCCTGTTATCTTCCAACCTCATAGAGCAGTTCATGGATTCTGACCAGGAACAATTCTGCTTTGCCTACCTCGATGATATCATCATAGCTACCTCCTCCTTCGACGAATATCCCCGTGTTCTCAACCTGGTCCTTTCACGTTTTTCACTGTTGGCCTTACCTTTCGTCAGATAAGTGTCATTTCTGCGTCCTGAACTCCGCAATGTCGGTTACGTCATTAAACGGGACGGTCTTCTCGTCGATTCCGATAAAGTTTCTGCCATCTTTAAAATTCCTCCTCCTACTTCTGTTTCCGAAGTCCGTCGCCAGATTGGCATGGTCAGTTTGTAACGACGCTTTATGCCCCATTTTGCTACCCTTACTTCTCCTCTTTCTAACCTAACTCGTAAGAATGTTTCTTTCTCCTAGACTACTGATTGTCTCCTTTCCTCTCTCTCAAACAACATTTAGTTTCCGCCCCAAAACTTTCCTGCCCTGACTTTTCCTGTCCAAGCCTGAGCGCAACTTTTCAAATACTGAAAAGAAGAGCTTGGCAGTGCTTTGGGCGATTGAGATATTTCGCTCTTACGTCGAGGGTTCCCATTTCATAGTCATTACTGATCACCACTCCCTCCTCTGGCTAAACAAACTCAAAAGTCCTTCCGGTCGCTTAGCCCGTTGGTTCCTCCGCCTCCAACAGTATAATTTCACCATCCTTAACCGCAAAGGTCATGATCATGTTGTTCCTGATAGTCTATCCCGTTCTATTCCCGTTCTTGAACCTGTTTCTGTTTCGACCTTACCGCCCTCAAAGTATCCCTTTTTACTCCTGATCCCTGGTACTATTCCATGATCCGAAAAGTTTCAAACATCCTAGGCGTTACTCTTCCTGGTCCGTTTTGAATAACATCCTCTTCTAAAAGCACAAAATGTCTATCGCTGCCAATTCTCAGGGCGATTGGAAAATCGTCGTCCCTTCAGAGTTGCGGAATCATCTGATTGTCTTTCAGCACGATCCTCCTACTTCCGGTCATTGTGGTGTGACCAAAACCTCTGCCTACAAATCTACTTCTACGTCGAAAAGGAGAAAGACTTGGTCTTCTAGGATCTTGGTGATGGACTGTGTAGTGGCCTTGCACAGAGGGAAGAAAAGGGGAAATTTAGTAAAATAGTCAGCCACTACACAAACATAAAAATGACCTTTGGTGGAACGAGGAAGGGGACCTACAAGGTGACAGGAAATAATTTGCCGAGGATAGGAATATTTGGCCCTAGGGGCAAATAAACCAGGAGGAGATAACTGTTCAACATCGGATATAGCGAGCGACGTCAGCTAAAAGACAGTGTACAATTCCGAAGCCTTCAGCTTATTTCCTTATCTGCCCGTTATTACACCAAGATCCTTTATACCGCTCGCTACCATCCTTAAGCCAATTCTGCTGAACGAGTTAACCATGTCTTCAAAAGCATGATTGTTTCCTATGTACTCGACGACCAACGTCATTGAGCTGTGAACCTCCCAAAAATTTTTGTGCCATTCGCACTGCTAAACATGAGATCATAGGCTGTACTCCGTTCTTCTCTCCATTTGGTCGTGAGCATATCTTTTCCGGCGATTAATTCGGGCAACTGTCCTAAATAAACGGCATGTTTATTTCTGATCCTGAATATTTATCACTAGATCTTGAACATTTTAAAAATATCCGTTCCCACATTTTTAAAAAACTTTCTGCCGGTTATCGGAAAATTCACAGCCGCTATAATTTCCGTTGCCGTCCTGTCTCCTATTAATTAGGTGATTTCGATTGGCGCCGTAATTTCGCTCTGTCCGACGCTTCACGTCATTTTAACGCCAAACTTGCTACTAAACTCATTGGTTCTTTTCCCATCTCTAAAGTTGTTACTCCCTGGACTTACAAACTTACCGATTCATCCGCTCACAAATCCATTTAGCATATCAAAGACCTAAAACCTGCTCATCCTGACAATCCTAATGTCACAGATCTCGCTATGTTTTCCTTCTAGCGACGCAAGTGCCGCAAACTCCATGCGTAATCCTCTCATCTCCCTACTTTTTATGATGGATAGTGGTCACTCTGATTTTCTCTTGGAATTTGAACTATTTCTTGGTATGGTGGTGTGATTTTTTCGGTTTCTTCGTTCCACAGTCTATCTCTTTTTTCTTTTGGCTGGTTTTCATTGCTGTTGGTTCTAGTACTGACTTTGTATGACTTTCTATCTGCATCCTGTGGTACATGCTTTTAGGCCTTCTCCTTTTTTTCAGAAATCTCGACTTAGTCGACTTTTGGATCTATTAGCAAGTTCTTTTCTTGGTTATTCGTTTTGGACGACTTCTTGCTACCACAGTTTGAAACACATCGGTTCTTTTCCTAGCATTCTTCTTGTGATTCCTTTGCATACTTGAGGCTTGACATTTTATTTTGGTTGTCGCTGTTGGTTTTCTTTCTCGTTTGTTTTCTTTCTTTTTGGTTTCTGCGTACGGAAAACCAAACCATTTTTTGAGGTTGAAAACTTTACTGTTTCTTTTAAGAAACATTCCGTCCTTTGATGACTTGTGCAGTGTTGATGCCCTTTCATCTTTGTCTTTGTTGAGTGCTACCATTTGTCTATCTTCTCCTGCGGTTCTCTACATTCTTGCCTTTATCCGGTACCTTGGATCTTCGAGCCGGATAGAATTTTTTCTCTTTTGTGTTTTCCTTGTGTTTTGTTTCGTTATATCAATTCGTTGATCCCTTGCTTTTCGTTCCCTATACCGACCTTATAATTTTACTTAGAGGGGATTTGTTACTTGCCGCCACCAATGGCGTAGTCGTTTATACAGCACTTTACTTTAAGTATCTATATGTATAGATTTTGCTCTTTATATTCACATATGACCTCGTCTATAATACGTTACTATGGAGATTGTGTACTTCAACTAGTTATTCAAACCAGCTTCGTCGCGAACTTGAAAGGTTGTTAAAATTGAATGTAGTCCGTATCTTGTTTAATAAAAGGCTGTTTTAATATACTTTGTATTAGTTTACTTACGTTACGTGATTGCAACATAAGCAACATTTATCATAAATATTGCATAACCTAAAATTTGCCAATATTAGTGAGAAACTACATTTCAATTGTTGAGAGAATATATTACAAAAAATACAGAAATCAAAATATGTACTATATTCGGCCAGTACAAAAATAAAAAGCCAAATTATTTTTTGTGCCACTGAATATCAGTGAAATAGGGTATAGTTTTAGAAAACAATAGAGGGGGAAAATGTATAGACTGTAAAAGAAAAGAATAGCACAAGAACGTGCTGTATGTAACAAGAAAAAGCAGCTGCTATGTTCGAAAATAACAAACATAGAAATAATGAAAAGATTGTTAAAAGGATATGTGTGGAGCACATCACTGTACGACTCTGAAACGTGGACTATAGGAGAAGCAGACAGTTAAAATAGAAACCTTTGAAATGTGGTGCTACAGATGTATGATGGTGATATCATGGACAGACAAAGTTAAGAACAAAAGTTCTAGAAATAGTAAGGGAAGAAACATATCTATAGAAAACAAAAAAATTGGGGAGATAGAATAATAAGAAACGTTCTAAGGCACGAGGGAATAGTGTCTGATGTATTAGAAGCAGAAAAAGAAGAAAAAGAGAGGTAGAGGTGGACGTAGATTAGACTATTGCACTATGATAGTGAAAAATGTAGACTGTGGGAACTTTAGGGAAATTTATAGGTTAGCTTAGAGTAGAAAACAATGGAGGTACGCGTGTAACCAGTTCCAGGACTGAATCCCTAATGATGAGTATTTTTTACGTTAATCGTCACAACTTAAAAGTGTCGCTTTTCCCGAAAATTCCTAGAAAAAATTCATCAATTTCAATACATAAACTGTCACTACTCAAACAGTGTCATTTTTCAAGAGCGCAAGTACATCTTACTTGCACAATAAAAAAGACCACAACTGTGAAGTGTCATTCTTCGTGATAGGTGGTAATCGAGTTCAGCCTAATGGAGAAGTGACACCAGCGCAATTTAGCGGAAACTATTCAAGTATTAGTTGTGACGTTGCTCCTCATAAAAGAATGAACTGTTTACAAAAGGTAGCACCCAAAAACAAGATAATTACTAAATTTTAGCTTGTGTCACTTTTCTCGAGAAGGTACGATATAAAGTATTACAACAAAAAGATTGAACTTTTTTCATTTTATGGGTATTTTTTTGATTAGCAAAATCCTGCAGCTCTTATAGAAAAATATTTTACAATAGTTGAAGTAGTGAATAACACTAATTCAATTTTTAACTTGCAAAATTTTGCATATACAGAATTCAGACAATTGCTTCCGGTATTTGAAATCTGTAACCCTCACCACGTTTTATTTCTGTTATAAAACCTGTAATGCAACAAACTTTTTACCCACCTGATTATTTGTTGTCACAATTTCGTGGGTTTACTTTTTGTGGCAACGTAATCTTTTATACTAATACCTTCTCTGAGTAGCCTTTTAGCATTTGCTTTGCGTTGGTAGATCTCATATTATAAAAGTTGTAAAAATTTATTTAATGTCAAACCAACAGAAGTATTTACCAAAAACAACATGCAAAATATAGGTAGTTAGGAAACTCCTTTTTTGTAGTTGCTTTATTTTGCTTATGCATCTGTAGACCCGAATTAAATTAATGCATGACTGTGTAGGATTTTTATTCTTTATTTAACCATAGAACATGTTAAACAGGAAGCGAGACGTTTTGATGGAAAACATGTCATAATGCGATGAAAAAGTAATCATTACTTCGGTAGCAGTTTTCTTAACGCCATATGGTGTTTCATATTTTAGGATTTAGTATTTATAAAGTTTTTAACAGCGCAAAGTTTGATATTATTATTAGCCTTTCTTGAAAGGAAAGTTGTGTATTCGTGCCACAATAATTTGAAGCTTTGTGAATGTTTGACAGAAAAGTTTTCCTTTTTATAAATAACACGCAAACAACTCTAAAAAATGATTTGTTGAACGATCATGGTTACGAATAGAATTGATAGACACGCGAATTCGTTTCCTAACAAATATTGGAGCTAGAACTTAGTTTTTGCCTTGTCAAAAGTCATCGATATGTTAAAGAGTACTTAAGTTTTAAATGGAGCAAAATGCGTCGTTTCCTGTACAAAAATACTCACTTTAGTTTGATCATTAATGGTTATGATTTTATTGTTTACGATTATTTTCTCCAGACCGTTTAACAAAATATTTTTAATCACTTTGATTAACTGGTTCGTACCCATATTTGAACGTTCAAACACCCGAGAGATTTTTCTAAAAACTATACTTTTTTGTACTGGAAATCATGTAGTCAAAAGGCTGTAACGACATGCACAATCGCGAAAGTTAAGAAGGAAAGCTTCTATATTGCACGAAGCTTGTCACTCCACAGTTACGCATCATAACTCCGTTTATTAAAACTTTAGTTTGGCGTACCATTTAGTTCTAACTGCCGTGGTTTACCTAACTTAATTGTTGTTACATCTAAAGTAAACTACATGCACGACGTTTTGTTCTTCTATCGTTCAGTTTTTGTGAGAATTATATTGAAGAATACATTTCTTCATAAAATACAATTTTTGAAAACATTTCGTAGTAAAACCTAGCACGGTTTGATTATTATAAGGATTGTTTGAATATGAAACGGAATCTGATCATCCCACGAGATCTTTTTCATCCAAGAAGACTGAATGAGAATTTTAACGGATATGATACAAAGACTAAGAAGACCCAAAAGGTCGAAAATCTGTGACATATCTGAAAGCATTATCCTTTTGGTAGGAATGCCATTGTTACAGCTAGAAACTGTACTTTATTGCATTGTATCTTATTATTGTAAAAGAAGGTAAATTTAGTTTCATACCTGCATAAGGGTTGGGGTAAACGGGGAACAAAACGCTCTCTCTTTCCTCAAGTAGTGTTAAGCAGAACGCGATGGTAACAGCATCTCGTTGTGGAGATACCATTGTATACGTTAAAGTAATAAACAAAAAATTATCCTTAGAATTGCCTTTTATTGCTAAAGGTCGCTAAGATAATACTACATGGTCCTTGCCGGATGAACCTTTTTTGGTTTATTTTTGTGGTGCATAATTAATTTGAAATTAATTACGTATAAGTGCAAAGGGATGAGCAAGTGGTTCATTTCTACAAGTTACATGAGCAACATTGATATCGAAGTATTGCAATAAGCAAAAATAACGTGTGTGTCAAGTGTTTAATTGAGAGTGTGTAGTAATTACAAATCTTGTATGATACAAAATTACTACAATAATTCAGTTCGTGGAAAAATTGGCGTCAGGCAAATTTTGTGTGTTTTAAAGCGGACAGTCGAACAAAACGCGGCAGGTAGTTTGTAACGGTACATCCTACAAACTTGTATGGGCAAATTCGAAATAAAGATGACAAGAGTTTCAATACCTGGTCCTAAAGGGGTTGCGAGAATTCCTTACAATTGCTAATTTGATGACACACAAATTCCAAGCACACCTTTTAATTTCAAATGAATTAGAAAGCGACAGGTGAGTTCCTTACATTCATTCCACTTCCTAGAAATTTCGAACACTAGCACTAGTTTTAATTCATATTAGAATTTTTATAAATAACATACATTTTGTGATAAGTAATAGGGCATTTTTTTACATACGTAATGGCTACTGAATTAGAAAAGCTAATTAGATCTCGCACAGCACTGAAAACTCAAATTACAAGATTTGATTCCTATTTGCAAGGAGTTTTTAGTCAAAAGAATTTAACTAATGAAATCATTTTGCAAGTTCAATTAAGAGTAGATAAATTTGAGGATTTAATTGAAAGGTTTAATGACGTTCAATTAAGCATTGAATGTTTGCAGGACAAAGTTGAAGGTGAAGTTGCAAATCAAGAGCGCGCAGAATTTGAAAATTCGTATTTTAGATTACTTTCAGCTTCTAAACAACTTGTTTCTGATTTCAATGATAAGGTTAGCCAAGTGACACCTAATGAAAATAAAATAGTTAATTCTAGTATTAAATCAGGAAATGATATTAAATTGCCGCCTTTGCAAATTCCTATTTATGAAGGTTCATATGAGGAATATAGTCAATTCCATGACATTTTACGTCAGTTATCGATTCAAACCCAAATTTAAGTGACATTCAAAATTATACTACTTGAAAAGCGCTGTTCGTGGAATCGCGGCAGAAACAATTCAGGCACTAGAAGTGAGTTCCAATAATTACACGGTAGCGTGGGATTTATTGCAAGAACGTTTTTTCAATAAAAGCTTAACTATATTTAGTCATTTAAAAGGTTTATTTGATTTGCCTCCAGTTCAAAAGGAAAATGGTACTAAAATTAGAAAGTTATTGGACTCTTATCAAAGACATTTGAGAGCCTTACAAGCTCTAGATGAAAATGTTCAAGGGTGGAACACCATGCTGGTATTTTAATATCTCAAAAATTAGACCCAGCTAGTTATAGGGTTTTGAAGAAACTCAGTCGAAGGATAGGGTACCAAATTGGAAGATCTCACGGAATTTTTAAAAGGAAATGCGATTTGCTTGAAAAATTCAGGGCAATGTATCTGAAGCAAAGGTTACTAGCTCTGGCGGAAAATCCAAGGTTCAAAGTCATTCATTTTTAGTGCACAAAGCGAATGCGCATTTTGTAAAAAGAAAGATCACCCAATTTACAGTTGTTCAAATTTTTAAAATTGCCAACAACCAAAAGGTCAAGCAAGTGCAAAGGCTCAAATTGTGTATGAATTGTATGAGGCCTAATCATTTTAGCAGAAATTGTAGATCGCAGGGATGTAAAAAGTGCGGTAAAAAACACAGTACTTTGCTGCATTTTGAAACGGAATCGAATCCTGTAAGCAAAGAGGTAGATACAAAAGACGACACACCGATTGTGGGTGAAGTTGTTTTAAGTTCACAAGCGTTATCACAAAACGCAGTTGTACATAGAACTCTGCTTTCTACAGCTAGAGTAAAAATTTACGATAGAAATGGAAAAGTTCATAACTGCAGGGCATTGTTAGATTGTGGTTCGCAGTCAAACTTCATGACAGTTGATTTGTGTAATCGGTTAAAGCTTGATAAAATAAAAAATGATCTTCAAGTTACAGGTTTAGGTTCGATGAAATTTAGCATAAAATTTAAAACTGAAGCCACCATCGAATCTAATGCCAATGCATATTCTTGTAAAATATCGTGTCTTATTGTTGATGAAATAGCGGGAAATATGCCAAATTTTGAATTTGATACTTCATCATTTGATATTCCAAAAAACTTGAAATTGGCGGATCCAGAATATAATAGACCTAATCAAGTACAATTACTTTTAGGGGCAGGTATATTTTGGGCGTTGCTCTCCACGGGCCAAATTAAGTTAGGCAGTAACAAGCCTATTTTGCAAAAAACCATGTTAGGTTGGATATTATCAGGTCAACTATTAGAAAATAAACATAATAGTGAAAACACCTTGCAGTGCAATTTTAGCTCGAATTTTCATGAGCAGTTTAAGAAGTTTTGGGAACTGGAGGAACCAGTTATGCTTTCTAGTTTTGAATATAAGGAGGGCCAAATGTGTGAACTACATTTTGTAAATACTTTCACAAAGGACGTTCATGGCAGGTTTATAGTGTCTATTCCTTTTAAAAAAGCTCCTGAAGAATTAGGGGAATCTAAATCAGTGGCTCTTAAACGTTTTCTATCGTTAGAAAGGAAATTTTCAAAAAATGAGTTTTTGAAGCAAGAGTATGTAAAATTTATGAAGGAATATGAGGCGTTGGGTCATATGACAAAAATAAGTGAGATGGTTTCACATAAAGGTCCCACCTATTTTTGCCACATCATGCTGTGTTAAAGAGGGCAGTTTGACCTCAAAAATTCGTGTAGTTTTTGATGGTTCTGCGCGTACCAGTTCAGGTTTATCATTAAACGACTTACAAATGGTAGGTCCAGTTTTGCAGGATGATTTGTTATCAATTTTGTTAAGATTTAGAATTCATTCAGTGGTTTTAACTGCAGATATTGCTAAAATGTACCGTCAGGTTCTAATTAAACCCGAAGAAAGATATTTACAACAAATTTTTTGGAGGGAGGACGTACTAGAGCCTATAAAAATATATACTTTAAATACGGTAACATACGGTACAGCATCAGGGTCTTTTTTAGCAATTCGTGCATTGCAACAAGTCGGGCATGAATGTAAAGAGACAAATCCAGAAGTTTCCAAAGTCATTTTGAATTCATTTTACGTAGATGATTTGTTAATGGGTACCAATTCTGTAAAAGAGGCATTAGAGATTCAAAAGGGATTAGTGGAAGTCCTAAGAACAAGGAAGTTTGAACTCAGAAAGTGGAATTCAAACGAGCGTTCTATTTTAGAGCATATTAAAATCAGGGATCCTTCTGAGGAATATTTAGAAATTGGCAGTTCGGAAAGCACAAAACTTTGGGATTATTTTGGTCATCAAACGGCGATTATTTAACATATAGAGTGAAGCAAATTAGTTCTGCAAAGTTTATTTCAAAAAGAAGTATTCTGTCTGATATTGCACAGATTTTCGATCCGCTGGGATTACTAACACCATGTATCATCATAGCAAAATGATAATGCAAAAATTGTGGCAATATAAATTGAGTTGGGATGAATCTATTCCTGCAGAATTGCATACAAAGTGGAAAAACTTTCGGGATAATCTCTCGAATGTAAACAAAGCTCGTTTACCAAGACAAGTTACAATTTCGAACAGTGTCGAAATTGAATTGCATGGATTTTCAGACGCAGCGCAACATGCCTATGCTGCAGCTGTGTATATCAGATCAGTTGATGGAAATGGAAATACTCTAGTTAGGTTATTATGCGCAAAACCAAAGTATCTCCTCTAAAGGTAATTACAATCCCTAGGTTAGAATTGTGTGGTGCACTGATTTTGAGTCAATTGGTTGATAAGGTTATTAAAGTATTAGATTTAAAGATTGATAAATGTTTTTATTGGTGTGATTCAGAAATCGTACTTTCGTGGATCAAGAGCGAACCAAGTCGCTTAAAAACATTTGTCGCAAATAGAATAACTCAGATTCAATCATTAACAAACGTAAACGATTGGTTATATGTTAATTCAAAAGATAATCCTGCGGATTTAGCTTCTCGTGGTGTTGCTCCAGAAAAAATCTTAAATCAAGATATTTGGTGGTCTGGTCCATTTGGCTTTCTTTTCCACAGTGTGAGTGGCCTATAAAACAAATTTCATTATTGCAAAATAACCAGGAGTTACTAGAGGTAAAGGTGTAACTTGTTTGCTAGTAAACGAACTATTCATGTCATTTAAGAATTTTTCTACATTTAATAAGGCTAAACACATAATGGCATATTGTAGTAGGTTCATATGTAATATAAGGTTAGGAGCTGTAAACAAAAACATTGGGCCTCTTACCGTGCAAGAGCTTCTAGAAGCCGAAGTTATTTTAGTAAAATTGGAGCAACAAGAAGTATATGCCCAAGAAATTTCAAAATTAAAACAAAAATTTTCAGTCTCAAATACGAGCAAACTAGTGTCATTAAATCCTTTTATAGATGCGAAAGGGCTACTAAGAGTAGGTGGAAGATTAGATTCCTCATTGTATAGTTACGATAAAAAGCACCCAATAATATTGCCTAACAAGCATGTATTAACTAAATTAATAATGTTTGATTATCACATCTCATTACTGCATTCTGGCGCGCAAACATTGTTAGCTTCTATGCGTGAGAAGTATTGGCCTATTAATGGTAAAAATCAAGCCAAAGGTATTGTGAGATCATGTGTTAAGTGCTTCAGAGTTAGACCCAAGGGAATAAAATATTTAATGGGCAATTTACCTGCGGCTAGAGTAAAACAAGCGTATCCGTTTGAAAATTGCGGAGTAGATTATGCCGGTCCATTTGAACTACGAACTCACAAAGGTCGAGGGTATAAGTCTTACAAGGCATATGTGTGTTTATTTGTTTGCATGGCAACCAAAGCCGTTCATTTAGAGGTCGTGACCGATTTAACCACGGAAGCTTTCATAGCCACACTAAGGCGCTTTTCTGGTCGTAGAGGCAAACCCTCACACATTTATAGTGACAATGGCACCAATTTTGTGGGTGCAAATAGGGAATTGCAAGAGCTGGCTGAATATTTATCAAATGAAATTACTCAAAATCAATTAAATGAAAATCAGCAACTTTAGGTATTACTTGGCATTTTATTCCTGCACGTTCACCAAATTTTGGGGGCATTTGGGAGGCTGGGGTAAAGTCCACTAAATCACATTTAGTTAGAGTTTTAGGTAATGTTTCCTTAACTTATGAATTTTTTTCTACAGTCCTAGAACAAATAGAAGCGGTGCTTAACTCCCGACCTCTATCCTCATTATCTGATGATCCAAACGATCCAGATCCTTTAACACCCGCTCATTTTTTAATTGGTCGAAAATTAACGACGGTGCCTGATCCGAGCCTATCACACATTAGCGAAAACCGTTTAAATCTGTATCAGCAGATGCAAACAATGGTTCAGCATTTTTGGCGTCGCTGGTCAACTGAATATATTTCTGAGCTGCAGCAGCGACAAAAATGGCGTCAAGTAGGACAGCATTCAATCAAGGTTGGTGATATGGTAGTGATTAAAGATGATAAAACCTCCTCCTTCAATGGAATATGGGAAGGATTGCTGAAGTGTTTCCTGGTAAAGACGCTATTGTTCGCGTTGTTTCAGTGCGAACCAATCATGGTGTTGTAAAGGTTTCATTGGCTAAGATTTGTATTTTGCCTATCAAGGACAATTTGCCTTGAACATGTATTTTACTTATATACAACATGCATATTTGTTCTCAATTATGTATTAATATTGTTTTTCTTGTTTCTTTTTTGATACGTTCAATACTTAAGTTTTGGGTGGGGTCAGTATGTTACAGCTAGAAACTGTACTTTATTGCATTGTATCTTATTATTGTAAAAGAAGGTAAATTTAGTTTCATACCTGCATAAGGGTTGGGGTAAACGGGGAACAAAACGCTCTCTCTTTCCTCAAGTAGTGTTAAGCAGAACGCGATGGTAACAGCATCTCGTTGTGGAGATGCCATTGTATACTTTAAAGTAATAAATAAAAAATTATCCTTAGAATTGCCTTTTATTGCTAAAGGTCGCTAAGATAATACTACAGTTCATTTACATTTCCAATGCTCCACCCGAAGGTACTACATTGGCCAGGAGGCGAGTTTTTTGTTGCCTGGAAATTTAGAATTTTGCCGAACCCTTGCCGTTCCAGGCAAGGTAGGGATCTTTAACGTGCGTGACAACACTCACACACGGGACCTCCATTTAACCTCTCATCCGAACGAGGACGTAATTTTTGTGAAAAATGCTCACCTGTCATTTTTCAAGCAGTCGGCCGTAAGATAATACTACAGCCATCTAAAGGATTTAAAATTGTCTATCACACATAATCAGTTTGAAATGACCATGTAAGACCAAGAGATTTGGTATTTTCATGGGACCTAAACTCAAGAACACCTGGATGAATGTCCTTCGGGTCGATACGGGAAAGCTACTTTCAGAGTTTAAAGCCACCTTCCGAAAGAAGTCTTTGAAGCTCCTGACAGATATATGTCCAAATCTGTTATAAGATATATTATCCTTAAGTGATATACCTATTTCAGCCAGACAACAAATTGCCATGAAAGAAGCCGTCGCTGCACCGTAAGTGGCAGTATCTAATTCAAATACTCCCTTTATGTTTGTTGTGGTTTGTTTTGTATTTTTCTTAATCTTATTTTTTGTGCTACTACTGAAAGTCCCTGACGGACGTTTTCTTGTTTCTATGTGTTCAACAGTTTCTACTAAATCCAGTGGCTATTTGCTAAACAACATACAAATTTGCGTATCCGAAAACATAAGTACGCCTTATCTGCCGACAAGTTCTAATTTTCACTTGATGTATTCAAATCAAACATCAATAATCAAAGCCATCTTCAATTTGTGTCATAAATGTCAAACTTAAAATTTTTTATTATTATGACAACGATCCTAGATCATGAATAGAAACGTAAATCAATGCGATTTTAACAACTTTGAGTGGTTTATTTCCCAAAGAAGATTAGAAAAAATCTAATTCAAAGATAGAAATTGAATCAGAAGAAAAAGATCGCCATATCTTTCTGTTGGAGAGGTCTTTAGCTTGGATTGATTAGAACTTGCCTATACCTTTTTTTTATGTCGACGGACAAGACGTACCTATGTTTTCGGAAACGCAGATCCGAATGTTGTTTAGTAAATAGCCACTGAATTTAGTAGAGACTGTTGACCACATAGAAACGATAAAACGCCCATCAGTGGCTCCTATCAGTAGTGGCAGAAAAATAGCTTTCACCAGAACTTTCCTCCTGCAAAAGGACCTTATCGAAAGGATATTCTTTTAATTCCCAGCAACGAGCGATTTTATCTTGAATCAAATCAAAAACTGAATGAAGACATTGTGTTTGGATCTGCGTATCAGAATTCAACGGACTAGCAACAACATAGCCAAATCGTTTTTGTTTTAAAGAATTGGGAGATTTGGACCTAATTGAACTTGTTCAGAACAAAGAATACTAAAGAAGGCTGGTGAACCTAAAAGAATGTGGATTTCTCCGCGTTAGTGAAAAGATGGATTTGATAATGGAACATTATCAGGAATGTGAAGTTTACCAGTGTCTACCTGCCAGTTAGACAGACTACAGGTGATATTATCAATAACAAAACAAGAAAGCGTCAATTTGAAACGCAAATGATAGGACCGGTTTGGTGGAAAGTGTCAGCTTTTTGCAAGTATGCGAAGTAATGAAATTTGATTGAGGGCCAGAGTACAACGGAACTAATCTTGAACTGCTTGCCATCAGAATCTTAGATTTTCGCACCTGCAGTAGGAAGTATTACTTGTGTAGTATTGCTAGAAAATGCAGAAATTGTACGCAAAGAAGCGCCAACCACAGATGGCAACGTATTTGCTTGCCCTGCGGATGTTGAAGAAGTATGTGAACGTTGAACGTCATCATGCAAGGGAGTATGATGCCATGACTTGAACTTTCCACAAGTAAACAAGAAAAACCTTCAGAAACCAGATGTTTCTTGTATAGGCAATTGAAACGTTTCAATTCCATTACTTTGATAATTCGATTTCAATTCATTTTCATAAACGCTACATTTCATAGAAATATATGTATATGTATGTATGTATGTATGTATGTATGTATGTATGTATGTATGTATGTATGTATGTATATATATATATATATATATATATATTACTCATATTTAGACCAGGGTAGAAAATTAAATAATCAAATCAAATAATTTTAATTACCGTGTATAAGGAATTTCATTAAATAATACGCTTTATTAAAACCTTGAAGCATAAATAAACTCGGTCGTTTCAGTAAAATAAGAAATTTAAATTATCTATAAGACGCTTTACATCAAAAGAAGCAGTATTGAAAAGCGCAGTGGATAATTTAATTATTCCTAAACAAATGGAAATTACGTGCAAAGTTTATATTAATTAACCCTATTTTAAGTAACGGGTAGTAAAACAAAGTGTACATATAATAATTAATATTTAAGGTGTATTCGCTAAAAAATGAAAAGGATGGAAATCAATTTTAATTGGAGTTAATTAAACCGTTAATAACATATAATAAGCATAAAAGGCTTGTGAAAACCCAATAATAGTCAAATCGTAGGAAGGTTATTTAAAATGTTACGTTTGAAAACACCTGCGTGTTTTTAAAAGGCAATTTCAAGTTAATTTGTTTGGATAAACATGTTGATTCTAAGGATATTGGAAACGATCAGATGCTTTAGCAGGAAATACAGAACACCTGCGTATTTTTAAAAAGCTCATTCTGCGTAAATTTGGCAAATAATTAATGTTTCAAAGAATCTTGGAGAAACCGGGGCTTAATATTCACGAGAATGTGCGATACGGGGTTATTAAACCAAGATAACAGTCCGCGTGGACTAAAATATAATCGATAATGAAGAGTGTCAAGTTGCACCAATACGAACAGGTTAGAGAAGGAAAGAGAAATGCGTCAAGCAAAGACACATATTGTAAAAGGGCGGGATTTAAGCAACGTCAAGGGGTTGCGATTGGTTAAAAATAGGATGCATATATCAGAGGTAGAACAACAATTTCTGTATAAAAGTAATTAGTTTTTCTCGGACAACTTTGCGAGCCGTGTTGAAATTTTCTGAGATCTCAATGGGGTGAGTACTAAATTCATAAAAATCGACGTGCAGGCTACAGACTGGGAACGTAGAATGAGGAATTCGTTGGAATTACCCGTTTTAGGGAACAAAGCGACGTGTCGGCTATTCGCTATATATACAGGCGGGAATATGTGTTTCTGGCTCTTAGACTCTTAGACTGTCGACGATTCGATGCGTTAAAAGCTCGTGCATCCGCGACTTGATATTAAACAGTGCATTTTAGTTTGATTAAATAATTTAAAGTGTGCTAGTATATTTTAGTGACTCAAAATAGTTGGTTATTTTACGTGCTAACATGAATGTACTTCAGTGCACTTAGATACAAGGTAATAAAAGTTTATTATCACGGTACCAATTAGTAAAATTTACAACGACAAATGTATACCCAAAAGTAGGCAGTTTTGGCGTATATTGGTAATATTGGTAAAAGGAAGTATGAATTTCTTTGCTATTTTGCGGGGTGTTAATGACTAAATGGTTCGTAAATGTGTCTGCATCCACTGAACCAGAGGCAGATATACACAGATGAGTTCCGGAAAAGCCTAGAAACAACTTTAAATTAATGGTGATGGAGAACATTTTCAAAGCGTTGACAACTTGAAGCTGTAAATAGAATCCGGTTGGAATGGTGTGATTTACAAAAGGGACGATTACACTGAAGCTACGAGGACAATAACCTTCAGGTAAATTGTACTATTTTGTTTGACATTTTTGTGTGTATTGAATGACTTTATAATTGATTTACTTTAAATGGACATTAGTGGAATTTTTCTAACCATAAAAATTTAATTTTAAGATGAAATTTGCTTGTTTAAGTAAAAGGGGTATTTTGTTTTGATGTTCGGGAATAGGATGAAACTTTGGGTAGGTCTTTGAGCTCAATTAGACAAACCTGGTTAATTAACGTAAAGGGGTGGTAGATGCTCCTTTATACTCAGACTCCGGTCTGCTTATCTTGTTATATTAATTAGTAGGCATCCAACAAGGACTTTAATTTTGGATGCACAGTAAAATGATAATAAAATTAATCCGGAAATTCTTTTAAAACTGAATTTTATGTTCAAATTTAAGTTGAAAATTTAATGTATTCTGAATATTGATGTAAATAGAGTTAACGTTGATGTTTGTGGTAGGAATGTGTTGTTTAATTTTTATGATTGAGAATGGAAGTTATCTAGAAGAGCAGCCGAGGCGATTAACAGAAGGAACCAACGGACCAGGTGATTTAAAAGGAATCACAGCATTCTTGGCGACCCAAAAGTGAGGCTCGAGTTCCAAATAAAATTTTGTTATTTTATTCCAGGAAACTGGCGATCTGAGAGAGAGAGTTTCTGTTGGTGGATAAATTTAAAAGTATTTTAGAGTGTGTGAGAGTGATTAGAACGTATGCAGAGAAAGGAGTGGTTAAGGAGTCAAGGAGTGGAAATTGGAAGTGACGATAGTGCATTGTGTGGGAAAAATTCGAAAATGGAAGAAGCTGGAGGCAGTAGAGATCAGTCGAGGACGGAATCAGGGATCAAGGAAACGAGATGATAATGAGAATGCTAGAGAGGATGAATGAAGAATCGAATAGAGCGAGGAGGTCTAACAGAAAATTAGAACAGCTAAGCGATGAATCGAATAGAGCGAGAGAAGACTCAAATCGAAAATTTGACCGAATGAGTGAAGAATCGAACAGGAAGTTAGAGGAGATTAGTCAGAAAATAGATAAGACGAATCAAGAAGTTTCAGAATTTAAAAATAGTCTTACCGTAAAGATGGGGAAGTTGAAAATAGGGTTGATAAAATGAGCGTGATATTACAGGTCTTCGACAGGAAATGGGACATTTAAGGTCCGAAGTACGCATTTTTTGTGAAGAAGAGATTAATGTGAAAATGACTGAAGTGACGGACTCATGTAGGGATCAGTTAGGCAGGGTAGAACGTGAAGTTAGTAGTATTAAATACAACATGTCAAATTTAACGGGGGATGGTCCCAGATTTTCTACAGGTGGAGTATCATTGGACCAACACATGAAGTTTTATGGCGATAACAGGGTAAATCCACAAATTTTTATTAATAGTGTAAGAAATCTAGTGGGAAATTTATTTGACGAACAGACTAAACTAAATACGATAAAGGCTTTATTAAAGGACAACGCGGAAGCATGGTACAATTTAGTAGGACAGGACATAGACACGTATCAGGACTTTGAAGACAAATTTTACAACATTACTGGAGTGATCACAAACAGGATCAGATTAGGGACGACTTGATTACAGGAAAATTTAAGGGAGAGTTTGCAGGTTCTAGGGAGCAATATGCCATCCGCAAGTACAGTGTGGCCAAACAACTGAATCCACCATTGACGGACAGACAGATTATCAAGTACCTATCACGACATTTTGAACTGGAAATTAGACAACACGTGGCCTTACAAAACATCACAGAACGGGAGACATTTTAGAGTATTTGCAGAGATATGATGATGTATGTGTAGGACGGACAAGAGAGATACGAGAACGAAACGTTAACACAGTTAGGTTTGACAACAGGACACCGAATTATCCGAGACGGCCTGACTACAACAGAAATTTTCGACCGAATTGGGAACGACGAGGACAGGAATACAGAAGTAATAGTGCGACTAGGGGACCGACGCCAAGACCTAGTTACACGCGACAGAACAGTTTACCGGAAGTAAACAGGACTGTGACCAGCACGCCGAATAGAGACAGGGACACGGATATTAACACGAGAAGGACGTACGCACAGGTTGTAGAAGGACAACCAGGTCCAAGCACGGAAAACAGGATGAGACAGGATTTTTAGAACGTGACAGACCACTAGATTTCTGTGTAAATGTATACGAACATCCACGTGAATTTTTCAAAATTGAGGAGGAAGTAGAGCCAGAAACTGTAGAAAATTATGTTTGCCAATTATTAATTTAGAAATTTTTGAGAATAATGTAGAAGTATTACTTGATACAGGGGCAGAGGCGAGTTTAATATCGGAGGAATTCGTCAGCAAAATTAGGGATAAGGTTTGTGATAGAATTATGCCTATAAAACGTAGCCATTTAGTAGCTCCAAATAAAAAGAAGTTTGCTGTAGTAAATAGTGTTGTGGTGCTTAGGATAGATATAGGAGATTTAAGCTGTGAACAGGAGTTTGTAATTGTACCTGGACTGAAGTTTCAGAGCATTTTAGGTGTTGACTGTATGATGAAGTTAGGGGTTTTGATAGATATGGAAAGGAAGGTAATAAGAATTAAGGATAGGGTAGTGCCATGGAAAGGCAGTTATGAAGTCACAGAGGATGACACGGGGTTTAGTATTAATGTAGTAGAGGTAGAGGATGATGAAGGTAAACAGATTAACACAATAAGATGTCCAGAGGATAGGATAGTAGAGGTTCAAGCTTTAGTACAAAAACATGCAGAAGTAGTGGGGTAGAAGCAGCATATCAGGGAGCAGGTGAAGGCAGAATTATTTTGACGAGGTTAATTGGCAAGTTTGTTTTTAATAAAGTAGATTTAAGGAATTCATTCTGGCGGATTCCATTACACAAAAATTCTAGAAGGTACATAGGATTTTCCATAGAGGAAAAATCGATAATTGTAAAGTAGTATCGTTTGGTTTGTCGGCAGAAAGGAAACAAGAATAAATGAGAAACAGACAAGTGTAGGGACTGAAGAAGAAGTGATATTTAAGAGTCAGGATAAGAGGGATGATAAGTTTATTGTATGTGAGATAATAGAGATGTTAAGTATAGATATTGAAGGGGAGAGATAGGGATGAAGAGTATTAGGTTGGTGAGAAGAAAGACTTGGAGGGTCAAGAAAGAGTTAGATTTAAATAGGATAGGGATAGAATAGGTGTATATAAAAGAGTAGAAGTAAGTGGTTATAGAAAATAAAGCTAGATATAGGATAAATATGGGAGATAATTAGGAATAGGTTTAGGATGAGAATAAAGATTAAATGTAGGAAGAAAATAAGATAGGTTAAGTATAGATATTTCATATAAGATTAGTGGAGAGTTAGGAATAGAGTAAGAGTAGGATAGGCATATAGGATTAGGTAGGGGGAAGTAAAGTATAGTGAAGAGTAGTTAAAAGATAGGAATAGGATAGGTATATAGGATGTGTATAGGATTAGATGGATAAGTAGGATGAAGTTAGGGATAATTTCAGTTTATAGAAGTAGGTGAGAGTTAGGAATAGGATAGGGATATAGGATAGGTGTAAATATTTTTTCGATTGGAGACAAAGTAGGTAAGTTAGATAGATAAGGATAGAGAGATAGGCAAAATTTTGTAAAGATTTTTGGCAGTCTAAATATTTGATATTTGCATTCAAATAAGTGGGATTATTTGTATTCAAATAGGGGGAAAATACTCATATTTAGACCAGGGTAGAAAATTAAATAATCAAATCAAATAATTTTAATTACAGTGTATAATGAATTTGATTAAATAATACGCTTTATTAAAACCTTGAAGCATAAATAAACTCGGTCGTTTCAGTAAAATAAGAAATTTAAATTATCTATAAGACGCTTTACATCAAAAGAAGCAGTATTGAAAAGCGCAGTGGATAATTTAATTATTCCTAAACAAATGGAAATTACGTGCAAAGTTTATATTAATTAACCCTATTTTAAGTAACGGGTAGTAAAACAAAGTGTACATATAATAATTAATATTTAAGGTGTATTCGCTAAAAAATGAAAAGGATGGAAATCAATTTTAATTGGAGTTAATTAAACCGTTAATAACATATAATAAGCATAAAACTTGTAAAACCCAATAATAGTCAAATCGTAGGAAGGTTATTTAAAATGTTACGTTTGAAAACACCTGCGTGTTTTAAAAGGCAATTTCAAGTTAATTTGTTTGGATAAACATGTTGATTCTAAGGATATTGAAACGATCAGATGCTTTAGCAGGAAATACAGAACACCTGCGTATTTTTAAAAAGCTCATTCTGCGTAAATTTGGCAAATAATTAATGTTTCAAAGAATCTTGGAGAAACCGGGGCTTAATATTCACGAGAATGTGCGATACGGGTTATTAAACCAAGATAACAGTCCGCGTGGACTAAAATATAATCGATAATGAAAGAGTGTCAAGTTTGCACCAATACGAACAGGTTAGAAAGGAAAGAGAAAATGCGTCAAGCAAAGACACATATTGTAAAAGGGCGGGATTTAAGCAACGTCAAGGGGTTGCGATTGGTTAAAAATAGGATGCATATATCAGAGGTAGAACAACAATTTCTGTATAAAAGTAATTAGTTTTTCTCGGACAACTTTGCGAGCCGTGTTGAAATTTTCTGAGATCTCAATGGGGTGAGTACTAAATTCATAAAAATCGACGTGCAGGCTACAGACTGGGAACGTAGAATGAGGAATTCGTTGGAATTACCCGTTTTAGGGAACAAAGCGACGTGTCGGCTATTCGCTATATATACAGGCGGGAATATGTGTTTCTGGCTCTTAGACTCTTAGACTGTCGACGATTCGATGCGTTAAAAGCTCGTGCATCCGCGACTTGATATTAAACAGTGCATTTTAGTTTGATTAAATAATTTAAAGTGTGCTAGTATATTTTAGTGACTCAAAATAGTTGGTTATTTTACGTGCTAACATGAATGTACTTCAGTGCACTTAGATACAAGGTAATAAAAGTTTATTATCACGGTACCAATTAGTAAAATTTACAACGACAAATGTATACCCAAAAGTAGGCAGTTTTGGCGTATATTGGTAATATTGGTAAAAGGAAGTATGAATTTCTTTGCTATTTTGCGGGGTGTTAATGACTAAATGGTTCGTAAATGTGTCTGCATCCACTGAACCAGAGGCAGATATACACAGATGAGTTCCGGAAAAGCCTAGAAACAACTTTAAATTAATGGTGATGGAGAACATTTTAAAGCGTTGACAACTTGAAGCTGTAAATAGAATCCGGTTGGAATGGTGTGATTTACAAAAGGGACGATTACACTGAAGCTACGAGGACAATAACCTTCAGGTAAATTGTACTATTTTGTTTGACATTTTTGTGTGTATTGAATGACTTTATAATTGATTTACTTTAAATGGACATTAGTGGAATTTTTCTAACCATAAAATTTAATTTTAAGATGAAATTTGCTTGTTTAAGTAAAAGGGGTATTTTGTTTTGATGTTCGGGAATAGGATGAAACTTTGGGTAGGTCTTTGAGCTCAATTAGACAAACCTGGTTAATTAACGTAAAGGGTGGTAGATGCTCCTTTATACTCAGACTCCGGTCTGCTTATCTTGTTATATTAATTAGTAGGCATCCAACAAGGACTTTAATTTTGGATGCACAGTAAAATGATAATAAAATTAATCCGGAAATTCTTTTAAAACTGAATTTTATGTTCAAATTTAATTGAAAATTTAATGTATTCTGAATATTGATGTAAATAGAGTTAACGTTGATGTTTGTGGTAGGAATGTGTTGTTTAATTTTTATGATTGAGAATGGAAGTTATCTAGAAGAGCAGCCGAGGCGATTAACAGAAGGAATCAACGGACCAGGTGATTTAAAAGGTTTCACAGCAATATATATATATATATATATGTATATGTATATATATATATATATATATGTATATGTGTATATATATATATATATATATATATATTTCTATGGTTTTTGAATGTTAAACAGCTTTATTAATTCATTTGATATATTTAGGTAGTAATTCAGTATGTAGAAACTGCCGAACTATATCAGGTTCAAGATGAAGAGGAAGTGCTTATTTTGTTTGTTTCCACGACACTAAAGAAAGTCACGAGCTGAACTATACCATAAGCGAAAAAGAGGTGGCTGCGGTGGTTTTTGGTGTCAGTAACTTGAAGTTCTATCTAATGGGTAAACATTTTGTGATAGAGAAAGATCGTTCCGCGTTATGCGCATTTATAAACACAAGATTTTCCAATAACAGAGTGTATAGACGGGGGCTATTGTTGCAAGAATTCGATTTCGAAATAAAGTACATCAAGGGTGAAAATAATTTTATAGCAGATGCGTTTAGTAGAAATAGTAATAATGCGCAGAAGAAACCTTGTGACATTCTGATAGCGATAAATAATTTGCTACAGAACGGGTCGGTATATGGACAGGATGAAATTCTGAGGAGTCAGGAACAGAATCAGGAGTTACAGGTAATTAAGATGAGGTTGGATAGTAAGCCTGAGTTCAAAAACTATAGGATAATAAACAGATTTTTGTGCAAACGAGTTAATAACCAAGAGGTGTACGTAGTTGATCGAGAGCAGGTTCGGTCGATTGTTCAGGATCTTCATATCAGATATGGTCGCATAGGGATTCGGAAATCATGGTTGATTTTTAGAGAGACATTCTTTGCGATCAAAGATATCAGCATAGGAAAGTCGATAGTTAATACATGTTTTCTATGTACGCTAGGAAAATATATAAATCACACGAACCAGGATGTTGTACAGAGTATTCAAGTACAAGACCCACTTGATTTGATTGTATTTGATTACTTGAGTAATCTGGTTACAAGTAGGAAAGGGCACAAGCATGGGCTAATTATAATTGATATTTTCTCCAAATTCACAAAGCTTTATCCGACAAAGGAATGTAACACTGTGGAAACCATCAAGAAATTGGAGCAATATTGTAGGGACGTTGGTCTATTTAAGCGTGTGTTGGCATATAATGCAACTTATTTTAATAACCAAAGATTTATAAATCATTGGCAGCAACAAGAGATCAAGGTAGTATTTCGCAATATACGTCATCCGCAAGCAAATCCGGCGGAGAGGTATATACAGGAGACTGTAAAATTTTTACGTTTGGCCCGCATAGGAATCATCGGTTGTGGGAGGACAATTTGTCTAAGGTCGAATCTTGTATAAATAAAACCCCCAGTACCGTAACTGAAACTAGCCCCATTATGCTTACAAAGCAGACATACCCTGAAAGACCTTGGCAAATTCTACCCAAGGATGATGAATTCCGGCAACTATTGGTTGAAGTGAGAGAAAAGTAGAGGGTGCGGGCAGAAAAATATGTGTTGAAAATGAATGTGAGAATTAGAAAACGAGGAAGGTTCAAAGTTGGAGACTTTGTGGTAGTCAAGAGTTTAAGAGTGGGAAAAAGGGAGCAGATGATGTGTGCAAAATTACATTTATTCTACGAGAGCCCTTTTGAAATTTGTGAGGTAGTGGGAGAATGCATGTGTATGCTACGTGATGTGGATACTCAGTCAGTAGAGCATAAGACTCTTAATCTCAGGGTCGTGGGTTCGAGTACTACGTTGGGCGCCATTATTCTACAAACTCCCCTTTGTACTCGATTTCCTATTCCGAATCAGTTGGATGTGTGATGGAATTCTGCATAATAATTTGGTACAAAGGAGAGTTCGTGGAAATAAATAAATATATATATAATATATATATATATATATATATATATATATATATATATAACTCAAATTTAGACCAGGGTAGAAAATTAATTAACGACATCAAATAATTTTAATCACCGTGTATAAGGAAGCTTTGGGAAAAAGTAGGCGTAATTAAAATGCCTAGTGTGAAGATTTAAATCATTCAATTAGAAGGTAGGGTTTGTATGGAATTTTATTAAATAATACGCGTTATTAAAACCGTGAAGCATAAAAATGTATTCGTTTCATTAAAAATAAGGGATTTAAATTATTTACTAGACGCTTTCTATAAAAAGGAGCAGAATTAAAATGCTCAACGTGTATTTAATTTAATTGTTCCAAGAAACAAATAGAAATTAGGTGCAAAATTTATATTAATTTAATTTTTAAGTAATGGGTATTAAACAAAGTGTACAAATAATATTTAATATTTAATTAGTATTCGCTAAAAATTAAAGGGTAGAAGTCAATGCCATTCATTATTATTATAATTGGAGTTAATTGAACCATTAATAATACATAATATGCATAAAAGCTTGTAAAAACCCAATAATACCAAATATGAGACGCGTTGCTAGCATACAAATCTATCAAGAAGGTTAAAATACGTAGAAGTATTACGATTGAACACCTGCGTATTTTTAAATATCAAAGTTCTAATAAATTTGAATAGATAAACATGAAAATTCTACGTATATTGGAAACGGTCGGATAAACCGTAGCTTATATTAACGAGACATGCTAGTTGAGGGATTATTTAACTCAAGTAAGTCACGTCGCGGGTCCACGTGGATTGAAATAGCCCATAATAAAGAATATCGATTTGTACCACTCAGGCCAGGGTAGAAAGAGACGGATGAAACGCGCAAGGCAGAGACATGAATAATAAAAGGCGTGATTTGAGCAACGTCACTGAGTTTGCGATTGGTGGAAATAAGATGCAGATATGAGAGGTGTAAACGTAACGATTTCTATACAAAATTAATTAGTTATTCGCAGACGCGTTGCGAGCCGTGTGGAAAATTTCCTAGATTTTCAACTTGGACGTGTGCAAATTTTGTAAAATCGCGTGCCGAGCTGTCGAAAAGGGAACAGAGAATGCGAAATTCTGAAAACTGGCCGTTGAGGGACAAAACCGACGTGCAAGCGCGCTATTATATAAACCCGTGTTTATAGGAGTTTTGCTCTCTTAGATTTTCTATTTTTATTCAATACTTTAAACAGTTTTGCTCTTTATTTTTGCTGTTATACCATACTTCAAGCAGAATACGTGCTACGATGCAACTTATTATGCATTAGTGCACTTAGAAAAGAAGATACAAGTAACGATAAATGAATAAACAAAAGTAGGCAGTTTTGGGTATAACGTGAAAGAATTATAAATTGCTTTGCTAATTTTCGGGAGTGAGTAATCGAGTATTATTAGTAAACGTGATTGGATCCACAAAACAAGATTCAGACATACATAGATGAGTTCCTAAAAAGCCCTGAAACTATTTTAGATGAATGGTGGTGTAGAAAAATTTTAAAAGCGGTCAGAATCTGAGGACGTAAACATAACCCAGTTGGAATGGTGAAATTAGCAAGAACGATGTACATTGAAGCCACGGGTGCAGTAACCTTCAAGTAAATTATACAATTTTGTTCGAGCTTAGATGTTTTGGTGTGTGTTGAATATCTTTATAATTTGTTTGATAAAAAAAATAAACAGTAGTGAATTTGTATAAACAACAAATTTTTAATTTTAAGGTAAAATTATCTTGTTTAAGTAGAAAGGAGTATTTAGCAGTTTATGTTTTGATTATGATGAAAATTTGGGTCTGTCTTTGAGCTCAATTAGTCTAACCTGTTTAATTAACGCAAAGGGGTGGGAGATGCTCCCTTTTATTCAGACTTAGGTCTGCACATATTGTAACTTAATTAGTATGTATCCTACCAGGACTTTAATTCTGGATGCATATTAAAATGATGACAAATTTAAACTTGAAATTTTATGATACTGATATTTATGCTGAAATTTAATTTTGAAATTTTAATGTATTATGAATATTGATGTAAATAGAGTTAACGTTGCTGTTTGTGATAGGAATGTGTTTGTTTTTTTTTATGAATGAGGATGAAAGTTTTAACTAAGTGAGCAGCCGAGGCGGAAAGAGTAAAGAAGCGATTATCAGAAGAGATTCAACAGGGCAAGTATCACAGCATAATCTTGACGGCCCAACGCTGGGGCTCGATTTGAAAACCTTAGTTCACGAATAGTGGTGAGGTATCACAGTAATATATATATATATATATATATATATATATATATATATATATATATGAATTTGCTTAATAAAGAACGCTACAGTATCTTACAGTAACTGACTCTGAAACTTCTTAACTATTTTGTATTAAAATTTAAAGCTTTCATTCAAATAATTTCATAACGATTTTGTACACTTTTAGACAAACATAACATAGTATTGCACTAAACTAGTAAACGAAGTAATAATGCCCAATTTTTGTAGATGCGCATGGATAACACTACAGGCGTTATCTGTTGTAAATGAAAGTGGAGTAGTTTTGGGTCTAATGGCAAGTAAAGCAACACCAGCAGAATGTCCGTGTGAAGTTGAGAAGGAACATAGTGCAATTATGTGTCGCTGCACTGGAAGTGGACTTGCAGATATACCTGCTGATCTTCCTCCTACTCTTGTAAGCCTGTAAGTATAAATACTGTTTAACCAATAAGGAGTGTATAAAAGCTACTGAATCGCGATGTAATAAAACAATTGTTGAATAATATTTAAATTTGCCAAATAGTACTTCTTATTAACATCGTTATAACCAGGTTTTATGCTCTTTTGTATTATTGACATAATGTGTATCATATGCAAACCATTTACTGTCAAACTACTAAAAGGTAGTATGTGATCTATTTAGGTTTGTGCATGACATAATAGCCATAATTTAGCAAAGGACGGTGCAAGGATAGTCGACATCCCATGGGAAAAGGTAAACTCACGCATCCATCACTAGAATATGTATATACTTCTTACACTCACGTATTAAAGTGAAAAAAGTGAACAAGTCAAATAAAAATCATCCGTTTTTAATATACAATTTAAAAGTAACAAAAACAATTTCAAAGTACTTTCTAATTGTTTTATCGAACACCGAATTGTTAAAATCTTATTGAATTTATTTGCAAATCAATATTAATACGGGAATTTTATATAGTTCCTACATTAAATTAATTTTTCTTGTTTCTGCTTTCGCCAATTTTTGAATTTATAAATCGGCAGTGACTGCTACAAATTTCCTATTCGATCAATATTATTGCTAGGTCTGTCAATCTTTTTTGGGCCATACAAAATGTGTGCACATTTTTATTTAGTTTTAATTTGTTTTATTTTATTTATTTTTTATTGATTTGATTTAGTTTGTTAAGAAACCTCTTTCCGACTGTTTACTGTAGCAAATGTTGGCAACGTGAGAAAAGATTAGGAACACCGTTTTCCGAACTGCTACTATTGCGTATATATTAAAGAACAGTCTTTGAGATATATCTTTTTGGAATTCTTTTTGATATTACTTGCAGCTCATCAATTACATAAATGCTGTGAATGTTTAGGGAATTATTATACGTAAAAATATTAAACATTTATCCAAGCGCTCTTCAAAAAAAACATTTTTATAATTCTTATAAACGTAACGCTAGTGCGTTATTTTAGTAAACATTAGGTCGTAGGAAGGAATTTATATAACTTATTTAGTTCAAAGAGTTTTTAAGAAAACGCCCTTAAAAATTTATTAAAGGTTGGGTGGTTTACATTTAATAACATGGATATTTAAATCGAATATTAAATTAGGACAAATAAATAAACCGAAGAGCACGCTTTTATACAAACAGTAATAATGATCGGGACTTTGCACTTTTTGTACTAAAATTTACAAATACAGATAAATCTCGTTAAAAACCCGGCATATTTGCACGCATTCACACGAGTTTAGAAACTCCCAACCATAAAAACAATCTCAATAATCAGAAATAATGCGTAGTGAGCAACAAATGGCGTAGTGATCGGCACTAAATGTAAGGTGTGCGAAAAATGACCGTTTACACGGATGTATGGCATTGAACTCGACCATAAGACAGCTTTAGACGCACAATCTGATAAACGGAATTTTCTAAAAAGAGAAATGAAATATAACGAGTAAGTTTAAAACTAGTCAATTAAGAAAAAAATAATAACTGAGTAATAGCGGATGTGTAGGCCGTAGGCCTTCCGATAATTGACCTACCTACAGCTTGCTGGATAATTAAGACAGAGTGTTAAGTGTGGAATTTAATATTGCGTCGGTGGTGCATCAAATAAAGAAAGATAATAGGGGGTTTCTCTCTGCAACTAAATGTTACAGTTTAAATAGCTAGACTGAGGTTTCTAACGTGCCGAGTAAGTAAACAGACGAATCATTGTTGTTCTTGAATTGCATAATTAATTAAAATATCTAAAAGTAGAATTTACTGTGAGTGCTGTTCGAACTTTTTTTTGGGCTAGATAAATATGTACACCTGAACTTATAAATATTAGTTGTAATTGGTTCATAGAGCGACGGAATTAGTTTTGTTTGTATGTTAGTGTAATGTTATTGAAAAGTAAGTGTGAAGCTTTTGAAAGGTTAAGAAAGACGTACGTACTACTTTAAACGCAAATTTTATTTATATATAGTGTCTTTAATGGACATTGGAATGGCTAAAACAAAAGTTGGTATTACAGTATGTTTCTCTATAAATTCTGTTAACGGCATTTGATTTAAAATTTCATATAAATCATTCTTGAAAATTACAACAATGAAATGGTAGTATTATTTATCGATTAATGTTTTTATTAGGGAGTTCCGTTAATAATACCTCGCCAGATGGATGTTTTATTAGGTTTGTTTTCTTTCAGGCTAATGTATGTGTATTTATATTTCCGGAATTTACTGTTAATGGAGTTCAAGCTCAGATGGATCTTTATTTGGGGTTATTTATAAGATAGGTAGACATAGATAGGTAAAGCATACGACAGTTTATAGAGACGCCCGTTTTTTCATATACAGTTTATTGATTAGATCCTTTAACTAAATTTCGTCTTGTTATCAAATCGTTATTCCTACTCGCAAGCTTATGCTCGCCGCAGATATAATAAGCTGTTTTGCCAAATTAAGTTTTCTCATTTCCACTGGCCATTCTCTAACACGCTGAACCTAATGTTTAGACAGGAAATCTGAGCTTCTTCTGTCATTATTATTTTGTGGTAATGATCTCAAGAATAGCTATCTAAAAGAAGTGACGTTGATTGCGATACGACGATAAAAAGCATTTCAGTTCTATTAAATTAAAATTGTATTTTAAATATTTATAAAAACACGCAGGTGACAAACAATTAATTAATGTAACTTTACTCTACGGCACTATTCATAAACTGCTTGACACTACTGTGGCACGATATACTCTTGATACTCAAAGTTAACAGTTTGCTGGTATGAAATAAGTTTGCACAACACATCAGGTAATTAACTGTTTCTAGTACAACTACTCGAACAATTTTTAGGTCAACTTTGTGCAATGCGCACGTTTTTATATTTTTCTCACAATAGAAGTTCAGTGAGTGCGCAGTGATGTGCCTTCGTATACATATAATCAAAATAAGTACGTGCTAACCTCTAACTCATATTTGAAAATGAGCAATACCATTAGAGCGAAAATCAACTCCTTCCGTATAAATATTACATTGGTATGCCTTTTTTTCTGTAATAGCTTATAAAATAACTAAACTACACACATTTTCCACCTAACTAATATAATTCTCTGTGGTAATAACCGAAATTAAAGAATAAATTTCTGTATAATCGCGACACACCTTACAGCCTTGTTATATTCATGTCCATTAATTATATAGAGGATTTACTGATTTGTGGTGAAATGTAACAAATCGATACTTCCTGACTTCCTTTCGGCACTAAATGAAGGATCAAACGTCTTGTCACAAATATATACCACAAATATTTGATACCCTGGAGAACATGCTCCAGAACTGTTTCGGAAATCAATAACCTATATTTTAAAAAATAAGTTTTAAGATGATGTTTTAGAGCCAAGGAAATGATCCGTTATTAAAAATATATTTTTGGAATATCAGAAAAATGAAAAGGTTCAGGTGGCTGTAAACATATGATAGTGTCGTTTTTATGGCCTGCAAGTTTCATGGAGATTTGAGACCGAAAAGTTTTCTTAAAACAATTTCATCTGCTAGCAATCTGAATAAAGTAAGAAATTTTACCATTAGATTTGTTTTTGGATTAACAAAGCCAATTAAAATGGTAATTCCTTTAAATTATGAATGTCCAATTTTAACTATTTGGTCGTCATCTTGTTGTGCTCGTTACCTCGGCTGCTTCGCTCTGCCACGACTAAATTCTTTAAAAACTCTTATACTAACACAGACGCTTACCTGGATTGTTGACTCCAAAAACTCCGACTCACTGCTACCATGTTATTTAATAAATACAAGCGGTATTTATTTCGTGTTGCTTCTAAACCCTTATTATCCAAATTAAATAAATACACCTACAATTACATTAACCCTAAACTATCCTACGTTGCCTAACCTCCAATTAGCTTCTAATTACACAATATTATCCCCCTATTTTAATAGAAGTAATGTTCAAAAAGTTTGAGTTTTCTTTATATTCTAATACCCTACTTATTTTAATAATTTGTATGTACACCTATTCTTATTTCCTATTATGTAAACCTATCAAATATTATATATCCTATCAACTATGATCTATCACGGTCAAATATTCTTACTACCTATTACAGTTATTACCTATATCTACCTCTATTATCTTTATTGCATATCCCTATAATTTTATCTACACGGATTTCTATTTAAACCTAACTTTCTTGTTAATCCTAAATGTTATACTTTGTACATATTTTACAATTTTAACAATTTCTGCTATTTCTATCACTATAAGTGTTTTTACCTCACGAACATTTAATTTATCCTTTTCATAATGAACCGAAATTTGTTCAAACGCCTCTAAATTCATTTGTTTATCTACTTTTTCTGCTAAATTTGACTCAGACAAACCATACGGTACCATTTCCAAATTCTCAAGTTTTCTCTTAACACACATCTCTAAGTACCTCCTAGAATTTTCATATCCTTGCTTTAACCAGAATGAGTTCTTTAAATGTAATTTATCCCAAGCAAACTTATCCGTAAACCTTTTTAAAATTATGCCACCACTTAACACTTTCGTGACTTCCTGTTGGACCAGATTTCTGAATGTTGCGGGTGTCGAATAAATTCTCATGTTAAAATACTCTATCTCTTCATCACATACATAAACTACTGCTGTCTTTGCCTGTACTACTACCAACTCTGAATGTTTTGTTAATAAGTCTCGCACCTCTTCACTTTTCCCATCTGGATATTTAAAAGTATTACCTATATTCCTCTCCTTTTTATCTACCTATATAACGTTTATATTTAACCCCGTGTCATCCTCAGTGACCTTATCACTACCCATCCAGGGCAACACTACCTCCCTAACCTTCAACAAACTCTTATCACAATTAATTACAATACCCATCTTCTTCATGCAATCTACCCCTAAAATATTTTTTAATTTGAGTCCAGGAACGATGATGAATTCCTGTTCACAGCTTATTACCCCAATTTCTACCCTTAATATTACAATACTATTTACTACATTTTATTTTATATACAATTTCTTATTGCAGACTGCAAATAACTTGTCTTGTATTATTTGAATTGCCTTTGAGACATGGACCCGGGTGTCGCCACGAGAAAGTTTGTTACGTTTGCAAATAAATCTTTCTGTAACATTCCGTAAATCTCAAAGGCCAGACGTACTTTTATAGCCATCTATAGAATCTACTATGTAGTTTCGATTCAATTCTGTACTTCCACACTTAGTAGTGTTGGTGTTTTATCACCTGATGGCGGTTTTATTTACTTTTGTCATAGTACAAAGATTGTTTCGAAATTATATCAGTATAATAGCTTCGATTACTTCATAGGGTTGGAAACTAATCTGCTCTGATGAGGCTTAACAAAGCCAAAACCGTCGGTCAGTAGATGCTTTCTCCTCTGTGAAGTATTAAAGCTAATGTTTTGTTAATGGCTATATAACTACCAGCCCGATTTGTATTTGTCAATAGCTCTTATTATTTTCATAAGAGTTTGTTTACAGATACATCTTATTTTATATACAATTTCTTATTGCGGACTGCAAATAACTTGTCTTGTATTATTTGAATTACCTTTGAGGCATGAACCCGTGTGTCGCCACGAGAAGGTTTGTTACGTTTACAAACAAATTTTGCTGTAATATTCCGCAAATTTCAAAAGCCAAACGTACTTTTATAGCCATCTATAGAATCTACTATGTAGTTTTGATTCAATTCTGTACTTCCACACTTAGTAGTGTTGATGTTTTATCACCTGATGGCGGTTTTATTTACTTTTGCCATAGTACAGAGATTCTTTCGAAATTATATCAGAAATCGGAACACCAGAACATCTAGTATTCGAGTGTTAGAACTTACAACCGTACGTTCACGCACATAGACAAACATTATTTAACAATACCCTACACGTGATAATTTGGAACGAAAACCTTTTTCTACACTTAAATGCATTCGCACAAAAAACCACGGCACTCATCCACCAAAATTATCTTGATGGATAAAAAAACACAAATAAAACTTCCCAGACAGGGACATAAAAGTTTCACCTCCCCTCGGACCGGGGCTCTGCCCCGGAGGCAGGATACCGATCTCCTGGAATTCCAAGAGTTCCGCTTTTGATGATCAGCAGCAATAAGATCAAAGTATCAACCTGACTTTAAAACAACACAGCCCCCTAATATGCAAAATTTGCATGCTCGTACATATTAGCAAGCCTGTTTCTAACAAATAGTAACTAACAGTAGTACTATAAGTTAATCTTAAGTATTAGAAGAGGGAATTTCTTTTCGTTTTATTAACGCTAAATTTTAAGGACCAAACTTACACATACCTAAGGCAAATAATACAACAAACAAATTCTTTTCTCTGAAAGAACCTAGTTTTTAATGTAATAGTATAAGTTCAAACCTAAACAAAAGTAGACTAATTCAATCCAACCATTTGGTAACCTGGGCAAACATAAACAATTTCAAACACACTTCAAGTACATCTGCTAAGCATTCTTTCCAGAAAACTGGATTTCCGGCTGCCGATGGTCTTAGTAATAGAAGAAAAATGCAAGGCCGATACAAAACAACACACACAAACACACACACACACACACACACACACACACAAACACCTCTCAAACGCTGTACAAACACAAACACCTATGCACACACTTAAATTGCCTTTTCAACATCTGGATTTCCGGCTGCCGATGGTCCGGACTGATAAGGCAATATCCTTTGAGCGTTCTTCCTTGAGACTGGAATTTCCGGCTACCGATGGTCCTGGTCCTAGAAGGGGAATGTAACACGGATATCAACACTACACACATATACACGCACACAACCTCACCCACACACATAACACATGTGACGCGCGCGCACACACACACGCGCACATCCAACGTCCAAGAAGAAATTGATCCGACTTCAACTAGCTTAAAACGAATAGCCCCATTTTGCATCCGAGTACCAAGTGAATCATTTTGGGATGCAAAACTGTTACTGTGGGATGTTTGAAAAAATTTAAAAAGACGCCATTATCATTAAGGTTAAAAAAGAAAATTGTATGAGACGGACAGATCCAAATAGTGGAACAACAAATTACTCATTCTATCTAATCTAATCCTCCAAGAAAGGTGTATGAGTAACAACCACTTCTCGTGAAGTTATGCTTAATTGCGGTTCCGCGGGAAGATATAGGTATTGAGAATGTAGTGCATGTATTTATTAGTAATGTAACTTATTTATGTTGAAATAAAAATATTGCAAATTTAAAAACACACACACACACCTTACGCACGGTTACTTTCTGGTGGGAAGCCAGGTCTGCTTAAATTTCAGGTAACAGACTACCGAAATGTTGGAACAAATAAATAAATAAATCTGAAAAGGGGCACAATAGCTCGTAAAAATGATTTCATGGCTCATATGTGAACAATTACATTAAAAACAAGGTAGGCATGTTACGTCAGTGGCCATGAGGGTTTTGTTTTTATCTGTAGTGAGTTCTTGTAAATTCATTGTTTCAAGTTAATAAATATCTAAAAAAATTAAATGTTCTATTAGTGTCAAATTATTTGTGACTGCACAAAAAATTTTTGTACGCGAGTTATGTATCGTTAAAGAAATTATAAAGTAAAATGCAACAATGTAATACAATGATAAACTAAACAGGTTATTAACAGTTCATGAGAACGGATGCAATACAATGTATTCCAGACGATAGTGACACTGCAGATGGCAAGTCACAGACGGTTAAGATACGGTGATTACTTAGAAAGTAAGATTGTTACAATATATTAATGAATAAAATTAAGAATAAGCAAACATGAGCTCTGCAAGTTTCCACAGAATTGTGAAGGGCAGGGACATTATAAATAGCCCGGCAGTCAGTCAAAGTATTCAGCTTTAGCATTGCAGTTTGCTTAGGCGACTCACAATAGTTCAATTAATATTTTATTTTCGACTTAGAATAATTAATACCAAGTTGTCAAAATTCCATATTAATTCTGTTTAAGTAAATAAATTGTTACGAAGTTTTTGGATAAAATTTTAAAAACACCGCTCCCAAGGCCTGAAACGTAACTCGCGTCACACTCGGATAGTGTCTTTACAGGGCTCGCATGTCTTCAAGGCTCCGCTTACGACATCACTCTATAAAATACCACTTTCCCGGCATGGCACGTAAATAACTATTTATAAATGAAATCATATTTCTATCCTTTTTGCGACAATGTAAATCTTGGCGAAAATACCTTTTCTAATACACGGGCTCTTTGAGTGATTCTTAAAGATATATAAATACTCTATCCAGTGCGCCATCGCCGTATATACCCAGATAATTTTTTTTATAATCACTCGTTATTTATGGTCAAGTAATAAACAATTATTGAAGAAAAATTAGTGCCTTCTTAATGTCTACCCTTAACAGAAACTTAAAATTGATTTACTGAATAATATACGAATAAAGAGAATTTTATAACGAAGTTTTGTGTTTCTATACAAAGACAATCAAAGACAGTTTTTAGAGTTACAGCTCGCTTGAAAAGCTGGCTTTATTTATGACGGCTGTAAACACGAAAGCACGGTAAAGTGCTTTCAAAAAACTTCCGCTGTTTTTTCTTCCTTACTTTTATTTAATAACTTAGATGCTTAGAGCGCTTTGTTATGATTTTGTAAAACAATTACAACCAAAGAATTGTTGAATGTTCGACTTTTGTACGAAAATGAAGTATGGCTTCAGTTCTCTTGAAAATATTCTGTGACATATATAACTCATTTAGTTCTTTCGGGCCTAATTAATTACTTGTTTTTCGAACATTACAGATTAAATGTGTGCGCTATTGTAAAAAGATCTGAAATTAGGCACTTCCCCAGTTTTTGTTACAGAGGGTAAGGGTGTTTGTTGCCAAATACGATGAAATAAAACATTTTGATTAAATCATAAATTTTATGCATCAGCAAATTTTTTCACAAGAGCAATCTTCTTGTTTTTTGTTGATGGCTTTATCGGAGTCCACATTTATATCTCAGTGAATGGATATGTGGCAAACGCACTAAAACGGTCATCATTCATTAAACTACGAGAAAATGATTTTAATCTATTTAGCATTGAAAAAGACTTCTCTTCACTTCATGCACGTACCAATAGCTTTTGTATGGGGTGGGTTTAGGGTCACCAGGTGGTGAGGGGTGGTCGACTCGAAATTTACTCAGGGTGGTGTTGAAGGTCACATGTTGTTTTAAAGTCACAGTAAGTTAAGTTCTATACCCCTCCCCTTGCTCCAAGCAAGTTAAAGTTCGAATCATAACCTACATTATGCAGGTTATGACTTAAACTGTAGCTTAAGTAAGCTAAGTGCATAGTTTGGTCTCAAACCAATAGTCTTTCTGCTGCCTTTTACCAGTCTCTTGCCCGACAGGTTCCTTAAATAGAAACTTATTAGCTTAAAGAAAGTTCATAGGTAGTCGTCCATTATATTAATCAACATGTGTATTTGATTAAAATTCAAATAATAAAACAGAGTACAAAATCAATTTTTCGAACAAGTTATTTAAAGGATTAAATTCGGCCTCTTCGTCTAGCGGTCAATCTACGTATAATAAGCTGTGGTTCAAATGTCACTCTGTGTATGCTCATTAGAGCTGGACCTGTGACTCTCTCGTCTCTAATTTGTTTCTCATGTAAGTCTTTAGTCTTTTAAGAATCGAAGAGGATCGCTCAAGTGTTTCCGTCGACGCTGTTATTATAGCCAGCATTTGCAGCTATTTCTTTTTGTGCGGAAAAACAATTCATTGCAACGGTCAATCTCTTCTAGGACAAGAAAGGGCTTTCAAACCGTCTCACTCCAATGTTTCTGACACAACTCATACGCATCCTGAACATTTCTACTTTTGATTCCACTTCCACCCAAGTACAAATCAGTTATTCTTTTTATGCCTGCTTGAGATTCCTTATCATTTTTAGTGCGATTGGGAAGAAACAGTTGAACCTTCAACTGTGCTTTCGTGCGGTGTGAAACGTGCATTGATTTCACAAATTACATATTCTAGGAAGGAATAGAATACATTTTGCCTGTAATATGCTTCTACGGTAACCCCTTGTGTATTGTTTCTCGGAGTTTGCCACCCAGCTACTTTTGAGACATTATGCTTGAAGATAGAAGTTCTTGTGCTTCGGCAAAAAGAGTTGACAACTTGTTCTCATTTAGCAAAGCGTATAATGTCTTCTTCGCCGTCTTCGCGTACATACAGGTGTCCACTAAATATACATTAACTCTTTGAAGGGCCTTGCTTAAACATACAGTGTAAGAATTACCTTTTTCAAAATCACAAACGCGACAATAAACTGGCTGCTAACCATCGCGAGTTGATACTGAAACGCTTGTATGGCGACTTTTCTCCCATTTTGTTGCACTTTTTCCAGTGTTTCCCGGATAACGGGATTCAACTCGAAAAATCTCTCGATCACTTTGCGTTTTTTCTCTTCGGAGGGTTTCACAAAGAGCGATCAATTTCTAATGAACCACTTCGACTTGGATTACAGTTTTCCTTAGCAGGCCATATCGAAGTGGCGACTGCCGATTGAAGTTGATAATGCTTTTAGTCGTCCCAATACGGTTTCTTATAGCAGATATCTCGCAAAAATAGGCCAGGCCAGGCTAGGTTTAATGTATGAGCAACTCAATGGACATACAATCTGTGCTCTGGGGTATCTTTCTGCAATTAAAATCCTTACTCCTTTAAGTTTTCTACTCATTACTGTAGCTCTATCATAGCCATGTTTCACCAAATCCTTCAAATTCAAGTCCAGCTCTTGAAGGCTTTTGACGATCGTACTTGCTAAGGATTCCACCTTTACATCCTCCACATAGAAAAACTCCAAAAAATATTTGCAAATGACAGCTTTTGTCCAATGAAAAGTCAACATGACGCTCACAAGGAGCAAACTGTTAATGTCGAGAGACATTTTGTGTTTCATCGGTTAGTACGGTAAAGAAGTCAGATTTTATAATCTCTCGATCATGCGCTCTTAAATTGCAAAACCAATGATGTCGATCATTTTGAATACGCAGCGAAGTGTACATAGCTCCATTGTGACTACCTTGAGCAGATGATTTTTCAAGAAACCGTCCCCAACGCACGCGCGAAAACGAATAAGTGGTTGTTATTTACTGGCTCTTCAATTCCAATTTCTTCATTATCTTTGTAACCTCTTAATGCCATTTCCTGTAACCCGCATAGCAAAATCCTTTCTATAACAGCAGCAAGCCTTTTTCCGTTTTTTCGGCGATTTTTTCATTTTCCACGTTAAGTGGATCTCAAGCGATCGTCCTTCCAAGACCTTAACAAAATTGCTTACGTTTTCCACTGAAAATTTGTTGTAGGCGGTATTCCAGTGATTTTCGAAGCTTTTCAAAGCATCTTTCTAGATCGTAGATGACTTTTCTTCTAAACCTCCACGTACTTGAGCTCCACGAACACATTATGTGCTCCCAAATAAAACACACATGTTGCACAATGGACTTCGGAGTGCACTAGTCGCGAATACCCTTTGATCCAATTACGTTGAAATGAAGGTCTCTTTTTGTATGTTATTGTACACTTAGGAGTCTCTGTAGTATCAAAGGATCTTTCAAAAGAACTTTTTGGTGAATTTGAGATGAATTTTCCAATATCGCATTTGTTTGCCTAAAAAAAATATTAAAAATTATCAATTTTATAAGTTTTGCTCAATTAATTAGAAATAATTTTAAATAGTGCTGCAGCGGGTACAAATTTTTAAATACCGGGTACTGAGTTTTTGCTTTTTTTTCAATGGTCGGGTACCGAGTACGCGGTGACCAAGTACTTATTAATTAATTGCATTCTGCATTTTAGAACTTTGGTCGATAAGTATTGTAGCGGGCATTATAGAAACAAGAACGCGGCCAAGAAATCCGCTATGATATCACTGCCATAAAAGTAATTTCAATACCACCCCAGTTTTTATGGTGTTCTTGATAAAATGTTTGCATTGTTATTTACTTGCTACATTCTTATCATGCAGGCAGAGCACTTCACAGTAGAATTACTATAAGAGTCGCGCAGCATCGTAGTAATGTACAATGGTCGGTTTATTCAAGAATACCCATAATCAATGTCACTAAACTAAACCATTATAGAGAACAATGCTTCTTAAATACACATGTTCGTACATTAAATTAAAACTGAGAAGCTAATTTTCCTTAAGTTCATGTTATTGTTTTAGCATTCTTTGTACAACATTGTGTTTTTCTTATTTTTATTAGGAAGTCAACAATGAAGGGGTTTTATTTTTTAATCCTATATCTCTCGATGCTCAAATTATGTACGTGGAAAACTGGAAACTACATTAATTAGGCAGGCAGGTGCCTACAACTAAGTATAAAAACGTCAGAATCAACACTTTTTGATGTGTCAGGAACAGGTATAACAATGTCTGTTCTTGTCGAAGAGCAGTACACATGATCGCTGTCCCTACGTTTAATTTTCAAATACCCCACCCGAAGGTACTGCACTGGCCAGGAAGCGAGTTTTCTTACCAGAAAAATAAAAATTTTTCTGAACCCTTGCTGTTTGAAGCAAGTTAGGGATTTGTAACGTATGTGACAACACTCACACGGGACCCACATTTTACCTTTCATTCGAACAAAAGCGTACTTTTGTTAAAAATGCACGCCAAACATTTTTCAAGCGGTCTGTGTCGGGAATCAATGTTGCATGCAAACACGCACGCACGTACACACGACCGCACGCACGCACGGGCCCACGTGCACGCGCACGGCGACATGGGCAGACACATGCACATGCAGTCACACACGCGAGCACACCTACCACAGATGCACGCACGCATGCACATTCTCACTCGCGCGGACGCAATCACGCACGCACTCACACATTCAAGAAAGTAGGCACGAACATACGCACGCACACACACGACCGCGCGTGCAAGCTAAGAAGTAAATTAGTGCGGTAAATATTTCCATAATTGCTGCCGGTGATATTTGTGGGGTTGCCAAAGAGGAAATATAAGTTAAAACTTTGACAAATTCTTTCAACTGTAAAATGATTTTTTTCATCCAATATTAGCGTGTTGTAGTTTGATTTAGGTCTACATCTACCTTTCTTTTTTCTTATATCTGCTTGTAATATAAACCACACTATTCACCAAAAAAGCCTTAGAACTTATCCTGTCCTTCAATGTCTTCTACTTTTTTTTGTTTTTCACAGATAACTTTATTCCCCTATATTTCTATAACCTTTTTTTTGATTAACTTTATCTGTCCATGCTATATCATACATCTGAAGCATAACATTCCTGCCTGCTTCTGCTACTTTTCCTATTTCATAGACGTACAGTGCTTTGCTCCACACATATGCGTCCAGCACTTTTGTCCTCGTTTCTATGTTTGTTGTCTTCGAACATAGCCGTTGCTCTTTCTTGTTAGATACAGTTTGGTTCCCCTTCTATTGTTTTTGATATTCAGTGGTAGGTGAAGGGGGTTAAGCAGCCTGTGGCTACCAAGATCCTTCCCACACTTGAACATTTACCAAATTAATAGTTTTCCAATAAATCCTTTCGCACAATCAAGATTAGTTGAAAATATTGCAAAACCAACACCTGTATTTGTTTCTAGTACTAACCAAGTATAAGTTCAATTACTTTTTGTCATTAGGTTTTGTTCTTAGAATCGGTTGGGCGCCTATCTCCACATATTTCTATTCTGAGCTAACCTGCATCGTTCCCTGACATTCCTACATTCCTAGATACAGCTCGGTTCCTCTTCTATTGTTTTTTAAATATATATACCATATTTTACCAATATTCAGTAGTATGTGAAGGGGTTAAACAATCTGATGGCTACCAAGATCCCATAACACAGACATTCTCCGAATTAATAGTTCTCCAGTAAATGCTTTCACCTAATTAACATTATTTGAGAATATTGTAAAACCAACGTTTGTAGTTGTTTATAATAATCATAAAGGTTTTCCGATTTGGAACTGGTTGGACGCGTATCTCCATTGATTTCTATTCTGAGCTGGCCTACACATTTCCCTGAAATTCTCACAGCCGACATCTTTGACTATCTGTGTGCAATAGTCTAACCTAGGTCTACCTCTACCTCTCTTTTTTTCTATTTCTGCTTCTAATATATTGCGCACTATTCCCTCATGCCTTAGTATGTGACCTATCATCCTAGTCTTCTATTTTTTTACTGTTTTACACATATTTCATTTTTACCCTACCATTTCTAGAACCCTTTTATTCTTAACTTTGTCTGTTCATAATATTTTCATACGTCTGTAGCACCACATTTCAAAGGCTTCTATTTTTTCCTGCCCGTTTCTCCTACTGTTCAAGTTTCATAGCCGTACAGTGCTGTGCTCCACACATATGCTTTCAGCAATCTTTTCCTTGTTTCTATGTTTGTTGTCTTTGACAAAGTAATTGCTTTTCTTGTTAAATGTATTACCAACTTGTGTTAACCTTTGTTTTATATCTTTTGCGCTTTTCACATCTTGCGTTATTTGGCTTCCTAAATAGCAGAAATCATTAACCTCTTGTAAGTTCTCGTTTCTTATTTGTATTCTAGTTTTAATTTATTTTGCCTCTCCTTTGCATACTAGTACATTAGTTTTATTTTTGTTAATTTTCATACCGTATCTCTCTGGTAGAAACGTTTCCATTTCGTTAAGAGCAGCTTCAAATTCTTTCTTGCTAGATGCTAATACCGCTATATCATCTGCAAATCTAAACATATCAATCTTTTGTCCCTGCATAATAATTCCAAAAGTTTTCCTGCATTTGACAGTATTCATTGTCTCTTTAATTAACAGGGATAGGGCACAACCCTGTCTCACTCTTGTCCTAATATCTACCAGTCATTCCTATAATTGAAAATATGTTATTATGTCATAATTATGTCAGTATCTCAACCAATTTGTTTCAATATGACTGATAAATACTACATAGGCATTGCTACTAAAGAAGATATTGAAAATATGATAAATAAAGATATTCCAATAAGTATTCACATTGCGAAAAAATCATTTTGGAAACAATTGACACAGTTTCTCTAGGAGAAATACTACAATTTGGACATAAATATTTCGACTCCAGTAATTGCATCGATTATGCAAGACTGGACTAAAAATATAGAAAAAGCGAATACTGAAAATTACAAAGAGTCTTCCATTAAAACAAAACGAAATTGAACGGCCAAACTTCTTCAAGAGAAGTATTACAATAAATATGGACGTATGTTAAATCCTTTTAATGTTATAGAGTTTAAGTATGCAAGAGACGCTCGAAGGAAAGAGCTTCAACAAAATCCATCGAAACGAAAAGTAAATGCGACTGTCTTAAATTTATAACTCTATGATTAAAATATGTGACGAAAACACTCCAGAGGGCCTCCAAATTAATTTTCTTTACGTGGCTTCTGGGAACTGGCATGGCATGATGGTAAAGTACTAAATTGTTTAATCGATTACTTTCAAAACTAATTCAGTGATTGCGGTGAATCTGGAAGAAGTTAGAGTATAATCTTGCTTTCACGAAAATCTGTCAAGGAGATGATAAAAAAATGCACTTACCGAAAGGCTAATGACAAACCTACAAAATCCAGAGAGATGTCCTTCGAGGCTGTACACAAAGCTTACAGAAAAACGAAGCAAATTACATTACAACATGCTACTGCATTGACGTAGCCTAACAAAAAAAAAGGAAGAAGAAAGAAAATAGAGAAATTGATCGGGTTCATTCGGTGAGTGGACGGGGTATAATACATACAAAAATTAAAGAAGGCCTGGAATAAAAATACACGCACTCATTCGTTAAAACCACACGCAACATAAAAAAATTATAATTAAACAAAAAAAACATGTTATATCAGTACAGTAGTACCAAAAACAAATGAAATCAAAAACAAGTAGTAATCACAATATGCATGTCAGGAAGAACCAAGAAACAAATCAATTCTTAACATAGCGAGCTGCCGTTTTTAGGTATCTACCCCCATATTTATTAACAAAGAAAGGAAAATAAATCACAACTCTAAAAATCGCAGCTCTAAATCGTCATCTTAAATATAAAATTAAGTATATACAATCGTTACAATATCAATAATACGTGTCAAATCCCCCCCGTACAGATGATAATCATTTTAGATCCTAAAGGTGTAATCATCCAACAAAACTGAAATATACTGGTTCAACCAGTTCATGGAACCATAAAGAAATAGTGAATAAACACTCACTCATGTCTCGAATATTTTGCACCTATCACACCTTACTTAGGGCCGCAGCGGGGCAGCAGGGCCTAGGACCACGCAATTGGTGCCATATAAAAAGGGGCAGCCAACGCGTTCTCAATTAGGTCCAAAGTAACAGGTAGGCTTATCCACCGGAAGAAGCTAGAATAGTTATAGTTAAAATTAATTTATTGTCGTCGAAAAGTATAGATTTGTAAAACCAACATTACTTACCACCTGTATTGCGTGCTCGAAATTCCCACAAAGAAAACAAAAACAGCAAAATATAACGACTGTTTTCGTCGTGTATAAGTAAAAGCAAGTGAATATTAATTGGTTTAACTGAATAACGAGAGTTCAAAAAGTAGTATTGGTGTTATTAAACGGTTAGAAACTAGAAAACGCGGTTTTATCGGATAGTACAAGACCTTAGTTCGACGAGTCTTTGTATGGAAATCACATAAGAATCAATTATACGCGGTCGTACTGTATAACCAGTTAACGGATTCCTAAAACAAGGTACTGACTATTTAATTATAGCATAAACTTTACGTTTCAAAGCAACTAGATTTGAGTTAAAAATTATTGTACAGCGGGCTTGTGATAAACAGATAAAATAGACAGGATGTTGATGAAAGATTTAAGAATAGCAACGAAATCGATTTAACAAAATTATTGTAAAGCGGACTTATGAATTAACGAGGGAAAAAGGGGTATTTAATTTATCCCGAAAATAAACGTAACAAACAAAGAAGCTATTTCTTATTCCTAATCCCTTTTGGAGTCGAAAAATTTCCGATTTGTGATGTGTGTGATGAAATTTTATTTTTCTTTTCTGGAATTTGTCCAGTTGAAAAGCATTTGACCTTACATTTTTGTCTAATAGAATTTCATTGTTTAACACTTATGTGTTGCTGCCTTAAAACAACTTTGACTGAACAAACTGCATAAAAAACTTCGCCCTCTTCGGGGAGGGCAGGTGGAATTTTTTATTAATGGCAGTCTGTTCTCGGCAACAACGCTTTCATAAACAATCAAAATTTACCGATTGATATAATCTTGTGATTTTACTCTTGAAAAGAACATTGTACGTTAAATCTGAATAGGATCGGCTTGATAAGCAAAATGATAATACCTACAAACGAGATTGCGAAAATAGAAAATATGGCAACAAAATGTAGTGAAAAATGGTTAAAAATAAAAATTTGAAAAATATAACGTGTGGAGTATAAATCTAATCTTGTCAACCAAATACGATTAACTATAAACAAAATTCCAAAAGAATAAAAGGGGTAGAAGTGGTATATTTTCACCCATTGCTTCTTTGTGCAGGGTCAGAAACGATAAGATTCCAATCTTACTTAAAATTTTGATTTGGACTGTAAATGCTATTTTTAAACAGTTTAATTGTTAACCGTGATATTGAAGCGAGAACTGCCATAAATTGCAGAAATTTTGTAGTGCTGCCATAAAAAGTCTATAAAACTCTATTGATAATCCATGACGATTTTGTCTATATACAAATGAAAATAAGTATTCTTGAATGTCTAATATAAATATATGCGTACATTGATGAGCTCTACTTCCTCCGTATTTTAAACGAAATACTACTTGGGCCTGCCAATAAAGCATTACAACCTTTTTCATAAAATATTCAAGAAGATTTATATAACGGAAACCGTTTACGCTTGACTTCTGAACTCGATTTTATACATGATTAGGGTAACCACTGACTAAATGTAATAAGGGCGTATACTAGTAGGCTTTAAAGATTCCCCTGAAGACTGTACTTGTGATAATTTTTCGTTTCCATTCACGCCACGATTACTACCGAAATACAGAGCAGGAACACCGTTTTAAGCTTTTAGCATGTTTAAGGCGGCGGTTCAACTTGATTTTGTTTTATGAATCGATTATGTCAGGTCTGTACACCGAAAAAGTTGAACACTAGCGAGTTACGTACACAAGCAATAAGTGGTAGAAATGAGTTTATTAATTTCAGTTAGTTAAAACAGCTTTTAGCACCAAAGCAGCCTGAAGAATTTAAAACCTTAGTAGTTTACATTCTATAACGTTACTATTTTAATATGATAATAAATTAGGATAAAGAACTAGTGAAACATCTAGAACATTATACACATAGAGTAATAACTGTCAGTACTTTGTAATAAATTCAGAACAATTAAAGATAAACACTCAGGAAATAATCTGCATTTAAAGTTATTTGTAAAAATTCACACGAATTTGTGAACTATCAATTATGGAAGATGCGCCCAAAAAACTAAACTTATAAAAAACGCCATAAAGTTAATATCGAATGACGTAGCTTTCGGTATTAAATATAAAAACGTCGAAATAAAATTATCATTCACACGGACAGAATGACCTTGACCTCAAAATTGGAATCGTATGGACGCACAATCCGTGGGAACGAAAAGTAGCATGTAATGACAATGGGACGACATACTTATAAAAACTGATTGATAGTAAAATGGAGGAATCAAACATTTATCACTTATTCGGTACTAGACATCATTTGGCAGAGCTTCACTCGGACCACCATCGAGGTGCGGGAAGAGATTGCAACCTAGATAGTTAACGTGACGATATCCAAACCCTGGAACTGTTACTGGAAATAGTGAATACGGATCCGCGGATTATATATAACAGTAGTTAAAGTGCAAGTTGCTCGTATTGGGTGTTTTGAATTGGATTTTTACCTACGGCGACCCCTGTACGTTAAAATATTTAGCATCGATTTTGGAAGTGCTTTTTACAGATTTAAGTAGCGGGTGTCCTTGCACCAGCCTTATTATTAATATTGTAGCAATAAGCATTCGTTGTGCTTCATGAACTAACTATCTATCAAATGTCTCTTAAATGCCGAAAGAATGGATGAATCCGCTCTAATTACTTCCGTTCTTACATAATAAAATAATCTTTATATGTCATTGTTCGATTATATTGTAGAAGTATGACACCTCCGCATGATGCAACAATTACCCACAATTTTGCTTTCCTATCCCATTAATGAGTTGTCAGTTTTAAAATTTATAACCCCCATAAAAGTCTTGCGTTCTTTATTAATGATTAAAAATGAGCGTTATTTCTTTACCACGAGCTTCCGTATAACCATTAAACTCGTTATCTTATCTGTTTTTAAAGTCCTCTCAGTATTACTGCGTTTTTTTAATCGACGTATATTCATTGACAGAAAATAATTGAGTCTTCTTTGCTTATCATTTATGGTTTTTCAGAACACTCTCAACGGTAGCCCTTATTTTTGGTAAACAATGAATTCAAAGATTCTGGACCACTCGTCTTTCAATAAATGCAGTGCATTACGTTTATTAAGCGATATTTTTAGAAAGTGTGGGTGCATTTAGAAAAGTACGAATGTTTGTATTTTCTCCATCGGCAACTTGTGCTAAATGATATATCTTAAAGAAGATAGCTTGATATAAAGTTATTTAGTGTTCTTAAAGCAGATAGAACCTTAGACACGCTTTGCGGTCCTTATAAATGCAATAAATGAAAAATAAAAATTTTATTTTTCAGGAGAATAAATGTTTATGCACGGATTTTTATATTAACACTATCAATAAATGCTTTTGTATTTTTACGGATTACTTGGTTTTAAGATATTTTTCTAGAAAATAATTATTTACACACGGATTTGAAACCAATGAATGCTTAGTGCCTCACAATACTATATGTACCAAAGCTTGTTATTTTACGTGGGAATTCATTCTATGTTCTAAGGAATATTATACAGGATAAAAATCAAACATTACAAAATTTAATTTTGTTAGCTTTGGGGTCTGTTTTTTCTCACAGAGTATGGTGCTCAATATATATATATATATATAATATATATATCAATATATATATATATATATATATATATATTACTGTGGATTTTAGCTTAAGCTGCCCAAACGTTGGGAACCAATAAATTATGCTGTGGACATTTGAGTACAGCTGGCAAAACCAATCAAGATGCAATAACTATTAATTGAAATGATAAATATGATATTATGTGGATTCTTACCTAAATATGCCCCTATTATTCATACCAGCTCAACAATAATTAAACAACGAAACCATTATAACGATACAAAATTTTTATGAACAATTTTTCAAATTATGATGCATTCAAAAACATCTTTCTTTTACACACACTACCTAACAAATTTACTTACACCCAGTCAAAAAAACTTATGTGCAATATAGCCATTTAAGTCTAAATTAAGCATTTCATAACTACGAAATATTAATACAGGATTCACACAGTTCTAGGTAGTGATTAGTAATCTTACAGCTTTTCTTATCTAAGTCACAAAATTTTCTTTAAGAGCAACATGGATAATTTAAATACCCTTGTATAACTCGTTTGTAAGTTGCTGATCAGTAACCCACAGAGAAAATATTCTTTAGTAATAGTCAAATCACCACGAAGTTTAACCCTATATTATATAAAAATAAAATTATCCACTCACAAGTAATTTTCTATACGCAAAAATCTTATACTAGCTTAATCTACTTAATAATAGCACAAAATGTTTCTCTAAGGGTTTAAAACAATGTTATATCGTACGCTTTATATCGTAAAATTTTCACTGGTAATTATGTCTCCTAGATTATAATTGCCATCTTAAGATCGCTTCCATTTAGAAATAACTTTACACATCAGCATTGAAAAATTTTTGGTTTTACTTTATATTTCCATTTTAAATAACTTTTTATATGTCGAAGTCCACTTTATCAGATTTAGACAGTACTTTTTTTTAATATAGTAAAATATCAAAGAGACCTTGCACCAATTAAATTATAATTTCAATTGGAGCAAAAAATAAATCAACGGTGCGCTTTAAAACAGCGATTCAGTAACTATCTATTAATGAATAACCTTTGCTTACCGGCTTTTATATAATAAAATTTTAATTCATCACAGGTTCTCGAGTGCTTCCACCATATTCCAGCAAGTTTGACTCATCTCAAGATGTAATTTCTTCCCAATCCTGTTCATTTTGCGTGCTTCTTATATTAATTTGCTATTAGTTTATTTTATTACCTCTTAAAAACTTCACTTATTAATGAATAGAAATGCTTGGTGGTTATCGCCCCTTATTATAATTTGTTAGTGTCTTATCTACTTTACAGTTCTTTACACGTCTTATTTTATCTCGTTATGGTTTTATTGAGGGTTAAAATATAACTAATTGGACGTTTCATTCATGAAAGATAATTAGTTTTCACCTAGAAATTGATTTATACTTTACGAATAATCTGGAAAGATTCTGTTTCTTTCAAAGAATACAAATAAATGCAGTGCATTAAATACGTTTATTAAATGGTATTTTAGAAAGGATGAATCTTAATACATTATTGAATTAGCATTTATGTTTTAGAAAAATAGGGGTTTTCAATCAAGCGATGCTCGTGTATTTTCGCGTATTAGAACTTGTTTTAAATGGTATTCCTCAACACAATATGTACTTAGAGCGTGGGCATTTCACTTGTGTACTAGAGGAATAATAATCTTATTATACTAGGAATATTATACAGAGTAAATATTAACTATTTGAAAATTTATTTTTTTCGGCTTTGGGGTTGTTTTATTTACAAAATGTGACGTTCTATTACCTTATATGACCACTTTATCACATTAATATAAATATATATATATATATATTGCTGTGATAAGGGGTTGTTTAAGGGTGTATTTTATGACAATGGTCGTTTAGTAACCATAAATTATAATAGGAAGCAAAAACTGCATTTATTTTGTAGAAAATTGGTTGATTGGGATAGTTTGTAAATAGTAAGCATTTAACACCATGTACATATAGTATAGTTAGTTTTAAGCGACGCAAATGAACACATCTTATAACAATAGGACGCATATTTAGCATAGAAATAGGTAATTCGTACATTAGGTGAATAACAAATATTTAACACCCGGTATATAGAGCTTTAGTAACTTTAAGTAATGCAAGCAGCGATATTTTTCAGTAGAAGCACGCGTATTTAGAAGAAAATGATAATAAAGGTAATCAAACACGCATTGAAAAGGATTCTAATTAGTTATTATATAATACGGAGATCAGAGATAAAACTTAACAAAGCTTTTTGTAAGTGCGTAGAAGCAATCAACATTTTTTGATAATAAATGTAATTAAAGATGTGTAAATAAACAAACATACATGGAAATTGAAATTAAAATTACATCAGGTATTTGTGTATAATATGGAAAAGCGATTATTTACTCAAAACACCGTATGGTCTGATAACGAGGTATCTATAAGCTAACAACAATTACCTAGGAAAAGAATATATTACATCAGAAAACTACTTCAAGTGTAGGAAATACAAAGGCCTCATTGGTTAAGATTAGCGACGGACTTGTAAGCCAAGCCCCACATCCAAGTGGGATCGGCCCATACATTAACAGCGAACAATGATAACGGAGCTCAGTTTCAGCTCAACAAGGCCAAACTGCGTTACTCTGAACCTAAAGGTTACGCGTAATAATATTTTAATAGTGAAATTAGATAGTCACAAGTGAGTGCTACAAATGTGAAAGTTTATTTTTCCGATTAACGTAAGTAGAATTTGGGGTGATTTATTTAAACTAATATAATAATAATAGGACTTCAAAGGGGTGTATAATCCTGATTCAAGTACGATGTTAATGATTCGAGTGGGAGTATAATAAATTCAAATATAAAATTCCAAATGGGTGTATAATAAATTCGAGGCAGATGACCATAATCTGAGGCGGATAACCATAATCCGTGTAAGGTGTAATTGTATAATAAATTCGAGTCTGATGACAATAACTTCAAGTAAGAGTATAATAAATTTAAGTGAGTTGATAAAATATTTCAAATGAGTATACGATGTTGATGATTCAAATGGGTGTATAATAATTTCGAGGGTGACTACAATAATTTGAGGCCGATGGTAATGATTCAAATGGGTGAATAATAAATACGAGTGTATGGATAATCTTAGTTGGTTGATAATATTTTAAATGTGTTGATGATAATAATTCTGAATTGATGTTGGTTGATAATGGATGCGTCGATGAGTTTGGTACAATTTTGAATTTAAAGAAGCACGAAGTAAGCAGAGCAGGTTAGATCTTATTGGTTTTAAGACATTTTTTTTATTTGAATTTGAATATTGAATTTACTTAATTAATATAAAAGTGTAACAGAGTCAGCAACAAACTTGGTATACGTTAAAAGTACGTAAGATTATAAAGGGGTTTTGAACGTTCGAGGCTTCTTTGATAAAAAGAGTAGTTTTTGGTGACTTTAGATTGATTGCAAAGCAGATGAATTTTGGGATAAATAAGACTTCTAATATTGATTGATTGAAAAGTGTATTTTAATAATTTTCAAAACCTGTACATAATATTTCTTTTCATTATATGGAATTAATTAACTTCATTTTATAATTCGAACAAAGAGGTAATCATAAAGTGGTAAAAGAGAGAAAAATTGATTATCGTAATGTTGTGCACTCTGTGTAGAATAATAAAAGCCAGCCGTGGCAGAATAATAATAAAATTAGTGGGAGTGAAATTTGATTAGGAAAACACAGAGAGGAGGAGTTATAAGGAGAATATGCCATTGTCACCGAGTATGGCGTTATCATATCAAGTTTTAATTGGACGGCCCAACGTCGGCGATCGATAGTTCCTGTTAATTCATAGCAATATATATATATATATATATATATATATATATATATAAAGCAAACTTCTCTGTCGTCCGCAGTTTAGGTTAAACCAATTAACATGATATGTATCTGTAAATCCACAAAGTGTATTTACCTATACTAATCGAACTAGTATTTACACAGGCATTACAAAACTACTACTGACATTTAATTAAGTGAAAACATCCATTGACTTGTTTTCTGCATTTTTAGGCCTCATCAAAATAGAGTGGTTTTTTACCCAAATAAAACATCGAAAGCAATCTAATGTTTGCCCAAAGCAGCACTAAGGCTGGAATTGTTCAACTGTTGATTCGAAACAATAACGTAATTTCATATATGTATGAGACCATCTATGAAGTTATGATTAGATTACTTTTGATCTTTTGTTTGGGTTTAAACTACTTTATTTCGACGAGACCTAAATAGACCGAAATCAAATCAATAAATGTTTTTCCCTTAGTCAAACGTCAAGTAGTTGTTTTGTAATGACACTGCAAACGCTAGTTCGATTTATATAGGTTAATTCACTTTGTAAATTCATCTCACGTTAATTGTTATTTTTAAATGTTTTTAAAGTTATAATTTGATAACAGGAATGCCTTGGGCATAAACTTAAATTTGTAAGACGGAATTCATACTTATTTTGGTTTCAGGGCTTTATTTACAAGCTCATATCTTTTTAATTTCATTTTAGTGTTTAAAAAGCCGAAAGTACTAGTTTTAACGATTTGGTCATGCATTTTCAATATTTGTGCACTTTTTCTTCATTTATTATTTTTTAATTTTTCCAAAATTTTTAATAATATGTCTTGGGTGGAATTATCTTAATTCAGTTATTGCTCTTAATTTTTACGTTTTTAGAAAGTATACAATTCGTTTAAAATAAATTTCATCAAGAATTCAGTGTTTAAAAATTTTGAAGGTTAGTGTAGAACCTTTACTGATAGATAATTACGAGGGTATTGGTTTGAATAAAATGATTGTGGATATCCTTTTGATGATCAACATGGTTTTTATTTTGTCGCATTACTAGAAATAATTTCTAAATAATATAAATTTCGAGAGCAATAAATTCAAAATTTTGAGTTATCATACCAGTATAAAATATTATGTCGAAATTAATATTGATATAATTATTAAGCTAGAAAGTTAATTCATTTCTATTCGCGTATTAATTATACCTAAGAGACTTTACCTTTCTAATGATATTTAAGATAAGGGCTTAAATAGCCAATGCGAAATTATATGTAGTTAGTCGGAGAAGACAATTTTATGATCATTTTTATTACAAACGTGAAGTATTAGAATTTCCTACAATAACATATAGCTAACACAAGCCTCGGCATAATCTTTCAGTACTTATGTATGAAATATTACACCGATGTCGTTTCTAACACTTCAGACTGGCAACGCTTTAAGATTATAATTGTACTTTTCAAAAAGAAGTTTCTTTTAATTTAATTTCCCGATATTTCATAAATACTTTAAGAAATTAATACTTCAAAGGATTAGTTTTTATAATTTCTTGAATAAAAGTAAAGCGTTTAACTATATGTTGGTGTATCTTTGGAAACCTTTCTATGTACATCATATGCCTAGAAAAGCAAATCGAAAATACGCAGGCATGCCTTCAGTTTTCGATTTATCAATTTGAATTGCCAGCTCTATTCTCCAAGCAGAAAGAGGATACCGAAAGGATGATCTGTTGTTCAAATAAATCAGTTTGACAATACATCAATTTCTCACTTGCGGTTTCTTGTGGATCTTGAAGTTTACAAGCTTTCAAAAGTCACATATATTTGGATTTGAAACAGTAAACGATATTTATGCTCTTACGCGTAATATTTTACGGTAAATGTGATATTAGTTAATCGCTTGCCTGCACAGAGGCCGCGATATATTACACAGAGTTTACAAATAAGATAGCACAATTTACGTTTAAAATTAATAATGTAAATTAATTAATAACTTGCTTACCTTCTAATTACGTGCATATTAGCAGGTGGTGTACGAAAACGGGCACAAGATTAGGTACGGTATTAAATCGGCGTAAGTATAAGAATCAACAGATACCCACTCCACAACATTGTCTATATACACTAACTCACAAGTAGTTAAAAATAAGCAGATCAGGACAAGAATTAATATTGCGGCTGGTTTTTCTAACTTAAAAACCACCACCCTTCCTCGTTTGTCCTGGTTTCTTGGAAAAACGACATGTATCTATTTTAAACCGTGGGAAATATATTTAACATTCCTTTCCCACAATATAAGAATCTGTTACTACGAAAACACAAAAACAATTCACACACCCTAATTTCCAAAACTGTATTACACAAATATGCGCATAAACCTAAATTAATAATATAAAAATCCCCTAGAATAACTATTTACTGAAAATAATCTGTGGAGCGATTTTTAACGCGCAACACATAATACAGTAAAAACATATTTTCTGAAATTTTTGTTATAGCATTCTTTGGTGTTTGCTGTTCCATTGTATTGTAAACTTTTAATCTTGGAATGTTGACAACAAATAGTGAAGATTTGTCTAAAACCGTTGTCGGGATATTATTAGGAAATTTTTCGTCTTAAATTTGCCCCCACGGGAGTAGATACAATAAACGGCTAACGTAAATAGAAAAACTTCGAAATAGAATGAATAATTTTGTCTGGCATGGAAAAGGTAATTCGAGCATAGTGAATGAAAATCAATATAAATAACAGGTCATTTGTTTATTTCTTTTCGAAATAGAAAATACGTAACCAGTGTTAGGACACGGACGCATGAGCGGGTGAGAAAGAGAGGGGCACTCTAAAGATGGATTGGTCGCCACCTAACCAGGTTAAGATGTGAAGACAGAAAATGAGGACCCTTTCGAATGATAGATGAAATTAAATGGGAATTCTGCATTTTAAAAATTTTTATGAAAAACTTAAGCCTTTGTTAAACCCTCAAAGTACACGAATGTTTCTTTTTATACTCAAAAATCCAAAATACGTTAAGCACACTTGCTCCTGCAAAAATTTAAACAGATGCAAGGTAAAACTGCTTGAAGCAACCTAACCAACGAAACACTTAGTAACTGATAATATTCATACTACGCCAAATATCAAATAAAACAAATAATAAATTTACTCACTTAAAATCTTAAAACTGATATAATTCCTCACCTTTTTTTTGATAGTTATTCAAACCCGGTGGAGTGGAAAGCTTTTATAGCCAAAGTGTGGGACTCTCCTTGCGGCATACCCACTAAAACCACTCCCCCTAGCGGGTGCGTCTGCCAAACGGCTCCGCCGCACTGCAGCCTAAAACGCTTATTGAGCTGAACCTGGTTAAGTTGATTAGTATACAAGTCCTGGGTCTATCAGCGGATCTACTATATGCAAGTGCCCCACCGATTAAACTCAGTCATAGCACATTTCCCTTGCAAATCCAAGGTTTCTGGATAAGGGCTATATCGCAGTCCCTCATCAGCTTACATAGTGGACGGGTGTGACTCCGTCCAAGTCTCATATTCGACTTTCTTGGCTTTCCTCAGCTTTCTACGCTGAGCTCCCGAAAGCCTCTTCGCTTGCAGTCCAGTGCCTGCAAGTTTCTTTATAGTATTCTCCATGTCTGGTGTTTCAAACACCGGTCTTGCATCCCGGGTCTGCTCTACCTCCATGGATACATTTTGGTTACCTGAGGAGTCCCCCATTGCTGGTTTCACCTCTTCAGATTTAGTTTTACTAGCGGTACCAATATTATTAATGATTGTTCCCGCGAGTATAGGGTATGTAAATGGTCGCCATGCCAGGTGCCCCCTGTTGGCATGGAAGGCGTGAATAAATCGGGGTGCCGCCCTGTTTCCCCATCACGGGATTTAGGAATTTTTAACGAGGTTGTCTTCTCTTGGTCCGAGCGGTTAAGCCAAGATCCCCACGCCCTCTTGCCCGTGTGACATGACCAAGACGGCAGGGAAGGCACGGTATGACGGTGTTGTAGAATTGCCTCACCGGCTTCGTTTACCTCAGTGCAGGCCAATTAGCCACGAAACTACAGCTTGGGTTGAGGGGTTTGGTCCGCGGGATCGTTTTCACTTGGCTAGGGAGCGGATTTTATTCTGCACCAGCACGGTCTCTTGCTCTCCATCATGTTGTGGGTCTTGTGCCACTCAGATTACTGGGACACTGAAAGAGATAAGCTTATCACGATCCTTCCCAGAGTAGATACCCAATCCCTTGGCCATATATTCTAGGATTTCTTCTATCCGCCACCTGGAGACACGCCCAATGGGTAACCAACCACATGGGAATGTCTTACCTTAATAACCGCTCTTGTTGAACCTACCAATCTTGGAAGTGGTTGCCAGATGTCTCTAAATTCCTAAATAAGTAAATAACTCAACTTGTTCGTTCAATTGCACCCCGCTAAATAGTTTCGTTTGTTTTAGGATTCTTTTTAAATATCCCCACGCTTTTGCTTCGACATTTTGTGTAACCACCGGTTATAGGAGACTTCCCCGATCACGCTTTATAATTTAATGAATCGATTTGTCCCTATAAAACTCATCCTAATACAATTCAATAAAGTATTTGTTCAACACTCTGTAGAATGTTAGTAGTGCATTTAGTTTAAGTCGAAATACATCAATTTGTTTTTATTGTTTGATAATTGCCGCATATGTACTCGGTTATCTGCAATCCTTGTTTTCTGAAAAATCACGATCGCTTTATTTATGAGTAGTAATAAAATTTGAATACATAAGTTTTCTACAAAGGTGATTAATAAAGGCGATTGTAGTCGAATTTGCCGGTTTTCGTTATCAATTTATGCATTACAACGACTTTTGACGTGTGTTACTCGAATATTTGAATCGATTATCGTATCGTTTCCTAAACTGACTTTTACTTTGATCCTGCCTTTCGTTGTCGTAGCATGTGCTTTGTACGTGGTTAATTCTAGTACTCCAAGAGCGATGCACGTCTTTCACAAGAAGTTGATTTGCTGCATGCATCGGTAGGTCCTTTCGCGCTTATTAATAGTAGTAGGAGTTCTTCTACGTAGACCAATTTCATTCTTTTATGTAGACCCAAATACTTCTACTTAGGGCTAATTGTTCTTCTACGTAGGCCAAATTGTTTTTTATGTAGACCTAAATGCTTTTACGTAGATCCGCTGTTGCAATGATGGTCGCAGCACTAAAGATCTGGCTACCATTGTGACGTTGCATCTGGGCGCAACAATCTAGATGATTGGCAGGTACACTTTCGCGAATGATTGAGCGTGCAAGAAAAGTATCTCGGTAAGTGGAAGTATGTTACCTTGTTTTCTCTTTTGCATACCAAAAGATTATTGTTTTTCAGTATTTGATGTTGGTGCGTTAAAAGAGACCGAACGTATTGCTATTACAATCGCGCAAAATGTACTATGTTCAACGTTCAATTCATTTTTTGTTCATTACCGATTAGCTTTTCTTTTTACATGTTACACTACAAAATGATTACAAAGGATGGACGTAGCAGAAGAAATATAGTAGCTATAATAGCTCAAGCTAGAAAAATGTTTTTAAAAAAGAAAGACTTACTAATAGCTAATAATATTAGTTTAGATAATAGAAAAAGTTTCTTAAAGTCGTATGGAGCGTTCTATTATACCGTAGTGAGACTTGAACAATTAAAGAGTGTTATAGGAGAATATTAAAGATTAGTTGGACAGATAAAGTAACAAATGAGGAAGTTTATAGAAAGATAGGTGAGGAACCCTGTATGTGGAATCAATTAAAGGTCAGGCGAGATAGAATAATAGGGCACCAGTTAAAACATGAGGGACTATTTAGTAAGGTCTTAGATTATAGACTACCAATTAAAAATAGAGTAAGAACACCTAGACAAAGCTATATTAGTCAAATTATTAGAGATTTCGGTTTTGAAGGGTGTGTAGACCTTTTAGACTAGCTCAGAATAGAAAAGAATTTAGAGCTGCGTCAAACCGACCTTAAGTAATTGCGAAAACAAAACAAAAAGAAATAAATAAATAAAAATCAGTTAACTAAATGTCACCATGTCATAACTCACAATTAGTTAGCGGTCTGGCATGTTGGCAGCAATTTGCTGCTTAAGCCTAACCATAACATATAATTTAATAAACGTCACCATGACATAACTCAAAATTAGTTAGCGGTCTGGTATGTTGGTAGCGATTCGTTGCTTAAGCATTACCATAACATATAGTTTAATACTTTTCCTTTTTTTGGGAGGGGACAACCAGGTAATATTTAATTTCCTTATAAATGGGAATCATATAAACATATTGGAGTTCTTTAACAACCATCAGGTTGCTAATATCTATGTAGAGCCAAGTAGATAAGAAAAAGATAGAAGAGTATATGAAGACCTAGACCAAGTTATATTAGTCAATTATTAGAAATTTAGGTTGTGAAGGGTACATAGAACTTTTAGATTAGCACAGAATAGAAAAGAAGTTAAGAACTGCGTCAAACCGCCCTTAAGTAAGGTCGAAAACAAAATGATGATGACACTAGAAAATGCGCACTTCATAATTCAATTCTTAAAAAAAATGGTCCGAAACAATAACTCTCTTTTAAATAGAATTTTGCGTTTATTGTCAAATAAAAAAATGTCGATGGCAATGTACGTTTTCTTTGTCTATGTGAACCATCCCACTCTCCGCATTTGTAGTGAGCCCGGTATTTCAAAATTTCCTTTATCTTGTATACGTGACCGTGATTCGTGCGGGCCCTTATTTCGCTTTCTTTTCTGTTTTTGTCTGACCCGTGCATTTTAACGTTACAAACTGTCCAAAAGGATTAAGTTAGAAAACTTAAATTTAAGGTTGTAAAACTATATTTTAATTCGCCGAAAACTTTAATCAATTATTAAAATTTTTAATCTTTAAAACCGCAAAAAGAACTTAATCATTATATTACGTTTTCATAATGAACTTAAATTCTTTTGAGAAAAATTTAATAACATGTACAAGGTGCACATTTCTTCACAAATATCTATTTAAGTAACTAAAAAATTTTCATTAAAAAAAAGTAAAATTTTTTTTATTTAATTTTTACACATCAGTATCGTTTTATAAAAAATTGTTAAACATTAATTCTTAGATTAAAAATCTTAAATGTTGGATGTCAGGTACAGAACAGATGATCCAAACTTGACGTGCACGTTTAAACCAAATGGTCTATCCTTAAGTTAAGTGAAAAGTTGTACACAGTCTATAAAAACTATTCATAAAAACTTTTCGAGAACTCAAATAAAACACAGCATAGCTTCAAGCGCGTAGAAAAATATCTTTACTTTCCACAGCGAGCTGACTAGCAGTGACACGAAAATAGTCTCGGTCTTATACAAAAAGAATTCCATAAGCTGTTATCAATCGTCTACTCGACCATTTGTGTTAACAAACTTCATCTCCACCTAAAAGTAAATTACATACCCAAAATAGATTTTATATAATTTTTAACTAAGTAGTAGCACCCTGCATTTAGCTTTCTTTGATGCAGCAACAATTAAACGACTTAACATAGTTCCAGCCCTCGTACGTGCAAACTGTAACATCCAAATGCTGAATTAGAAATAATACGAACTTTAATGATACAACAATATGGTTCCATCCATTCGTTACTGTGCTTACATTTTTTAACTAACCATTTTCAAGGCATTCTGCAAGACGGCGTTTGTGGCGATGCAAATCTGCTGTTGAGCCAAATACAAGATTAGGTAAAGGAATCATGTATAAGGGGGAGGCTCACTTCTGCAGACCCACAGTAAAAGTGTTCAATTTATTGCCGAAAACAAAATCACATCCCCGCTTGCGCTAAATAGCCAACTTTCTTGAACCCAAGATCAGCAGACGGCCGTTGACAACTAATCGCACAATTCTTAACAGGCAGTTACGTAAGTGTTTAGGAAAAAGGTGTTTAATTAAAACAAAATTATAATGAAGTCATATATGGGAGTTAAATACTAAAAAAATCTTAATACGCGGAAAAATGATACGTAACAATAGTTTACCGCATACGACATAATAAAAGCGTTAAAATATAAACAAAATAAAACCATCTATTTTTTTAGCAGCGAATAGATATAGTGGTTTTCAATATTTGTAACTTAAAATTATTTTAACTGAAAGGGTATTTTTAAATTTGCAAATTTACGGAGGCATATGTGCTGAATATTTCTACATTTAATTTATTCGAACTTCTTTATGAAACTTTGCAAGCGTATACTACGAAAAGAGCGAATCCATCGTTTGCATTGCGCAACGTATCACTTCTGAGCTGACGATTGTACAATTTTTGGTAAAAGAGCATAGTAAACTTGTGCAAAACAGTACAGAGCGGCATGTCGATTACACGTTAAATATTATGGAAAGATATACATTAAATAATTAGAAGAAATAAATAATACCTTAAGCTTTTGTGTAAAGTCCAAATAATATATTCAAATCGAGCTACTAATTGAAGAAATGGAAATATAAATATCGCGGATAAAATTTGAACCTAAAATTTTCGAACTTGTACTGAATACCTTTACCAATTGAGTCACCGAGACCGGTAATTCAATGGTAGAGATAGACAAATTTAAATCGTCTACACAATATGTAACGCTAATGGGTTAATTAGGTATACATTAGTAAATAGAAAAACATTTATTAATTTAAGTTAGTTGAATGAGCTTTAGCCCAGCAATACTTCTATAATTTTATAAATGCTTGGATGGTTTATATTCAGCAACAAGTCTACTTCATTATAATATTAAGATAGGCCATAAATAATAAAGTACCTATTACATTCTTTCACAACCAGCAATAAAGATCGAGACTTTGCAGCAGGCATAAATTAGAAAAATAGCGACACATTTTGGCAAATTACCAAAACTAGGAAAATATCCTTAACCATCCACACGAAGTAAAAGAAATTGATATTACTGTAAATCACTCCAAGAGACAGAAACCCATAAAATGGTATAAAACGTAAGACATACTGACTAACCTATGACGCAGAAATACCTTTAATTTCATCCTTAAGACATTTCAAATGGTATAAATCGTGTGAATGAGAGAAATCGAGTAATCCCCTGAAATAGTATAACTTATAAATAACGAGATAGCGTCATAGGGAAGATCATTCAGATCTTTGATGTCGAGCTATTATCTTCAGTTTGACGATTGACAAGCAACCATCGTCTGGTGGGTGAAAAGGTTGAATAGTTCGTAGCTGTAGCTTTGAAACTCGGATTTGTAATGAAAGAAGTTCTCAAACGCGAAAGTAATCGTGGATTTGTGAAGAGGCTCGTTACGTGTGGAAGTGTTTCTGGAGTGCATGGTTTCCACTAACATCAGTTGGATTAGTTGATTAGTCACAACTCTATTTTAGTCCGACGCGAGTTACATATTCTCCAAATTAATATGTATGTATATTCAAATGCAACTATTAAATCTTAAGAAACAGATTGTTATATTGCATAATTGAAGGACACATTATAAAAGGTTAATGAAAGTTCATAATCAGACGTGACAAAGAAAGCAACTACTTTGTATTCCAGACGTAACATGATACTGCAGGTGCAGGTCACAATAGATTATAAGAAAGCAATTATTTGAATTAAGATTACTAAGAACCAATACAATGTATTTTATCACGAAATAGCAGACATGAGATCTGCACTTCCCACAAGACAATACAAAGGCAGTGATAGCATAAAAACCCCGAGGAACCCATGATGGCCAGTCAATCTTAGAACTTCATAACTTTAACATTGTTGGTTGTTCAAGCTACTCATAATTTTTTATTATCAATTATTAATTTATTAGCTTCAAGTATTTTTGTCAATTTCAATTACTTAATGCTTAGTGAATATAAACGTCTAAGTTGTTGTAACAGAAATAAGTTATTTTTGTGTAATTAAACAATTAAAAATAAAATACACTTGATAGAAGTGTTGTTTGGAAATAAAAACTTTTTAAAATAAAGCTCCCAAACACCCAAAACCTATCTGGCGCAGTCGATTGTAGGATTCCAGAAGGGCATCGGCAATTCCAAAATAGAAAAACTGGTGGTCGTGAATTCCAAACTTTATCTGGAAGGAAACCAATTGGACGAAGTACAAAAATCGACAAAGTCCAACAAAGAGGAAAGACTATAATGCAACTGGCAATCAAACTTTTGTGAGTAGCATAAGTTCACTTTTCCTAACCATTTTCAAATACATATGGATATTAGCTAGTAAGAAACAAACAAATTTTATATAGGCATTTAGGCACAATTTATTACAATTCTATCACGATTTATTAATGCAACGATTTACTTAGCAAAAACCTAAGCTTTATTATACCATCATCATCATCATTTTGTTTTCGACCTTACTTAAGGTCGGTTTGACGCAGCTCTAACTTCTTTTCTAATCTGTGCTAATCTAAAAAGCTCTGCATACCCTTCACAACCTAAATTTCTAATATTTTGACTAATATAGTTTGGTCTAGGTTTTCCTATATCCTTCTATCTTTTTCCTATCCAGCTAACTACATAGATATTAGCAACCTGATGGTTGTTAAAAAACTCAACATGTTTACATGATTATCATTTATAAGGAAATGAAATATAACCTGGTTATCCGCTTCAAAAAGGAAAAGTTGATAAATTATATGTTATGGTAAGGCCTAAGCAACGAATCGCTGCCAACATGCCAGACCGCTACCTAATTGTGAGTTATGTCATGGTGATGTTTATTAAATTATATGTTATGGTAAGACTTAAGCAACGAAACGCTACCCTCATGCCAGACCGCTACCTAATTGTGAGTTATGCCATGGTGACGTTTCTTAAATTAAATGTTATGGTAAGGCTTAAGCAACGAATCGCTACCAACATGCCAGACCGCTAACTAATTATGAGTTATGTCCTGGTGACATTTAGTTAACTGATTTTTATTTTTTTTGTTTTGTTTTCGAACTTACTTAAAGTCGGTTTGACGCAGCTCTAAATTCTTTTCTATTCTGAGCTAGTCTAAAAAGGTCTACATAGCCTTCACAACCTAAATCTCTAGTAATTTGACTAATATAGCTTTGTCTAGGCCTTCCTACTCTATTTTTATTTGGTAGTCTATAATCTAAAACTTTACTAAATAGTCCCTCATGTCTTAACTGGTGCCCTATCATTCTATCTCTCTTGACCTTCAATTGTGTCCACATACAGTGATCCTCACCTATCCTTCTATAAACTTCCTCGTTTGTTACTCTATCTGTCCAACTAATCTTTAACATTCTCCTATAACACCAAGTTTCAAAAGCTTCTATTTATTATACCAAAAAGTGTATAATTATAACACAGTTCTTTGTATAATTGCTGCAGAAATCATTACTAAAACAAATTATTTTAGAACTTGATTCTCATCAACTTAATCTCTTAAAAGGTTTGTAAGTAAACACCTTTATTGCAGCAATTTAACGAAAGTATACAATTACACACAATTTATGTACAATTAATGCAACATTAGCTAATGTAACCATTATTCAGCAGATGTCTGAAACCGATGTAATTATAACCAAGGTTATTATAATAATATAAATACACGTAACGATAAGCGATTCTTTAAATAACTTTAATATAAACTCGGCTGAAGGTAACTATAAAAATGTATTCTGAAAACATGAAACTGTACTTAGATTCAATTCCAGGTTATGACAGAAACCAAGCTTTATTAGGTATTTTAATTACTGCTTGTGAAACATTTTTAAAGTCATTTTACAAACAAGGTGACGCGAAACGCAATGTATGGCTTTTATGCCTAATACTAAGCAAGCTGACGTGCAGAGCACTAATATTGATTGCAAGTCGCGATGATCTCACGGAATGAGACGATTACAAACGGATATTAATAGCGTATTCGGCGATCAAAAAATTTCAAATGTTTTATCAGAGATCTAATAAATTTACGAATGGTGACTAACCAATCACCATATCAATTCGGTATGAGATGTCAGGACGTACAAAGTTTGATGTTAACCAAACTAAAACTCGAGGAATCCGATCAAAACGTACGTTTAATTAAAATTAAAATGTACGACGAGATGGCCTTAGACACATACATAAACGCGTTACCTGAACGATTATCAGACAAAATAAAGTTTCAATATCTCCAAAACTTAGAAGAAGCAATGAATTTGATTGTAGAGGAAGAAAACGTTATGTATTACAAAAATAGAATATATAATCCTAACGCGAATAAAAACTACTCATCGATTAAAACAATACAAGCGGTGGACAAATACCAATACAGCCCAAATTTGCATAATTTAACGCACCAATAAATCAATCACGAATTAACAATCCAAACTTCAATAACACAATTTTCAACAATCAACTTCGACAATTTCCAAGACCAACATTTAACTCAAACTTTACGACACCCACATTCACACGAAAATTCAACCAGAATGCAAATCAAACATGCCATATATTTGGCGCAAATCACAACAGAAACACACCGATGACGAGTAACAACAACAACCCCAGTAATTATTACAAACTAACTCCTATGGACACTTCATCTGGTAGCACCAGACAGAATACTAAAATATCTCAAATTAGACTCAATTACACCCAAAAACGAAACTTCACTTGCGAGGAACTATTCCACCAAGAAATAAAAGATTTTAAAAATCAAGACACGGATAATTATGCAAACTCCAATAGGGACGAGGAAACAAATTTTATGAAGTTTGTGTTTTTTTTTGAAAATATGTCTTTTCTCGTTTTAAAAGGTACTAGCCTCAACGGTCCATGGAACTAAGCCACATTTACGAAACCCATTTTGTAAAATTGAAGGTGTAAGTTTTTTATTAAGTACTTTTTTTAAAAGACAGAGGTGAATTTCCCTTAAAATAGGAGAATTGTGCTTATCAATTCTTCATTGGTGCACTGCTTTTTTTCCAGCCTCCTTTTATTGAACGAAAAACAACTACATCCATGGGCTGCATCAAGTGTATAGTTCCCTTTTTTTGAATACACGCATGCTTGGCTAATTATGGCTAGAGCTTAGTTTATTTGTTTTGTTGTTTTATTAAGCACTGTGATATTCATGTTTGGATAATATAGGTTAGGTAAACGACTTGGAGTTTTATTATTGTTTGCGTTTACAGAAAAAGTAAACCATTTCAATCGTCTCTTAGATCACCCATTGTCTCGTGAGACTGAAAGCTAGTGGGTTGGCGCTTAAGTATTGGAGAGGAAGTTTAAAGATGTTTCGAGGTAGGTATATGTGAAAGTGTTGAAGTTTGTATACCCCTTAAAAGTTTGCATTTGCTTTTATAAAACCCACCCGCCACCACTGAAAGCTGGCTAGTGCATTATTTACCGTTGCGTCTCGTTTGTAAAATAAAATTTGATTCATCAATTTAGCTCGTAAGAAGCCATATATCAACCTAACTTTCGAAATATGTTTGGCATCTTTGTCAATCATATCTGATAGTAGAGAATTTTTGACGTTATATCAGATATAGACAGGAAGCGACACCGAAATTTACGGCTCCGGCCAACTATTCAACACAAACCTAAAAATGGTTGCATAAGAACAAATTAGCTTTTAATACGAGTACTATGATATTAGTTGATGAGGTGAAATTATAACAAGCGTTTATGCAAAACATAAATGATTAATCCAAATCAATCTAGTATTTAAAGGGGTATAGAACTTAAACCTCTAACCTTGCAATTTATATTTGTATGTCTTTTCCAATCAAACCCTTGAGTCCGGTACTTTAATGGGTAAATTTAAAACGGGTACGCCATCTTATACCAACGCTAGTTAATTTTTTTGTATGAATTATAAAGCTATCTGTAAAAAATAGAAAAATTTCAATCACCTGTGATCTAAAAATCGATGATATTTGTGCAATCTTTAGACTTACGCATAAACTTGATAGAAACGCCCACCAATAACTTGAAATTAAACTATCCCCGAAATACATAGATCCACAGGTATACAGTATTTACAGTCGAAACGATACCTGAATTGAACTGTATATCTACTAGTCAGAACGCCAAGAATAATAGATTTTACGCTATATTACCCGAAACACAGCAACACTATCCTGAGGAGGACAAAAAGCACTTTAATCTAATGCCCGTTTTCCAAATAAAATACGATTGCTTGTGTCTATGCGTCTGGGTTGTTAAACCCTACATTGACCTACCTAAAGTGATAAATTTAACAAAACACTTAGGGAAACTACAGAATCAGAACTCTTTATATACCTACGTAATCTACGAATTAAATGCTACTGAAACTCGGATTTTATTTTACTTTATATACTACAAATCAGTTGTCAAGTATTCCTGCACAACATCCATATATTACAAACAAAATCCTACCGATGGATTTAGAATATTTAGAGGGATTCAAATGAAAGGGCTAAAATACAATTAAAAATAATTAACAACTATAAAGAGGATTTTGGACTTAACTTATTTTCTTGTTGACGTGACATTTTAAAAACAGCAGGAGGAAAATGGCAAATTTAAATTTGCACGTTAAATTTCATGGGTTGTTGGGTATGATAATAAGCACTATTACATTTATTTAAAATATTCAACACTCATATTTACTATGTCTTTGTAACGAGGCGTCACTTACTCTACCTTTGACCAGAATAATACAGTTGAACGTAAACAAGGCATCTATAAACAAAGGATAATTGGTAGCCATCCTGTGGCCTGAAACCGTTAGATGTACTTGATTGACAGTTTACAAGAGGTTGCATTTAAGAACTTTATTAAGTTTACAATATGAACCTTCTAGATGTTAATTGAATAATTCTGGTGAGCCATTAGATTGCTCTAGAACAATAGAATTAATTCTATAAATTGCCCGTTCGGGGGTTTTAGGGGACTTCCTATTCAAGCTTTGATTATAATACTAGTTATTATTCGAGTCTTGATTTATAAAGTCGTGATATGAAATAAATTAGAATTAATGCAGTATTAAAATGAATAGTTATATGTGACATAAACTACTGCAATAATTAATATAAATTAAGGGTTAGTGCTTCGATAGTAATTAAGATGATTAGCATTGTAGCTTTAAAGAAATTAATATATTACTGTTTAGCGATTAACTGGAATAAATTGTGAAAGCTTTAGAGTTTTACTGTAGCTAGTAGTAGAAAAGGCTTGTGTAATCAGTCGATAATAAAGAACAGTTGTTATTGCAAAAGAGTTTTTGCTACATACTTATATTATAACTCAAATTATAATTACAAAACCTCAAAAGCTACAAACAGCAACTTAAGTGTATATGCGGGAATAAGGCAAAAGGAGTTTTTACAAAAAAAAGAAGTTTAGAAGAATTATTACTAAGACATATTAGTAGGTTATTTTAGACTAATCACATAAATGATGAACTGGTACGGATAAAATGAGCGTTAAGTTAATAAATGTATAGTGCGCCGAAGGGACAGGGATCCCATAGTAGTACAAGGAAGCATCGTCTAACTTCAGTGGTTCGGGAGTGGGTTCCTAGAGAAAATTATAAAAGAAATATAGAAAACAAAGAAAAAATAATAACGAAAAGGACTGAAATACAAAAAAAACATATTACACTGTAACGGGCACTTTTATATCTTAACCTTTTTACGCTCCCTTTCTGTTAGCGTACGTAAAAATACATCGTTTCTTTGGAATCGCTGTTTGTATAAAGTAAATACTTTCGAATAGTTTTCATATTGTATGCAATTTAACTCGCGTGTATTAATTAAAGATAGATAAATTGAAGCTTGATTCTCATTAATAAATAAATTCCAACTTATCGGAAACGATAAACAGCCTGTAATTAATTATTAGATACGATTATTACATTCACGTTTTAGATGTTCCTTATGTTATTAGCGAGGTAGATAAGAGTCGATAAGCGGTTGTAATAGCAAGCAGTTGGAGTTTCGTGCTTGGTTTCTATGTAGATATTACGTTCAAAATACTGTTTCCTTGTGGCTTTATTAATTGTGTTTGTTGTTGTCGTTTGTTCTTCGTTCCTGTATATTACGTTAAAGGTTGGCTGTTTGCTTTGAAACTAGTGAGAAGGAATGCGGGATAAATTTTAAAATTGTTCATTAACAAACACGACACGATTTTAGTTGTTTTTCTTGTGAAATAAGTGTAGTTCTAATGCCTTTTGAAGTGGTATGCTTTGTGGGCGAACGTGTTTACTCGACCCGCACGTGTGTTTTAAGGTCATTGACTGACGGTTTTGCTTAGTGATACGCGTGGCTTTTACTAATTGTTTTTGTTGCTGTGATACTATAGTTTCTGAATTTTCTAACCTCAAAGAATCTACAACAGACCAGTGCTTGCGCAAATTTCGTTATTTGCAAAATATAACAGAGTACCGGCTTACAAAAGTATTGTTTGAAATTTCTCACGGCTTATTGGGATGTTTATGAAAATAATATACATCTGGTCCCAGTTGAAATTAAACTAGTGCTACCGAATATTTCGAAATTATTGTCTTAGGAAATAAAATTTATCAAGGCTACATAGTTCCGACGCGTGATAATGTCTGTTGCTAACACCAGTGAAATACGTAGGTGTGATTAGTGTAACGTGTGATTAGTTCCATCAACACCCTCACAGTCAAGGGTGAAGTGCTTCATTAGTGCAGGACATCGCTGAATCCCACACTTCCGTTGCAAGGAAGCGTTGCGGAAGGACTTTTTGTAAGTTGAACTATTTCTTACTTGTTATTGCTTTAAATATCTATCCGTTTGTTTTGCAATATTCTTCGTCGTTCTGATACCTTTTACAATAGACTTGCCTGCTATTAAAAAAAAAAAAGAAAGAAAGAAAAACAATCAATACTACTGAATTACTCATATCAATTGTGACTTACTAATTTATCTTTTGTTAACTTTTTGTCTGATTTATGTTTAATTGGTTTGTGAGGAAACGTTTCTGCTACTCCCCAATATTACCTCACTTTGTACTAAAAATTTTTGTATTGCTTTTACCGTTGTTATATTATATAGTTTATCCAAACAGTTTTTCTTTACATTCTACCAAGTACTGAACAATTTATGCTTGATAAACATGCTATGCTTTTTCTTTATTTCAGGTTTGCAGGACTAATGTTTTTTTTTCAGGTTTTCTTTAACTAATTTTTTTTGCAGGTACTGTTACTAACTCCTTACCGCCGCATACATCATAGGTCAGTCTGCTTTCTACAACCCCCCCCCCTTCTCTCCGATTGAGCCCGGTCATTTCTTTGGCTTTCTTTGTGTTACGTAGCATAAATTTGGCGCCCAACGTGGCTGCCACGAAAAAAACGTAACAGAGATTTTGGCGCCCAACGTGGGCCACGAAAAAAACGTAACAACACCATCACTCACCCTGAAAGATTTTTCTACTTTTGTCAAAATAGAGGGGGGAGGGTAAATCAATCACCTGTCACGGCAATTCCTTTTGATATTCTTTTTTCACAAAAGACGGTTATTCCATATAAATCTCCCTAACTTTGGTTTCCTAAATTTGATCTCCTTATATACTATCTTTCTCAAAATGCCTTAAAAAACATTAATTCTGTTTTAAATAAAGGAATTTTTCAAAATAGTTACCATGAGAGTCCTTAAATATACCTTAAATATAGCCCAAGCGTCAACACGTCCGTTATTCAAAAATACTTCAGTTTGAGAATCTCCTACGGATATTTGTACTACTGCACAAGGCAGTTCAACAACCCAGGGTAAAAATTCAGAATCTTCTTGATGTTATGTTACTCTGTCAAGAGTACCTTCATTATTGCGGCTACATGTTAACACTATACCTTCTTTTGTAAGACAGACAGTGCCCATATCTCCAGCACAAGCATTGATTGTTTCATGATCTATAGGTACTTTACAAAATTGTTTTTTTTTCTTTTAATAAGTCTTTATTCAACCCAAGTTGTCCAACTTTTCCTGCTCTAAAAACAAGGATTACGCCGCTTTTGCTGAGTGATAAAGTTCTATTTTTAATGTTAATTCGATCATAATTCCTATTAAAACATATCTACGGAGTAAAGACAAGCACTATTGCAAGTTTTTAAAACTGTTACACCCGTAAATAAGTCTTGTACAATTGCTTTCAGTATATATGTTTCATTGGAAGATTGATTCATATTTACTCCTTTTTTTCATTGTATGTTTCAGATCGTACTCTTGATGTAATGTCGTGTGACGTTCATTAGAAATTCTTATAATCTGTAACGTGCATTTTTAATAGTTTAACATTTCACGCTTTACCAAATTTGTAAATACATTTCTGTGACTGCTGTTTCTGTATTTTATATTTATTAACTCGTTTGCGAATAATCTCTTCATATTATATTACGCGATTATCGACTTTCACTCTACAATTCGATAGTGTGGTTAGGTGATCGAAATTGAAACACATCCTTAGGTGAATGCGCCGTAATATAATAAGTGGTTTGCATCGTTCTTGTCTAACCGCTGATATAAATGTTGTTTCTTAAGTGAATATACCAGTCTAGATAAGAGATGAGCGGTTGTTAGTTTCGTGCTTGGTTTCTATATATTAATTACGTTGAAGGTGCGGTTGCCTTGTTGCTTTGAAGCTAGTGAGAATTAATGCGATAAAATTTTAAAAGTTGTTTACGGAACATTGACGGACGCACGTAGTGATACACGTGCTTTACTAATTGTGTTTTTTTTTGTGGCGTTGTCCTTTTTTTATTTGAACTGGGTGTGCGATCTAGTTTCGCGGTTTGTTTCTTTTTATCAGAGTAGTTCATACTTTGGATTATCCCAGGTGCAGTTGATGCTGTAGTTTCTGAATTTTCTAACCCCAAAGAATCTACAACAGATCTTTGCTCGCGCAAATTTCGTTATTTGCGAAATATAACAGATTACCGGTTTACAAAGGTATTGTTTGAAGTTTCTCACTGCTTATTGGGATGTTTATGAAAATAATATACCTCTGGTCCCAGTTGAAATTAAACTAGTGCTACAGAATATTTTAAAATTATTGTCTTAGGAAATAGAATTACCAAAAAATTTATCAAGGCTACATAGTTCCGACGCGTGATATTGTCTGCTGCTAACCCCAGTGAAATACGTAGGTGTGATTAGTGTAACGTGTGATAAGTTTCATCAGCACCCTCACAGTCAGGGGTGAGGTGCTTCGTTAGTGCGGGACATCGTTGAACCCCACACTTCAGTTGCAAGGAGGCGTTCCTGAAGGACTTTTTGTAAGTTGAACTATTTCCTACTTATTATATGACTTTAAATATCTATCCGTTTGTTTGGCAATATTCTTACAATAGACTTGCATGCTATTTTAAAACAAAAAAAAAAGAAAAGAAAGCAAAAAACAATACTACTGAATTACTCATACCAATTGTGTCTTATCTATTTATCTTTTGTCAACATTTTATCTGATTTATGTTTAATTGGTGTGTGAGGAAACGTTTCTGCTACTCCCCAATATTACCTCACTTTGCACTAAACATTTTTCTGTATTGCTTTTACCGTTGTTATATTATATAGATTATCCAAACAGTTTCTTTTTTATCATTCTTCAAAGTACTGAATAATTGATGCTTGATAAACATGCTATGCTTTTTCATTATTTCAGGTTTGCAGGACTAATGTTTTTTATTTCAGGTTTGCTATTCTAATTTCTTTTATTGCAGGTACTGTTACTAACTTCTTACCGCCGCATACATCATGTGTTCGTCTGCTTTCCACAACCCCCCCTACTCTCCGATTGAGCCCGGTCATTTCTTTGGCTTTCTTTGTGTTACGTAGCATAAATTTGGCGCCCAACGTGGCTGCCACGATAAAAAACGTAACAAATCACATTTCATTTTAATAGTTTCTGTATTAGTAAATTCTAACAATAGGATTAGGTTATTCCCTTTAGGAAATACAATTTTTGGCCACTATAATTTAGATTTAAGGTATCATTATTTTGTATTATATATTATCCATATTCTAAGGTTGTCAGATTCATATGTCAGTTTTTAAAGGTTAGAACTTATATCATCATTATAATTAAAACATTCGTGATTTAGTTGTTTTGATTAATAAGGCATTATGCTGCCGCCTAATGAACTCATCGTCTGAGCGCAAAAACAAGTCATATACAGTTTTGTGCTAACTAAAATATATTCAAAGTTCCTATTTTTGATTTTAGTCCACGATACGTAAATTTAAGTAGATATACAGGTTAGATATAAAAAATAACACAAAGTATGTTAATTTTATACTCTTAATTCATACGTCCATAGTTCGCCGAAGATGTGTTAAATGATTTCAGGAAGAGTAGATCCATTTTTCCTAGAGTACTTCGTACATAACATCTAAACAATCAGCATGCCCTTTTAGTAATTCAATTACCTTTGACTACATTTTAGGTACAATTTCATGTTGGAAATTCAGTTTGGCATAGTAATTTTTTCTGTCAGATGCAACAAAATATTTCAATGCTAAATTAGAACCAAAATTCGTAGAAGTATTTTCTATTTAAAAAAAATTCCTATTAATGTTTAGGAATTAACAGATAAAAAGTTAACGAATAGCGGTCGCTGGCATGGCACATATTCGAAATTAAATCCTCTAAGTAGCGTAATCTCTCCTGTTCAGTTATTCCTTATGATGATTTTTTTCTTGTATAGCAGACACGTGATTAAATTAATTAAAATTTTGTGTACTTCTCATCTACATTTCACACTGATTTTGACATATTTTTCTCTCTTTTCCTGGAATTGCTTTCTGATCAAGGTCAGGAGGTATCGATCCTATCACTTTTGGGGTTTAGCTACAACGAAACCTACTCTAAAGCGTGGCCGCAAAGCTACCCAGTCAAATTAGTTTTACCGTAGGTGTTCTCTCCTTGTAAAGGTAGGTAAAAAGACGCTTCACGACCTCCCTCCTTCTGTGATACCTACGGGATTAAAAATTTTACGTACTTACCCAAACATACATACATTCATTTACTCACATACAATTTTCCGAATTATTTCATATTTTTAGGTTGATGTTTTTGTGTCCGTTATCCGCCATCTATACCGATTTGTTTTAGTTCACTCAAGATATTTGGAAAAAATCTGATTAATTAGAGAGGATGTAACGTTCCTTGGAAATACTTATAATCGCATTTCATTTTAATAGTTTTTGTATTAGTAATTTTTACCAATAAGATTAGGTTATCCCCTTTAAGAAATATAATTTTTAGGCTGCTATAATTTTGATCTAAGGTAACATTATTTTGTATATTATATGATCCATATTCATAGGTTGTCAAATTCATATGTTAGTTTTTGAAGGTTAAAGATGATGTCATTATTATTAGTAGACACTCGTGATCCAGTTGTTTTGATTAATAAGGCATTATGCTGGCGCCTCAAAATGCAGCTTTGGTAGGTCGATTACCTTTGACAAGAGTTTATCCAACAAGGCTGAAAAGTAGTCTTATTATGGTTAGATAATTCCCTACAAATTTGGTCAGTTTTAATTTTAGGGGAATATTGATTTCCGAATCGACAATTTTGTGTTGAAAATAAACATGTTGTGGAGGATGAAGTCGATAGCAGCATCTCATGGTATCCACTGGAACGACAGTCAATTATAACTGAACTGACAAAACGTACCTATAGTACGTCTAGTGAGTTGTGGAAGACGTTGAGTGGAAGGTAGGATGTGGTAGTAAAAGTGAGGAAGGTGGAAAGTAGAAGGAGAAAGCTAGAAATTGGAAGCGGAAAGTGGAAGGTGGAAGGTGGAAGGCGGAAGGCGGAAAGCGGAAGGCGGAAGGCGAAAGGCGGAAGGCAGAAGGCAGAAGGTGGAAGGTGGAATGGGCAAGGTGGAGTATGGAAGATGGAAGGGAGGTCATCAACTATTATATGTTTAGATTGTAAGCCAGCACTAAATTTGCAATTTAAACCGTGGCGACCATATTCGTCTACTAGAAAACCTCAAGAACAAATATAATGGATACATGTTTCAGCTCTAAGTGCTAAACCGGTTACTATTCTAAGAGTATGATCATCTAGTAGGGTACCCAAAGAAGAGACAAAAAGTGCTGTGAACCAAACGTTAGCGTTTTTTGAAGAGACTGACAAGATACGCGCATTGTCAATAGGTTTAGTACCGGAATCTATTAACCTTTGAGGATATGCCGTTTAAAATTGGCTCTTCCCAAAATTTTTGAACACATTTATCATGATATATTTTAGATGTACCTGGTTCGTTACACCACAAACTCTCCACTTTAATGTATAAGTTATTGTCAACTTTAGGATTATTCAGGACAATTTTTATAAGGCGTAGACATGAACTGAATGATGATAAAACGGCAAGAAGACAAAGAGATGAAGTTAGACGAACTTCAAACCTACCTCTGGATATTGAGAGCTGAGTTTGAGACCAGTAAATATTCGTGAGTTTGATACTAATGATTTTTTTCACGATATTACGAACGATATTGTCCAAATTTTTAAGTCTATCTGTGCATTTCCAAGAGGGGCTGCAACTAAGTAAGTAAATAGGTTTTAAACGATAATGCAGTTTTGTTAAAGGAAATAACTGATGTGGGAGGGCATTTTAGTTTGCGAAATTTGCTTGTTATTAAGATAAGTTTATCAATTTTTTCCTGAAAGCTGGGTACAAATGTTTTATAGTACATGGGGTGCTTCCAAGAGATTCCAATTATTTTTTGTATATTAATATTAGAAGCAATGGATTGAAACGAATTGACTATATAATCTTCAGGTTGATTAAGGTATGATTTGGTTAAATGACGTTGAGAAACAAATGAAAATATGTATGAAATGTATTTGCAAACTAGCTTAAGAAAGCTCTCTGTAAATACTGTTAAACGCATTAGAAAAGTCTAATTTAAGAATGGCTTTATTTTCGCCCAGTAAATTAGAATTCAAAAAAACTTATGCACAATGTGAAACAAGTTCACATCCATCTGGCATTTCAAAACAAAATTGTTCAGGTATAGGTTTTCTAGAGTACTATGTATTTTTTACAGCATATTTTTGCAACTAGTTTGCTAAATATAATACCAATGCAATTGAGCAAGTATCTCCATCATTTTTTTGAAGGCGCACAAGGAAACACCGTATAAAATTTGCCAAACATTCAATTTTTTTGATTGTAAACATAAAAGTGCATAAGCATATTAATGATTTCAAAAGTTTTTGTGCATTTGGCACCACAAGAGAAAGGTAGTACCGTAAAATGGGGAAGCTTCGACAGCCGAGGTAACTTCGAGAGTTATATTTTTAACATAAAATTTTACTCCTTTTATGGATTTTTCAGGTTATTAATTGATTTGTTGATTCTTTTTTACATTCTACACTATATTCGTTGATTACACAAATAACAATAATAATAGTAACAATATTTGTCATTACTATAGTAATTAATATTATTTTGTTTTTGTTAATCTTTATCCTAGCCTTTTTTTTTGTCTCAGATTAGTTTTTTATAAAGATAATGCCTCGTAAGTACGTGAAAAAGTTAGGAGGAAGACCTTATCACAACTATAACAAGCAAAATATGAATAAAGCCATCGATGGTGTAAACATGGCATGTCGAAGCTGGAAGCGTGTAGAAAGTTTAAAGTCCCCAGAACAACCTTGATCGATAAAATTCATGGACATCATCCTTTAAAACCGTTATGTCCCTGTGTGTTAACTAGTGATGAAGAACATTTAATAGCAAAAACACTTGGTACGGTAAACAATTGGGGCTTTGCAATGATACACCAAGATATTCGTCAAGTGATAGCAAAATTCGTCACCTGGCAGGGCAGGACCATTAAGGAATGGAAGAACAATCAACCTGGTATAGATTTTATACAAGCCTTTACTTCAAGGAACAATCTGATTAGCCGCTTGGCTACCAACAAAAAACGTCAACGGGCTGCTGTAAGTAAACCGAAGCTAACAGAAATTTTTAACAACATTAAAAGTGCTTTAGAAAATGTTTTGTCCGAATCTATAGCTACGATGAGACCAACATAACTTAGGATCCTGGTGCAAAAAAAGTGTTGGTTCCCAGAGGAGCTAAAAGAGTGGAGCGTGTTCAGGAGCACTCTAGAACATCTGTGAGTTTGATGGTATGCGGAACAGCTAAGGGCGACTTGTTGCCTCCCATGGTTGTTTACAAGGCACAGCACTTGTACGAAAATTGGACGTCTGGTGGTCCTGTGGGTACAGTGTATGATGTTACGCTAAGTGGTTGGTTTGATATGACTACATATGAGACGTGATTTTTTCAAATTTTGATGCCCCGCATAAACACTAATAGCACCCAAGAGCAAAAAAAAAAGTTGTAATTGGAGATAACCTTAACAAATTATTTTTATATGACTTCATTACCAGCTAATTCAACTCACTTAATGCAGCCCCCCCGATGTAAGTTTCTTTGTTTATGAAACGGAAATGTCGAGACATCTTAGATTCATGGAGGAAGGAAAGTCGTCGAAAGGGGAGCATTCCCAAACAGCAATTTCCAAATTTGCTAAATCGATTATGGTGTCACCTAGAAGGAAATGGTGCTAAAAATCTTGTTTTCAGACAACAGGCCTAAGCCCCTTTAGTCCTGAAACGGTGTTAGTAAAAATTCCTAGCGAGACATTTAATTCCGAAAGGGACCTAGATATAAGTCTACTAGAGTTTATAAAGGAGTCAAGAAGATATATCTTACATTTGATTTTCCAATGCTACACCCGAAGGTACTACGTTGGCCAGAAAGCGAGCTTTTTTATCTGGAAAATTTTAATTTTGTCGTACCCTTGCTGTTCCAAGCAAGGTAGTGATCTTTAACGTGTGTGACAACACTCACACACGGGACCTCCATTTTACCTCTCATCCGAACGAGGATGTATTTTTGTGAAAAACGCTCGCCTAACATTTTTCAAGCGGACCGTGCTGGGATATGAACCCTGGATCTTGGGCATAGTAGTCTCACAGGCAAGAGGATATAGCGAAAAATCTATAATGCTTTTAAGAGAAGAAAAAAAATCACAACCAGACCAGGCCAACCAATGCGAGTAACGTCATCTAAAACGAGCACTCCATCTTCCTTACAAAAGCAGCACAGGAAGAAATTGATGATCCGGTGATTTCTCATAGTGAAAAACCAAGAAAAAGAAAGAAAAAAGGTGAAGAGCCGCTCTAAACCTAAAAGTGATAAGCCTGACCCTAAAATTAAAATGAAAGTTGATGAGCCTGGACCATCGACTGTTCGTAGAACAAGAAACAGAATTACAGACAACAAGGACGACTCTTTCTGCTCTGTATGCACTTGTTCTTATGCAAATTACACTAACGACAAAGACTGGATTTGTTGTTTCTTGTTTGCAGTGGGTGTGTGGGGTTTGCAACCTTGGCTCGAATAACCCTTAGTACGAATGCCCTACTTGCAGTTCTTGTTCCATTTGTCTGATGCAATTCTCCGAGTACACAAATCAGAATGCCTAGATCAAGTACGTGTCTTGTGGAAAATGGGTGTGTGGACATTGCAACGGGGTTTCAAGCAAGTGAGCTACGAATGCGCCGCTTGCTTCGACGATAAATAATATACCTACATTTTTTTATGTTCTATTTTTATATATACTTACCTAGCCAGGTAGACTATTTGTAAAGATTGCTTCTAGGGTTTATAGTTATCATAGAAGTATATTTAGTTTTGAGAGGTACCTATTTTTATACTGCTTTTTATGACTTTATAATAAATAAGTTTATGCAAATGTGATTATTGTTGACACATTTGCTTTACTTAGGCTTCAGACTGTTTATTATTATCTATCATTCGTTAATTATAATAACTTATACAATATTTTCATGTCGAAGTTGCCCTAAAGCGACTTAACTTCGCATTCTTTCCTTAATTGCATCTTGTGTCAAAGTTACCCCTTGGCTGGGGTAACTTCAACACCAAAATAGAACTTTAAAAAAGAGGGAGGGAGGTTGTGGTGAGAAAAATATTTTTGGTAATAAAAGCTAAAACATCAATTGTTATGATGGCATATCAGCGAAGGTTCTAAAGCGGTTAGTGTCCTGTGGAGAAGGCAAAATATGCTCAAAACATGTCGAAGTTCCCCCATTTTACTGTAGGTCTTGTAAATTGAACGGTCGAAGACTATCTAATCTTGCTGCAGAGCTACTAGGAATTTAAGGCTAGTTGAACTTTTTTCTCACAATTAGGGTAATTTGAATTATAAAATGAGTAATCACAAAGGGTTGGAGTTGTTTTAGAAAGTTTTTCTGAAGTTCTCCAAGAACGGATTCAGAATATAATGTAAATGTTTCGTTAGAACATAAAATGTGAATTGCATACAATATATCACCATCAAAAGTCATAGAAATGATTTTTTACGTACATACTAAAACTCACATATTAATTTAGTGATTTTAACTTTACACCTTAGTCGCAACTAATTTCGACAATAGTACTAGGTTATCATAAAGTAAGGGATATATTTTAAATCATTACAACTTTTTAATAAATTAAGTTAGTAACATAAAATAAACGAAATCTAGTTGCTTAATGAATGGGATTTTACCTTATCTATGAGAAACAAAAGCGTTGTCATAACAATTGTTGACACTAGTGTCAAAACGAAATTATTCAATTTGAAGTTTTATTTTGAAATTAAAACTCAAGTAAACGTTGAGTTCAAACGACTCAACTGTAATAACATGGATTTACAAACAAGAATTGGTTTAGTACAGTGCTATTATGAATCCGGCAGAAATTACACCGCTGGATTACGAAGATTTCGCACGAGAATGGGTTTGAGAGCGGGACCCTGTCAAATGAAAGCGTACCGCAATTTGATACAAAATTTGAAAGAACAGGGTCTGTAACTGACTTACCAAGATCAGGAAGACCAATAATTAGTGATGTCCAAGTTGCAGAGGTTCTTCATGAAAATCAAGACATAGCCAGAAGCAATTCACTCGCAATCAGCAGTGCAAATGCGATATCTAAGCGATTGCAAATGCCGTATACCACGGTTTGGAAAATTTTACGCAAAATTCTAAACATGTATCCATATAAACTTAAAATGCTGTTTGAATTAAAGGACGCAGATTTGGCTACTAGGTACGATTTTTCTTTGCGAGTAATGGCTCAGATGGAAATTGAACCCGAATGGTTATCCCGTATTTTATGGACAGATGAGGCACATTTTACTCTGAATGGTGGAGTAAATACTCAAAACTGTAGAATCTGGTCTGCAGAAAATCCGCAACAAATCGTTGAAAAAGGTCTTCATGACAAGAAAGTCACCGTTTGGTGCGGTTTTACAGCTTATTTTATTATTGGTCCGTATTTCTACGAGGAAATGCAGAATGGACAAGCCGTATCTGTAACTGTAAATGGTGAACGATACTTGCAAATGTTACAAAATTATGTTATTCCACAGCTGCAAAACGAGCACTACGGAATTGAAAACATCATTTATATGCAGGATGGAGCACCCCGCACATTTTCGACCAGTCAAAGAATTGTTAACCAACGTTTTCAAGATCGCGTGTTAAGCAGACATTTCGTAAATTCATGGCCACCAATATCACCTGATCTAAACCCAGCGGATTACTGGCTGTGGGGTTATTTAAAAGTTTAGTGTTTAGAAGACGACCAACTACGCTACAAGAATTAAAATGACAGTATTACGGAGCAAATTGGTACAATTCAACCAGAAATGTTACGAAATGCTGTGTACAATTTGGAGGTAAGGATGGTGATCTTACAACAACAAAATGGAAGTCATATTGAGCAATTGCCGTAACCTGTTTTGGGCATACTAAATCCCATTTCATAAGCAATTAGATTTCATTTATTTCTTGTTATTAACTTAATTTGTTAAAAAGTTATCATAATTTAAAATATATCCCTTACTTTATGATAACCTGATACTTTGTTCAAACTGTCTATTTGAATCAATTTTGCTTGTCATTAGGTCAATATCGCTAATACCACATTTAGCAGGGGGAATTATACAGCACGGGAAATTTAATTATTCCAACACTAAATAGTGTTCAATAATTAAACGCCAATAATTTACTTAAGTAATAAATTGCTGTACTACGGGTAGAGCTTTAATACCGTTTGACAATTTATATATCAAATTCTTGTGAATATAGGGTGGTTTTCGACACAATACATGGCTTTGAAAGTATATACCTATTATTCAGGTTACGTTTAAATTATGCTTAATGATCTCTCCAGATTATAAAGTCATTTTTCACAAATCCAATATTCTCAAAGGTAATAAATCAAGTTGCTCCTTTCATTACGTGCTTTTGTGTTATATCAGTCTGATCAGCAAACTTATCGAACAAGAGACCGATCGAGTTGTGGTTTAAATTTTTTATACGTGCTGGACTAAATAAGGATATTATATGCTTTTTTGAGAAATTACACTTGTAGATAATTAATTTTTATAAAGGTTTGCAATGTTACAAATCGAATACTTATATATGTTCTGAAAGAAATGTAGTTTTGACTGTAGTCTATCAAATGTACAATTTCACCAACCTCTATCCCAACGTGGGCGATATGTACGACACTAGGAAAAGGTGTGTCCTAAATAATTTGTTTAAAAATTATCAGCAATAAATCATAGTTCGTAAAACTAGAAAGTGTGCTAGGTATACCCGAAGTGTGCGTTAAACACACAGATTCAATAAGTACTTCTCCCATAAATGAGCTCCAAGTTTAAATAGAATTTTATATTGGTTGGCCGGGTTCCCACAACCATTCAATAAATTTTGTGTTGCCAACCTACAAATGCTAATTAGTTTCTCACGCGTATTTGTAGTTGCCGCAAAGTGTTAATTTGTTTGCTGTGAATCAAGCTTGTGGTCAGTTTGTGCTGCGCAACCAAAACCTATCGTATTACTTTAATTACCGAATCGTTCGTTAAACGTACTATAGAATGGTGCACCTCAAGGAACTATTTAAAGACCTATATTGTTCACGCTACAAACAATGACATAATTGCAACACTGTTAAATAGTAACCTAATTAGTCCCGCTTTAATATACACAAAGGAGAATAGAGCAGTCAATGAAAGCTTGATAACTTATTCATTTATTAGATTAGGGCCAAAGAACCTCCTCTTACATTTAACTTATAGCTCGCAGATACATTATGATATACAATTCTATAAGATACATTAACGCTAAAGTAGACATGCACAATAAACATACGCGTCTCGGAATACAATTATTTTTGGCTGTTTCAAGGTCATTTTTGACGTATGAATGTTAACCTTTGCACTCTTCACAAATAATTTCCTCTTCCAGAATACTTATTAACAAACTTATTATCTAATCATAATTCTAATAATGCTATGCAAAGTTAAAACAAATAAAAATAAAATTTAAAACCTATATGACGCGGTGCAGTGATGTTTGTAGAGCAGTACTTATATATATACATATATATATATATATATATATGAATTGTTTTTATTGCGGGTTTTAGGTCTGCTGGTAGGTAGGTATATAAACTCTTTCTTTAACTGCCTAAAAAAAAAACCTAAAAAACCGCAATAAAAACAATTCATATGATTATAGCAAGGTCGTTACTATAAAAGTTTTATATATATATATATATATATATATATATATATATATATGGCACAAATCACACACAGAACTCCATCTGTACGTGCATCATTGTAGCAGATAGCGCAAAATCGCACCGGATGTGCTACGCAATAGGACAGGTTAAGCAGTATGAGGGCAGACATCAAGGAATACACGTGTCTAACCGGTACCTAAAAGGACCGAGCGCGGGAATTGCTGGAAGAGATGGTCTGTGAATTACTATGTTATTAGAATAAGCTTGCGAAAATGAGCGATTAATCAATCATCTGGTATTAAGCGAGAGGATTGTGTTATAGTGTATCAGCAGTATTATGGTAGTAAAAGCCGCTTATGCTTGGATGCGCAACAGTGAGTGAAACCTAGGAAAATTCCTGCCATTTCTACTACAAGATAGGACTCATGCACTGGGCCCAAAGATAGAAACGCCTAGAAGAGGAGATCCAGTTATTTATTCTGTGTCTGTGAAAACAATTTTGTTTGGTGTTATGTTAGTTTAGGTGTTATGTTTCGTATCCTATGAGGTTACTTGGTGTACAGAAGCCTCTTTTAATAATTGATGAGCTTATACTTAGAACCCACCCATAATTTGTACAATTTAAATGTGAATAAACGTACGCAAACTTTTACAAAGAACGAGTTTTAAATTGAAAGTGCCCTGAGAGAGAGACCGTGTTACATGATTTATAATTATAATTTTTATGCGAAAGTATGTTTTATTTTATGTACAGATCTATAAAATATAAGTGGAAGAGGCGTTTTAGCAGTTAGATTCCGTTACCGTTCAAATTAAAAGATACTGTTAGAGATAGTTCAGTTTTAACGGATAATTTAAATATGAGTTTAAACTGAAACGTCAAAGTTGACCTTAAAACAACCAAAAATAATTGTATACCGAGACGCGTGTCAATAAACGAACTATAGTACACGCACTGACACACTGACATTATGCGTACATTCGAATCAAGCAAAACTATGTAGACTGTAGTTTTAGAGCCACAGCAAATTCATGAACGTATCTAAGTATCTGTGATGAGATAGTCATACAAATTAAACGTTTCTAATATTTAGCAGGATCGAGTTCCAGGGAAGTCAGCCTGTGGCAAGGAATGAAAGGTGGTACATTTGGAAGTGATGAATGGAAATAGATAATACATCCACTTGCCTGATATTGTAGGTCCTGCGTGAAAGTCGAGAAAACTGCGATTATAAATATGACGGAGACTTTTGCATCAGTAGTATGAAAATCAAAATAGCGAAGTGAGATTTGCGCATTTCATCAAGCTTAAGCGAATTTAATTAAGAATAGAAAATTGTAACGCTAGCATAATACTTTAAACCAAAAATATAACGAATACCCCTGTATTTTGTACGCCCTGTAAACTCCTAGAAAGATCTGAACATAAATTTGTATGGATTAAGTCACAATAGTCAAAATGGAGTAGTATATTTGCTTAAACTAGCATCCGTTTTCGTTCAAGTGGTAAAAACGCTAAAGTCGCTTAAATATGTGACGAGTTAAAAAACTCTTTTGTAGACGTCACATATTTGAACGCGTTAGGTCTCTAACTGTAGAAGAAATGGTGATAGTTAATTTGCCTAGCATTAGAAGAAGAATATCACCCAAGTTAAGATTGTTTGACACTTTACTAGATTTGAGGTGAGATTTGTACATGCACCCCACTCGAGATTTCTAGCTACATCATTACCTAATTCAATTAAAACTTGAATGACATAGTTTGAATTAAAGAGATTATGCAATTGGATATTATTAGCATAATAATGGAGGCGGCAGAATTTTAAACGGGTAAAAATATTTTGAATGTATCTACTAAATACAAGTGAACCTAGGACACTACCTTGTGGAACTCCTGACAAGGCTTTTTACAGCTTTCTTTTTATAGAGGATTAGGAATATTTTATATACACCCCCGACAGGATGTTCTATGTCGAGGGTAGTGTCAGGCTCTCGTTGTAAGTTGCGCCTACCGACTAAACCCTTCCCCCTCTTCCCGCTTGTGACAAAATACTACGGGACCGCCCTTGAGCATTGCTTCGTAGTATTTGCGGGGCTTCCTTGATCGTTTTTTTCTGTATGTAGGTCTGTTATTGGTCTCGTTGAATGTCTTTTTTGAGTTGAAATTCGTATTTTTCTTTGTCAACATTATGTGTCTTATCATTGAGGTGGTGCTCTTCCAACTACTTTCGCTCTCCAGCATAATGTCTGCATTGTTGTCGACAGTTATGTTTTCACCGCATGCGAGTGAAGCCTTTAATCTTTGTAGTGTTAACCGTTTACACTCAAAAATAGGAGAATATAAATTTCAATTTAGGCGAAATAGACGAACACGGGAGGCTATTTTAGCTCTGATGGTGATAATGGAGAAGACAATAGATAAAAGATGAAACGTGTATTTAGGAATCGTAGAACTGAAAAAAGCATTCCACAATATAAAATTGAAAAAAATGTTCCAAATACTAAAAACTATTGCAATGAATTTTAGAGATAGACACTATATAGTTTATACAAGAGCAAACAGCGGTAATAGAATTAGACCAGGAAGATAGAGAAGTAAATATTAGGAAAGGGATGAGACATGGATGTGCCCTATCTCCGTTAATTTTTAACTTGTACGTCGAAGAGGCAATGAATACTATCAAATATAGGAAGACATTTGGAATTACTATACAGGGACAAAAGATTGATAGGGCTAAATATGCGGTTGATATAGCGGTATCAGCATCTATCAAGAAAGAGTTAGAAGCTAAAACAGTTCTAACAGAAAAGTACGGCATGAAAATTAACAAAAATAGAACTAAAGTACTAGTATGTCAAGAAGTGGAAAATAAGTTAAAACCAAAATACAGGTAGGAAACGAAAACTTACAATGTTAAGGTTTTCTGCTACCTAGGAAGCCAAATAGCGCAAGATGGGAAAGGTGCAAAAGATATATAACAAATATTAGCTCAAGGTCATGTTGCATTTAAAAAGTACAACTACTGTGTTCAAAGACAACAAACATAGAAACAAGGAATGATTGCTCAAAGCATATGCGTGGAGCACAGCACAGTACGGCTGTGAAACTTGGACGGTAGGAGAAGCGGACAGAAAAAAGATTATTAGAAGCAAAGATAGGAAAAAAGAAAGGTATAGGTAGACCCGGGTTAGACTATTGCACACAGATAGTCAAAGATGTAGGCTGTGGGAATTTCAGCAAAATGTGTAGACTAGCTTAGAATAGAAATCAATGGAGGTACGTGTCCAAGCAGCTCCAAGGCGGAAAACCTAATGACGAAAGAAAATTGCATTTGTACCGGATGTTTATTATAAGCAACTATACAAGTGTTGGTTTGGCAATATTCTCAATTAATGTTGATTATACAAAAGGATTCATTGGAAAACTATTAATTCGGCGAACGGGTAAGTGATGGAAATCTTGGTAGCCGCAGGTTGCTTAACCCCTTTATATATCACTGAATATCGTGAAATGGGGTGAATATTTAGAAAACCATAGAAAGGGTACCGAGCTGTATCTAACAAGTAAGAGCAGCGACTATGTTCGAAGAAAACAAACACAGAAACAATGAAAGAATTGTTGAAAGCATGTGTGGAACACGTACGGTGTGTCTATGACACAGTAACAGACAGTAGCAGAGGCAGACAGGAAAAAGAAATAATACTCTCTGATGTAGTTGTAATCCTTCTGGTACATGTGGCACAAACACTATTTGACATAATAACACATAAATTAATTTATTTTTTCACTAAATATATTCAGCACATTCTTCGCTTGCATCATCATTAGGTGTTCAGTCCTGGAACTGGTTAGACGCGTACCCTCATTGTTTCCTATTCCAAACAAACCCCGAATTTTGCACAGTCTGCATTTATCACTATCTGCGTGACTACCTCTACTTCTTTTTTCCTATCTCTGCTTGTAATATATCCCGTACTATTCCCCAAAAATGTTATAGAACGTATGTTGCACTTCTATTTCTCCAATCTTTTTTTTCTTTTCCACAGATATCTTTATTCCTCTACTATGTCTATAATCTATTTGTTATTAACCTTGTCTGTCCATGCTATCATTCTTATACATCTGAAGCACATCATTCAGAAGGCTTCTATCTCTTTCTGTCTGTTTTTCTCTTCTCTTTCACCAGCAAAGAAACAACGTCCACTCGCAACGAGTTGTTAGCTAGCATAGAGATGTTAGGGTAAAACTTCGTTGGGTGTTATTTTACAGTTTCATACTTTGCTGATACGAGCTCTATAGAGGGTCAACAAGTTATATCATACTTATAGTTCTATACTTTACTGAATGTATTAGAGAATGTACTACAGTATTATAAAATATAGGGTTAATTGGTCATTATGCATTAGTTTATAGTCTATATACTTAACTGCATACATTTTGTCGACTTTTATTTTAGAGAGTACAGAGTCAAATCGTCTTTTTACATTATCTAGACCTTACTCTGTACTTACATTTATTTTATTGTTACAAATAAAGCTATCTATCCATTTATTTATCTACTTTGCATCAGCTTAGCAATATTTGAAATATTAATACCAGCAGATCTAGTAAGTTAGCATATCGTCTCATCAGTTAAACATATTTCGAAGGGTATATTGCAAAATAACAATACAGACACGCACATCTAAAACCCGAACGATTAGTTAGTCATGCTATTAAAAGACAAAAGCATCAATAACATCATGTCCTTTGTTGGGCATTCAAGCATTGGAAATTTAATGCGATCTATCGCTTCATTTGCAGCTGACAATTAATTTTCTTAAATTTGATACACAGACAATTTATTTAACTTTTAAGCTCGTTTTAGCTGCAAAACGCATCATATCCGTTAACATTTCTAAGAATTTCCTACATAAATTTCACAAGGGTACACGCGTATTTATTACCTTATTTAGCAAGCATCTTATTTGTGCGATTGTAGGAATGCAGAACGCTTTAGAAAACGAAATGCCAACGAATAAGGCTATCCCATTTAAAATCTTACGAGCCCGTAATTTACGGCATGATCTTAACGTGAATTTGTAATTCGCTTTCGCCCGTTGTGAGACTATAAAGAAACACTGATCTTACATTACATTATGATGTTATACTGTCTTATCTACTAAAAGTTGAAATCTTACCCTTGTATATTCGCGAAATTAGAGCCAGTTTCAGGAAAGAGTACGAAGCTTACTGTAATAGAAAGGTTAACAATTTATCAGAACCAGTGGGAAACTATTATATTCATATAACTTTTGATCCATTGATGGATGTCAGTGAAATACACATCTTCAAAATAAGGACTCTTAACAAACAGCATTTACAGAAACAAAATATTATAAGTTATAAGTAGAGGATGGAGCCGATCCTGGTGCAAATCCACCTTATGGAATCCACCTATAGAATCCACCGAATCCACGTGCTTACATTTACATGTAAATTCTTTGGAAGTGAACCTCCTTCGGACATTTACTGGGGATTTCCTCCTTGCTCCCTCTTTGTGGACCTCCTTGTGGGATTTTTACCCTCGTTTTAAGAATTTTTACCGGTAACGTTCTGAACCAAATAGTTTTCTTCCACTAACCATTTCATTTTTCGACATAAATCTATCTTGTTTGGTGTCAATTAATATTAGACTTTTAACCCCTTTCAGCACTGCCGATCTACCCTAGGTTTCTACATGTAAAAACCCACTATAAAGTTTTATTTTAAGGGATTTCCACCTTGCTCCCTCCTTGTGGGACTTTTATCCCGGGCAATCTAACCCTGTTTGAATTGTTTAAATCAAACCACCCTTCGAAAGTTTTTGCGGGATAATTTTAAGAAACCTAATAACACGCATAGACTAAGTTTAGAAATTTTCTCACTCATTTCCTCCTGCCTTCCTAGCTCATCTTTCGAGATAAATCTATCTTGTTTGGTATCAATTAATATTAGATTTTTCTCAGTTATCTGAACTTCTAGGAATTTTTTAGATAGCATCATCCCCCAGGGAGCTAACTTTATTTTAAGATTTTTTATCAGCAGGAATTTCTGCCCGTCTTTATAACTTTTTTAACCACGCGACACATCAAATTAGTCTAGAATTTTACGCAGAATCAGAATCTGAAAATAGATTTTAAATAGTACCACACCTTACAAAGTTACACCCTCTTAAGGCTTCGTACGTTTAAAGTTTTTGTTTATTTAATTTTAACTCGTTTTTGTTTACTTAATTTTAACTCGATCTTTAAATCCTTTTTGGTCACCCGAGATATACGCTTTAACACGGAATTTCCCAACTACCCCCACCTTAACACAAACCTTCTATACAAATTTTTAGCTAATGTATTTATGGAAATGTTATAACGTGATCTAAAATTTACAGCAATATGCAAATCATTTAATTATTTTAAGAATAACATCAAAACTTTGAAAACAATTAAAACACTTTTAATTCTTTTCTGCAGGATAATTTTAAGAAAACTAATAAATCTTCAAAATAAAATCAACTCTAAAAAGCGCTAAAGACAACCAATTATTTACATATTTTTTTCAATACTTTAAAAATCAATTTAGTTTTTGTAAATCAATTTAAATCTTTTGAAGGGAAATTTAATAAAACACTTTAAACCTTTACTAAGGGAATACCAAACTTGTTGTCTACAGGATATTTACTAACAAAGCAATTTAATTTTAAATAACTTTTAAATCATATTTTTGGAAATGGAAGGCTTGAATATTTTCTAAATGAATCACCAAACAAAAGTATATGCTTAGCGGTACTAAAATTAATCATTAGTTTCTCATTTTACGAGCGCTGTTAATTATAGATTAAAATTTAATTTGTTTTAAATAACGAAATCGAATACTTTACATAGAATTTGTGGTTGATTTGTGCAAGACCCTTTAACAGCTGGCGAAGCTAAACGTTTACGGCTTAATGACATACCGTGCTGTTTTTCTTTGTGTCGTAGTAAGTTGTCCATTCTCGTAAAAGCGATACGGCAAGAACCACACTATAAGTACTTTGCTGCTGACAGATGTATAAGCTTAACCCTAGACGATGTTACATTATAATTTGAATTAGGACCGCTATACTTGCGGCCACGTCCCCGATGCTCCACCCGGAGGTACTACATTGGGTTAGACGATGTTACAGCGCGGCATTTGTTCTGGTGCATTTGAGAGCATTTTTTTCAGGTATAGGAAGCACCGCAAGAGTTGCAATTGAAAATATTTTTGGAGGGCATTTTTCTTCGACCAGCTTCTAAGGAGTATGAACTATCATTTACATGTAGCGCCATGGTTTTATATACACTTTGGAAACAACCGAAGATTGCCGAAGATACTCGAAGAGTGCACAAGCGCGGCCACTAAACCAATTAGCATCAATACCGAGTATTCCGTACTTTTGTAGGTTGCTCATTTTCTAGAACCAAATCTTTCGCATAGCGATCGGTAGCACTTAATTATTTCTAGAGCCGGCAAGTACTCCATACCACCCAAATAAGAATTAGATGCTTGGTGTCTGTTAACTTCCGCTTCCTTCGTGTACACCCAGACACATCCCTGCCCATGCGCACTCTTGCCCATGCGCACCCCTGCCCATGCGCACCCTTGCCTATGCGCACCCCTCTCTGTGTGACTGCTATTTTGTGGTGACGTCATAGCCTTTTATAAATAAAGGGCAATGTAATACTATTCTATCAAGTCCTCTATCTCCTTTTCTAGCCAATAGTTTGATACATAGAGGCCGTCTAGGTTTTCGAATTGTAAAATGTACCAAAGTTTGTCTCTATATATATAAAATCTTTGATTCCACCGACAACCACATCCATTCTGTCGTGTAATTCTTGCACCTTGTAACAATCTTTTAATCTCCTTAATCTCCCACTCACGGTTACGTAGTATAATTACCTGTTTTAACAAGACCTATTGAAGAAATGCATACAACAAAACATATACCACTACCACACAATTTTTTTTTTAAATGTACAATATTTAATCAAAAATTAAGTGTGAAACACCAAACAATAAGCTTGTACCAAGTTCTGTTTTTTCTGGAAAGCACTAACAAGATGGGCTAGGACGTAAAAGAAATTAATAATAAAATTTCAAAATCCTATATGTGTTCCGTACAAAGTAAAACTAGCAGATGGTAAGTAGGAAACTTTATTGGAAGAACTACCAGATATATTAGACGGACTCAAAATAGATTATTACTATCTTTTGACATGGATGTAGCCCAAGATTTTGCTGGCATATTTAGCAAGATGGAGATGTGTAATTGTTTGAGCGTGAAGCGGTAGTACAAACTGATTTTAATAAATAATTTTAGCGGAAGTTCCAAACACATAAATAAAGCAAGTGCAAGACAAAAGTACTTACCAATTCAGCATCGACTGCAGAAGATCTACAGGAAACCAATCTTCTACTAGATTCAAGAAGGGCACCCTTCATCAATATAGCTATTGGTGGCGGCGGACGAATTCGACAGACGGCTGCTGAAATTGGAACGGCGACACAAGTTTTATATTATATATTGGAAACAACACCTTTCAAAGCAAAGTCCAAATAGCAACTAAACTTGTACCTTGACTTTCAACATCTGCGAGCTATCAACTAGATAAATAAACTATATACAAATGTTAGCATTTCTACTTTAAATAAAATTACCTTAATGGCGCCAACAGTAATTTTTTAACTACAAACCATGCCTTTTGCTACAAGGGCGAATACGAAGAAAACTGCAATATTATAGTTGACAACGATAAAACTGTGGGAATCGCTTGTTTAACATGGCTAACAACCAATGCAAGAATTAAGATATACAACAAATTTGTGTGTTAGATAACAAGTCCTGGTGTTAATAAAAAACTTGGAAATCATATACTATATATTTTACGTGGTTCAGATGCACGTTTAAAAGAAACATTCGCGTCTACTTTCACCAAAGTAAATGATATTACGCAATTGGAAGCTACAACTGTACAATTGGAAGCCATGTCAGTGCGGAACAGGTGTAGAACCGCCACTGAAATTAGTAAACGCCGCTTTACGGCGCTGCCCTTTATAGTGACGGGTGCAAGAATATGAGAAGCTACCCGCTTCAAACACCCTTGCGCAGGAACACTTTATGTTTATCAAAAGTAATACTCAACTTGTATTAAACTGTGCAATTTACTGGCATAAAATATATCTTTTTAGACGAGACATAAAAAACTCTTGACATATATGTAACAATTCATAATAATAATAAATCGCCTACTACTTAAGTTTTAATACATATGAGGCGCGTTTGCAACAACAGGTGTATAATCCCTTAAAAGACTGTTTAACCTTATTGGAAGATAGTAAGTTATACTTCCTAAAGGCGCCAATGTACTCGGTGCCACCAAATCTTCCGCATAGCGATCGGTAGCGAGTAATTATTTCTAGAGCCGGCAAGTACTCCATACCATCCAAATAAGAATTAGATGCTTGGTGTCTGTTAACTTCCCCTTCCCAGACACAAGGACGGGCAGAAATCCCTGCTGGTAAAAAATCTTAGAATGAGGGTAGCTCCCTAGGGAATGATGCTATCTAAAAAATTCCTAGAAATTCAGATAGCTGAGAAAAATCTAATATTAATTGATACCAAATAAGATGGATTTATCTTGAAAGATGAGCTAGGAAGGCAGAAGAAAATGAGTGAGGAAATTTCTAAACTTAGTCTATACGTTTTATTAGGTTTCTTAAAATTATCCCGCAGAAAAATTTCGAAGGGTCGTTTGATTTAAACAATTCAAACAGGGTTAGATTGCCCGGGATAAAAGTCCCACAAGGAGGGAGCAAGGTGGAAATCCCTTAAAATAAGACTTTATAGTGAGTTTTTACATGTAAAAACTTAGGTTAGATCGGCGGTGTTGTGAGGCGGCGGTTCCGTGGCGTAATGGTATGTGTGTGACTACTATGTCCAAGGTCCAGGGCTAGAATCCCGACACGGTCCGCTTGAAAAATGTTAGGCAAGCATTTTTCACAAAAATACACCCTCGTTCGGATGAGAGGTAAAATAGAGGTCCCGTGTGTGAGTGTTGTCACTCACGTTAAAGATTCCTACCTTGCTTGGAATATCAAGGGTTCGGCAAAAATTCCAAATTTTCCAGGTAAAAAAAACTCGCTTCCTGGCCAATGTAGTACCTTTGGATGGAGCATTGGAAAATCACATATAAGGGCGTTGTGAGACGCTAAAAATTTAATATTAATTGACACCAAACAAGATAGATTTATGTCGAAAGATGAAATTGTTAGTCGAAGAAAACTACTTGGTTCAGAATGTTACCGGTAAAAATTCTTAAAATAAGGGTAAAAATCCCACAAGGAGGTCTACAAGGAGGGAGCAAGGAGGAAATCCCCAGTAAATGTCCGAAGGAGGTACACTTCCAAAAAATTTACATGTAAATTCTCATAAGCAGGTGGATTCGGTGGATTGTATAGGTGGATTTGCATCAGGATCGGCTCCATCCTCTACTGTTATAGATACTACTGAAATTATAAAACAAAACTGTATTATTAATCATCATGATCGTTATTTATTCAGTCCTAGAACTGTCGGAACGCGTACTTCCGTTGTTTTCTATTCTCAGCTAACGTACACATTCACCTCAAATTTCCACAGCCTATATCTTTCATTATCTATGCGCAATATTCTAATCTAGACGTACCTCTAACTCTTTTTTTTCCTTTCTCCGCGTCTAATATACGTCGCGCTATTCCCTCTGCCTTAGTATGCGTCCTATCATCCTGTCTTTCCCATTTTTACCGTTTTCCGCATATTTCTTTCTTTTTCTGCTACTTTTAGTACCTCTTTGTTCTTAACTTTGTCTGTCCATGATATCTTTATCATACATCTGGAGCACCACATTTCAAAGGCTTGTATAGTTTTACTGTCCGCTTCTACTGTCCACATTGTTTCGTTCAATTACACCCTACCGAATGGTTTTTTTTTATTTTATGGTTCCTTATAAATACTTCCGCGCTTTCATTCCAATATACCGTAACTATCTGTCATAAGAAACGCCCCTCACTGCGTCCGCTAATAAATGCTATCAATCTATTTCTTTAAAAAGCATTGTAAAACGCTGGAAATAAATACTTATTCAACATCCTGTATGTTTTAATTTGTACAACTATTATCTTGTAAATATAACCATTGCTCTTGTAATAGAACAACAGTTTATTTATCAAAAACGTGGCTCTCAGAAATATTATTTTAGCAAATATATTGGATTATTGATGATTTCCAAAGAATGCATTCGTTCTATTTTTAAACAGGAATACAAGTTTCGATAACATAAAATTCCTTCAAAAGTACTTAATAAGCACAATGTAGTCAAATTTGCCGGTTTGGTTATCTAACAACGACGCTTAAAGGTGTTTTGATAACACATGTTATTAAAATATGGGGATTGCTTATCTTTTCATGGTCCAGAATTTCATTCATTTTCAATTCTACTTTCGGCGGTGCAACACACACTCTCTACAGGGTTAACACCGTTTTGTCTTCAGGAGCAATGCACCCATTTTACGGTTTCACGAACAAGAAGATCTTACTGGATGCGTTGGTAACTCCTGGAGCATTGATTCATACTAACGAAGTTTTCTTTTTCGCTCTTCGGCATAGTCTGATCTGTCTTTAGTCACAGACTCCTTTGGATCTTCACTGTAACCACTAAAAAGCTGGTTACCTGGTTACTGCCTCCGGAAATGTTTCTGCCAAAAGAATTTTCGTCATGTCTGACACGGTATATGTAGCTAAAATCATGGCAACGTGTAATGCTGAAAGAACAGTTCCAGTTTGCAGTTATTGAACCCGGATCGATGGTGCTTGTTGCAGTTGCTGTAAAGATTTTGCCTGTTCCTGTTCGTGCATCTGCTGTTGGCAAGGAAGCAAGTCCTAACGCGGTTGAAAGTCACCTTCAGATCTTTCTTGTTGTTGATTGTAGCAATTAAGTTTAACCGCTACCGTTTATGAGTTTTTTTCTTATGCAACCTGTTGCAGACACACTACTACCACGCATGCTGGCGCACGAAGTGCATTCCAACAGTTATCTGGTCTGCCGTGGAATGCCAAACCCTATCAACTCATTTATAAGTGTTTATGAAGATTAAGGATTATACGATAATACGGTTGCCTTACTTAACTATACATAGAATTGTCTTTGTAAAATACGTATTAGGGGCAAAATAGTCTACATTTTTTTATTTAGCATTTATTTACAACATCAACCTTCAGGTTTTTAAGTAAAGCGAGTTACTAGGTTTTGAGATCGATCTAACTGCAATTGAAATTTTAAAAAGATATGGAAAAACACAGTATTGGATTGCTAGGTTATAATAAAGTAAAACAATGCTTTTGAAATGTTTATTTACTGAAATACAGTGCTAACTCAAAACAGTTAGTAGAATAATGTAACTAAGCTATATTACAGTAGGTATAACAAAATTAGCAGACAGAAGTGAAGCAGAGGTCTTGAACACTATCATTTATTGGTAATACCAACCAAAACAATGTTTTTCTTTGTGGCATATGTTGGCAGAGCTGATCCACGATTTTTTGTTTTTCCTTTGTGTTTATTCTTCTGTCACATGTCAACTTTATAGGATTTTCCAAACGGCGTTAACTTTTAAGGAAGTCTGATTCGATAAAATCTTTTTGATTGTACGACTTCTTGTAGAATAGATGTCTGCTCCCTTTCATGAGTTCACCATTTGTGATGTTCTCTAGCAATGGAATATTGCTTTCTCCCTCTTTGCCTACTCTTCGACGTTGTTTATTACCATCCTTAAAATCAATGAAATCTTGATGCTGCGATGAAACAGAAACATTGTTTTCGATGATTTTCGTATTACATCAACCATGTCATTCATATCAAGCACTTTTTGTTCTTTTTTCCGTTCCGAACCCATTCGTCCATGGACGGAATCTGCTTTATGAAAGAATGACCCGGTTCAAAATATTTAAAAATGGTACTGGATGGACCCCAATTACAATTCACTATACAAGTCATAGATGAAAATAATACCCAATTCTTGTTCTGAGCTGAACAATTATTGGCTCAGAATATGAAATGCATGACATGTGGAAGTGCATTTTTAATAACATTATAGTACGCACTTGTCACGTCAGGAGCATTACGACTTTGAATTGCCTCGTTCCAAAGAATACAAATATTTTTTTCATCATGCAAAGCGGCAAAGGTTTCGTTAAAAATTACCAGTCGAGATACGAATTACGAATTTTAAATTGTCATTTTAGGAAGTATTAATACCTTTTTCATGTCAACAGTGAACATATTATATTCATGTGACCACTTAAAATTTTTGTCTTTTGAATACTCTTTTCTAGCAGCAATATATCTTTCTTTATGCGCTACGTAGTTTTTACACACCTGACAATTTTCAATACCATGATGATTGTCTTTGTTATGGTTTAGGTAATTGGAACAAACTGAACAATCATCTTGTGCTGGAGTATCACGCCCTATATTCATTGATTCAAACACTGATCTGTACTTTTCATAAGATACCTTGATGTTCGTAATACAGAAGTCTCTTCACAAAATTGTAATATTCAGTTCGCATGGAAGGTATCTCCTATTGGGAGCATGAACAAAATTATAATATAACAACAAGATTGATTATATAATCCTATGTCGTTTTTAATCTTTTGATCTTAAACATCTTTATTGTCTTGAAATATCTTCCTTGCTACCTTGCCCCGGTCATCGGTTAATTTAATTTCTCCACATAATGCATTTTTTGCTTTAAAATGTTCGGTAATCATTCCATTTATTTTCATTCCCAATGTACGAAGAAACATTACCTTGCAGACTGATGTACTTTCTTTGTTGAGAGTTCCTAGCTGAGGCAAAAATATTAGTATGTGCTATTCCGATTGTAAATATTTGTTGACGACGTTTTCACACTTTCCTCTTTAATGCAGGAGTCCAGAAACAATCGCCGTTGAAATACATTGAAGTTACAAAATTTGTCCAAAATATTTTGCCTTACAGCTTCGTCGACTTTTTCACTAAACTTTTTCCGGCATTATATTGCACAAGGCAGACAAATTTTTCGTGTATTCAAATTATACTCAATGTTTGATTTTTCCGCTTGTCGTTTCAGTTTTTTCTTTTTTGACACAAATTTGAGTGAACTTTCGACTATATTTTGGACCATGTCATACCATTTAAGCGATTAAAAGCAGAACTTGCATCTATTACACGTTCCACTTTTTAACAATTGAGGTTATGTTGCATGTCAGCTGGTAAAATCTCAGTAGTAAAACTTAGTAAGTTAACCTAGTAACTATTAAATACATAAAACAGCTAATATATTAATATTTACTTCCCATAACTAAACATAGTATCCCAAGAAACTATAATATGTCTTAGTGATATCCGTGACATAATATTTTTCATTTACAGTCACATAGTCCTTTCCTCCAAATTTTTAATTTTAACCACGGTTTTCGAATTACTATGTTGTGGTCAGTGTCTATATCTGCCTCTGGGTAGCTACAATCTTTTACTGGAACTTAAACCTTTGCCGAATAGGAATGTAATCTATTTGATAGCTCCTTATGTCTCCTGGCATCTTCCACGTGTATGATTTTGAAATATGGTGTTTGTGATGATTAAATTGACTTTGTCGCAAAATTTTACCAACCTATTTACTCCTGTCGTTTCTCGTGCCGAAACCAAATAAACTTACTACCGCTCTTTCCCTACCCTCATTTACCACTGTCTTAAAATTTCTTATAATTATTAAATTTCCTTGCCCTTTTGCGAATCTTAGTATGTCTTCGATAAATTTGCAAATTGCTTCTACCGCTTCCTTACTGTTGCTAGAGGTGGGCATGTATACTTGTATTATTACTGTATTTACCAGTTTAGATTCTAATCTAACCACGTGTGTTCTTTTGTATGTAATTTTGTACACAGTGTCCTATCTTTTTTACAAAGCTATCCCCCACACCCGAATTTCTTTTCTCTAAATTCTGTATGAATTACTCTAAAATCTCCAAAAATCTCTCGCCTCAGGCTACCAACCTTTCCTAATCCCTACTATTTCTAATGGTAGCCTATCCATTTCAATTTTCAAATCCTTTAACTTACCTACTTGCTTCATTTTTCTGATATTCTACGTTCCTACCCGCAAAATGTTTCCGACTATTCTTTTAAAGTTGTCGATCACATCCTCTGAAGTACTCTCACCCCTCCTGAGATTCAAATGAGGTCTATTTTTACTTTGGAATCGTTTACCCCAGAAGATTCCATCATGGTAAAAAACACTATGTACTTGGGAGATAACGTGGTCGTTTCCTGTTGTTTTCCATATCGCGGTAGTGTGTCTTAGAATGCCATACCGACCTCAAGGTCTCTTCAGAAAGAACTGTGCCTTCTTTAGAGGGCCTCTCTTAGTCTGGTTTCTCACTATAGACCTCACTAATTTGGTTCGACTTTTTAGCTCTTTAGCCCATTGAAACACGCAAGCCATTCTATCCGTTCTAGTATTCTAGAATTTCTTCGAGATGCAGATCTGTTCAGAACAGGTATTATTAATAGTCGTTAAAAAATATAAGTAAGCTTATAGTTTGCAAAGATGTCTTTAAGACTATCTGAGTTGGATTTTTAATTGAAAACTATTTAAAACATCAAGCAGTTTCTCACTGTCATTGATAGTTTAAATAATATATGCAAATTTATGGTTGGTCTTTCAAGTAAAGGTTATCTACTTAAAATGGATTTATGTAAGGAGTAATCGAAGTTTTAGTGTGGGATGGTTTGTAGTCTGAGAAATCATTTATGTTAGAAATATTATAAAAGTGAGTTCTCTCTAGTGTAGTTGAGATTAGAGTGTGACATATTTGGAGGTTAAAGGGAAGTCGTTAATAGATGATTTCTCTTGGAGCATCATAAAAATTGGATAACGAATAGAATATTGAGTCTCTTTACAGACTTGAGTTATTCTGTCAAAGAAGATTTCGACAGAGTTTTGCCTGATAACGAGAAGCAAATTAAGAGTTGGAGATTATGATGTTTTTGACGTCATTTGAGTTGTTGGTATTGATGTTTTGAGTTTTAAGTAGTTCCTGTAATTATTTATTTGTTGCCGATGTGTAGAAACACTTTTGGTTTCTTAACTAACAAACCGGTCTTCGGCGATTTTCTTATGTTCTTTGGTGACCTACTCTTTCGAATATTTTTTATGTCTCTGTTGTGAAAGGCTCCACAAATTTTAGCGTACCAAGGCCGAAGAGTGTCGGAGTTTGCCAAATTTGACGTGACCGATTTATAACTTTACTTATTTTATCCCATTTGGACGTTTGGTGTGCGTGGTTACTGAGTGGTTACCGAGTCACATATTTATGTATGAGCGACTTCCCTACTTTCATGTTTTTATTTTTGGTATCTTTGATATGATTGCTGTAATAGTAATTATTGTCTGTGGGTTTTATTACTTATTTTAGTTTTAGAGACTGAAAACCATTCTAGACCGTTGAGTCTAAATTTATCACTATATATTTTTCTTCTTTAGAAGCAGGCTGCGTGACAGTTATTTTCAAATCACCTGTTGTTTGCTTTTCTTTTAATAAAATTAAATTCTTAAATCATTAAGATGTAAACTATTTTACTTTGTTCGATTTCCTGGCTCTAGTTCTTGTTATCTTGTTTATTATTCAAATGCATTTCTTATTTTTGAACTTGTATAATTTGCAAGATGTATCTTATGGTTACAAAGGTCATACGTTACTCGTCGTCTTGGGCGATTTAAATTTTAAAGCAGAACATATTACATTAGCTCTTGGTGGTGACAAGTTATGCCAAAAGGTTCCTAGTGGCCGTGTGTAGCCGTTAGTTTTGTGAATAGATCTATCAGCAGTAAGTTTTTAAAAATTTATACAGTTTTAATTTCTTAGGGAATGATTTCGATTTACAGCAAAACCAAAGAACAAATACTGTTTCATGTAGTTTATATGTAACTACGACAGTATGTCGTATTTTAAATTTAGCATTTAAGTTTTGCTCGTGTGATGTCTGGTCATTACATTTAGTTGTTGTTCCTCAAGGAATAGTGGATAGATGCTGCTACAGTTTAGTTCAAAACTTTTTTATGCTGCGGTCAACTCATTATGGCAGATGAGTATTCTCATTACGCGCCAGAATGTATGTTTTTTATTTCAGCTCTCAGAGAGTTTTATATATCCTGTTTTGACTTACGTACAATTTGCATTTCTAAAGAATTGATTATTTTATTTAATCATGCGTGCCAAATCTAAATTACCAGTTCTGTACCTGATATGAAGTAATGATTTAACGTCTTTCTTAAGAACTTATCAATATTATAAAAAAGATAAACCTATTTTTAATTAAGTATTTTCAAGCTACTAAAAAAAATTTTTGTGAACGATATGCGCATCTTGTGACAAATTATTAATTTTGTTGTTAAAAGAACTTAAATTTATTAAGAAAATGAAATATTCTAGATACCAGTTTATTTGTTTTGTAGCCAGATAAATAAAAATACTAACTTATAATCAATGTCTTTTACAAGTTCTGAAACTAAAATTTATATTTTATTTTGTTAAGAACATTAAATACATTAGACTTACGATTTCTAGCTTAATTCTTTTGGCTTTCAAGTTATTCATAAATTTAGAGACACCTAGATATCACCTCCAAGTTTAATAGTCCTTCCATAGATGCTTATAAAGGTAAGGAAATATTTTCATTTTAGGATATTATGAGTATATACCAATTATTTAATTCTTTTATGGTTTTTGATGTAGTATAAGATTTATGAGTTAGCAACAACTCCGTTGACTAACTGTTCCAAGTAGTTTTGTTTTATGTGTGTTAAGTTTATTGAAAGAGTGAGAATGTTTAACGTATTTTTAGTTTATCAAATTTAAAAAGGTAAAAATTGGTGTGCTTTGAGTGTTTAGAAAAACTAATTTATTTCATGTAAGAATTTCTAAAAAGCAAGGTTTAGTGTCTTGTTTCGTCTTTTATTCGAAGGGTTCTAAATCCCTTCTTTACTTTTAATCCTGGTAAAGTGGAGCCCACTCCGTTTTTTAGTTTGGCCCTTTATATCTTTACCCCACGTCCATGCTTCCGCGATTCTAACCTCGACTAGCTATTTTCCCTTGTAAAGTTTTTCAATTCACGGTAACCATTTCTTCTCCGTCTGTGGGTAGATTTCAGAAGAAAAATCTCTTATTAACATCTTAACGGCACTTTTAATCAATACTTCACCATTTAAACGTATAGTACACGTCTCAAAGTTAAAAGTGTGCCATAACAGATTTTACTAAAGTAACCTCGATAGAGTTTTCTTTTCATATATAAAACACAAACCTTTATCAAGTTACTCATTCGGCCGAAATACTGTTTACTATGTTTTATTTATGCTACACGTATAAACGTACGCGCACACACACTTGCACATGCACGCACACGCACACACACGCGTTTTGTCAAAGCTATTTCATCTCTGCTTCTGTTGTAGCAAACGCTTCTGTCAATTGCTAAAACTATACCATGATAACATATTTGTTTGCTGCTTCAATTTCTAGGAATACATTAACGTCAGTTGCACTACTTTACGCAGACTTCCAATTTTATTCCGCATTATTCGAGCTACTTCTTAGTGTAAATTTTCGGACCAATTCGGCTGACACTTGCAGCACATATATCTTGTAGATAACCCACCTATACATTTTTCAGTACTTTATCAAGAGGTGTCTTTACACCCAAGTTTTTTTAAAACATCAATACTCGCTTGATTGAAAACCAACCGTCATGTGAAGCACGGCAAACGTCATTTCTCTTTCAGTGCCGTCATGGTATTTTGTTTTACGAAACAATTATTCAAGCTGATGAGTTTTATTTGCTCATTTTGCTGGTGGATTTCATTACCAGATACCTTTATCGGACCAATTTGATTATTGTAGTTTTTGGTGCCTGCTGTCATCGGTAGCTGCCGTCCTACTGAAAAGAATAACTTCTATGAGTAGTGCATTCATGAAAACATGGTGCTACACATCCAATACTTAGTAAATTTTATAGTATAAGCATGCAAACTTCTATATAAGAGCAGATTATCACTTACAATCATGTCCTCCTACGGCGGAGTCGATTTCTCAGGTATTCGTGGTTTGGTTCTCAGCAGATTTATGATGTAGTGCTTGCCGATCGTAACTGTTGTGCCCTAAAGGAAGCCTGATATATTCCCCGGAAATGACAAAAAACCCCAGCGTATATTTATGTATTTGTATATATTAAAATCATTCTAATCTTCCTACGAAACTAATAATTTATAAAATAGACAGAACCGATCCAGGAAGCAGAGGGAATTACTTTGCTTTTTTACAAAAAGTAATATAGTTTTATGAAATATAGGAAATGGAAACTGAATATCCAATAATTGAAAAAAACGTTACGAATTAATTCACTTAACACGTAACAACGGTTATCAATTCAAGTACTTTGTTTCGCATCAAAATCGTACATCTGCAACGCTTAGTAAATCTTGTTACCAGACTTTCTAGATTACAACATGCGGAAGGCGTAATTTTGTACTATTTAAATATTTGTATATCCGCTGGACTATTTAACAGTGGTAAGTACAAACAAAAACAAAACTAACAAACACAAAACACACATACACACACACAAAAATTCTTCAATCGACCAAATGACAACAAGTGAACTAGCAAATACTGCAACGAAAGAGACTACAATAATAACACAAAGACGCTCCTAGAACTACCAAAAACCCACCCACTGACGACTTTCCAGGGGTCGGGCCGCTGAGGCACCAGGAGCTAAATCAAATAATAAAAACTATGCAACTTAAATTAAGTGAATATGTACAGTAATACTACGTGCGTGCGCATAAGCAACATCGTCTCACCCGGATCGACAAGCTTCTGCGTAGAGTAAGTTTAGTTTTTAATTTAGTTGTAAGCTAATAGATTGGGACTTTTGAAACTAACACTTAGATTTAGTACCTAAGCTGTTTAAGAAACAACAAAAGGGCAAACACACATGTATTAATAACTCGACCCCTGACTAATCCACATTGCAACTAATCTTACGTGAAAACCTTGATCTAACTTTTGGGAAAACACCTTGGCAATAACACATCCGAGACTGTACGTGGTCCCCTGGTTTCCGGCTGCCGACGGCCAGGACGCGTGCAGGAATGCGAACTTCTCGGTTTCTGATTTCCGGCATCCGACGGTCGGGAACTGGAGAGAGAAGCAGTCCCATGACACCATTCTATGACACCACTACATACAGATAAATACACACACACAGTTTTACACTCGCACAAACCTCACCAGCACAAATGCAAATACACAAACACGCAAACACACTGGGACTGTATGTGATCCCTGGTTTCCGGCTGCCGATGACCAGGACACGTGCAGGAATGCGAACTTCTCATTTTCGGCTGCCAACGGTCGGAAACTAGAGGAAAAGCAGTACAACAACACTATTCTACGGCACCACTATATACAGACAAACACACAAACATGCACAGTTTCACACCCGCACATAAACATCACCAGCACAAATACAAATACGCAAACACGCAAACACACTGGGACTGTACGTCACCCCCTGGTTTCCGGCTACCGATGGCCAGGACACGTGCAGGAATGCAGACTTCTCGGTTTTTGATTTTCGGCTGCTGACGGTCGGAAGCTGGAGGTGGAAATAGTCCCATGGCACCACTACATATAGACAAATACATACATACAATTTCATACTAGCACACACATACACACACACACACACACACACACACACACACACACACACACAGAGTGATTTAGAAAAACTTAACAACTTAATAAATATCTCATTTTAACTTTTAACATCGGGTTAGTTAGGGAACGGGTCAGGTCTGTTTTAATTTTTTAGGTAACAGACTTGTTACGTATACTTCAGGCACTCGCTAATAAGTATACGAAATAAAATTAAAGTTTGGTATATTCGTTAGTTCGCTCCGATCAATTTAGGAGTCTCAAAGGATATCATCCCTGAACGGTTAGCGTAGAATATGGTGCAATTTCCGAACTAGCAACAGTAGTGGGCCGTGGGTAGTTGATGGTTACCGCTGAAAATAAGAGGGCGCCAATTGCAGTAAAGGCCACTAAACACCATACCTTAAGAGAGAACAACTTGGTCTCTGCAATCAAACTTAATTGTCCCTGATACTATAAATGTTCAAGTAGATCCGATTCAATCAAAACACAATTATATACCAAATTATTATACCTATATTCATGAATCAATATATATATGCTCACAAAAAATATTTACACTCCCAATCAACTTGGCTTGAGCCCAAAATCACATTTAATTAACACTAAAATATATTTACAGAGAGCAGAGAAATTATTCAGGAGTACTTGTACCACACTATGAATATATTAATCAAGATTAATGCAGATATGATTATTATTATTCAGGGTAGTGCACTTTCCTTGTATGTTAGGCAATCTGTCAATCCGGTTTGCAACCCCGGTATCAGGTTATAATATTGTTATACAAAAAGAGAGTGGTCCAAGCATCTGCTGAAAGCTAGAACTTACTGCATACAAGTAAATATGTAATTTAATATTGTAAGTGACTATCATATAAAATATAAATTCTCTATACCCTATTTTACTCAATTAATCATTAAAGTATATATATTTTGGTACTATAGTACATTCCCCCAAAAACAAATTAATTAAACATGCACAATATGCACAAAAAAACCATTTAAATAGACAAACAATAAAAACCTGTGATAAAAGTGCCAGATGTCCAAGTCTGCTGGATTGCGTCCTCAACGACCAAACCAGTTAGCTGTAAGATGAGTCTGATCTTGTATCACCAGATACAACGTTGGACAGGATGCTCCATATGATTCCCAACCGAAATAAAGAATTTCCCACGCATAAAGAATACTCCGTACCAAAAAAAAAAATACTCCGTACCAACGAACCCTGTACACACAAATTAAAATTTGAAGGTTATTGCTGCAATTACTTACACTTTTCTAAGTGGTTCCACTTTATAATAATCAACAAAATTATTTGTAACCACGACAAGTCACACGACCAATAATCGATAATGCTAAAAAGTTTTATATTTTAGATTTCAATCCTTACTGGTAACTAAGTACTCACCAAGTGCTAAATGTCTTCTACAAAATAAATTTCTTAAGCCAGGAAATTTTTCTAATACTCTTTATAAAATTCTCCTGGATGAGAAAAGGGTGCCCCAAACTAATTTGTATAATTAACTTTATTTTCAGGACCACTCCATGAAAATTACAATAGGGCGTGCCTCTTCTAAGACTTGCACAAAGTATATGCTGCACCAAACAAGATCGATGTAATGTGTATATTACATTTTATATCTTGTTGATAAGAACAAATGGTATCGGGTTATAATATATGGTTGAGCCTAACAAATAAATTCCTCGTTGAAGGTCGGCACTAACAAAGTTCAATATTCAGATAATCAATACAGTCAAGGTGTATTTGATTATCGTTGTCTGAATCAATGTTATTTAATAACATTGTTTTAGTCCACTTAAATAAAATAAAGCAATAATTAATTTAAACCAAGCTTTTTAAGAACGATTTGACATTCGACAAAACAACTAAACTAAATAACGGCATGGTAGTATCTTGCAACCCGTCGCCAAATTATAACATTTAACCTTAGGCAACATGAACGAATTACGTTTCTAAAAGTAAATTGTAGCGAGGCATAAATGACACGTTACAGACTAATAAAAATAAAGTTTAATAAAAATAAAAATGAGGAGTCCCTACAATCAGTATCCAATACAAATTTGTTTTATACCTGTGGTCGGCTTTAAATGGCACGCTCCATCTTTTGGCGAAGTTGGCGTGTGACTACCAAATCCCAAGACCCTGTGGATCAATTCTCGAAATCTTTCGACTTTGATTCGTATACGGACAAATAGAACAGGAATTTACGTATACGGAATTGAAAGTGCATTCTTGAATTTACTCAGTAGAGCGGTCGAATTCTTGAACTGGCAACGCAGCAATTGTCGTTTATTTGGGAATCTTTCCATTCAACACTGAAAGGATAACATCAACATTAAGATGCAGCAATTTGAAAAAGGTAGTTCGCACATGTCATGTTCTTCTTTGAAATTGAGCATTAATTAACTAAAAATTTATAGGTTATATTGACAAATGTCATTCGTTTCCGTTCGAAAAGAGAATCCGAATGCTAAACCACCGCTTGATGTAAATCCGTATGCGAGTCGCATTATAAACACCAGAATGCAATTCAGGTAAAACCGTTCGAAAAAGTAGGCTTTCCGTATACGAATTATTTCAACAATCTCTCTCCTGTTCTATTCCAAACACCGACGGCTTAAAAAATGTTAGAGGAACACTTCGCAGACTAAATAAAGTCTCGTCTATATTGTTCCGCACGTTGAAGATATAGTCCATTCGCATTAACTTTAGGATGACGTCACAACTGAATAAAATACCACATTGCCAATGTTAGCTTACATCATAATATATTTATTGAAAAATATAGGAATATTCCCATTGGCAAGAAGAATTGGTGGCAACACCATACAGAACTGCCAACATTTATTTTGTTAAATGACAGTATTCCAAGTGCAAATCTGGGTATTTATTTGCATTCGGTTGCCAACACTTAAATACTGCATTTGACCTCATCCTAAAGTTAATTTGAATGGACTATACCTACTGTGCTTAATATAGCATAACTTCAGTTAAATTCTAAATATCCAGATGAGTACAACTCGATTTCTTGTCGATTTTTAATGGAGCATTGGGGAATTCAAATTTACAGTAGGTTCAAACTACAACCACTGTATTGATTCAGCAATTAAAATCATTTTTACAGTTGTCGTTCCAATCATAAACTTGTTTTCTCCGTTAATATTTACAAAAGTTTTACGTTATTTGCACACTGTAGTACAAATTATCTATTATATGTTCATAGTCCCAAACAGACTATGAAGGTGATAGCTGGACAAGTAATTAAGTTGAATGATCTTCATTTCTGATGTGCCTTATGGAGAACATGATCAAAATATCCATCACTTTTCTTTTGTTTTAAGTGTATTCCTAAAGGATATGCGGTCCTATTTTATATAGTGATTCTAAAAAAAAAGGGTTAAACGTTGATTGATAATTATAACTATGATAGGATTAAACAAGTAATAAGCAAAACAGTGCATATTTATTTATACATAATAACAATGATCGAGTCCACAGAAAAAAATTTAAAAAAATATTTAGAACAATACTAAGCTTTTGATTTGACTATATTATTAAAACATGTTGCAATTTTAAATGCCTTATTGCATTCATCAGTGTCATCTAATAAAACACATTCTTTCAAAATTAGGTTTAATTTGTTTTGATCAAGTCCTGGCTTTGGTCGGGCCTTAATATTTTCTACATTAATTTTTGCGTCTTCAGACATATATCCAGCTTTTACTAGCATACACTTTATAAAGCACTTTGCGTTTCTATCGTCCAGAAGTTTCCCCCCAAGTATATCATTGGCATCATTCTCATCTATACCAATTTCGTTAACGCAAACCTTCTTGTTTGTTTGAATGCGCTCCTCATATTCTTTTAGGTCCTAAAATGTAATATTTAAATAAAAGTTGAAAAGTAATTAAAAACTGGCATAAAATACAATAAAATGTATGCAAGAGTAGAGAAAGAAGTTCTTAAGTAAGGAAAACTCTTACTCTTTGTTATAAGATTTTTATATCGATTAGTTTTTGTTACAAACCTGAAAAATACAGTGCCAAAATCGTTATTTTTATCTTGAACTAAATGTAATGCAATTTTAACCCAAAATCTTTTAAGGAACGAGTTCTAAATGTGTATCTTAAAAACCGTATCTTAGAAATTGGTAGATAAAACTGACAATGTCCACACGACTATTAGCTTTACGACTAATAGCTTTCAACAGAAGTCTTACTAACGAAATCTTTGTGATAGGATATAATAGATACTTATTTATTTTCTAACCAGTTTTCGGCATGCTGTCTGGCAATTTAAGCCTGCCTGAACCAGTTAGAATAATGTCGGTGCAATTAGGATTTGATTTATTGTTTGAATGTGTATGTTTTCTTTCTGTGTGTGTGCGCGCGCGTGTGTGTGTGTGCGTGTGTGGTGTGTGCATGCTTCGTCGAGTATGTGTGTGCATATGTGGATGAGTGTGTGTGTGTGTGTGCTTTTTTAGTACTGTGTTTGTACTTGCTGTTTTTATTCAGTCTCGACCATCGGCAGCCGGAAGTCAGAGACCGAGCTGTTCGCGTTCGCAATGCACGATTTCTGTTTCGACACACGGAAACCGGGGTTGGTGCTCTAATTATTTGTCTGAGTGTATGTGTGTGTGTGTGTATGTGTGTTGTGTGTGTGAGTGTGTGTGTGTATATGTGTGTGTATGCGATGTGTGGAGTATGGTCGCGATGTATTTGTAGTATGTGTTTGTCTGTGTATATGTGTTGTTGCTTTTTCGCAGTATTCTTACTCGGTCTCGACCGTCGATAGCCTAAAATCAGAGACTGAGCTGTCAGCAGTCATAGCGCACGTCCACGATTGTCGGCACCCTGAAGCCTGGGTTTGCTTATACACCACACCGTCCCTTAGTGCTCGCGAGTGTTGTATGTGTGTGTGTGTGTTGTGTTTTGTTTTATGTAAGGTTGTTATTTTATTTGCACGTCCACTGTTCTAGCTAGGTTGTGGACAGTTTTAGGTTTCGAATACAGTCCGTTTTCCTATTTTTTGTTAATTATATGTTAGTGTATAATATCTTATTCTAGTACAATATGAAAACTAATTTATACCTATTCTAAATCTAAGGTTAATATTACTTTTGTATAACTGTCAACCTAACGTTTATTAATTGTCTTCTTACTACATTTTTTTGTATATATTTTTATGTTACAATAAATAATCGAGTAGGCCAAGCAAGGGTATAAGAACAAGCGTCTTTAGCGCAGACCTTAGTCTGCTTCGTCGTCTCGCTCTGACAGGTTCAGTATACTTTTAGTGCTACGCCCGTAGCCAGTGTTAAGTTGTACTGATACCAAGGGTCGTGCCCATAGCCGACATGCACGTTACCGTATAAGGACGCTGTGCCCACTGTCAGCGTTTGTATACACTAGCTCTCGTTTAATCGCACATAAATTTTGGCGAAGGTTAATATATTAATATATTCGAGCAGGAGAGTCTTTTTTTATTCTACCAGGTAAAATAGTCCAGAAACGGATTTTTGAATTGGTATTTAAAGTTCTGCCTCTGTTGTAGAGGGAAGTTTGCTTGAATATCACAGCAGATAAAAATTGACGCACAATAAGTAGGACTTGACGGTAATTATTGGCGGCCCACCCAAAAAGTGTACTGTTCTACGAAAGTCACTCGATATTAGCACACAACATAAAATTGGCGACACAACTAGAGTGGCTTGATTTAATGTTCAGGCTTGATTTTTTTTGTAAAAAGGTTAAACATTAGGAGCATAAATCAGTTAAATATTGCAAATTGTTTGTTTAGTGTAACTTTTTGCATAATTTTTTAATAAAATAGAAAGTTAGAAAGTAAAAGCAGAATCAACTATGAGGAACCTAATAAAAAATCAGGAATAGTTAAGTCAACAATTTGATCAGAAATTTGAGAAAAGTTAGGAAAAATTAATCAGAAATTAAAACAAAAGCGGAAAGAATTAAAAGAAATAAATAAAAGATTAGATAATTTCACGTTGTTCATAAGACAAAAAGTTTAGAGAGTCATAAACTTAAGCATGTCAGAGACAAAAATGGAAATAAATACGAGGTTGATGATGTTGATATTACTGTAAGGAATCTACAAGAAATAGCAGAGGGATTGAGCAGACTACTAGGGTGAAACTTTGTCAAGAAGAACAAAGTATAATAGTACTAAATACAAAAGTTATGAAAAAGCTTGATAAACTGGAGATAGAAATAGACAATTTAAAGAAGAAAACTGGTGAAAATCAGGGAGATAGTTTTGCGTGTGATAGCAATGTTGTTCCTTTACAACAATTTGTAAAATTGTATGGAGATGGGAAAATAATGCCAAAATAATTTTTATCACCTAAAAGTTGACGTAGCAACCATTAGAGTTGAGCAACTTAAATTAAAAGGAGATAGATCAATGCTAAAAGGCAACGCAAAAATTTAGTTTATATTAATGGAGATGAAAAGAAGTACGCGCTTAGGATTTGAATGGAGACCTTTGAACTATTACTGGGGGGATAATAAACATCATAGAGTTATGGATGATTTATTAAGGAAAAATGTAGTGAGTTCTGGGATACGGGTCGCTTGAAACAGGATAGTCGTTAATAATATGAAAAGGAATCGCACTACTGAACATGAGACATAATTGCTATGAAGATGTTTTAACGATTAAAAAATTTTTTTTGAAAATAAAGTGTTTAAAACGTTAAATTGATACTTTCTTATAACTACGTAAATTTGGGTATTTTTAAGTTTCTAGAAAAACCATTAATTTCGTATAAATAGGGATATTATCACAAAACCCTCTTACGTTTCTGCGTAGAATCCGAATAAAGAAAAAATTGGAAGTTGCCATTTGAAAAAAGTAAGTTTGCAAACTTTTGTGATAGGAAAATTTATACCAATTTCCAAGCACCCTGTATAATTTTTTTGAAGAGTTTTAAAGATTCGGAAAGCTGCTTGTCTTATTTGTAAAAAATATTGACAATATTTGACCTACCACACTTGGACGTCGAAAAAGTAAATTTTTATGTAAAGGACTCAATCTGCTAAAAACAACGAAAAACTGAAATAACTTGCAAATGACGCACTTTAGGCATATGATGTCTCGTATAAAGTTACATTGCAATTTAGCGTAGATTCCAAAAATTCAATAAAAATCGAAGCAATCCGTTTAAAATAACAAAGTTGGGATCAATTTCCGGTATAATCAGAAGTAGCAAAAAATAAAAAATATTTTGGTCAGAACCGGCCTTTCGAAAAACTCCAGTACATAAATTTTTAAAAAACAGGATCTAGTAGTTTTTCATATACTTACCGACCCAGCTCGCGTTACGGACCCTGTACAAAATGCTGCTAAATATCTTCACAAAATATCATCTACATAGTGGATACAAAATTCTTCATATTATCCCGAAATGCACTGCACGGCCTTAACTGATGCTGCTCTGCTTATAGACAAACCAATGGAGACAACTTTGAACTGGTAAATACACCACTTACCGAAAATCCTGGATACCTCCTTGATAAAAATTAATTATTTGGCCAACTTATTAGGTTATTTTAAAAAATTTCGTAACTTAACTAAAACAGTAGAAGTAACTTTAAAGATAAACATAGTAACTACTTTTCCTCCTATTCAAAATTTTCGCAGCAAGATGCTATCAAAACTTTTCGATTACGAACATCCCGATGAACTAGTTTTAACCCTGTGCCACCTGCTAATATTTCTGTTTATTTCTTATAATATACAACACGCCAAACGTTACCAAATAATTAAACGCAGTATTTTAATTCAAAAAAGTTGTCTAAAAATGTTTCTATTACTGTGTAATACGATTCGTAAAAGAATTTTAACTCAAAATTGAAAGAAAACCCTACCTTATATCAAAATATGTGTAAAGCTATATGATACAAAAAGAGTTTGATTAGATAGAAATAGCACTACGTCAAATATTATTAAATTATCTCACAAACATCCTAGTGTTATATTTGATATTTAATAAATATAACTTGTCTCTTACCTCTTCATACGAATCTTCAACAAATGTTAGAAAAATAACTAATAAACATAAGAGTTTAAAAAAATACATGTCGAAAGCCAGCTTCAACACCAGTAGATCAACTGACTACTTACAGCTTGTACCAATAAACAAAACGCCTTTTAAACAGACGAATTATTATACAAAAACGTACTTAATAATTCATTTTACAAAATACATAACGCCTAAAAAAATTGTGATTTTGTAGATAGCTCTTATGCTTACGAACAATCCATTGTCGTTTCCCTAATGTTTAAATAATGAGAGAATGATGTTTTTAGAGATGATATTTATTTTATTTAAACAGCTAATGATGCTCTTTATAATGCTAATGATAATCGTATTCTTTGTTGTTGAAGTTTAGATTACGGTTTTAAACAAAAATAAAAAATATTGTTTATCCTGTACATGGGTTTGCTAATTTTAGCAAAAACATCGCATAATTAAACGCTGCTTATAAGCAAGAAGAGTTGTGCAGACTTGTTGAAAATTATTATCCAGGGTGCTGTTTTTAAGTAGAAGATCATCACTCATAAAAAAATTTATCTACTCTACATTTCTGCCATTGAATTAGATGTCACTTCTTGCTAAGTTCATTTAGTTCGTATTAGTTTTTGTTCATTAAAGCAATAATTTTACCTCACGCAATCGCCTAATTCAGCAGTTTGTATTTAAAATTATATCGAAGTAAATGTGTAATACATTTATGAAACCTCATTGGTCAATACAAAATAATTTATTCTACTGCGAAACTCATAAATACGCCTGCACTCTAGATGGGCAGGAGCCGGGGATAAAATTCTTTACTACAGTGTTTCTTTTGTAAGCTTGAAGGCTTTTGAGCCTTTCTAAACCTGGAATCCGTATTTAACTCGTTTTAAGGGCTCTGGCTTGGTCCTCTCTCAAGCCCGATGCGCTGCCATATGAACATACTTAAGTACTCACTACACCGGCTCCTTTTAGCTCGGCATTGACATTCACTGTTGTGAACTCGAAGTGGAAAGATTATCTGACAGAGAGATATATGATATCTATTTGCAAACTTGTAATCTAAGCACATTACACAATTTGTAATTCTAATATTATTATGTGTGTGAATTCTGCAACATCAAGTGCTTCATAGGTAGCTGTCCAAAGATTCTGGATAACTGAGTAAGTTTATGTGGTAAGTCTTTGGGCAGGGATTTGCGCTGAACCTATTTTTCACGCCAATAATTAAATTTTTTTTTTATTAATTTTACTAGTCCTTTCAGGTTCTTCTAGCTATCTACCGCAAAAAATAATCAATCGATCATAATGGTCACTGTCATGCCGGATTTCAAACCTCCGACCATTGAATATACAAGCAGATATGCAAGGGACGTACGAGCGCAAAAAGTGCAATTTTTACATGTAAATTCCGATAAGGAGGCTCAAGGTCCGTTTTGCACTTTTTTATACCAAGCATTGAAATCCCCATAAGGAGGATCCGTACATAATTTCAAGTCACTTTTCAGCCCAACATCCTGACGGGAGGGTTTATTACATTCAGTTTTTAAGAATAGGATAATACTAATATAAGCTACATAAAATTTTATTGAGGATAATATATTTACAATCAATATTCTACATTTGCAATAAGTATTATATTTCTTCTTGCTCCGTAATCGAATAATGTCCAACAGGTAGTTTAGCATATGAACCAGGAAGTAAGTGGCGTTTATCATCGTGCGGGCTTAGGTCAATCTTCTCCTGAACGATGGTACGAACTTGATGCTTGGATGATTGAATTAGATTCTGCGTCACAAATACTTCCTTGTAATCTTCTACACAGTCAACATAATCCTCAAGCGTAGTTCTATTCTTTATCACCGAACTTTTAATTCCTTTAATTTTCTTTGTAACACCAAAGTCTTGGATGCCAGGAGATTCTTCCTCTTGTTGTAAGAGTTCAACTTCTTCTTCCTCTGCTGCCTTAAAAATCCTAGTCGCATACATCTTTGATCGTAACCCAATAAAATCTGTCATAAGTCGCCCATTGTTTTCGTCTTTTATCATCCCGAATACTTTTTTATTAATTAGCGAAATTCCATGATTGTTTGCGTTTATGCGCCATCGTTTTCCCAAAGACTGCATTAGCTTGAACAAGTTTTTCAAATTCATTCCTTGCTCGTTTTCGAAGTTCAGTATTGAGGCCAATGTAAGATTGTAGCCAGCAGCTGTGTTTAAATTTTAGTACTCGATGAATTGCAAATAATTTAAGTCCATTTTCCAACGTTTATTTCAGATTTCTATAATGCATCACATATCTTTTTTAGCATTTAGTGTAGCCATTAATTTGGTACTTTTAGTTTTTGATACAGGTGGTTTTCCAGTGTTTGTAGATGAAAGTTAGTTAAAATTTCGTAGCAGATAAAAATTGACGCACAATAATTAGGACTCGACGGTTTAGATATCACGATAATTATTGGCGACCCAACCAAAAGAGTACTGTTCCACGAAAGCAACTCGATATTAGCACAAAACAAAAAATTGGCGACACAACTACAGTGGCTTGATTTAATGTTCAGGCTTGATTTTATTTTGCAAAAAGGTTTGACGTTAGGCGCATAAATCAGTTAGATACTGAAAATTGTTTGTTTAGTGTAAATTTTTTGAATAATTTTTTAATAAAATGAAAGGTTAAAAAGTAAAAGCAGAACCAACTATGAGGGACCTAATAAAAGAAAAGCAAGAGTTCAGTCAAAAATTTGTCAGAAATTTGAAAAAAATTAGGAAAAATTCAATCAAAAATTAAAACAAAAGCGGAAAAAATTTAAATAAATAAATAACAGATTAGACAATTTCACATTTTTCATAAGACAATAAGTTCAGAAAATGATTAACTCAAGCATGTCAGAGACAGAAATAAAAATAAATACGAGGTTGATGATGTTGATATTACTGTAAGGAATCTACAAGAAATAGCAGAGGAAATTGAGCAGAATACTAGGGTAGAACAAGGTATACCAGTACTAAATACAGAAGTTATGAAAAAGTTTGATAAATTGGAGGTAGAAATAGCCAATTTAAAGAAGAAAACTGGTGAAAATTCTAGAAATGGTTTTGCGTGTGATAGCAATGTTGTTCCTTTACAAAAATTTTTAAATTTTATGGAGATGGGAAAATAATCCCAAAATAATTTTATATAAATGTTGACATAGCATCCATTACAGTTGGGCAACTTAAATTAAACGTAGATACATCAATGCGAAAGGGCAACGTGAAAATTTAGTTTAGATTAGTGGAGTTGAAAAGAAGTACGCACTTAGGATTTGAATAGAACCCTTTGAACTATTACGGAGGGGATAATAAACATCATAGTGTTAGGGATGATTTATTATAGAAAAATGCAGTAAACAACCTTTCGGAAAACTCCAGTATATAGATTTTTAGAAAACAAGTTCTAGTAGTTTCCCATATATTTATCGACCCAGCTCGCGTGATGGACCCTGTACAAAATGCTGCTAAATGTCTTCACAAATATCAAAATATCATCTACATAGTGGATACAAAATTTTGCACATTATTCCGAAATGCACTGCACGACCATAACTAATGCTGCTGTGCTTATAGACAAACCAGTGGCGAAACTAATGCTGCTGTGCTTATAGACAAACCAATGGAGACAACTTTTGAATTGATGAATACACCACTTACGGAAAATCCTGTATACCTCCTTGATAAAAATTAATTATTTGGGCAACTTATTAGGTTTTTCAAAAAAAAATCGTAAGGATGTCATTCTAACTAAAACAGCAGAAGTAACTTTAAAGGTAGACACCGCAACTAGTTTTACCCCTCTGCCCCTCATATACATTTAAACGGTAATTCCCAAAACAAACAACAGGTGAGAGTGCGATTTTATTGATAGTATGGATATGATCATCATCATTTTGTTTTCGACCTCGCTTAAGGTCGGTTTGACGCAGCTCTAACTTCTTTTCTTTTCTGTGCTAATCTAAAAAGTTCTACCTACCCTTTACAACCTAAATTTCTAATAATTTGACTAATATAGCTTGGTCTAGGTCTTCCTATACTGTTCTATCTTTTTTTATCGACCTGGCTCTACATAGATATTAGAAACCTGATGGTTGTTAAAGAATTCCAACATGTTTGCATGATTCCCATTTATAAGGAAATGAAATATTACCTGGTTATCCCCTCCAAAAAAGGATAAGCGTTTAATTATATATTATGGTAAGGCTTAAGCAGCGAATCGCTGCCAACATGCCAAACCGCTAACTAATTGTGAGTTATGTCATGGTGACATCTAGTTAACTGATTTTTATTTATGTATTTTTTTGTTTTGTTTTCGAACTTACTTAGGGTCGTTTGACGCACTCCTAAATTCTTTTCTATTCTGAGCTAGTCTAAAAAGGTCTACATATTCTTCACAACCTAAATCTCTAATAATTTGACTAATATAGCTTTGTCTAGGTCTTCCTACTCTATTTTTATTTGGTAACCTATAATCTAAGACCTAACTAAATCGTCCCTCGTGTCTTAACTGGTGCCCTATCATTCTATCTTTCCTGACCTTTAATTGTTTCCACATACAGGGTTCCTCACTTATCCTTCTATAAACTTCCTCATTTGTTATTCTATCTGTCCAACTAATCTTTAACATTCTTCGATAAACCAAGTTTCAAAAGCTTTTATCTTTTTCTTATCTACCGGTTTAATTGTACAAATCTCACTACAGTATAATAGAACGCTCCATGCGTACGACTTTAACAAACTTTTTTTATTATCTAAACTAATACTATTAGTTATTAGTAAGTCTTTCTTTTTTAAAAACATTTTCCTAGCTTGAGCTATTTAGCTACTGTATCCCTTCTGCTACGTCCGTCCTTTGTAATTGTACTACCTAAATAGCAAAATTCATCTACCTCCTTTAACTCGGTATTACCTATTTCTAGTTTTGATCTAGAACTAGGCTGTAACTCACTTGTCATTATCTTTGTCTTTCCTGAGTTAATTCTCATACTATAGTTACTCTGTAGTTTCTCATCTAAAATATTTAAAAACTCTCCTAACTTTTTTCTAGACTCTGCTATTATGGTTATATCATCGGCAAAACGCAACATGTCTATTTCCTGTCCCTGTACACTAATACGTATCCCTTTTCTCTCTCTATCTAAGTTTAAAGCTTCTTCAATATAAACATTAAAACTCAAGGGAGATAGTATACAGCCCTGTTTAACACCATTCTAATCTTAGCTGCCTTTTCTATTTCATCAAATCTAATTACTACGCTTAGGTTTTTATATAGACTGTAAATGATTTTTCTATCCGTATGAGAGATTCCTATTTTTCGCAGAACCCTGAACATAACAATCCAATTAACCCTATCAAATGCTTTTTCTAAATCTACAAACGCGAAATAAGTTTTTTATTTTTTTTGTAACCTTTTTTTGTTAATTATCCTAATCTATAGTATTGGTTCTCTAGTTTCTCAGTCTTTACGAAAACCATATTGGTCTTCGCTTAAATAATTCTCAGTCAAAGCTTCTATTTTATTTTTAATTGTTATAGTTAGTATCTTGGAAGCGTAGGAAGTTAAACTAACCATTCTAAAATTCTCACACCTATCTGCTTCTGAGTTTTTTGGGATTGCGATAATAATTTTTTTTCGAAATCTATTGGGACCTCAGCTGTGTCATATAATTACTTTTACTAGTTTATATAATCTGTCTAAAGTTTTCTGACTTGCATATTTTATTAATTCTGGGGGTATATCGTCTATCCCCGACGCTTTATTTAGTTTAAGATCCCAACAGTTCTATCAAATTCAATCTTAATATTGAGAACCCTATTTCTACATCCTCTTCTTGGTCGTTCTCTAACTCATCCATATCGTCTCCCTTACATAAATATTCTAAATATCTTTTCCATCTATCTGCTACCTTAACTTTATTTATTAGAAGCTCATTATTCTTATCTTTAATACCATTATATTTTTTCCTATCTTCCCCGAAAAACTTTTTAATTGCCTTGTAAGCCCTGTTTGTCTTACCTACTCTCAAATCATCTTGTATTTCCTTACAATTCTCCTCCATCCATTTATTTCTAGCTTTTCTACACACATGTACTCTCTTATTTCTAACTCTATTATATTTTTGCTTACTTTCACTATCCAATTCTCTGAAAGGTTTAAGCTTTCTTTTATTCTCTATTAAATCTAATATCTCCTTTGTTACCCAATTGTTACCAATAGTCTGTGTTGCTGTATCGTGTAGTACAGCCCTTTTTATTTCTTTCCATCTAATTTCTACGTTCCCTCCTATAGCTATCTCTTTGATCTTATGATATACTTGTTTATATTCCTCTTTTAACTCACTATCATTATGCTTACCTAGATTCCATCCCTCTCTTTTAACCTTTTTCAATTTTTTTAATTTTACCATACACTTTATTTTAAGTAAGTTATGATCGCTATCTATGTCAGCTGTAGGATAACTACGACAGTTTGTAACTTGGTTTCTAAATCTTTGTTTAACTAAAATATAATCTATTTGTTACCTATCCGTATCACCTGGCGCTTTCCAGGTATACTTCTCTTAACATGTTGTTCGAATAGGGTGTTTACAGTTACTAATCTATGTTCCTGGCAAAACTCAACTAATCTTTCTCCTCTATCATTTCGTCTGCCATACCCAAATTTTTCTATCATTTTTCCCTCGCTACCTTCTCCCACTGACGCATTATAATCGCCCATAACTGTTAAATTCTCATTATCTTTTTACTTTTCTCACTGTACTATTTATATCCTCATATACTTTTTCCATTCTCATCCTCGTACGGAGTTGTTGGCATGTAAACCTGTACTAAAACAGTGTCTGTGGGTTTTGTACTCAATCTAACCATAATTATTCTATCACTAAATTGTAAGTAATCTTTAACTTACGTCCTAATCTTTTACCTAAAACTATTCCTACCTCTGCATGTCCATTAGTTGAAGAAGTTGTAATTATTCTATAATTATCTTTCCAAAAGCCATTACTACCTGGCCATCCCACCTCACTAATACCTAATATGTCCAGCTTTCCTTTTCTCATTTCGACTAATAAATTCGTTAACTAAAAAATACTTTTTATTACTGTGTAATACGACTTGTAAAAGAATTTTAACTCAAAATTGAAAGAAACCCCTACTTGTAATATGTGTAAAACTATATGATACAAAAAGCGTTTGATTAAATAGAAATAGCATTAATATCATTAAATTATCTCACAACATCTTAGCGTTATATTTGATATATAATAAATATAACTTGCCCCTTACCTCTTCATACGAATCTTTAACAAAAACTAGAAAAATCACTAATAAACAAAAGAGTTTATAAAAATACATGTCGAAAGCCAGCTTTAACACCAGTAGATTAACTGAGTACTTATAGCTTATACCAACAAACAAAATGCCTTTTAAACAGACGAATTATTATACAAAATCGTACTTAATAATTCATTTTAAAAACTAAATAACGCCTAATAAATTGTGATTTTGTAGATAGCTCTTATGCTTACGAACAATCCATGGTCGTTTCCCTAATGTTTAAATAATGAGAGAATGATGTTTTTAGAGATGATATTTATTTCATTTAAACACATAATGATGCTCCTTATAATGCTAATGATAATCGTGCTTTTTGTTGTTGAGGTTTAGATTACGGTTTTAAACAAAAATAAAAAAGATTGTTTATCCTGTGCATGGGTTTGCTAATAATTTTAGCAAAAACATCGCATAATTAACCGCTGCTTAAAAGCAAAATGAGTTATGCAGACTTGTTGAAATTTAATATCCAGGGTGCTGTTTTTAAGTAGAAGATAATCTGTCATTGAATTAGATGTCACTCCTTGCTAGTTCATTTAGTTCGTACTAGCTTTGTCCATTAAAACAATAATTTACCTCACGCAATCGCGTAATTCAGCAGTTTGTATTTAAAATTATATCGAAATAAATGTGTAATACATTTATGAAATCTCTTTGGTCAATGCAGAATAATTTATTCTACTGCGAAACTTATAAATACGCCTGTACTCTTGACGGGCAAGGAGCCGGGGGTAAAATTTATTGCTACAGTGTTTCTTTTGTAAGAGTGAAGGCTTTTGCGCTTTCTAAACCTGGAATACGTATTTAACTCGTCTTAAGTGCTCTGGCTTGGTCCTCTCTCAAGCCCAATGCGCTGCCATATGGACATACTTAAGTACATGCTACACCGGCTCCTTTTAGCTCGGCATTGACATTCACTGTTGTGAACTCTATGTGGAAAGATTATCTGGCAGAGATATATGATATCTATTCGCAAACTTGTAATCTATGCACATTACACAATTTGTAATTCTAATATTATTATGTGTGAATTCCGCAACATCAAGTGCTTCATAGGTAGCTGTCCAAAGATTCTGGATAACTGAGTAAGTTTATGTGGTAACTCTTTTGACAAGGATTTGCGCTGAACCTATTTTTCACGCCAATAATTAAATATTTTTTCATTAATTTTACTAGTCCTTTCAGGTTCTTCTAGCTATCTACCGCAAAAAATAATAATCAATCGATCATAATGGTCACTGTCATGCCGGATTTCAAACCTCCGACCATTGAATATACAAGTAGATATGCAAGGGACGTACGAGCGCAATAAGTGCAATTTTTACATGTAAATTCCCATAAGGAGGCTCAAGGTCCGTTTTGCACTTTTTCATACCAAGCATTGAAATCCCCATAAGGAGGATCCGTACATAATTTCAAGTCACGTTTCAGCCCAACATCCTGACGGGAGGGTTTATTACATTCAGTTTTTAAGAATAGGATAATACTAATATAAGCTACATAAAATTTTATTGAGGATAATATATTTACAATCAATATTCTACATTGGCAATAAGTATTATATTTCTTCTTGCTCCATAATCGAATAATGTCCAACAGGTGGTGTTGCATATGAACCAGGAAGTAAGTGGCGTTTATCATCGTGCGGGCTTAGGGCAATCTTCTCCTGAGCGATGGTATGAACTTGATGCTTGGATGATTGAATTAGATTCTGCGTCACAAATACTTCCTTGTAATCTTCTACACAGTCGACATAATCCTCAAACGTAGTTTTATTCTTTATCACCGAACTTTTAATTCCTTTAATTTTCTTTGTAACACCAAAGTCTTGGATGCCAGGAGATTCTTCCTCTTGTAAGAGTTCAACTTCTTCTTTCTCTGCTGCTTTAAAAATCCTCCTCGCATACATCTTTGATCGTAACCCAATAAAATCTGTCATAAGTCGCCCATTATTTTCGTCTTTTATCATCCCCAATACTTTTTTATTAATTAGCGGAATTCCATAATTGTTTGCGCCATCCCAAAGACTGCATTAGCTTGAACAAGTTTTTCCCAAATTCATTTCTGGCTCGTTTTCGAAGTTTTGAGGCCAATGTAAGATTGTAGCCAGCAGCTTTGTTTAAATTTTAGTATTCGATGAATTGCAAATAATTTAAGTCCATTTTCCAACGTTTGTTTCAGATTTCTATAATGCATCACATATCTTTTTTAGCATTTAGTGTAGCCATTAATTTGTTACTTTCGGTTTTTGATACAGGTGGTTTTCCAGTGTTTGGATCAATGTGCTCCAGACAGAATGGGATGTCTTTATCTAAATCATGAATAGATTTTGGATACTCCAAATCCACCTCCAAGATATAACCGTCATTCGCATTATCAGGAACTGTTGTCACGTCGATGTTGGTGTCCATCAATTCAAATCCTCCGTAGAGCAAGGGCTGGCTCATCGCCCATCCATATTGATTATTAACATCATAGTACATCAAATTCACATCGGGTTTCGAAAAAACATACTTTGGTAAATATTTATTGTTTGCCGATGCACGCCGTTCCGAACACACTTGACTAAGTCCTCCTCGTATACCTCTTTCAATAAATAATAGCTTATTAATGTCAGTTAGTAACTCAAGTTCGTGCTATGTATGCTTCAACATTCCGTCCCAAGTGTATCCTGGAAGGGGTCTAGTCCATAAGTTAAATGACAACTTACACGAAACTGTTCAAGTTCTTCAGCCAATAGCATTACATCAGTATTGGGATTTAAGTCAGAGTACTGTCCCAGGTTTTGAATATTAAATGTGTAACGGGCATTTTTGGTAGTTTTAACATTTTACGCTGTTTCCCAATTTGTAAAAACATTTCTACAAATTGCTATTTCTATATTTAATATTTATTAACTCGTTGACGAATGTGTCGTATTATAATGAATAGATTGCATCGTTCTTGTCTTGCCGTAAATATAAATTTTGTTCCTTATGGGGATATACAAGTCTAGATAAGATACTATAAGCGGTTGTAATAGCAACGAGTTGAATAAACCGATGAGGAGTTGTAGTTTGTTCTTGGTTCCTATATGTTAATTACGTTAAAAATACTGCTTCTTCTTTGCTTTAACAATAGTGAGAATTAATACGGTAACAATTTTCGCATTGTTCAGAAACAAGCACGGCACGTTTTTTAGTTGTTTTTCTTGTGAAATAAAAGTTGTATATTAACCGTGTTTGGTCGACGCACGTGTGTTTTTAAGGACATTTGACGGACGGGTTTATTGCTTACGCGTGCTTTACTAATTGTTGTTTTTGTTGAGTTTCTGTTGCAAATTAAAGTGATAGAACTTGTTAAACTCGACCTGCACGCGTGTTTTACGGAACATTTGACGGGCGTACTTTACTGATACACGTGCTTTACCCATTATGGTTCTTTTTAGTTGTTTTGTCTTTTGATATTTAAACTGTGTGTGCGATCTAGTTTCGCGGTCCTTTTCTTTTCAGAGTAGCGCATACTTTGGATTATTTAAATACAGTGGATACTGTAGTTTTTGAATTTTCTAACAACAAAAAATCTAAAATAGATCATTGCTTGCGCAAATTTCGTTATTTGTGAAATATAACAGATTACCGGCTTACAAAGGTATTGGTTGAAGTTTCTCACTGCTTTTTGGGATGTTTATGAAAATAATATACCTTTGGTTCCAGTTGAAATTAAACTAGTGCTTCAGAATATTTCGAAATTATTGTCTTAGGAAATAGAATTACCAAGAAATTTATCAAGGCTACATAGTTCCGACGCGTGATAATGTCTGCTGCTAACACCAGTGAAATACGTAGGTGTGATTAGTGTAAAGTGTAAGAAATTCCATCAACACCCTCACAGTCAAAGGTGAAGTGCTTCGTTAGTGCAGGACATTGTGAATCTCACACTTCCGTTGCAAGGAACTTTTTTATCTTCTGCACCGAAGAGCTCCTCGCAAATATAACAATGTGTTTCAACCATAAATGCAGCTTCTTTTTCTTGTGTCAATGGAGTCATATCATAGGGACATAAAAATACCGTCTCAACGTCTTCTGCAAACTGTCGTAGTTCTATAGTATACCACTTCACACAATCTTCACCACGATTAGCTCGGTAAAACGATAATGAGTCATCATAGTCACATTTCACATAATATCCAACACTATATGGTACGTGTTCTTAGTACTTCTTTTCCTTTCCAGTAGACTTTAGTATACATTTAAGATCTACGTATATCACGAACGGAACTTTAACTTTGTTTTTGAAATTCTTGAAGCGAAGGATCTTGTCTTCTTCCGTAGGCAGTTGAGGTAGACATATTTGCTTCATTTTACAATCGCTGATATGATTTGTCAATTTTTCTCGGTACTAAAGTAGTGTAGACAGCGATCACAGAAATGTCTTTTTGCATGCTTAGAATTATGTTGAGAAGACACTAATCAACTCAAATCCTTGATCCATACATAATGTGAGTTGAATGTTTCATTTCCATCAGTGTATTTAAAGCTTTCCATATCTTCATCATAACATTGGTTATGGATCATTAGAAGATTCACATGATTATTTTTCTTATTCTCTGATACCAATATAGGAACTGTAGTAAATTTAGGTTTAGACAGTTTTAATGTATATACATTAACTGATATACCATTTTGCGACTCAAAGTTCTTGATTTGATTAAGAGTCATTGGAAACTGGATTCCTTTTAAGTTCAATTTTCAGAGTAGTGTGGATATTTTGACACTCTTTGAGGGTCTCATTCGGCTGGATATAACGCTGCAATTAAAAACCATGCGAAGCAAGCTTGATCGTCATTCTTCACATTGATACATGCTTGTTTTGTTAGATCTCAAGCGACAGTTCAATATAGGAAGATCCTGACAGGGATTATATTTGTTAATATTGATTCCAAATTAATTATATTTTGCAAACACCAGCAGCTATCTCGCTCTTGAAATTCTTCCAACTCCGTCATTATTTTTTCCATAAACCGTTTATCTGGATCAGTGTCTCTGAAAATGGCTGCATTTGATGTGTGAATTATTTATGTTCTTGCATCAACTTGGAACCAGTTGCAACTTCAAACTCTCCACAAAATGTTGTATTAACTTCTATGGCCTCGTCCATTTTCAATGCATTCTGGATGCTCCTCTTGAAGACCTTTACAGTCTATTAAAAAATTGTTCCGTATCTTTGTGCTTGAGGTTGCTAATTACTCCAGTTCTAATGCGTCCCTTAAAAGCTGAGACGAACTCTTCCCAATGTAATACGCTTATATGCAGTTTCCTTTCTAGTTTTAAGCCCCGCTCTTTTCTTCTGGGCTACTTTAAATTGTGTACGCATAGTTTTTATGTTTGCCAACAAAGCCAATAACTTTTGCTTGTCACCAACAGATTTTGCATTTCCAATCGCAGTGTTTATACGACGAATTCCCGTTTGGCATTCACGAAGACCATCCATTAGCACTTTTTCGTCACGTGACGATCTAACTACTGCAAACAGAGCAGCTATGTACTGCACCAAATTATTGGAGAGAGACTTGCTACCCGTTCAACGTCCAAACACAGAATGACTGATGCTAGCATACGCTTCCGTATTTATGCTGTTTCCCCCACTCTTAATTAAAAATCCAAGGTCATCTACTTTAACTGTTAATTGAATTGCCGAATAGTGATTTTGTGAAATATTGTTTTTAAATTTTCAGAAACAGGTTATTAAAAACGGTGTACCTTTAACAAAAAAAAAACTGTAAACTATTCTCCTCTAAAGGTTGACTTGCTCAGTAAACGTCTGAATTCGAACTAGGCTCCGCTCGCCAGCAGCTGTTTATATACTCATAGACTTTAAACCACCCATCACTTCTATAGTAACTTCTAAAATGTTTACCAAATAAGATCAGAGAATAATCAACTAGGACTTTGAATTGTTTTCCAATCAATACTCGAATAGAAATTTCTAGAATGTTTACTAAATATGGTGTAAATTTGAACAACTTGACCTTTGCATCAAGAATGCGCATGGACAGGGCTGAAGCATGGGTGTTGCGCATGCGCAAAGGTACGCATTGGCAGGGATGCGCATGGGCGATTTAAAAAAAAACCTGTCATGATGTTTGCACATTAAATCCAATTCATGGCTGCAGTTTATAAACGCTAAGTTCTTGAATACAACTTAAGCTTCGAGTTAGTATGCGTGTGACTACTACGCCCAATGTCCCGGGTTCAAATCCCGACACAGTCCGCTTGAAAAATGTTAGGAAAGCATTTTTCACAAAAATACGCACTCGGTCGTATGAGAGGTAAAATGGAGGTCCCGCACGTTAAAGATTCCAACCTTGCTTAGAACAACAAAGGTTCGGCAAAATTCAAAATTTTTCAGGTAAAAAAACTCGCTTCCTGGCCAATTTAATACCTTCCATAAATCGCGCCCGATTTTATTTGATATAAACATTTGTGTTTCTGTTTGAGTAGCATCAAGTGTCGTAATTATTAGGAGGTATGTTAAAGAGCAGCCACGTAACTTGTGCTTACTTTTAAAGACAATATTAAAATACAGCCCTTAAGACGAAGGTTTTTTAATATAAACCTCCTAAATATGGCTGGTAGTAATTTATAACCGCTATGTTATTTTCAATTATCAATATTAATATAATTATTTAGATTTTGTTAACTCCGTTCGCAATTGGTTTAAAATGAAAGCAAATGTACTTTGTGTTTATAAAGACAAAGAACTGGATATTTCAGTACGAATACTTAGCGAAAAATTGTTTATTTATTTCTTTTAGTTGTCAAAGTATTAAGTAGTGATTTACGAATATATGTTTCAACTTGGCTTTGACATTTTATTTCTCTCTTAGTATTATTTGAGGTTTGAGTTGAAGAACTTAGTGACACAGAAAAGTTTTTTTATTAGGACATTTTAATGAATCGAAGTTTCCGTTTATTGACTACTGTATAAATGAAGTACAACGTGATGAACTAAAATTTAAAAACAAAAAGGCCCATTATAAGCACTCGGTACATTCAGTTGATTTTATCTGTTATCACATTATTTGCTTTAGATTTATTTTGTTTTCGGATGCAAACTGCAATCTTTTGTGCATAAACAATTTCAGGTGCTCTTGTGTTATATAGCATCGGTAGTATAGCTGTCCGGGTTTTGTGCTATTTTTCGGGATTGTGTACCTCCCCTAATCAAAGGATATAGTGGAGCCTAATCATTTTTAGTCTTTACTATTTTTTTCACTAAATCACACGCCCCTCCCCCTCCTTCTCCTCATTGCTATCCTTTGAAGTGAAGTTCAGAGTTAGACCTTATACGTCATATTTCGCTCCTAGCGGTAGGAACAGCGTAGTATAATTACCCATGCTTAAATTTAAATAAGAGGAAAATTTACCTTTCCGATTTTTTGAACTTCGTCAAGTGGCAAAATATTACTTGTGTTCTGTTTTATTTGAAAATTTCATTTCAATTAAATCTCAACTTTTATTTTTTTACGATTTTTGACATGTATAAAGCAATAGAAGTTTTGGAAGATTTTAGCTTTATAGAAAATTTTAACCTTCAAGCAACCCTGTAATCCTTAAGAAACACATCCTCAGAAATTTTCTGGACTTGGTACACGTAGTTTTGTGAAATTCTGTGTTTTGTATTTTAAATCAATTATTAATTCTTAAATAAAAGCGTACTCCGATCTCCAGGTAGACCTGCATAATCTAATGGTAATTGTTTGCAAATGAATCACAGACGAGAAATAACTTTCTAAGAAATTTGAATGGGATTCTAATTTTTATCAAATACTTTGGCGCCAACCACTCTTATTTATAATTTACCATTTCAGCAAAGCAAGTTGTTACTATAAAGTTTTGTAACTATACAGGTGGGTTTAAAATATTTATCGCTAAAGAAACCATGCAAACCAGTACTAGAAATATAGTAAACTTGTTCCACGAACATACTATAAAATCACGGACAACTCGTTATAGAATAGCAAAAACTTTGAGCATATTTCTGGCATTCAAAGATAATTCAACCACTTTATTTAATTGCAATTAAACTAGGTCATTTAACTATAATACATATCAAAAACCAACGTATCGTGGATGATTCGTATAATAGAGCAATTTACCGAACTTGAAAGCAAACAATTGTTGCAAAATCATTACAAATCCTAAAAAATATGTCTCACTATTGTTTCAATAAACTGTGCTAGTGGTGTCTTTCAATTTTAACCATTATTTCCGTCGGTCCCAACTTTGAGGTTTTTTCCTAAAGCAAGTCACAGCCTCCCGCTGCAAACGCGAGTACTCAGTAGAACATAAGTTGTACCAAACCATACTGTGACAAAATTATTAAAACTGGGGTATCGAATGTAAGGTGCAAAAATATTCGAACTACGGAATGAAACAAAACAGGATTCTATAGTAGAAATTATAAAAATAAAAAAATGTATAAAAATAAAAATAATAAAAAGCCTGAAGTACAAACAACTATGTTACAATATTCACTTACCCTAAAAGGCTTTTTCTAGTCATAGTTAACGGGCGCCAAACCGTCTGATCTCAGCAATTCCTTTCTATATTATCCCTACACAGAAGACGACCATTTCGCATAGGTATCCTTCACTCCTGAAATACTAAATTTATTATAGTGTACTTTACCTTTCTGTAGAGCACCGTAAAATACTCATAAAATGTTTGTCATAATTAAAGAAATTTTCAAAATTCAACCTATAGTAACCTTTATTGATATTAAATAATTGCAAAATAAAAACAAGTATACTTAAAAACAAACATTGTTTCTTGCCAAGTATTACTAAAAGAAATACTAAAAAGCATTAAATTACAACCATTGATAATACTATCACTCCAATTTTCTCGTTTTCCATATTAAATTACATGGCATTATAAATATAAATTTCCAGAAATACCTTTTATTCTACATAAAAGACAGCTAAATACCAACTTTTCCTTTTATCATTTCATTGTCCATTAAAAATACTAAGGTTCCATGCTGCAACTAATACTAAAATTCACCAATTTAAAATTCACATGTACATCATTATAATATGTGGACATAAAAGCTCATATTTACTCACTATTTGAATTCCAATTTTTACAACTTTCAAGTTGTCCAGAGACCTCCGGCATTTCAATTTTTTGTTCTTCAAACAACATCTTCCTTAACATAGCATGCCACAAAATTCCAAATTAATGGAGAGATTTACTTTCCAGTTCCATAACCCCTTTAACCGGTTGTAACGATGACAATTCCACAACACGTGAATTAAAACGTACCATACCCTTGCAGATGCAAGTAAAAAAAAATAAGTCACACACCCGCGGTTTCTCCATGCAACAAATCTAGTCGCATCTTGAAATTGAACCCTTGTTTCTTTTCAACTTCTTACCCCCTATTACTCGACCGCCTTACTACATTTTAACGTTTTCTAATTCCCTGTTCATGAATAATTAATTTATTCCTTTCCGCCGGGATATAACTACTGTCATTTCCCACACTATAAAAATCCATTGGGTGTTGGGGAGGGTTATGTCATGGTACAGTCTTTGTATCTAAACACGTGATAAATACGCGATTCTCTTTGGTGTGCTTAATTTTTTCTTATGTAACTAGGTTGATGCATTGTAAAATTGTTATTCTGTGATGTTTGGCTCGTAACCTAATATCTATGGATATTACGAAATCATCAGCTTTTTCTTTGTATTTAATTACGTTGTGGTAACTTTATTGTTTTCTTGGTACACTATATACTATAGCTGTAATTGTTTTGGTGTATTGGTGAATAGAATTACTTCTAATGAACGGTGTAGAAAGGCTTTTTTAATTTATGTGAGAAATGCATAACATTGAAATATGTTTTCCTTTTTGTCAATTTTTATTAGTTACTGACCTGAGTTACGTTCAAATATATATTACACAGAAATTAAACTATGCTTTTGTGGTTTTAAGTTTATTACCATCTATAAAGCTATTCATAAAATCAGAATAGACAGAGTATATCAATATTAATTTGTCCGTTTAAGATTAATGTTCCCCTTTTCTATCCGGTTTCTATTTAATGTAAGGCCAACTCGTTACAAACTAAATTTGTGTAAGCCAACCCCAATCAAAAGGTAAGTAAACTGATCAAAGAATATCTACCAAGAAACAAGGAACGTGTATTTTGAAATGGTGTTAAAGTAATTATCCGTATTCCACTTCACTTTATGCATTAGAATAGTTCATTATGACAAGGAAACCAATTAATTTAAATAAGAATTCCAGTCTTGAACGCCTTTGATTCTTACAATAAAATTCTTTGCAAGATTTCCAATTAAAGCAAATCTCGAATTTTAAATAGCCAACTGTGTTATTGCTGAATAAAAAAGTCACCGTATTTCTAGATTTTAATAAAATTAATTAATTTAATAATCGTTCCCTAGCGATGCTTATTAAACTCGGCCATTTATTTAATAAGAAGGTGACAATTATTTTAGAACAACACTTAATTTGATTTCTTCCATTTTGCAATAGATCATCTGTGGTATAGGGGATTTGTGCGACAACCGATATGCTCTCTTATCGCTTATCCAGTCGCACCATTCAAATATTTTGATTAAATAGTTGACATGTTGTACAACTTACGAAAGTTTAATTGCTTGCAATAAGTAAATTGCATTGCACTTTTACTCTAAGGCTGGAATTCGGTTTCCTTGCATTTACCTACCTTTTTAAGCACATAATATTGTTGTTTGTTGTTTCATAGCCTTCCCTTTTGAAACTTATGTGCATCAATAGCGGTGTATATTTCTAGCCTTATTCAAAAACTTTGTCTTCCGAGAGCTGGTGCTTTGCTTGACGATAATAGATTGTGGTCGGGGCGGGAGTTGGGGGAGGGGTGGGGAACGACGATAGTCAAAGCACTTACATCAGACGGTAAGAAGGTGTTCACTTTACGGAAGGCGCTACGGAAATGCTCTGCTGCATTCTTCACATAAAACGTCTATTCCTTCTCCAACCGACGTCGACACACTTTTACTCGCGTTAGTTGGAACCGAATTCGTTACCATGTGCAAATACGATATTAATAAAAAGTATTATCACGGATAAAGATAATTCTCTTTGTTGATCTACAGTTAAGTTTAGGGGTGAACAAAACCTTATAAATTCCACTGTAGATCAACAAAGAGAATTATCTTTATCCGAGATAATACTTTTTATTAATATTGTATTTGCACATGGTGACGAATTCGTTTCCAACCAACGCGAGTGAAAGTGTGTCGACGTCGTTTGGAGGGAATAGACGTTTTATGTGAAGAATGCAGCAGAGCACTTCCGTACCGCCTTCCGTAGAGTGAACACCTTTTTACCGTCTGATGTAAATGCTTTGACTATCGTCGTTCCCCACCCCCTCCCTCACCTCATCTATTATCGTCAAACAAAGCACCAGCTCCCGGAGGACGACTTCGACGCTTGATTGTAATCACGGTTTAAGTGTTTTTAGTTATATTTATTTTTGTTGTAAAAATTAATTAAAATTAATAATTAGAAAAGTTTGCTGGTTCATGTAAATGTAAAATTTTCATTAAAAAAAGCTTTTAGTTTTCCTATCTATTATTGAAACCAATAAATTCAACCAAAGTAGCTTGTAAATTAAAAACTTTTTTATATCATCATGAAATAGGTTGTTATTTCTCAGACCACCTAACTTCTATATTCATGTTAAATTTAATAAATTTCTATATGTAGCATTACACATTACATAGTCGCGCTACAAAACAGAATTAACAAAAACCTTGAGGTTGGATAATACTTACTGTGTTTCTGATGCTTTAGGGTTCTTTTTTTAACTTCGTGTTTTATACATCTATCTGCCGGAAAAGCGTCGCCAGGAATGTATTACACGATGTCTTCATACCTTTAACTATCTTTCTTTCTCATACTGCACCAAGCATAATTGCCCAAGGCCATCGTTCTTATCAGAACTCAACTTACCTTTAATGTGATTTTCCAATGTTCCATTGCTACATTAGCCAGGCAGCGATTTTTTTCCTGAAAAATTTGGAATTTTGCCGAACCCTTGGTGTTTCAATCAAGGTAGGGATCTTTAACGTGCGTGACAACACTCACACACGGTGCCTCCATTTTACCCAACAAGGGTGTATTTTTGTGAAAAATGCTTGCCTAACATTTTTCAAGCGGACCGTGTCGGGATTCGAACCCATGATTTTGGGCGTAGTAGTCACACACATACCAACTACGCCACGGAGCCGCCCACTTGACTTACCCGCACAACAACCAATGTGAAAGTGCCCGTATTAATATTGGTTGCGCATGCGACCTTTATAACGATCATTCTATTTATGCAGGAGACAAGTCTTACAATGACTCTTATAAAAGTTATTTTTTGTCACCGCGCAGTTTGAAACGATGCTCCCAGTTTTGAAACATAAAGTTAGATTAATACAACTCGTAGTAAATATAAGAGATTAACAGAATCGTAAAATTAATTATTACTTAGAAATTTGTAGAAATATAAGGCTTGAACTAACCTTCTGTCAAAATATTAGCACAAATATCCATCAATATACTACTGGAAAATAACTTGTTAAACTATCTTTTAAAGTATTATAAATATGAATCAGCTCCACTTAAAGTCAAGAGAACTTATATGGGAACTTATAGTTCGAAATATGGAGCCTGCTTTAACGCAAGATCAACGATGGCTACAGTATCGGGCTGCGATTTCGCATAATTTAAGTATTCCTTTTAATTTTAAAATAAACAGTATGGATCTCGAGAAACATTGCGAAGATAAATGACGCTATCGACAACGTAATGGCTATTGTTAATTCTATCGATCCAACTCCCACAAAATTGGAATTAGTGCGCGTTCAACCTAAATAGGTACACGTGAAACAGCGCCCTTATCTATTTGCAACCTTTAATCCTGATAAATTTGATAAAATTAGAAATTCCTTATTGAAGGTCTCGTTTTGGAAAAATCAGATCTTACCTCAGAACTCCCTGCTATTGCCTCCAATTTAAAAAACCTATCGTTACCAGCTTAAAAGATGGACGTCTTGTTTAGCTTCAGAAAATGTATTTAAGAAGGCGGATGAAATTTGCACACATTCATAAAGGAATGTGAATAGACAAATTTTCGGAATTAGCTTTGTAGTGTAGTAATACAGCATGTAAGTTTCATACTTCCGACGAAATTTGTGCGGTCAGTGATGCGTCAAACTAGACATGTGCGCGCTGAGTTCGAGAAAGCCTTAAAATCAGGTGACTGCTCAATTCCGTTTCCTAATATTTCAACTTTTGCCACGGTTTAAAAACCAGATGGCGCCTATAGACAAATGTCTTGGACAAAGAGACCTTTTTTTGTTTTTTTAAAGCTTATGGCGATTGTTACGCTTTATTTTATAAAACTCCCTTGCACTAGTTTATTACTTTAGGTTTATGGACTTTTTAGAACTCTGCGTGAAGAAATTCCCAGTAGATCATTATAATACCACTGACGCCGTGAAAACCACGCGTAGTTGGTGTTCGCACGGTTGTTGACGTCGTTGACTTACCTTTGCGGTCGCCGGGCATGCTAATATAACGGCTTGAACATGAGAATGAGTTCAGTTCCGACCAACGCGAGTAAAAGTGCTTCGCAGTAGACGTTTTATGTGAGGAATGCAGCATATCTCAGAATGCTTCCATACCACTTTCCGTAGAGCGAACACTACCGTACCGCCTTTCGTAGAGTGAACGCTTCCTTACCGTCTGGAGTGAGTGCTTCAACTATCGTCGTTCCCATCCTCCATACCTCTCCCCGTTATCGTTAAGCGAAGCACCAGCAGCAACACCGGAAGCAGCAGCAAACAACAACAAACAACAACAAAGGCAGCAAGAACCTACTCCCAGAGGATGACTTCCGCGCTCGATTGTAATCACGGGGTAATATTTTTAGTTATATTTATTTACCCGTGGTTCTATTGGGATGCGGGTTGTACGTTATAAGTCAACATAAGACGTTCATTCACTAAGCATTGGATTAGTTCAATTATTGGAAGACTTACATTATTGCTAGGCGGTCGCATTTCCAACGCTACAGCTTCCATCGAATTTAAGCATGTAACTGTCAACTGCGGTTGGATTGAACCCTGTACGTTTTCTTTTTCCTAACTTTTATTAATGCACAACGAACGGCTTTTAATTCATAAAATAATAAGTCAATTTCAGAAATATAATTACAAAAGTCACTTTAACGTTCAGACAATTCGTCAATAAAAGTATTGCGATTAAGTAATTGAAATTTATCAAATAATTTTGTTGTATTATCACATACAGCAGAGAACCTTAGCCGATTTTGCAATTCATTGATATTGTAGCGGGCTACTACTAACGCGTTTCACTAATTTATAACAAGTAGTAATAAAAATCTTTATTACTCACTATTTGTAAGTCCAATTAACAGTATATGCTTTATTTATAAATGTTTTCAGTCCAATTAACAATGAAGCACTATCACACTAATGCTATTTACAAGCACCAATATCTTCTTAAACTAAATTCTTAACCATAGGTCTATTAACAACACTAAACACTACTATTATTTATTTATTACACTTTTGTCTATTTATGTATTCCACAAGCTGTCGGTACAATATACACTTTCAATAATACAAAATTTATATTTACTCCTGGACTTCCAAAAGCTTAACTATTTAACTTTACACGATATAATTTATATTCGACATTCTGATATAGACATACTCTTACATTTATCAGCGGTCTTATATATGCCCTGAATTAAAAGGATGATTCATACTCCAGTAATTGCTCGAACATTCTCGGTTCCTGCAGAATATACATTGCTTACGGCGCTTGTATGTGTTTGACGGGTTGCCTAATAGTAGCTCGTAACAATATTGTTTAATAAAGCTTCAAAAAGTTTTAGTCGTGTCATTGTTTGTTTGACGACAACTAAAGCCTTTTCTATAGCGTAGCTCATTTTTTTTGTTTTTGTAAATATTCCAATGTTAAGTAAAAAAAATAATATAAACGTGTAAAGCGTGAGTAATAATTTAATTGCAAAAGTTCATAATCAAAATAGAACATATAAATACGTGATGCTACAGTGAAACGTATAAACTCACGGTTGAGTTTGTCTAATAAATTCTATATAAAATTTCCCGACTGTTTAAAATGCAGGGTGCTTAAACCCAATACCACTAATTTGAAAAGGATTACAATGGTTAATCTTCTTTTACTACCTGTTCTTACAAACAATGGGTGTGCAAGAAGCTTGCTTGTTTTCACTGTAAGCTAGAACGAAGAAATATGCGTTTACTAAAAAATAAAATACGGTTTAAATTATACAAAATACAAATGCGAAATTTTTGTATATACACGTTGCAATATCGACAAACCAAAATTGAACATTAATTAACTATATACTCAACTGTAATTATAACAAAGCTAATCCGGGATGAAGAACTAAAATGTAACGTGCGATGATGGATGCGGTTATAATGGGGTTATCAAAAGGTTATGAATTTTATAAAGACCGTCCAATATAACTTGAATGCGATGAACTGTACCAATAATTTACGTGCGTAACAATGTACTTACCGATAGACTCTATGAGGAATACACTATTCTATGGAACGAAAACTTATTGTTATTTAAAACTCGTTTTTACTCACTTCGAATATTGAAGACAAGTCACTTACTTTTCTCAAAAGAATGCAGATAATGAAGTAGCAAGTCCACTCACTTCTGATTCTTTATTGTGGAAAGAAAAGACAGGTATATAAATACAAGAAAGATACGGGTACATTAGAATTATAATTTAGATATCTACCTGACCAAATGCTTTTTGTATACTAATCTTTAAAATCCCTTCCTTGTTTATTATTAAATTTTGCATGTTTGAAAATCAATACTGTGTTATGGTTTATTTGTTTTTCGTATGTAAATAGTCATTTTGGATGAAATGTATTAAATTTTTGTAAGGTGAAATTAATTTCGTTTATGAGCAGACACGTGATACAATTGTCTACAAATCTTTTATAGAATGAGTGGTACAATTGAGATATGACGGTTATTTTCAAATTATTTTATTACCAAATTGGCTATTGTAACGGACATAGGTGAACCCATGGTAGTACCATGAATCTGAAAATAAAATGTGTTTTCAAAATTAAAATAAGTAGATTGTAAGCATAATTTGGTTGCTTGTATAAATTCTTCAAGACGTATATATATATATATATATATATATATATATATATTGCTGTGATAAGGGGTTGTTTAAGGGTGCACGACATAGTGAAGGTCACTAGAGAATGAGTAATTAGAATAGGCAGCAGAAAATTGTAGTTATTTTAGGAAATAAGTAAGAAATAGAAGTAGATAGTAAGTAGGCAACACCCTGTGTACAAAGTAGAAATAGTTTTGGGCGACGCAGGAAAGACATAGGAAGACGCATAGTTGGCGTAGGAATGAGAAATACAGTATTAAACGGATGGTAAAGATTAAATACCCTGTAGATAGTGTTCAGTTGATATAAGTAAAGTGAATAAGAATATTTTTCAGTGGAAGCACGCGTAGAAATGATAAAGTATAATTAGACACGCATTAAGAAAAGAGTCTCAGACGATTAAGTAATACGGATGTGAAAATAGAGTTTCATGTAGCTAATATAATGCGTATAAAGATCTAACCATTTTGATAAGAGAAATGATCAAAATTGCGTGAATCGCATGTAAACAATGAAAGTTTAAAGTAAAATTGCATCAGTTGTTTATGGAAAGGCGACTATTCTATCAAAATACAGCATGTTGATAAGTGAAGACACCTGCAGGCAGGTGGGCATTATGAACGAACGCAGAGCATTACATCAGAAAATATTCGAAATGAAATTATTTGATTGGTCCGAAGCAAACGACAGGTTCTAGACCACACCACGGATGCAGTGGGGATTCGAAATTATATTAGCAAGCACCGCGATAAGAAAGTCAGTTTTGAACTCAATGAAGGCCCAAGTGCATTGCCAGTAATACTGAATAATACGTAACAAGTGGTACAAAGTGAAATAAATGAGTGTGTATATGAAAATTACAGTTTAAAACGGCTTCGAGGTCTGAGGAAAATAGGCCAGAATGCTTGATGTTAAGAAAGATTACAATAAAACAATTTAAATGTCGAGGCGAAAGGAAGAACATAATCTTGAAGTATAGGGTGAACGAATTACAATTTGAAGTCTATGGCAAGAATGATTAAAGTATAAAATTATAATTTAATGGTGTTGGTCCATAATGGTGATAAGTTGAATGGAATCGAAAATTGGGGAAGATTAATTTCAATGGAAGCGTCGTCGTAAAAAGATAAAACCAGGTCAGATTGTTAGTTATAAGGCATCTGTTTTTCTACAAGAATTTTATTTTATTTTTAATATCCAATTGGCTAAATATTATATGCTTGTAAACAAGTCAACAAAGGGTTGAATACGTATTGAAATAATAATAAGAAAACGGATTTAGAATATTCTACATTTGTTGGTAAAGATAATGAGTTTTCTTTGGTGACTTTGGGTTTTTAGTACAAATTAAATGGTTGTTGATAAATGAAATTTATAAAGGTGAATTAATTTGAAAATGTATTGTAAATAACGTCAAAGCTGTACATAAAGCATTAGTTTCATTAAATGGGATCCAAACTTACTGAATTTTATAATTACAAATATATGCTAGCCGAGGTCATAAGATTGAAATAGTACAGAGGAGGAGCCACAAATTAAGTAGGGCAGAGATAACCCGCAAAGGCGGTAACTTGTTGAATTTTGTCATTGGTCGATAAAGTTGTTTATGATAAACTCCAGTTGATAGCAACGTTAAGAAACAGCTGGAGGAGGAAATAATCACAAGCTGTAGGAAAGATTAAAATGGTGGTTCAATAATTTAATTTAGTATTATAGCAATTAAAATAAATAGGTCGCTCAACGTAAGGACACGTGATATTACAGAAATAATAGGTCGACCCCACTAAGGGATATTACAGCAATTAATATGTCGACCCAACGAAGGGCTCGTAAATTAAACCACAATAAACTGAAATTAAGAGGGCGAATTAAATTAAAATAAATTTTAAAGTACGATTGTAAGATTTTATATAAATTAATTAAACTAAACCGGGGATTTGAAAAGCTTTAATTAACAATAGTGAAATTTGTACAGTAATTTAAAGTTAGATAAATTTTAGTATTTAAAAGTTTAGCATATAAATTTAATAATAATGGACAAGAAAATACGGGAAACACGGGAGGTTTTGAGACAACAAGGAGTAGAGATAGGATCCCAGGAGAGCGTTATAATTCAGGAAACCAGTTCCAGTGAAGAGGCGAACTTCACAAGAAAATAAGATGTTGGATATCTTAATGGCATTGAATGAAAAGATGGATAGGAGTGAGCAAGCCATAAATGCAGTTAAAATAAAATGGATGAAAACAATGAGAAATTGGAGGGTAAAATTAAGAATCTTAGTGATGGACTGAAAGAAGCAAACAATAATATCGCGGAGATGAAAGCACAATTGAATGAGAAAGTTGGTAGAGTTTCTGAGGAGATAGACGGTTTATGGGATCATATTTCTTTAATCAAAACGAAACGAGAAGAGTTCGAAAGTGAGTCCAACAATAAAATTAAGAATTTAAATATTAAGTTAAATAAAATTGAAGAAAATTGCGAAACGGAATTCAGATCAATAAATCAAGAGATAAATAATTTAAAAGCAATCCAATAAACTTTAATAGGGAACCAATTAAGCTAATGCAAACGAATCTTTCAATGGAACAATTTACGAAATTTTACGGGGACGGAAAAGTAAACCCTAAAATATTTCTGAAAAATTTTAAAATGTTGATACAGGGATACACAGATGAATTATTCAAATTAAATTTAATCAGGGCAATATTAAAAGGGAATGCTAAACGATGGTACAATCTAGTTGAGGATGAGATAGAAACGTTTGAACAGTTTGAAAGCAAATTTCTACGTCAATTCTGGAATGACAACCAGCAAAATCGAATTCGAAATGATTTAATTATGGGAAGATACGATTTGGCGAAAGGGATAACGCGAGAATCATATGCGATTGAGAAATTTACTGTAGCGAAGCAATTGGATCCTCCTTTAGAAGATAAAATTATTATAAAGTATTTAGCAAGTCATTTTAATGCGGAAGTAAAGCGATACATAACGACGCAAAACATAGTGGATAGAGACACGTTTATTGATTATTTGCAGAGATATGATGATTTGGAAAATGATGATGAAAGGGAAAATAATTTTAGGGATCGACGCACGAATTTCATAAGGAATGATGAGACTAGGAATAATTATCGAAGGAACAGGTATAATTATGATCGCGGAAGAAATTTTAATGGGGAACTATGGAAACTTTAATAATGATTTTAGGCAGAACAGGGATAATGGTCAGACACCAAGGCAACGAATAGAGAGAACGAATCATGAGGGAAACAATGGAGTAATGAATAGACAGGAAAAGGATGATCGACGGACACCAGCAAGAAATATTAATAGTGTGGAATTAAGGAACACGAATTGCACAGATACAGGAAGAATGAGTCAGGCAGGACCTTCGACGCGAGATCAGGATTTTTGAGTACGGACGAACCAAGGAAAATTCTACGGATTAACGGATATGAGCACCAGCGCGAGTTTATTAAATATGAAATGGATAATGAATTAGGAAGACTTGAGAGAAACTTATTACCAATAATTAATTTAAAGGTGGAAAATAAAATAGTTAAAGTATTAATTGATACTGGAGCAGAGGCATCACTTGTAGCGGAAGAATTTGTTAAACGAGAGAAATTGGGGATAAAGCGATAAAGATAGCAAGGTGTAATTTAGTGGCACCAAATAATAAGAGATTTAGTGTAATAAATGAGATGGTAATTCTGAGATGTGAAATGGGGATAGAATATGGGAAAATGAGTTCATGGTGGTACCTGGACTGAAGATAGATGTTATATTTGGGATGAATATGATAGATAAGTTGGGGTTGAAGATAAATGCGGAATGCAAAGAGATTGAGTGTAATGGGAAATATATTAAATGGTATGAAGAGGGGAATATAGTAATAGAAGATGACTGCGTAAATATTAATCAGTTTAGTGAAGAGATAAATAATGGGGGAATGAAAGTGAAGACATTAAGTGTCCAGATGATTTAAAAATAGGGTGAATGTATTATTGAATAAGCATTCAGAATTAATTGGGTCAAAGTCGAGAATTGCCAAGGGTTATGTGCACAAGTTAGAAGTAATGAATGAGGAACCGTTTAACAATAAGATATATCCTATCCCAGTAGCATATAGGAATAGAGTGAAGGAAGAAATTGAGGAAATGTTACGTGAAGGCATTATAGAAAACTCCAGTACACATTTTGTGAATCCATTAGTCGTCGTGAAGAAAAATGATAATAGCATTAGGTTATGTTTGGATGCAAGAAAGATAAATAAGCGAACGAAGCCGCAATACAATTGTCCACCAACGATGGAGAGCATATTAGCAAGAATAGGTAATAAGAAAATATATAGCAAATTAGACTTAAAGAATTCATTGTGTTTGATTCCATTAGCGCGTGAATCAAGGAAATATACGGGTTTTTCGGTAGAAGGAAAATTATACCAATTTAGGGTGGTCCCGGTTGGTTTGTCCTCGAGTACGGATGCATTAGAGAATGTGATCAAGAATATTTTGGGACTGTATGAGGAATTTAGTATCCACTATAAGGATGAAATATTAATATTTAGTAATAGTGTAGAGGAACACTACGTACATTTAGAGAGAATAATATTAGAATTAGATATAGCAGGTTTAAGGTTGAATTTAAGGAAGTGTGAATTTTTTCAAAGTAGGGTTAGATTTTTAGGATATAGGATAGATAATAAATATAGGATTGAAAAATATAGATTAAAAGGACCCAGATTTAAGAGTGAAAAAGGGGGAAGTTGAAAATAAATAAATTGAATTGGCCCATGCAAGGACAGATGAATAGATAAAAGGAAATGTAAAATAAATTATGAATAGGTATACATAGAAATAGAATAGGATTTGAACATAAGAATAGGCATAGATAGGAATAGTATAGTATAATAGGACATAGGTATGGGATAAATAAAATGTAAATATGAGATTAATAATGAAAAGGTTGAATTTCAATATGGAAATAAAATATAATAATTTCATACCAATGTGAGTTTAAGTTCACGTTGGGCAACAAAATGGACATTGATATAAAATTTTATATTTTAATTTGGGGAATTATGCTGTGATAAGGGGTTGTTTAAGGGTGCACGACATAGTGAAGGTCACTAGAGAATGAGTAATTAGAATAGGCAGCAGAAAATTGTAGTTATTTTAGGAAATAAGTAAGAAATAGAAGTAGATAGTAAGTAGGCAACACCCTGTGTACAAAGTAGAAATAGTTTTGGGCGACGCAGGAAAGACATAGGAAGACGCATAGTTGGCGTAGGAATGAGAAATACGAGTATTAAACGGATGGTAAAGATTAAATACCCTGTAGATAGTGTTCAGTTGATATAAGTAAAGTGAATAAGAATATTTTCAGTGGAAGCACGCGTAGAAATGATAAAGTATAATTAGACACGCATTAAGAAAAGAGTCTCAGACGATTAAGTAATACGGATGTGAAAATAGAGTTTCATGTAGCTAATATAATGCGTATAAAGATCTAACCATTTTGATAAGAGAAATGATCAAAATTGCGTGAATCGCATGTAAACAATGAAAGTTTAAAGTAAAATTGCATCAGTTGTTTATGGAAAGGCGACTATTCTATCAAAATACAGCATGTTGATAAGTGAAGACACCTGCAGGCAGGTGGGCATTATGAACGAACGCAGAGCATTACATCAGAAAATATTCGAAATGAAATTATTTGATTGGTCCGAAGCAAACGACAGGTTCTAGACCACACCACGGATGCAGTGGGGATTCGAAATTATATTAGCAAGCACCGCGATAAGAAAGTCAGTTTTGAACTCAATGAAGGCCCAAGTGCATTGCCAGTAATACTGAATAATACGTAACAAGTAGTACAAAGTGAAATAAATGAGTGTGTATATGAAAATTACAGTTTAAAACGGCTTCGAGGTCTGAGGAAAATAGGCCAGAATGCTTGATGTTAAGAAAGATTACAATAAAACAATTTAAATGTCGAGGCGAAAGGAAGAACATAATCTTGAAGTATAGGGTGAACGAATTACAATTTGAAGTCTATGGCAAGAATGATTAAAGTATAAAATTATAATTTAATGGTGTTGGTCCATAATGGTGATAAGTTGAATGGAATCGAAAATTGGGAAGATTAATTTCAATGGAAGCGTCGTCGTAAAAGATAAAACCAGGTCAGATTGTTAGTTATAAGGCATCTGTTTTTCTACAAGAATTTTATTTTATTTTAATATCCAATTGGCTAAATATTATATGCTTGTAAACAAGTCAACAAAGGGTTGAATACGTATTGAAATAATAATAAGAAAACGGATTTAGAATATTCTACATTTGTTGGTAAAGATAATGAGTTTTCTTTGGTGACTTTGGGTTTTAGTACAAATTAAATGGTTGTTGATAAATGAAATTTATAAAGGTGAATTAATTTGAAAATGTATTGTAAATAACGTCAAAGCTGTACATAAAGCATTAGTTTCATTAAATGGGATCCAAACTTACTGAATTTTTATAATTACAAATATATGCTAGCCGAGGTCATAAGATTGAAATAGTACAGAGGAGGAGCCACAAATTAAGTAGGGCAGAGATAACCCGCAAAGGCGGTAACTTGTTGAATTTTGTCATTGGTCGATAAAGTTGTTTATGATAAACTCCAGTTGATAGCAACGTTAAGAAACAGCTGGAGGAGGAAATAATCACAAGCTGTAGGAAAGATTAAAATGGTGGTTCAATAATTTAATTTAGTATTATAGCAATTAAAATAAATAGGTCGCTCAACGTAAGGACACGTGATATTACAGAAATAATAGGTCGACCCCACTAAGGGGATATTACAGCAATTAATATGTCGACCCAACGAAGGGGCTCGTAAATTAAACCACAATAAACTGAAATTAAGAGGGGCGAATTAAATTAAAATAAATTTTAAAGTACGATTGTAAGATTTTATATAAATTAATTAAACTAAACCGGGGATTTGAAAAGCTTTAATTAACAATAGTGAAATTTGTACAGTAATTTAAAGTTAGATAAATTTTAGTATTTAAAAAGTTTAGCATATAAATTTAATAATAATGGACAAGAAAATACGGGAAACACGGGAGGTTTTGAGACAACAAGGAGTAGAGATAGGATCCCAGGAGAGCGTTATAATTCAGGAAACCAGTTCCAGTGAAGAGAGGCGAACTTCACAAGAAAATAAGATGTTGGATATCTTAATGGCATTGAATGAAAAGATGGATAGGAGTGAGCAAGCCATAAATGCAGTTAAAATAAAAATGGATGAAAACAATGAGAAATTGGAGGGTAAAATTAAGAATCTTAGTGATGGACTGAAAGAAGCAAACAATAATATCGCGGAGATGAAAGCACAATTGAATGAGAAAGTTGGTAGAGTTTCTGAGGAGATAGACGGTTTATGGGATCATATTTCTTTAATCAAAACGAAACGAGAAGAGTTCGAAAGTGAGTCCAACAATAAAATTAAGAATTTAAATATTAAGTTAAATAAAATTGAAGAAAATTGCGAAACGGAATTCAGATCAATAAATCAAGAGATAAATAATTTAAAAAGCAATCCAATAAACTTTAATAGGAACCAATTAAGCTAATGCAAACGAATCTTTCAATGGAACAATTTACGAAATTTTACGGGGACGGAAAAGTAAACCCTAAAATATTTCTGAAAAATTTTAAAATGTTGATACAGGGATACACAGATGAATTATTCAAATTAAATTTAATCAGGGCAATATTAAAAGGAATGCTAAACGATGGTACAATCTAGTTGAGGATGAGATAGAAACGTTTGAACAGTTTGAAAGCAAATTTCTACGTCAATTCTGGAATGACAACCAGCAAAATCGAATTCGAAATGATTTAATTATGGGAAGATACGATTTGGCGAAAGGATAACGCGAGAATCATATGCGATTGAGAAATTTACTGTAGCGAAGCAATTGGATCCTCCTTTAGAAGATAAAATTATTATAAAGTATTTAGCAAGTCATTTTAATGCGGAAGTAAAGCGATACATAACGACGCAAAACATAGTGGATAGAGACACGTTTATTGATTATTTGCAGAGATATGATGATTTGGAAAATGATGATGAAAGGGAAAATAATTTTAGGGATCGACGCACGAATTTCATAAGGAATGATGAGACTAGGAATAATTATCGAAGGAACAGGTATAATTATGATCGCGGAAGAAATTTTAATGGGGAACTATGGAAACTTTAATAATGATTTTAGGCAGAACAGGGATAATGGTCAGACACCAAGGCAACGAATAGAGAGAACGAATCATGAGGGAAACAATGGAGTAATGAATAGACAGGAAAAGGATGATCGACGGACACCAGCAAGAAATATTAATAGTGTGGAATTAAGGAACACGAATTGCACAGATACAGGAAGAATGAGTCAGGCAGGACCTTCGACGCGAGATCAGGATTTTGAGTACGGACGAACCAAGGAAAATTCTACGGATTAACGGATATGAGCACCAGCGAGTTTATTAAATATGAAATGGATAATGAATTAGGAAGACTTGAGAGAAACTTATTACCAATAATTAATTTAAAGGTGGAAAATAAAATAGTTAAAGTATTAATTGATACTGGAGCAGAGGCATCACTTGTAGCGGAAGAATTTGTTAAACGAGAGAAATTGGGGATAAAGCGATAAAGATAGCAAGGTGTAATTTAGTGGCACCAAATAATAAGAGATTTAGTGTAATAAATGAGATGGTAATTCTGAGATGTGAAATGGGGATAGAATATGGGAAAATGAGTTCATGGTGGTACCTGGACTGAAGATAGATGTTATATTTGGGATGAATATGATAGATAAGTTGGGGTTGAAGATAAATGCGGAATGCAAAGAGATTGAGTGTAATGGGAAATATATTAAATGGTATGAAGAGGGGAATATAGTAATAGAAGATGACTGCGTAAATATTAATCAGTTTAGTGAAGAGATAAATAATGGGGGGAATGAAAGTGAAGACATTAAGTGTCCAGATGATTTAAAAAATAGGGTGAATGTATTATTGAATAAGCATTCAGAATTAATTGGGTCAAAGTCGAGAATTGCCAAGGGTTATGTGCACAAGTTAGAAGTAATGAATGAGGAACCGTTTAACAATAAGATATATCCTATCCCAGTAGCATATAGGAATAGAGTGAAGGAAGAAATTGAGGAAATGTTACGTGAAGGCATTATAGAAAACTCCAGTACACATTTTGTGAATCCATTAGTCGTCGTGAAGAAAATGATAATAGCATTAGGTTATGTTTGGATGCAAGAAAGATAAATAAGCGAACGAAGCCGCAATACAATTGTCCACCAACGATGGAGAGCATATTAGCAAGAATAGGTAATAAGAAAATATATAGCAAATTAGACTTAAAGAATTCATTGTGTTTGATTCCATTAGCGCGTGAATCAAGGAAATATACGGGTTTTTCGGTAGAAGGAAAATTATACCAATTTAGGGTGGTCCCGGTTGGTTTGTCCTCGAGTACGGATGCATTAGAGAATGTGATCAAGAATATTTTGGGACTGTATGAGGAATTTAGTATCCACTATAAGGATGAAATATTAATATTTAGTAATAGTGTAGAGGAACACTACGTACATTTAGAGAGAATAATATTAGAATTAGATATAGCAGGTTTAAGGTTGAATTTAAGGAAGTGTGAATTTTTCAAAGTAGGGTTAGATTTTTAGGATATAGGATAGATAATAAATATAGGATTGAAAATATAGATTAAAAGGACCCAGATTTAAGAGTGAAAAGGGGAAGTTGAAAATAAATAAATTGAATTGGCCCATGCAAGGACAGATGAATAGATAAAAGGAAATGTAAAATAAATTATGAATAGGTATACATAGAAATAGAATAGGATTTGAACATAAGAATAGGCATAGATAGGAATAGTATAGTATAATAGGACATAGGTATGGGATAAATAAAATGTAAATATGAGATTAATAATGAAAAGGTTGAATTTCAATATGGAAATAAAATATAATAATTTCATACCAATGTGAGTTTAAGTTCACGTTGGGCAACAAAATGGACATTGATATAAAATTTTATATTTTAATTTGGGGGAATTATGCTGTGATAAGGGGTTGTTTAAGGGTGCACGACATAGTGAAGGTCACTAGAGAATGAGTAATTAGAATAGGCAGCAGAAAATTGTAGTTATTTTAGGAAATAAGTAAGAAATAGAAGTAGATAGTAAGTAGGCAACACCCTGTGTACAAAGTAGAAATAGTTTTGGGCGACGCAGGAAAGACATAGGAAGACGCATAGTTGGCGTAGGAATGAGAAATACGAGTATTAAACGGATGGTAAAGATTAAATACCCTGTAGATAGTGTTCAGTTGATATAAGTAAAGTGAATAAGAATATTTTTCAGTGGAAGCACGCGTAGAAATGATAAAGTATAATTAGACACGCATTAAGAAAAGAGTCTCAGACGATTAAGTAATACGGAGGTGAAAATAGAGTTTCATGTAGCTAATATAATGCGTATAAAGATCTAACCATTTTGATAAGAGAAATGATCAAAATTGCGTGAATCGCATGTAAACAATGAAAGTTTAAAGTAAAATTGCATCAGTTGTTTATGGAAAGGCGACTATTCTATCAAAATACAGCATGTTGATAAGTGAAGACACCTGCAGGCAGGTGGGCATTATGAACGAACGCAGAGCATTACATCAGAAAATATTCGAAATGAAATTATTTGATTGGTCCGAAGCAAACGACAGGTTCTAGACCACACCACGGATGCAGTGGGGATTCGAAATTATATTAGCAAGCACCGCGATAAGAAAGTCAGTTTTGAACTCAATGAAGGCCCAAGTGCATTGCCAGTAATACTGAATAATACGTAACAAGTAGTACAAAGTGAAATAAATGAGTGTGTATATGAAAATTACAGTTTAAAACGGCTTCGAGGTCTGAGGGAAAATAGGCCAGAATGCTTGATGTTAAGAAAGATTACAATAAAACAATTTAAATGTCGAGGCGAAAGGAAGAACATAATCTTGAAGTATAGGGGTGAACGAATTACAATTTGAAGTCTATGGCAAGAATGATTAAAGTATAAAATTATAATTTAATGGTGTTGGTCCATAATGGTGATAAGTTGAATGGAATCGAAAATTGGGGAAGATTAATTTCAATGGAAGCGTCGTCGTAAAAAGATAAAACCAGGTCAGATTGTTAGTTATAAGGCATCTGTTTTTCTACAAGAATTTTATTTTATTTTTAATATCCAATTGGCTAAATATTATATGCTTGTAAACAAGTCAACAAAGGGTTGAATACGTATTGAAATAATAATAAGAAAACGGATTTAGAATATTCTACATTTGTTGGTAAAGATAATGAGTTTTCTTTGGTGACTTTGGGTTTTTAGTACAAATTAAATGGTTGTTGATAAATGAAATTTATAAAGGTGAATTAATTTGAAAATGTATTGTAAATAACGTCAAAGCTGTACATAAAGCATTAGTTTCATTAAATGGGATCCAAACTTACTGAATTTTTATAATTACAAATATATGCTAGCCGAGGTCATAAGATTGAAATAGTACAGAGGAGGAGCCACAAATTAAGTAGGGCAGAGATAACCCGCAAAGGCGGTAACTTGTTGAATTTTGTCATTGGTCGATAAAGTTGTTTATGATAAACTCCAGTTGATAGCAACGTTAAGAAACAGCTGGAGGAGGAAATAATCACAAGCTGTAGGAAAGATTAAAATGGTGGTTCAATAATTTAATTTAGTATTATAGCAATTAAAATAAATAGGTCGCTCAACGTAAGGACACGTGATACTACAGAATTAATAGGTCGACCCACTAAAGGGGTATTACAGCAATATATATATATACATGTAAAGGGCACACCAACGTAGGGGTATTCAGGGACCTTCGAACGTTCCAAGATACCTATTCCGTTTTATAAATTTTTGAGTGACCTTTTTGATGACTCTTACAAATATACAATGTATGGCAAATATTAAATCAAAACAGTTTTCGATAATAAAGCGTGTTAAGATTGCTAACCTGGAATGGGTTCTGTAGTTCCATCCTAGTCTATGATCTGCATACCTTTTTTGTGTCCGCTTTGCTTATTGATATGCCGGCCCCATATAAGAATCGCCTCCCATAAATCACTTCCAATTGAAATCGTACCAAATCGAAATATGTCCAAATTAGAATACGTTCATTTTTAAATTATCTCCAAAATTAGAGTATGTTCAAAGTTAGAAGTCCCAAATTAAAGTCGTCTCAATTAACGGTCGCAAATTAAAGCCATCTCAAAGTGAAACCATCTCAAATAACAGCCCAAATTAAAGTCGTCTCATTTAAATATGTCCCAAATTAAAGCCCAAATTAAAGTCCAAATTAAAGCCCTGTTTCATTAGTATTAGAAATGAATTTAATTAAGTTGTTTAACTTACTTCTATCTATAGATCGGCTTAGTTTTCGTTGCACAAATTCTCGCACTTTTTAACTCTGATTTGTTTTGATTTATACTTCATTAGTTACGTAAGTTTTTAACACCTTTGAACATAGTCGTTGCTCAGTTTGAATATGGACTAAAATTTTGTTCCGTTACTATCGTATATATAAGCCCTTCCTCCAACTGTTTTCATTGGCTTGTTTACATTCTAGGTTGATACTTTTGCCTTATCTCGCATAACTCGGAATTTTTACAAATTACTTAGTTTAAATCTTCGATACATGCTCTGTTCGTTACGTCCGCATTCCGCATATTGTAATATTATTTGAGAATTTCCAACTTTTGACTTTCATTAACTCACGTATTTGGATGTTTCTTAATTTTATCGTTTCATTTGAACCGACTGGTGTTTATTTGTTTCTACAAAATATTGGTTTTCTGAACAAATGTGTTCTATTCTAGTCACGTAACTATTTTATAATAATGAATTATTTAGAATGCGTTTACGTTGATATTTTCGACGCAATTGTTAAATATTTGCAATGCCAATTTATCTAGGCGTCCAGATGATTTAATTTCGTTGCAATTTATTGCGTTTCAAAATCTTATTTTTACTTGGAAACTACACTTAGACATATTTGTGTTCTCATGCATTTAATTCCACATATTTTATATACAGTCCTCTTAATTAACATTATGTAGAGTGACCGATTTACCCTTATACTTTCTGGAATTATTTGCTTTCCTTAAAGTTGAAGTTGTTTATATTTATTCTATGACCCCTATGACTTAACCTACCCCTAAACTGCCCTATTATCAGAGCTTTATATATATATATATATAAATATATATATATATATATATATATATATATATATTTGATATGATAACGCCGCACGTCGATGTAATAAACGTCAAGTTTCCTGCTGTCCGCCACCGCTCTGTGATTTTCTAATGTTCTAATTTTAATTATGCCACGGCTAGCTCCGCTTAATTTAGACAGAGTGCACAACTTTACGATGATCAAATAATTTACCCCTTTTCCCTTAAATCTTACCTGCTTAGAATGTTAAAACGAAGTCAATCAATATTTGTATAATGAAAGGAAATAATATCTACACTTCACAGTTTTGTAATCTGACAAATAAACCTTTAAATCAATTAATATATTTAGATCATTCATTCCAAAATTGTATCCCCCTTTCTTTGGTTTAAAGTCACCAAAAACGACACCTTTACTGAAAAATCTAGAACGTTCAAGATTTTCCCCACCTTTTTTTACGTACATTTCTACGTATAAAAATATTTTTGTTGACTCCTTACTAAAATAGAACAATATTGTCAGTTAATAATCATTAGGAACACTGTCGCACGATTTAAATAAAAATTAATAAAAACGCAATTAATAAAAACTCTTAACTACAAAAATATTTAAAATACTAGATACGTATTTCGACCACTATGTGGTCATCATCAGTAGGAATTTTAAATAATAATTAGCTGTTGTTCCGGAACACTTCAGATGATATTCTCCTCACCACTTAGGCCGAGGTGAACCTTCTCAACATACAATTTACTATAATGTTGCTTTAAACACTATAGAGGATATTCTCCTCGCCCGCAGGCTGGTGTTCTCTAAAACTAACAAGTGAATTGTTGTGGAGAACACCAGCTTGCGGGCGGGGAAAATATCCTCGATAGTGTTTAAAGCAACATTATAGTAAATTGTATGTTGGGAATGTTCACTTCGGCCTAAGTGGTGACGAGAATATCCTCCGAAGTGTTCCAGAATAACAGCTAATTATTATTTAAAATTCCTACTGATGATGACCAGATAGTGGTCGAAATACGTATCTAGTATTTTAAATATTTTTTGTGGTTAAAGGTTTTTATTAATTTTTATTTAATATAGTCAGTGTTTAAATTAAAATTTGAAATGATTCCTTATACTAGTTAGCCCTAACCTGTGGTTTTCCTGGTGTGTCTTTTTTCCCTTTGGTCTGCTGCTACGTGTTGTGGACCAACGCCCCTTTATTATCTTCAATCGAGTTGCTTCGTTAAAACAATGCTCTGCTTTGTGCGTTTGAACCAATAATTTTATTCAGTATTGTTAATCTTTATTTCCAAAATTTACCTCGTGCTTTACTTAGATTTCCCTGGTTGCAACTTAGATTTCTCGGGTGCAACTTAGATTGCTGGATGCTACTCAAATTTCCCGGGTGCAACTTAGAGCCCTACATTATTATAAACATTTAACCTTAATTAATCAACAAATTTCTACTCACGTTTTCAGCAAACGGCGAAAGCTTTTTCATATATCTTCACTATAATTTGTTCTCAAATATCATACAACACCACTTTTCACAAATTTTAATAATTTAATTTGAAATTTATTTTGACGCGTAAATTTTCGAGCAACAGTGATGCAGCTTCGACGTGGTTCAAATTGAGACTCACGCTTTTACCAAACTCTGGGCGTTATATAGCTTATGCTATCTAAATTTCATTGGTTTATCTGAACTGTTGTAGCCAACCATACGTTGTTTTAGATATTCCTAAAAGTTTTACGAGTTTTAATTTTGATGAAATTATTCCGTGGTTACGTATTCTGTTTATATTTCTATTATTTCTCGATCTTTAACCGCTTGTTTTGTTATTATTACTGGAAATTTTAATTTACCTTAGTCTTTAATTTTGCTTATGGCTCTTGTTTGTAGAGATAAAGTTTTTCGGGAATTGAACAAATAAATTGATGTAACATGAATGATGTAAATCAACTTGTTTTTGTTTATACCTTGTATTTAAAACTTATTTTTAATTGTGCATTTCTTATTAAAGCGCTTTACTATCTTCTTTCTTTATCGCATGCTTAATTGCGTGATGACTTACTAGGTTTTATCTTATTCCATGCGTATCTATTTGTTTATAAATTTATGAACGCTTCTTGAAATAGTTTAATTGCATGTATAATTATCCCTCTGCTGAATATGTGTTCTATCATTGAAAGACATGCTTACTGGCATTGATTAAAGTTAATTGCGGTCCTTATAAGGGTGTTAAATGTTTGCTCTTTGCATAATATGCGAATTATTTATTTTTTATGCTAAATAAATGCAGGTTTTTAATTCTTATTGCTATTTATATTTACTACGCTACCCTTACGACTCAATACACCCCTAAATAACCCCCTTATCATAGCATTATTCCCCCAAATTAAAATATAAATTTTTAGAGCATGTCATTTTTGGCACCCAACGTGAGTCAAAATCTCATTGGTCTACAAATTCTTATATTTTTATTTTATTTTGAAAAATCTGATTCCGCCTTGTTAACTCCCTATTTACACCTACCTAATCTTATACCTATGTCCTTTTTACTACCCTATTTATACCTACACCTAAGTTTATTTTACATTTTGTACACTTATTTGTGTCCCTTTGTATGGGTAGATTAAATTTATGTGGTACTTCGTCCTTTTTGTTTCTGAATCTATGTCCTTTAGCTCATATGTGTTCCCTGCTCTATAAATATACCCTCAATATTTATTCGATATCCCAAAATTTTAATTTTATCTTGAAAAAATTCACACTTTTTTAAATTTAGTCTTAAACCTGCTATATTTAATTCTAACAAAATTCTTTCCAAATGTATAAAGTGCTGTTCAACACCATCACTGAAGGTCAAAACATCATCCACGTAGTGGATACAAAAATCCTCGTACGGTCCCAAAATACTTTGCATAGCTTTCAATAAAGCAGCCGTACTCGAATACAAACCAAAAGGGAACACTTTGAATTGGTATATTCACCCTTCTACAGAAAAACCCGTATATTTCCTCGATTCTCGAGCTAATGGAATTAACCAAAATGAATTCTTCGTCTATTTTGGTAAAGATTTTCTTACTACCAATCCTCGCCAATATGCTATCCATTGTTGGTGGACAATTGTATTGCAGTTTTGTTCGCTTATTAATCTTCCTTGCATCTAAGCATAACCTGATGCTATCATCACTTTTCTTAACAATGGCCAATAGATTCACAAAGTGTGTACTTGAGTTTTCGATGATGCTTTCACGAAACATTTATTCTATTTTTTCTTTTACTCTAACACTGTATGCTGCTGGAATAGGAAATAATTTAGTGTTAAACAGTTCGGTGTTTTTCTACATCTAACTTGTGCAATTCTTGATTCCGACCCTATTAATTCTGAATGCTTTTGTAATAATAAATTCACCCTGCTTTTCAAATCTTCTAGACATTTAATTTCCTTATTTGTATTCTTCTCATTATCTATTTCACCCTTAAATTAGTTAATATAAGCAGTCATCCTCGACTTCTACATTCCCCTCTTAGTACCATTTAATGTATTCTCCATTGCACTCTATTTCTTTACATTCTGCATTTATCTTCAACCCCAGCTTGTCTATAACATCCATCCCAAATATAATATCCATATTTAGTCCAGGTACAACCATGAAATCATTCTCCAATTTTACCCTTCGATGTAGTTCAAATTGAGGCTCCCGCTCTTATCAAACTCTGGGCGTTATATAGCTTATGCTATCTAAATTTCATTGGTTTATCTAAACTGTTGTAGCCAACCATAAGTTGTTTTAAATATTTCTAGAAGTTTTAAGAGCATTAATCTGATAAAATTATTCCGTGGTTACGTATTCTGTTCATATTTCTATTATTTCTAGATCTTTAACTGCTTGTTTTGTTATTATTACTGGAAATTTTTATTTACCTTAGTCTTTAATTTAGCTTATGGCTCTTGTTTGTATAGATAAAGCTTTTGGGGAATTGAACAAATAAACTGATGTAACATGAACGATGTAAATCAACATGTTTCTGTTTATACCTTGTATTTAAAACTTATTTTGAAATGTGCGTTTCTTATCAAAGCGCTTTACTATTTTCTTTCTTTATCGCATGCTTAATTGCGTGATGACTTACTGGGTTTTATTTTATTCCATGCGTATCTATTTGTTTATAAATTTATTAACGCTACTTGAAGTAGTTTAATTGCATGTATAATTATCTCTCTGCTGAATATGTGTTCTATCATTGAAAGACATGCTTACTGGCATTGAATAAAGTTAATTGCGGTCTTTATACAAAGTGTTAAATGTTTGGTCTTTACATAATATGCGAATTATTTATTTTTCATGCTAAATAAATGCAGTTTTTTAATTCCTATTGCTATTTATATTTACTACACGACCCTTACGACTCAATACACCCCTAAATAACCCCCTTATCATAGCAATATATATATATATATATAAATATTTTAGGTAGTTTTTTAAACAAGGTAAATTAATAAATACTAACGTATTGAAATTAGTAAGATGAAATAACAACTTAGACTTTTATTCAAAGTCCAAATGATCATTTCAAAACGAGCTAGTAATTGAAAGAAAAAAAATATAAGGTCTTGGACAGGATTTGAACCAGCATCTCAGTTTTGCCAGAACTGTGCGTTTAACAATTACACCATCGAGACCGATGGCTATAATTGGGAAATTTACAAATTGTAGTAAGATGAAATAATAACTTAGACTTTTATTCAAAGTCCAAATGATTATTTCAAATCGAGCTAAATTGAAAGAAGGAAAATATAAGGTCTTGGACAGGATTTGAACCTGCATCTCAGTTTTGCCGGAACTGTGCGTTTACATTACACCGAGACCGATAACTATAATTGGAAAATTTACAAATCCAAATCGTGTACAGAACCATATAAACCTAACTTTCAATTACGTTTAGCATTTTGTCAATCATATCTGAAATTGTCAAGTTTTTGACTTGCTTCCAATTAGACGGAGCAACGTCAAAAACTTGACAATTTCAGATATGATTGACAAAAATGCTAAACGTAATTGAAAGTTAGGTTTATATATGGTTCTGTACACGATTTGGATTTGTAAATTTTCCAATTATAGTTATCGGTCTCGGTGGCGTAATTGGTAAACGCACAGTTCCGGCAAAACTGAGATGCAGGTTCAAATCCTGTCCAAGACCTTATATTTTCCTTCTTTCAATTACTAGCTCGATTTGAAATAATCATTTGGACTTTGAATAAAAGTCTAAGTTATTATTTCATCTTACTAATTGCAATACGTTAGTATTTATCAACTTACCTTGTGTAAAAAAACTACCTAAAATATTTAGATATTAATACTTGGCTTATAGTCGTAATTTTGACCGTTGCTTCCTGTCTATATCTGATATAAGTCAAAAACTTGACAATTTCAGATATGATTGACAAAAATGCTAAACGTAATTAAAAGTTAAGTTTATATATGGTTCTGTACACGATTTGGATTTGTAAATTTTCCAGTTATAGTCATCGGTCTCGGTGGCGTAATTGGTAAACGCACAGTTCCGGCAAAACTGAGATGCAGGTTCAAATCCTGTCCAAGACCTTATATTTTCCTTCTTTTAATTACTAGCTCGATTTGAAATAATCATTTGGACTTTGAATAAAAGTCTAAGTTATTCTTTCATCTTACTAATTGCATATATATATATATATATATATATATATATATATATATATATATATAATTCACCGCTTGTATTATTTCCGCATTTAAAATTTGTTAATTATTTGCCTCCGCTCGGTACTTCAAATTGTTATTGTATGACCGTGTATTTACTTCAACCACTGAACCTGTATTGTAAATGCAGCGATATCAATAAACTATGTTATCCTTACCCGTGCAAGAACTGTTCTTATCACCTGCCATGGAGAAGACGACAAGAGTCTATTTTCGTACTCCGTACTAGACGGTCGCTATATAGAAGAGTCTCTGCTTTCGTTTTCCGTACTAGACGGACGCCTCTAACAGTGTTTTTTTACTGTCGCTAATCGAACGGTCGCACTAATTAATGGTGCTTCGCTTCGCTCTTATAAAAGGTAAGTGTTTGAAGTGACTGTTTGAATTTATTAACATTATTTTCGTATACTTTTCCACTCTCTCTACCACATGTTAGTTATTGAAATTACCGCAGCATCCTTTTGTAACAATAAATATATTAGTGAAATGGTAATTGGCATCTAACGAAATTATTACGAAATTGTTCGAAATGTATTGTGTTTTTATAAATTTTTGGAACTGCCGAAAGTTTTTTATATGAAATTTTGGCCGTAACTTCTTAGGATCTAAGTAGAAACTATGACGAAAGTTCGTAAGTAGTTAATTCGCACGATTTTTTAAAATACATCATCCTATAATTTTTCAAATCATTATTAAAATATCAATAGCTACTACCGCAAACCATTGAAAAATGCACGATGGAACAACTCAATTATCGAGTATATAAAGTGAGTTAGAGCTACCATTTAATAAAATAGAACGTTTCAAATTTTCTGGTGTAAATGCTTCGCCACTGAATCCAAATTACATTATCTTCTCACAAAAACAACTTGACAAATACCGCCATTTTAAACACAGTACTTAACCTCGTCCGAAGCATATTGTTTGGCTTGCTGAAATCCTATACTTGAAATTGCGATGTTGCTAAAATATCTTACATATCTTTAGCGACTAGCAAGTGCTATGCATTCAAACAGTTGATCCGACTTCCAAATGAGATACTTTTATGAAAGTTGGTATGTGTATAAGATTGATCAAACAACTATCGGATTTCTTTGTATAAAGCTTTTCTTTACTACGGATTAACATAAAAGCTTTTATGAAAAAGGGAATGATATTTACTATCTCTCAGAATACTTTATTTATGAAAATTGTCACTAGTATCAAGAGAGACCAGACCGTTAATCGCCAGCTAAAGGTAAACTTGTACAAGACTTTGAGAAGAATGAATAAATATAGAGATTTTTTAAATTGGCAGGTCACAAGAACGGTGGAGTTAGTAGACTGGAAATTTTTGTAGTGGACTGATCAAATGTGCTCAGTCGAATACAAATATTTTTTCAGTATATAGCAGAAATCGACTTCAATTTCATTGTTTTTAAACGGAATAGTCTGTATTTTATAGAATTCTTGAATTTCAGATAAACATATATTCATTCAGCAATCATATTTCTATTCTGTGTCGCTTCGCTATGTTCAGCACTTGAACGTAGTAATCTAAATCACAATATCTAGAAACCGGAATGATATGCAAAATTGATTCCATGCGTATTCTACACTGGAATTCAGGAATAACTCAAAATGCCAAAAGTATCAAAAAGAATTCCTCGGGATGCAACAAAATTCATTTTAACGTTTGGCGAATAGAAGTTTAAACTATCGGTATTTCAAAATTTAATGCAATAAACTATTTTAAGTAAAACATAACCCGAGTATATCATTACTATCATTTACGAAATTAAATCCTTTCTTAGTTATTTGCAATTAAAGTATAAATGTACCAAATATTTGTAATATAAGTGTGCGCCCTTCCTTTTTTCAGGTAGGAATGGGTGTATAACAGAATCTAAACAAAACTCCGGCAGACTAGCGTCGATTTTTTGTGGCAGCGGTAGATTGCAAAAGACTATATCTCAGGGGTTTTTACTCTTAAATATTTTGAGAACCAAGTTAAATTTTACCCAGACAAGATATAGGGACGTAATTTAAAATATGACAAAAGAAAATATCTAAATACAACTTGATGTTTAGTTAATAACATTAGATAAGTAAAATATATTCCCTTATTTTCTTACAACCACGCTTTCATGTGATAAAGTCACCAACTGTAGTACATATTTTTACTCTCTCATAATTTTTAAAAATGTCTTAAGCTCTACCAGATAAGATATTAGAAAATCTAAAATTGTTATTATACTTAGACATAATTTCAAATTAACTTTCAAAGTAAAAATAGGCTTAGTTGTATTTAACATAGTTAAAAGAATTTGTGATAAGTTTTTAAATTGAAAATAACCTCTTAATCCACAAAAAGTTTCATGAAAGCTTTTATGTTTACACTTCTAAGGTTATACCAGGAAAGTAGATGTAATATTAAATTAATTAAAATAATAGGTAAGTAATCTTCTAGATATTTGAGATTAACACTAAAACACATGCACATGGTTCTTTCACAAAAGTAAGTAAGATATAGCTTCTACCTGTATTTATGCAATTTGAACGAAACGTATACTTAAGTATTAAGCTCCGACTTGTTCAGAAATATAGAAGTTTTCAGTTGCTTCTTACGGTTTTAATAAGATGAACACCATCCATATTTAGTTCGGTTGTTAACCTCAAACTTCAAATTTGTAAGAGCCAAACCTTTTGTTCCACAACCATATGTTTTGTTAACGGACATTTGATTTATTTTTAGAACGTAACTAAACGGCGACATAAAATTTTGGCACGATAATAGATAATATTTGGGGATAACATGTGTTGCGTTAGGGGCGTATTTTAAACGTGATTGTAGGAACATGTTGAAATATAAGGAAAGCATTTTAGTAAGGTCTGCGTGGTGGTTAACGTCAAGTGATTTTCAGAGAAACAAGTTTTCGGTTAGAGAAATATGAGGAATTACTGTGTACGTTAGTTAAGGTGTTTGTGGAAAACAGTTGTAGTTGAGGTTTTACAAAGAATTGTTGTGCAAAAGTGTTTGTATGGTTGAAATTTTCTGGAATTAACAGGCTTTGAGGGGATGGGAAGCATTATATAAACTGCGGAACATCGATGGAAGGCTCTCTTAGTTTTTGACAAGCTCTTAGCTCTTAGCTTTCAAACAAGTTCTCTCTTAGTTGGCAACCAAGTTTTCAACTAGTGTACATTGCTATTAAAGTTCTTAAAGCTGATGACTGCATACAAAAATGCTTTTACGTTTTGCATGAAAGTTTAAGTTACGTAAGTACAAACAGTTTGTTTTAAGTGAGTATGCGATTGGAAAATGGAGTAAATGTCAGTGTTTGGTCGATGTGGTAATTACCAACAATTAATGGTATCAGTAAAAGGGTCTGGAGAGTTTGGATGCACTATCGAATTGGTAAACGAGGTGAATTGGTGGTAATATGGTTACAGCTTATAGTGGAGGTTATTGCAGTCCAGATTGGGGTGTTCCTGAATGCCGCAGTCTTTGATGGTATGATAGCAGATCCGTGTGCAGTTATAGAATCCTGGTAACTGATATTTTTTCATTGTATCTATGTATAAACTGATGCTTAACGACTTAATGCATTGAGGTGTATAATTTTTATGTAAAAAGGACAAACAGGGAAAAGTTTCTAATTGAACAATTTAAGTTGACTTAGGTTTATTGTATTTTATGTGGGAATTTATGACTGATGCATGGTATCTGTAATATTTATTTTATGTACACAGTAAGATGGTCCCTTTCGATTATTGCTATGCAGAAATTAGCACGAAAGATAAGGTTGTACTATGAGCTCGTATTAAACCGGAGTTAAAGTCAGAAACGTGCAAAGCCCTATTGCTTTTGCTTTTATTTTATTTATTGGAAATATTTATTTGAGGTAATTAGAGATATCAAAAAGTACTGTTAAGGGAATAATTTGTGGGGGAGGAGGATGTATACAGCTTTTATTAGAGCTTTGAAAAAGTAAATTAATTAAGGCTTGTTTCTATTATATAAGTAATTGGATATATTATTCGAAATAAATGTCGAATTTGAAATGTGTTTATAATATGTGAACAAGGAGTCTAAGTTTTATATTGGCGTGTACTTTATGTCTGGTATGTTAATAAAGGTAGCTAATTTACGGTTGCAGCTTTTTTTTGTTTTGAGTAGTTAGTTTTATTTTCAGGAAGCAGCTGAGCAGTCGTGGCAAAGTTTTGTTTTAAGATAGGTGAGAAAAGCATCCTGTCGATGCATTTCGCCCTAATTGTGGCTCATTGAGATAGAAGTATTAAGGTAGTAATATTTAACGTATACGGGAAATACAGAATCGCCTAGCTCACAAGTTTTTCCTTCGTGTTATTTCCCCTGACATCGCACGTTTTGGTAACAGTTGGCACGGAAGAGATCCGCCAATTTTTCAAGCATCGTTTTCCACTATCTTCCATAATGTTGGAAAAAAATTAATTGCCGTAAATTGCATCGACACTACTAAATAGCACCCCGATGACTTACCAAGTGCACTATTAATGCCTGATCGGATCAAGAACCCGTCTCAGTAGATGCTAATTTAATATACCTTTTAATCAGCGCAGAATTAATTATTAATAGTGACACAATATTCAAAATCTACAAATATATACGTTTATACATAATGAAAACAAAATAACCGTGTGTACCTGTGAAAAAAACGCGCAGTATATTCCGTACACTATGTCATGCTATTCATCAGTATTTGATGATAAAAGCTTTCAGCATTTGAAATATGTAGTGGAAAGCAATTTCTCTCATTGGCCATTAAAAAAACATCAGCAGAATTACTTACAGGATAGTTGACAATCCTTACGCTTTTCCTAAATGGCAAGCTAACTGGAATGCTTGCTAACTTGAGTGATGTTCCTATTAAATTATCAGCTTCACATTTCAGTAAATTTTTTTAGTGGAGAAGCTTTTAAAGTGGCTCTTTATGTTATTGGGCCTCGGCTAAGAGATAATGGTAAACTTTAGGCCTACTATGAAGAAAGCCTTAAATAATAATTAGACCAGAATGTAATATATTTTACTGTTTCAATGAGTCATCGACGACAAAGACGAATTTCGACATCGCATCGGGACAATGCGTTAGGCACTTCGCCATTTTATAACTTCACATTTTGAATATATTTGTCAATTTCGTTTCCTTTATTAAAACGATCAGCATTCTTAGAAGTACCACATAATACGTTTACTAAATAAAGGAAAAACTAAAACCGTTGTTTGAATATCTACCGAGAGAAGCTTACATCCTTTGACGTATAGTAATTGTGTACTTGTGACATTCCTTTGATATGTTTATAATCATTTCACTTTTTCTATATTGGTAAATCCCACCAATAGAGTCATATTATTTCCTTTAAAAAATATAATTTTTAGATTAGATGCATTTTTGATCTCAGGATGGATTATTTCTGTGTCTTATATTGTTCATACTCAAAGGTCAAATTTATTATGGTGGTAAATTTAAGAAACAACATCATAGCTATTTTGTATTCTAAATTATTACACTTATTTTGATTAATAATGTATAACGCTGACGCGCATGATTTCATCGTCTTGGCTCAAAGAACTTTCACACCAAAATTATGCCGATTTAAAAATTGAAAAGTCGCTTCCGCTAAGTCTAGTTAAAGGTTATACGTAAGATAATACTACGTATGTTAGATACAAGAAAAACGAATCAAGTAGATTCAATTGGCAGTCTTAATTTATTTTTCGAAATTTTGCGGTAGATATCTCAAATCGTGTATGTAGGGAGAATAAATTTGATATAGCACTTCGTCTTTACCAGCCATACAGATTGAGTAGGTCAGTTCTCTTTAAAGAAAATGTGTTTTACCCCGGTCATATTGCAAGATGCTAGAAGAAATTTAATTGTTTGAGTTAATAAATGTTTAGAATGTAATGGTGAACAATTTACTAAGATAATCAGTTTTCTTGTTAACTATTATTTTCAAATGTATGTACAAAAAAATTTTCAATGTATTAATTTATACAGCAAATAAACAAATCACAGTTTCTTATTGGAATTTTATTATTTGAGTTATTTAGTGCACTTTGAATAGAAATTATTGATTGTGGCATATTGCCGTAAAGTCAATTTCAAGTAAAATATTTTTTCAAAAAATATACAGAGGGTGTTCTATTAAAAAAAACCAAAGTGACATAGAATTGCTCAAATATAGTAGACCTTGAATACTAATTAATGCCTTATTTTTGTAGAGAAAATATATTTAAGAAACCTATTCCCATGAAATTATTCTATATCTTCCACATTTCAGAGGATATACGCTCGCTAATAATAACCGGACCACCCTATATACCTGATCAATGAAGTTCGGATGATACGCAAACGTGTTGGTTACTTTTAATTTTAAAAAAACTTTGGTTCCCATTAAATCGGCAACTTCATGTTGGACAAAAACAGGTTGATTCAAAACAGCTAATTTTTTTTCGAAGTTTTAGTAGGATCTGGTCTAAACAAATGGTGGTTTTTAGTGGTACCCGAGTTGTCTACGGTCAAAAATCACTCATTAGGTATTTATGATCAAATTTCTGAAACTATAACATAAAATAACAGTAAATGAATGAACTTGTTTTTATTTAACTGTATGAAATTTATATACGTACCCACAGCACGTGTTTGTTATTAGGTTAAGAAGTTAGATAATAATTTTGTTTGCCAAAAACTTTTCCCAATAAGTTAAACAAAGAATGTTTGTATATATATATTGCTGTGATAAAGGGTTGTTTAGGGGTGTATTGAATAGCAAGGGTCGTGTAGTAATCATAAATTGCAATAGGAAACAGAAAACTGCATTTATTTAGCAGAAAAATAGGTAATTTGGATATTATGTAAATAGCAAGCATTTAACACCCTGTATATAGACCATAATTAGCTTTAAACAGTGCAAATAAGCATATCCTACAATAATGAAACGCGTATTTAGCATAGAAATAGGTAATTCATACGTTATGGAAATAACACGTATTTAACACTCTGTATATAGACCTTTATTAATTTTAAGTAATGCTAAGTAAGAATATCTTTGCATAAAAAGTACGCGTATTCAGAAGAAGTAATAGTACATGTAATTATACACGCGTTGAGAAGTGTTCTAATTAGTTATAAAACAAATACGAAGATAAGAGATAAAACCTAACAAAGCTTTACGCAATTACGCAGAAACAATAAACATTTTGATAAGAAAACGCAGTTTCAAAAATACATAAACGAAAGTAGAATTAAAGTTACATCATTTATTTTGTTCAATTATCCAAAAAGGCGATATCTAAACAAAACAACGTATGGTCAAGATAACGAGGTATCTATAGCAAATAGATATTACACGAAAAACCAAATATATTACATCAGAAACCACTTCAAAATGCAGGAAATACAAAGACCTGGTTGGTTAAGATATCTACAAGACTTGTTGAAAACCCAGCCCACATGCAAGTGGGAACAGCCTATATTTACACCGAGCAAAGATAAGACGAGTCAGTTTAAAACTCAATTAGGGCAAAGCTGCGTCACTGCTAAACAGAAAGTCGCGCGTAATTTAATATTTAATCATATATAATAGTGTATGTTATAGTGACAAATAAGTGCAACAATAATGAAGACTTCTTTTGCCGTTTAACGTGAGTAGAATTTGGGATAATTTATTTAAACTAAATATTAATAATAATAGGGCTTCGAATGTGTGGATATTTCGAATGTGATGTTAATAATTCGAATGATGGTACATTTTTGAATACTTTGAATCTGGGATATAATAATTTAAATGTGTTAATGATAATATGGTGGTGTATTTCTGAATAATTCAATTATGCGTCGATAAGAACAATTCAAATCTGGGTCAATATAATACTACAATTCAAATCAGCGTCGACAATTATATTTTGGTACAATTCTGGTACAATTTGGGGTTGCGAGATCCTATGTAAATAAATTAAAGAAGCACGAAGTAATTTATGGAAAACGAGGGGTTCAACGAAGCAGAGCAGTGACAGACGAATGAGGACAACAAAGGGGTGTTGATCTACGACCCGAACAAGCCGTAGTAGGTCAGATTTATTTAATTTTAAGATATTTTTTATTTAAATTTCAATACTGAATTTACTTAATTTATATAAAAAGTGTAACAAAGTCAGCAACAAACATTGCAGACATTAAATTTACGTAATATATTATAAAGGGGTCTAGAACGTGCCAGGTTTCTTTGAAAAAAAGGGTAGTTTTGGTGACTTTAGATTGAATTCAAAGCATATAAATTTTGGGATGAATGATACATATGATATTGATCGATTGAAAGGTGTATTTTAATATTTTTCAAAACTTGTAAATAATATTTCTTTTCATTATATGAAATTAATTGACTTCGCTTTATCAATTCAAACAAATAGGTAACCAGAAAGGGGTGGGGAAGAGATAAAATTGATCATCGTAACGTTGTGCACTTTGTGCAGATTGAAGAGGGCTAGCCGTGGCACAATAATAAAATTAGTAAGATTAAATTTGATTTGAGAACACAGAGCGGTGGAGTTAAGAAGAAACGTAATTACACCGAGTACGGCGTTATCATATCATATATATATATATATATATATATATATATATATATATATATATATATATATGTACTAGTCCCGAAAACAGTATTGTATGGTGTCTTATATTTCTGTTTTTAACAACTAATGCGAAGATAGTAGTTCCAGTTTTGTGGTAATATAATATATGGCAATTATCTATAGGCAAGATTAAAACTCACGTATTCTAACATTTGATTTTGGGAACCTTTCTTACAGCTATCAGTTTTAAATAGATATATTAGCGTTCTTATTATTATCGTTTGTTTTATGTTTGTTTAGCATTAATATACTCGATTATTTATCGAGTGAATTTTAGGACAGAATCACTTTCTTGACCCCGAGTTTTGAAATCCTCTTGTTATTTCTGCTGAGGTTTTTTACTAGAAATCTTTGTAGTTCGAGATTAGGTGACTTCCAAAATAATTCCCGATTAAGACACGAAAGCATTCCGAGTTAGTTGGCAACCATTCTTGCTAGTACAGTCGAGGTTTTTACTAACTTTTTTGCAAGGTACTTGACCGAGTTTTTCAATGGATTACCGGTTAGATTTTTTGGGTAACTGTTTAACTAGTACTATATTAGTGAGTAGTATATATCTGTTTTTTTTAAATATTAGATAGCACAAAAAAATTTATTCTGTTCGGTAAATTGTAACGATCTAGTATTTTAAAGAATAAAAATAAGTTGATTTGAACCAGTAATATTCCTTTTTGCTAAAACTGGAATCTCTCTCAACTGAGCTGCCATGACAACTGATGTAATTGCAGAAAAATAGACTAAAATCTGGTGTCTCACTCCTATGTCAACCTCATATTGTAATTTGATCTGCTAATTAATATTTTCAATATTAAATCAGTTTGCTACATACACTTTACACTTTTAATTATTAACTGATTGGCTTTAGCCAAAGTTTCCGTGTGGGTTCTGCCTGTATCAAACATATTATTAAATTGGACAGTCAGATATAAATAACAAAATTGCCAGACGGAGTTGAAGGTAAGGTTGGCATTATATTGATGTATACGATTTAAATTAATTTTTTCCCATACTTTTGCTACCTGTTGAAAGAACATTTAGGTGTGAATGAGAAGAATACTGGTCCAGATCCTGTTTCTGACTGTATATTTTTCTTTTATTAATAGTTTGAAGTGGTCATTTAAGCTTTCCATAAGAGTTTAAATTGTACCTTTATCTATTAAGACTGGGGAAATTCTCTTTTCATTCTTCTGGCACAATCTTAGATACGCCAACTTTTTTTTTTTAAAATTCTGAAAGTGGTGTTGGTTTTAAAAAAATCAAAGAAGATAATGACATAAAAATCAAAATTGTGAATTTAATTTTGAACATTTTGGAATTTGTTTATAGCTGAATTAAATAAAATATTGTTGTAATTTTTATACCATCATCTTCAGAATGCTTTCTTGTTATGAAATGCACCAAAAAATTAATTGTTTTGTTGAATTTTCCTATCTAAGATTGTGCCAGAAGTATTTTGCATAAGCGTAGTGTGGATTTAAGGGCGCGATCGGATGTATGGTTGGCTGCCTAAAATCCATCAAAAAACAGGTTATTCTGTTTGGTAAATAACTTTTGTTGGATTGAAAATATGCAAAATGTAACTTCACCATTAGACTCACAAAACTTTGTACTTTCTAACGAAGGTTTGCTTTTTTTTCTTAAGTGCAGTAATAAGCAAAAATAGCTGTTAAAAGTAATGTTAAAATTCACTTACTTTATTTTAGTTACTACATCTAACATAATCAATTTGTATATAAAAAAAGCATTCGTTGGATAGCAGAATACATATATAATCGTTCTGTTAAAAAAAAATTCAAAAATATTGATCATGATAGCCGTAGTGTACTGAATGGATTTTATTGAATTATTACATTAATTGTACGCCATTTTAATAGAAATTGTTCACGACTTCCTCCGAAGATGGCACTGTTAATGATGTGTAGAATAAGGTTTAAAACCAGAATATTTCAAATTGAATTATTTTGGACATCGTTTTTGTCGCATTGAAATGAAGTAAACTAATAATATATGGTGAATTACCTTTTGATAAGTGTAATATAATAATGATAGGATTAATTGCGAATATTTATGAAGCCAAAAATGACATAACCTCAACATCCATGGTTGTTTGTAAACTTTCATGTTTATGTTTACAAGCGATAAGTAAATTATTACAGCAGTGTTACTTTGTGAAGCTTATACTATGTTATAATAGTTTAAAAAAAGGGTAGTGTGCCGTATCCCAAAACGTAACTAGATACTCTACAATATTCAATATAAGCAAAATATTGCATCATGTTAGCAAGAGTAATGTTTATTAAAATATCTTAGTGGAACTATTGCAGGGAAATAGGATACATTTTGTTACAAATTAGGTTGCGGGTTTGGTATTCGGCAAAATGATTTTCAAAATTGAACGATCTGGGGGAGGACGTTCTCAAAAAACGATAATTTTTCCTACATCATTTTACACTTCACTTTGGGGACGTTCATTGTCTTGTGTATCTTCACCAGGGGTCTGTAATGGTAATTATATTTTCAATTTGAAAAGTGTCAAAATCAGCTTTAAATATATAGGCAACATATTAGTGTTCCCATTCTTCCGTCATTTTTTGGTCATACATAGTTCACATGTAACGTCAAATAGATATGATAATAACATTTTCTCAAATTGTGCTGCCGGCAAAAAATGATTATAATAAACAATAAACTTCAAAACTCCCACTAATTATGAAATATATTTTAGGCTAAATTAAAAATAAAAATGGAAAAGTTTATTTAGGATTAAACAATTTACGAAACTAAACCTAACTTTAGGCATTAGAAATAAACCATAAAAGAATTCCTTTTTGGTTTATTCTGTCAAAAAATAGCTATTTTGTTACATTAAATCGACTCTGTCAAAAACGATTAAACGTTTATTTCAATAAATATTTCAAACTAATAGAATATTTGGGGCCTTCGGTTTAATATTTTTCATCAAATGCTAATATCGAAAAATGTATTTCCAATACAAAAAAACTTTGACTTGTTACCTGTAAAGTGTGCTTTATTAAAACAAAATTATTACAAATGTTTTATTTTTAATGAATAACTAAGAAATTAAAAATAGGTTCAATTGTTGTAACATTTACAATGTGTATATAGGTATTTTTGAAAAGAAGTGAATAACAGGCATTTGTAAATAATATTTTTTAAACCCCACATTTTAAGGTCAATAGATAAGCGTTTAGTAATAAATATACGAACAGCTTTCGAATTGAAATTGACTTTATTGTTGTTAATATTACATTAAATATTAGTATATAGGGCATGTTTGTAGGTCCATACAGGCAAAGTTTAGTCATAGACTATCTTACACTTAACCTGCATAAACCACTACATATCTCTACAAGGAAAATGAGTGAAGCAAATGAATAATTACACAATAATTGAAAAATATACAATTAGGCTATGTTACTACTTATCCAAAATATGCGCCCTGATTTGAACCTTGAATGCAGTAAAAGTAAAAAAGATTTTTATATCCATCTGGAATTGCATTATAAGTAGAAACAGCATTATAGATGAATCTTCTCTGAAACATAGCAGTCAGTTTCTTGGGAATTGTTAAAGTTTTAGTGTGTCTAATATTGATGCAATGCACTTTGGAGCGTGTCATTAATATTTTAGCAGTATCCTCTGAAGTCATTTATAATTATTTTATGAACAAAACATAACAAATGATGTTTTCTGCAGTTATCCATATTTAACCAGTGCAACTCTTATCTTATGCGATACATGATCAAATTTTTTTAGTCCAAAAACTAAACGACAACAAGTATTTTGAATCCTTTGTATTTGTGTCATAGAAGTGCTATCAATGTTTGGACCATATATAAAATCACAATAGTTAAATAATGACAAAACTAGCTTCCGACAACAGCTTTTTCAATTGTAAGGTTAGTATAGACCGACAAGCATATAGTTGTTTAAGTGCTATATACGACCTTTTTATTAACCTTGCAACATGTGACTTAAAGCGTAGATCATCGTCAAATATTAAACAGAAATTTCTTGAAGAACTAACTAATAGAAGAGGTATTGTTAATTATGACTTTTATCTTATCCTTAACACAATCTCTAATTTTCTCTGTAATCCGAAACAATATCAGCATCAATAGTATCTGCACGAACAAATAATTCATCACTTGATAAATATATGGAATCAATAAAGAGTACTGCTGTTATTTACTATGCGCGTAGATTCGTTTATTACTTGGATGAATCCATAAGAATCAATGCAGTGTGTGATAATATTACTTAAATTGAAAAGATTCACATTGACATCACCTAAACATATTATATTATCCATCATTGGTGCTAAATAAGATAATATATTATCTAGTTCATCAACACAACCAAGCGGATTAAAGTTTGGGGATCTGTATACTGTGCCTACAGTAAAAGTTTTACGATTTAATTTAAACATTATCCAAAATATATTCAAGTATACGAGTCAATTGCACACCAATCAAAATAACCTGACATTTAAGTTCCTTCCTTAAGTACACACCAACCCCACCCCCTGGACCTTTGCTTGTTGTAGTCAACACACTTGGCCGATTTAAAGTGTCACAATGGTGGTATTGATGTAATGATTGTATCCTTTTTTAACTTTTGAAAGCAAACAAGTTTTCTGTAAACGAGTCGATATAAATTTATTGCACAAATAATAATGACAATGAAACTTAAATCTAAATTTCTTGTATAAAAACTCTAGCAGGTCATGAATGGTTAAACATCAATCACTAAACATTAATAATTTGTTAACATAAATATTGCACAATAAATAATGCAATTTGGTGACCGTTACCATACACTTGTGTATTGTGTTTGTGTTGGTCTCGTGCTAACAAAACCAACTAAAATTACCGTGTAGGTAATACTGGTTATTCTGATCAGTATCACAGCCACTGCTATCACTATTTGTATCACCCACTTTGATAATTAAAGGTTCGACAACATCAAACTGCTGTACTATAGCCCACCATTCCATCATACATTTTTCTGCATGTGTGATACATTTTGCCAATATGACCCATCTATTCTTTGCAAAGATTCTTGCCATATCAAGTTGACATTTGTGTCATTATAAAGTTGGTTAAGCCGTCCAACATTTTTATTGTAATATTTTTTACAGTTCGCCCATACCAACTCTATAGGATTAAACTCGCAGGGATACGGAGGTAGCCGCAAAACTTTGTGTCCGTACATTTCTGCTAGGGTATCTATTTTATAAATTTTTGGTTGTGGATGTTTTTTAATTAATGATAATAGTTCCCTTTTTAACGTGTGACTGCCGCAACTAACATTGTGTTTAATCAAGTAATCAATGATATTTAGAATTGTCTAGAATAATTACACTGGGTTTGCTTAAATTAGGAATTAAACGTTCTTCAAACCATTTTGTAAATAATGCTGCATTCATGTCTCCATGATAGTCAGCACTTGGAGATTTTGTAGAATGCAAAAGTGCTGCATTGGGGATGAATCCAGTTTTGTTGCCTGCATGTACGACTATGAAACTGTAATAAAAAATATTTCTATTAAATGTAATTTTAACTTTAAAAAAACTAACCGTTTTCCTTCTCCAGGAGGTTTTCTCTTTACACTGAGCTTGGAACCATTATGCCAACTCTTCTTAACAGAACCTCGACTAAAAATCCACGTCTCATCCAAGAAAACAGGATCATAAAGTTACAATTGTTTGTACATTTCATATGCTCTTAAAAACTTCACTCGTGCAGCAGCAATATGTTCCTGTTCAAGCACAGCCCTTCTACCATCGTCCAATTTAAAAGAAAAACCAATTGTTGATAGAAGTCTCGTCAGACTAGACTGGCTGAAGTTAAAAATTTGAGCGGTTACAATTTCTTGTCGTAAAGATTTAACAGTTACATGGAGCCCAAAAGCATAATACTAAAAAACACTAAATAAAATTGTTATGAAAACTATATTACATTTGGAATACATTTCGTAAATTTTTCGTTTAACCGCATCTATTACAAAACCATCTACATCAGACGATTTAGACTTGTTGAATTTTCGGTGCTTGCTCGGTGACTCAGGAACTTTATTTTCTTTTCGGGCTTCTAAAACTCTCTTTTTTTAATGGAACGAAGAGAACTCAGTCCTATCCCACAAGCCTCAGATGTTCGCTAACAATAAGCAACAGTTAAAACACAACATATCACTTAAAAATTTGATTATACCTGCAATACTGACTCAAATGGGGCCAAGGTTCCATGATTATCACGTTCTCTTTCAAAAAATGTTAGAACATTCATCACCAACAACTGAGCTTAAAAGTTCAAATGTTTGTTACGAAGCGTGTTCATTTTGATAAGTGTTGACCAAACACTATTCAATGTGTAGAAGGTTCTTAGTTTAAAAAAAACTGTTTATTGTATATCAGAATTATCTTTAAAAGAAAAGTAGAAAATCGCATGTGAAATAACAAAGCACAAATTCTAACCTAACCTTAAAAATGTTTGACAATTAATTACAAACGGAAATATTTTATGGACATACGTTCAGAGTGGTTGCATTGAATTATACAGCCGACGAATATTTTTCTAGCTATCCTTTTTAGATGGGGAAGAGCCAGGTAATAGAGTAGCATAACAATATTGTGGATGTGTTTTATTCATATGCACAACGATGAGTCATGCTTGACTTTATTTGATTTCAACTATATCTAACGCTTTGCTTGCTGTTCAACAACTTCGAAATTGCTGAAGGTCATTTACGATGAATAGTTACAAGAATGGAGAAAAACCAGCATCGTACCGTATCCTAGCAACCGTTATTTGCCTAACTTGGAAACGAACCACTAAACTACTAAAGTTAAAATAAAGTAGTTCCCTCTATCATACGAAAGTTATACCACAAAGGCGGCTATTTTAAAATTAGTTCGTGTTATGAAAATAGAGGGATGCTATCGCGCCCTTAAACTAGTCGGTATGCGGGAACATTCGCAACAGTTCACCAAGTTTTACAAAGGTGTCGCTAGGCTATTTTTATGAAAGTAATTAGACGTGACTGCAACAAGCATTTTCTGCATCCGTTAATGTAAAAGGGAGAACGATAATCGTCGGTAAGTGCATCAAACCAGAGCAATAGTGTTTAAAGCTCATTGGATAGGGAATCTAACAAATTGCTGACGTACTATTCAACTCCACGTGGACCGAGTATCATAAAGACAACTGATATTGAGTGTACGGCTATTAATTGTTTGTTTTTGTTAGATATTCACAACAGCAATCTCAATATGAATTGGATTTTATAGTTTTAATAATTAGTAAATAACTTCACAAAGCGTTATTTAGGCTTTATTGTTATTTTAAAATAAAAACCTTGAAAGTACTTAGGTATAAATTAAAATTATAGGCTTGCTTGTCGATGCTTGTTTTATGGCTTATAAAAGCCTTTCATAGCAACTCACTGCATTCAGGAATGTTCCAGAAGAGCTTTCAATTTTCGTTGAATAATATATATTCCTGGTAATCAATTTATTCGTTTCTGATATTTTGAACACATTTATGATTCCTCATCGTAAAAGAGATGGGGTCTTTCATATAAAGAAACTTCATTGGAGCACCCCTTGTTAAGATACAGATACATAAAATTCGTTTTTCTTTTTTTTACAAACACTAAAAAAGTTACAAAATTGAAATTAAGGTGACATTTTTTATTATCAAAAATACACTAACTCAGTAATTTATTTCGTTTACACCATGGTTGTAAGAGGTGAAAACGCAACCCCTAAAATTTATTTCCAATGTAACTTTTTGTCTTATTATTTGTTTGCCATTTAAAAATTTTTTTCCAGTAGCTTATTTCATTCTAAACAAAAAATGTCTCTTGAATTTTTTGCCCAAAATTAACCAGTTCGCAGGAAAAAATTATTTTACAAACAACTACAGAGATAAATCGTCATAAGACGAAAATGCGAAACTAATTTATCTAATAGGCCGCTATTAGTGATAGTGACAACTTAATTGTTATCACACTGAGTAACTAAATAAAGTGCCAGGGATAGATGATATACCCGCAGAATTAATAAAATATGCAAGTCAGAAAACTTTAGACAGATTATATGAACTGGTAAAAGTAATATATGACACAGGTGAGGTCTCAATAGATTTTGAAAAAAATATTATTATCCTAAACCCAAAAAAAGTCAGGAGTTGATAGGTGTGAGAATTTTAGGACGGTTAGTTTAACTTCCCACGCTTCCAAAATATTAACAATAATAATTAAAAATAGAGTAGAAGCTTTGACTGAGAATTATTTAGACGAAGACCAATATGGTTTTCGTAAAGACAGAGGCACTAGAGAACCGATACTAATGATTAGGGTAATTATCGAAAAAAGGTTACAAAAAAACAAAAAAACTCATTTGTAGATTTAGAAAAAGCATTTGATAGGGTTAATTGGATTGTTATGTTGAGGTTTTGCGAAAAATAAGAATCTCTCATAGGGACATAAATATTATTTACAGTATATATAAAAATCAAAGCTGCACACCAAACACGTAAACAAAGTATGTTCAATGTTTATTGCATTGAAATGAGTGAATTAGTCATCAAGCAGCAAAACAATAAATTCTCCTTGTTCGTTCAACAAGAAATATGTTGCATTTACATCCACACAACTGTTATGTTAACAGAATCAATTTTTTGTCAAGAAAAGCTGAGTCACGCCGATTTAGTTTAGGCTTAAATATGCAGTTAGTGATATTTCATGCAATTTGGTTGATCCTAATTTTTATAAATCAGAGAAACGACTGTTTTAGCGACAATATATATCTTTGTTCAATTAGTAGTAATAAAAACTAAACCTACTGTTTACTTTTTCATAATGGAGTAATTCCAAACGATTGGTATTTCAATTGACACTCAGTTATTTTAAAATAATATAGATACCAATTTATAATGAAACAACAATCACTAAAGTAAAAAAGCATGTTCTTGTAAATAGAATGTACAGTCAAACCAAATAATAAAGCGGAATGCTAGTGACGCTGTTTTATGTAGATAAACGCAGACCTCTCGAAGGAAGCTCTAAGTGAGCGTATCTGCAAATTCAATCATGTCTCAAAAGATAACGTAAACTCGTTGATGACAAGGTAATTAAATACTGGTTTATAATAGTGCAACTAAACTCCACTGACTGACTGTAGGTTCGTGTTTAATAGTTTTTATGGAAGAGCTGCCATCTATCGTAAAATGTATGTAATAGTTGAAATAAATGTGCACAGTGCAATTGCAGTAAGTTTATTTCCCGCACTCTATATTGCAATATTTTTTATCAAATCTTCGTATTTAGTTACTTGACATCTTCTAAGTTTCTATTATTAGAAGAGAAAGATTATAGACTTTCAAGCTATACTCGCTAGCATTGTGAATTGTATGAATTGCAGGCGCTAAAACCCCTTATATACACATTTGTGTGTCGTTTTAAACACCGTGGAGGGAGTGCCCTTTCGAGCTTGCGTCTTAAATTAACGTTCTCCTTTTACAAAAATTAATGTCAATTGTGCGTCTCCTTTAAATTCCGTAAAGATGTTCCAGTTTACGGAAAGAGGCAATTTACGAGTTGCACTAAAGAAAGTGAAACATGAGTCAAACTTAGAATGGAGTTTGATCTCTTCATTAATGGTTAGTAAAAAGTATACCTTTACTTATTAGGGAGGCGATTTATTTGTAACGCTAAGTATGTAACATAACATATTGATTAGTTTACATTTAAGCAGCTTTTACTAATGGTGGCGTAAAAGGGTACACGTGAAATTTCGAGTATATATTTGATGTTTGTATGAAAGTCGAGAAAAGCAGTAGTGGACATCATCCATTACTAAGGATTTGGGTCTTGTCTTTCATCAATACAGTCGATTTATAAAGTAAGCAAAGTTTTATCTACCAATATTTGGTTTATGATTCGAATTGTTCTAAATATGATTACGTGGATTCAATACCTCATCACCTTAAATAGTTAAATACAATTTTTAGTACAAAATTAAAATTTTAATGTCTAGAAATTTCATACAGAATTGATTATTAGTTATTTGTTGGCCAATTACATTACTAATAGTTGAAAGATTTCTTTTTGTAAAACGTACCAGCTGTTTATATAAAAAAATTGTTTTTAGATAACTAAATTGTTCATTCCAACAAATATTCAATTGAGTTAAAAACAAGACAGACTATATCGACGTGCATATATTTAAAACGATTACCTTCATTGCCTGCTTTATACTATGTGAAAAGTCAATGCAAATAACGTAGATGTTTTTAATGTGGACCTTAAGAATTATAAGATTTGAATAACCATTTGTATAGTATTCAGATCTGAATACTATTAAGACTCAAACTAACAATATGTGCCTCTCGGATGTTAATAGTTAAAGTTATATGGATGAATTTAGCTGTTATTTTAAATCTAGGCTGAACTCTTTTGGATTATTCTTGTACATATTTCATTCAAACCTGTACTTGAACATCGAATTCTTATTTTAATTTGAGAAATAGGAATGCTCTATTGGCTAATACTTTTATTATTTTTGAATGCCTTAAACAAGGTATTAAAAGTTAGTAAGTTAAAATTTTTCCAGTATAGTTACTGTTTATCTTGGGTCACAAATAGTGATCCCTTTGTATTTACCAATTGTAGCTTTCCTTTTTAGGTGCAGTCTCTGTTAGTGGAGAACCGTTATTGGATGTCCTCATGGTATTTGGCTTGATGCTCTAAGCGTAAGGGTTTCTTCCTCTCCTTGTGCATCGTTTCATATAATATGTAGGAGTATTAGAGGTAAAGGCGTCCTTCCATTCTTTAGACACTTGTTGGCCAACCATACAGGGTAGCATTAGTTTTAAACTATAAGCATATAACGCATTGTACTCCTGGACCGCTTTTTAAATGCCCGACCTAAGTCAACTTAAGTAAAAGTTTTAGGACTGCTATTTTGTTACGTTTTTAAGAAATAACTTACTTATTCTAGTGTTATCCTGAATCACATCACGCTCATAAAATGATTTCACAATAAGTGTTCAAAATGACTTTCGTATCTGCAAGTTTGTGGCTGGTATAACTCCCAGTCATCATATTTTTAAAATAGGATTCACTAAACTACGACGCTATAAAATTATCTCTAATTACCTATAACCAATTACAATTAAGTCACAGCATTTGCGTTTAAGTCTATTACCTAAGTAGGTAGTGGAACACAAGTAACAAAGTTAAACAGTACAAACACACTTACAAATCATCTAACTCCAGTTACGAACTACTTAATGAAAAGTACAAGCAACATAAAGTAGGTTGTTGTACGCTGCATAAACGCTGAATTGCAACAAATTCAAGACCACGGGGTTCAGAAACCCAATACAGTCGACCAAATCAGCATCATGGAATATTATTTTTTGTAACATCCGTATGTTTAAAAAATTTTAACTTATTTTGGTAGCAGATTAAGTTCATTATGTTAAAATGCACTCCATTTCGCTAATTTAAGTTTGCAGAAGGTCACAACTTGATTGGTCAACTCTAAAGAATGATGTTGTTGTGTATTTGATTCGTGACCTAGCTAACGTTGCAGTGATTTTAAAACATTTTTGAAACTTTTTTTGGGTGTCCGCTTGTAGTTAAACCATTTATTTTAGACCACAGGTTGAATAACTATTTTTATTTGTCTTATCGGTCTCTACGCACCTTTTAAATTAATGACATAAAACCAGGGTCACCCTGTATATCTACGACCACTCTCTACCCACTGCAGGGGTCGTGCCCGAGCTATTCTGTAGTTGCTTGTTACCTTTTTCTAAAGACGTATACCATTTATCACCCAGGTTCTCTTTTGCAGTAAGTAAGGCGCATTTGGCCTATCAGGGCCGTATTAAAATTTCAACAGGTAAAATGTAAGGATTGTTTCACAATTGCTGTTATATCTGAATATATCGAATTAAAATAGTAAAAACTGATAGTATTTGCAATTCTTTTAATTTTTTTTAAGAGAAATTTTTTTACAGTAGGTAGACACCTAAATTTGTTAGTGAGGTATTAAAAAAGTCGAAATAGGTTGATCGTAAGGAACAGCCATTACACCTAACCGTTTAAAGGTACTATTATCGTAAAATAGCGGTAAATAGCTAACACAAAGATTTAGTACTAATTGCTTAAAGCGTAATCGTTTGATAAACACAGTAGGTAAGTTATTTATACTTTGCAAAAACAGAGTCTGTAATGAAATACCATCATTTGCGCTTTGTAGATGAAGTAATTCGGGTTCCTAAGAGTGTGGCTGCAAATTTTGAAGAAGTTTCATACTCAATCAACCGAACCGCGATTAAGTAAGAAAATTTTTTACCAGAGATATTACCTATGTGATAGGTTTGATAGGATTCAAAAGCCGTGGTACACAAAATTCATATTTTCAATCACTAAGTATATAGGTAAAATAGACAGGTCAAATTCAAATAACCAACGGTAGAAGCAGGGTAGCTGTGAAGTAATCATCATTTAGCTTGTAAGATTGGTTGAGAGCTAACAGGTCATAATTTATTTGTTTAAAAATTTTTAAATATGTATATATAGCTGCGGAACGCGGACAATGCGTCACGTCAAACGCCAATAAAAGTGCTGTGGATTGTAGCTTGAAGATACCCGACATTGGACGTCAATAAACGTTGCTGTGAACTGTTGCTGATTATGAATCAAAAGTGTTATCATGATTGCTTTGCTAGCTCAGTTTAAATGAAACGACTAAGATCAAACAACAGACTTATAATCACATCAAATATTCGTTAGCAAACAATCTTTCAAATAACGATTACTATATCCACATACGACTTTTCTTTAACAAACAATTTCCTCAAAACAATACTTACATGCAAACATTAAAAACTAAAGATAGGGTCCAATATTGTCAGAATATCGTAAGTCTAAGATCAAACAATTTAATAACTACTAAATAATCACTCGCTTAAACTAAAATAAAGTCCAAATATCTCTTTCTCTAATTAGTGTTTCCGTTAACAAATACATTCTTATCTAAATCATACTATGTACAAACTTTTAAAAATTAAGATGGATAATTTTTAATAATTCCTTTTAAATCCAATTCTAACGTAGCTGATCAGTTATTTTAAATAAATCTTTTATAATGGCCAAACTTCCAGAAATTCGGCATCGTACAATATTATTCACTTGCACACATAGCTTTTACACCACATTTGTACATAATCTAACCTACTTAACAAAATAAAACAAAAGATGTCTCTTTAAAGATTTTAAAAACAATGAAATTCTTAGTTTTGCCGTTAAATTATGCTAGTTGGTCTTCTCTTCTTATATCATAAAGCGTAAGACGTATTCATGTCCAAAATCATTACATACAATTAAACTTCATGCATGCCTTCCAAATCTGTATATCCATATGGTACAATTCTTTTAAAATTATTTTACCGTTAAATGCTTTTCTAAACTTATATACCATATGTTTCCATTCTAATTGAAATACATCTAGCTGGAATTTTTCCTCGTTCATTCATTTAAAAAAACAAATTCAAGTATAATTTTTAAAGTCGTTTATAAGTCACCTAACCCGGCTCAATATTATGTATTGACTGACTTTCACAAGTAGTAAAACACTGTCATTGAGCTGCCTTCGTTAACTGGTTCAATGGTATCAAATCTAACTACGTCATAAATTTAGAGAGCTCTCCTACGTTGTTTTTTTGTTCCCACTCATGTGGATGATGTAACTTTTACGGAAAGTGGCATTTTACTTTACACTCTTATGTTTTCTTGAAGAATAATAGCCGTCATTTACTCATTTTTATGACTGTTATCGTGATTTATCACTTTCGTAATTTGTTAATTGAGCATTTAACTTCTTATCTGCTATTATGAATAACCTAGGGTTTTCTCGAAAAATCGGATTGTTAATAAAATACAATAGTCTATTTAAAATAGCTGTTTTTTGATGAAGACACGATTATATGTTTGGGTTATTTTAATCTTGTTATGAAAATGAAATGAAATTAGATCACTACAGACTGTAATCTTTTTAGAACGCGTTTTGGATAAATCTTTTATAGTCGAGTACTTTCTGGTAGCAAGTATTGATGGGGAACATCTTCAAACCCGAATGTTTACTTTATTCTTGTTTAAAGATACTATTTAGTCAGGTAACCTGAATGCAGCTCGTAAATTATGGGTTTTTTAGGCATTTATAGTATAATACAGTGTTCTTCAAATACTGAGTGTTTCAACTCTGAAAATGAGTATTTACAAAAGTTTATTTATTTTTCAAGTTAAAGTTTCTACCCAAAATAAAAATATTCTAAAAAACATGTATTTTTCAATATCACTTCATCACTCTGAATAATAGAAACTGGGAGGGCTTACAGGAAACTGCTATCTAATTTTTCTTGATAACTCGTCAAGATCTATATATTACCCAATTTACGATATTTTATTCTGAAACACCTTGTATAATACATTACGTAAGTTAAAGTCGTGCATAAAATGTACAATATTTGAAAGAAATAATTTTTGAAATATATTAAAATGTGCAGGTACGTGTCCAAACAGTTTTGAGACGGAAAACCTAATGGCTGCGAAATACCTGCAACTAATGTTAACTGTGCGAAAAGATAAATAGGAAAATATATTAAAGCGCCAAATGGTTGTGTTGGGAGAACTTGGCAGCCACAGACTGCTTACCTCCCTTCACAACCATTGAAGGTCGGAGAAATAGGGCATATAACTGTAAAACAATAGAAAGTGATCGAACTGCATCTAACAAGAAAGAACATCGCCTATGAGAAAAGACAACAAACAGAATAAGAAGAAAATTGTTGAAAGCATATGTGTGGAGCACAGCACAGTATGCCTATGAAATACGGACAGGCTGAAATGCAAACAGAAAAACGGTAGCAGTCTTTTGAAATGCTCCAGATGTATGAGGAGGATAGCATGGACAGACAAAGATAATAACAAATAAGTTACAGAAATAGTAGGGGAACAAGGATATCTGGGGAAAAAGAGAAATAGTAGGGCGGAATACGTTCTAAGGCATTTTTGGGGAATAGTATGTGATATATTACAAGCAGAGATAGGAAAAAAGAGGTAGATGTAGACCTAGATCAGACAGTTATAGATGCAAACTGTGCATATTTTAGGGAAATCTGTAGGTTAGTTCAGAATAGGGAACAATGATGGTACGCGTCTAACCAGTTCTAGGACTGAAGACCTAATGATGATGATTAAAATGTAAGATAGACTAAATAAAAACTATTGTAAGAGAGAATTTACTTAAAAATATCAAAATTAAATGGAACTACATGTGGAATGGATCAATTTGCTTGAAGATTTTTACTTTTCAAAACAATTTAAAATTAGATGGAGTATAGATTGGTAATTATGTTTTGGAAAAAGTCAAGGATGGTGAGTTAAGCCAAACAACGAAAAGACACTTAATGCTAAAATTTAAATTAATTTGTTTATATATCTTAAGTGAGTTTTAAAGACTAATTTTTTTTTAATTTGAGTTTCAAAGTAAGACGTAAAAAAGTCGACTAATTTTAATTTATCGGTTTCTGGCAAATTGCGCTCAGGTTTATCATTACACAAGGTAAAAATTGAACATAACTGAATTCAGATACATATTATACGGTTTTTGAGAAGAAGTTATTAAATTATACGACTTCTAAAAGTAATAGTCGTACATATTAGGTATCAAGTTTAGCAATGTTTTTTGAAGAGGTTGGCGATGAAAAAATATCATTTTTTCCATTTTTTGAAATTTCTGTTGACTTGAAAGAGTTTGGAGAAAAAATAAATGATTAGAACAAACAAGTTGAAATATTACAGGTAAGCGCACCATTAAAGATCAAACTTCACATTATGGCGACCGTTAACATTAGTAAGTTGAAGAAGAAAAAAGGAGTGGTGCGCTTCACTGTTACTAAGACACTCGCAAGTTTAGATACAGAGAATGATAGTACAGTGTTGAGTCCAAGATGGAAAGTGCAGATAAACTGTCAAAAACATAAGCAGATCTCGATGAAAAAATTCTTGACTTATTGCTAGATGAAGACCAAAACGAAGAAGCTTGTATAGATGAAGTCAGGGGAGCTTTAGATGTTCAAGAGGAAATTTAAAAAAAATACTGCTAGAGAAGCGAATATCCAGACACGAAATGGATAGGGGGAGCGTTTGCAGCAAAACTTTGTCATCATCATCATCTCCAATTATTAGTAATCAAGTGCTAATTAAGTTGACAAAGATTTCTCTTAAAAAATATGAGTTGTGTGCAAGTAGTTGGCTTTCATGGTGAGCACAATTTAAACGCATGCACGTCTGAAGATTTAGAAGCGGAAATTATATTCCAATATTTACGCATAACTCTTAGCGGTCCAGCAAAAACGTTAGTAGACACGTATCCAAATACATCTAATAATTACGAGACAGCTATAGAACATCCAGAAACTCGCTATCGTAGAGAAGAGCTTGTTATCAGTTCTATGCATAAAGAACTTTTAACATGGGTTAGGAATAAGCCTTTCTCAGTGAATTGTATAATAAGCTTAGTTCAAAGATACGTGCCTGGAAACTTTAGGTATTACCAGCGAACGGGCTGCAATTCTGGTAAAGTTACTAGAAGAATATGTTTTCCTTTAGAATTGAAGTTATGGGAACATAGAACAATTGTCGATCCTAACGAAAACAAACTTGAGGTTTTGTTGACGTTTTTAGGAAAGGAAGTGAAGACAGATGAAAGGCTAAAAGAAACTTTTTTAATAGAATCACGATCGCCTCTCACAGCTACTGTCCTTGTCGCAACCATTGGGTCAAACAAAAAGAGAGGTAGAGCCAAATGGGAAAACAAATCTATAAGGTGCGTATTTTGTACAGGTGAACACCGGAATAAAGATTGTAAAAGTGAAATAACGATGGAAAAACGTAGAGAAATTATATAGGCTAATCGGCTCTGCTTTGCATGTCTATTTACTAATCACTTAATCGGTAAATGTCAAATTAAACTGTGAAATTTGTCAAGGTAGACATTACAGCCTAATGTGTAAAGAAAATATAAAAGGAATCAGCACTAATCAGGTCGTAGAAAAGGAAACAAAATTAAGTACCAACTTATTCGCTGGTCAAATGTCTGTTGTATTACAAACCAAAATTGCTAAGATAGGGATCCGTAAAGTTAAAATATTACTAGATTCTGTCAGTCACCGTAGTTACGCTTCAGGTAAACTTTGTAGAGAATTATGGCTACAAAGAGAGAGTACAGAGGAGTTCCGTCACTTCTTGTTTGGTGGACAAGTGTCAGAAGTTATATCTCACGATGTTTATAATATTACATTGGAAAGTCTAGTAAATAATAATAAGTTTAAATTCAAGGCTCTTGAGCAAGAAAAGATTTGTGGTAAGATTTCAAATTATCCAAGAGTAGCTGAGAAGTTGGCGTTAGTTGGCATTACGATTACGGATGACGGTCAAAATAGGCCCATTGATATATTGTTGGGAGTTGACGTTATGGGTATATTGATAATAGGAGAACGTTCTGTTAAATCTTTGCTGCGTTTGAGACGCATTTAGGGTGGTGTTTAGTTGGTTCAATCAGAAATCAGTCTTCTAGTAGTAGGGGTATGTTGACCACTGTTGCATCAATGTTGAATCATACTTATGGGAACTGGAGCATTTAGGTATTGACAATCCTACTGCAAAAAAGGACAATAGCTTAGCTTGTGTCAAACATTTCAAGAAGAATATTAAGTTCACTGACGAAGGACGTTATTCCGTTGGTTTACCATGGATCGAGGGATATCCTCCATTATCTTCTAATAGAAAGGTTGCAAAATCTCATTTAAAAGACGTGGTGAAAAAATTAAAATACAATGGATTGTAAAACGCGTATGATGTATTCTCAAATTGGTAAGGCCAAGGAATTACTGAAAGGGTAAACAAATCATATGATAGTAGTCATTTAGGTGTGTGCTATGTACCACATCGACCGATTATACGGGAAGGTAAAACTACAAGAGTCAGGCCAGTATTTGACGCTTCTGCTAAATCAATAGGAAGCGTATCTATAAATTATTGCTTATATACTGGACCAAATTTGACAGCTGAAGTTAACCACCACAATACAAAGGTTTAGATTAGAGAAGATAGGTATTATCGGCGACATAAAGCTAACCTCTTTAATGATTAGTGTTGTCGAGTGTGCTCGAGATATGCTTCGTTTTCTTTGGTGGAAAAATGGTAATCTAATTGTTTTTCTTCATTGCATAGTAGTATTCGGATTAACACCTAGTCCATTCTTATTGAATGCTACGATCGCACATCATATTCAGCAGTTTCAGGGTAATATCGCTGATAAACTAAAGAAGTCGTTCTACGTTGATGATTGCGTCACTTCATTAGAGACTAGACAACTAGCAGAGAACTTTCGTAAAGTGGCGACTCGATGATTGTGTTATATTGGATTAAGAAGGGAGAATGGAAACCTTTGTTGGAAATCGCGTAAGGGAAATTCGTAAGCTAACTGAACCTGATCAGTGGCGATTTATCCCTGACAAAATTAATCCAGCAGATCTATTCAGCAGAGGGTGTCTTCTAAGTGAGTTCGTTGCAATGAAATGGTGGGAGGGTCTTGCATGGATATACTTGTCAAAAAATGAGTGGCCTAAGGTTGAAGCATTATTAGAACAAAAGGTTGCTTGTTTAGTTAATGTGAGCATGCAAGACTCGAGTATGTTTTTGTATTTTCGTTCCTACAAGAAGAATTCACGAGTAGTTGCTTGGATATATAGGTTCTTCAACAAGACTCGCAAATTTAGTGAAGATATAGGTAATTTAAAGAGTGAGAAATTACGAATAGCCGAAGAACGGTTACAAATTTGGATACAAAGAACCTATCCTCTTACAACTGAAGGAATGGAAACACTTGTGTAAAGAGTATGTACAAAGATTTCGAGTGATAAATTCTCGCCATCGTTCCGTGAACCTATTGTGTTAGCTCACTGTCCGCTTGTAGAGTCAATGATAAGGGAGAAGCATGAGGAGATGTATAATGCAGGTGTCAGTTGGGTTTTTAACGACCTACGTAAAGGAATATGGATAGTTAGAGGTCGACAGGCAGCTCGTAAGGAGATTAAGAAATGTATACAGTGTTAGAGATATCGCAGTAAAGCAGTAGTCACACCTTCGATTGGATTTCTAGACAATCGTATGAATTTAGGTAAGATTTTTTAGATTTCAGGATGCGATCTGATGGGACCGTTGTTCTTGAAAAATAAGTCGAAAGTTTGGATAGTTATTTTCAGATGTGCAGTATATGCGAATGAACCGTTATCTATTACACCGTCAATGTTTTTACAGCAAAAAGAGGTTGAAACCAGTATGCCCGATTTAGACAAGGTCGATTCTAGTAATTTATGTAATTGAATTCGTTATGTAGCATCTATACGCAAAGCTTTAAAAGAAAGGGGCCCTAAATATTCACAATTCTAAAGATAGAGGTAGTAATGTAGAACTTGTGAAAGTTGGTAGTGTTGTCTGGGTAGAATCAGACAATAAAAAGAGAATCGATTGGGAACAAGAAAATGTGCTTGTAATGATCCCTGAAAAAGAATGTCATTTTTCATTTTTTTTGACATCTTTGTTGACTGTTTGGAAAGAGTTTGGAGAGAAAAATAAATGATTAGAACGAGCAAGTTGACAGGACTTTTTAGTATACATAAAAATACAAATATTCATATTACACGTAAGTGCACCATTAAAGATCACACGTCACATTAGGGAAGGTTTAATTAAGAAGTTGTTGATGAGTAATAATCTTAGGTTTAAAGAGATATTCTGGACTCTATATTTGAGTATGCAAAGTAGGTGTTGTGAGGAAGTTATTTTTCATCAACTTTATATTTAAGCTGTTGTTTGTAAGAGAAAGTTTTTGCAGATGCATTTATATTGTATTTAAAAAATTGTTTGTGGAAGTATTTTTTAATTATTATACATCTTATGTATAATTACAATGGTTTTATTAATCGGAGAGCTAGCAAAATAATTAGATGGCGGGCGATTAAAATCATCATAGCACTTTTATTCACTTCCAACTCAGTACATTCAATCATCCACAGCATCCTTTATTAGACGCCCAACGCCGGACAGTTCACAGCAATATAGGTATATCCTTATATGTAAATTCTCAAACCATAGTAGTATAAGAATGATGTTCATAGCATTAAATTAGGGAGCTGTCTATCGAAAATGGTCATCGCCAAATTATTAATTTAAAAAGTAAATTCTATTTTTTAACTTGGATCTATTGTGTTTCAGAGTCGTGGAAGACTGTGGACTAGAAGTATTAAAGAGGGATTCACTTTTACCCTACGCTGCAACCATTCGAGAATTGTGAGTGAGAATCTTCATATGCGCAAATTATTAAATTCTAAGCTATAGACTGTTCCATTAGAGCTTGTTTTAGTTATGTACGAAATCACCAGCGCTGACACTTGATTACAACTCTAGCTTTAACTCCGCCACAAAAATGTTTTCTGGCAAATTTTATTTCTAAAACTTAAAAGAATTGAAACAAATTCTGTCTGAATTATAGCTTTATATATTAGAGTTTTATCGACCCGGCCTTCATTAAGCTTTATTATACTCTAAACAAAGCTACCGAAAGCCTAAATGCATGTTCTGGTCTTTTGTGCATGATTATTATTCGTTAATTCATATGAAAGGCATTCCCTAAATGTGGTTTTGCATGTTAAATCTTGAATTATGTGCATTCGCTTTTAACACTTACCAGTAATATTACTTATTTTTTCAGGACGTTAGAAAATTTGGAACACTTCTACTACTTCGAAACGGAGGTATTCCTACAACTTAAGAATCTTCAGACATTGTAAGTACAATATATGTTTCCTTAGATTATCTGGACTAACTAATATTATCGTTGTCTTAAGTTATTTTAATAAAATTATTGCAAAGTGTATTCAATTTTGGAATATTCCACTCTTTTACGTTTGTGGTTATTTTGATGTTGATATTTTCTGGTATTTAGTTACATAAGTACTGTACTTGCACTTTAAAAATTTTTACCTGTTCTTACCATTCAAGTTACTGATATATTTTTAATATATTCGATTAGTTCTTGAGTTAGAAAGAAAATACTGTACTTTTTAGGAACTGGTATAAAGTTGAACATTAACTAGCCTGCTTACACCCTGCCTTAATGTTTTTCTTTCGTTAGGCCCATCATAGGTAGCAAATGTTTCTATTTTGGACCAGGAAGAGGCTTGGTAAGAGCATCAGCAATTATGTCATGCATTAACTGGTATTTTAAACATATGATACCACCTTCAATAGTTTGTCTAATAAAATGATACTGAATATCAATAATTTTTGTCCGATTATATAAAATTTGATTTTCAGATATCTTCTGGGCTGACTGATTGTCATTGAACAATGCCCTAGCACATGAGGTGTCTAGTAACTCACTTAACAAACTTTTTAAAAACTTTGCTTCATTAGTTCCATCGCTAATTGCTTCAGTGCTGGATCGTGCTGCGGTGCGCTGTTTTATACTTTCCCAACTTACAGAGCCTCCCGCAAGTTTAAAAACATGACCACTATAGGATCTTCTATCATCCTCATCACCGGCCCAGTCTGCGTCCACGAATCCAGTTAGGTTTTCTCCGGTTTTCCTAAATTCCAGGCAGTAATCAGCTGTTCCCTTTAAGAACCTAAGTACACGCTTAGCCACTGTCCAGTGTGTACCATTATAGCAGTTATGAAATTGGCTGAGTACACTTGCTACATGTGTAATGTCCGGTCTGCATGTTACAGCTAAATACATGATGCAACCTATTAGTGCTTGGAAAGGATAAGTACAATTTTCAACCAAATTTCCCTTTAACAATTTTGAATTCGAATCAATTGGAGTGATTACAGGTTTGCAATGGACCATATTAAATTTTCTAAAGGTATCCATAATGTAGATTGACTTATGACTACATGACATCCTTTTTTCTTCGCACACGCATACCAAGTATGTGTTTTACCGGACCTAAATCCTTCATTTTAAATGAATTCATCAATTTCTGTTCTATTGAATGTTTTTCTTCTTGATTATTACAAAACAGCAAAAAGTCACCAATGTAGATTGCAATTATCGATAAATTCCCATTTACGTCTCTGCGATATACATACGGTTCAGAAATTAATCGGTTGAAGTTCATTGAAACGAGAACATTGTTAAGTTTTTTGTTCCATGCTCGAGATGACTGTTTTTACCCATAAATTGAGCGTTTTAGCAACAAACTTTATCTTCATTTCCTGAAACAACAAAATTTTCTGGTTGTTCCATATAAATTGTTTCTTTTAGATCACCGTTGATAAAAGCAGTCGACACATTCAAGTGATCGACATATAGATCTAGCTCTACAGTAATACCCAATAACATCTTCATAGTGGAATGTTTGACAACTGGTGAAAAAGTTTTGGTGTAGTCAATACCATACCTCTGAGTGAATCCTTTTGCTACCAGTCGAGCTATATGTTGATATATTTCTCCACTGCCGTTCCTTTTTAATTTAAATATCCACTTGCTCCTTATTGCCTTTGTCCCTCTAGGGAGATCAACAAGTGCCTAAGCATCATTTGCTTTGAACGAGAGATATTCTTGTTTCATAGCGTTTTTCCATAATAATTTGTCTTTACTACTTAATGCTTCAGAAACTGTTTTTAACTCATTATCATCACAAACCACACTGTAGACTTCGAAATCTGAGAAGTTTTGTTGACTTCCTGTTTCTGTTTGGTAACGTCCAATATTTTCCGTATCATCATCATAATCATCGTGTATTATATCCACTGAAACATCAATTTTCTTATGTAATTAAATTTTCATTTGTGTTAAAATTTTCATCTGTGACGTTCTTATCAGCAATATGCAGTGATTTATAAATCGATTCACATGGCTGCTCATCCCACTTTTCCACTGCTTTCTTTTCTATAAAATAAACATCTCGTGATATAATGATATTTGAAGAAAATTTGAATCTACTAGCCTACAGGCTTTTGAGTCTGTAGAGTAACATACAAAAATCAACTCCTTACTTTTAGGATCTAGTTTCTTTTTGTTGATTTTTGGAATGTGAGCAAATGCCCTACAGCCAAATACTCCTAAATAACTTAAATTTATCTTCTTATTAGACCACTTTTCTTCTGGGGCCATGTCACGAACTGAAACTGTAGGAGATCTATTTTTCAAATATACTACTGTATTTGCCGCCTCAGCCCAGTATGACTTATCTAGACCTAAATTATCTAAAAGAGCTCTTGTTCTTTCTATAACTGTTCGATTAACTCTTTTAGCAATCCCGTTTTGTTCTGGAGAATGCGGAGCACTGGTTTGGTGCTTAACGCCACAATTACTGAAATATTCAAGAAGTTGTTTATTCAGATATTCACCACCCCTGTCTGATCTTAGTATTTTTAAATGTTTACCACTCTCATTTTCAACTAGTAATCTCCATTCTTTAATTTTTGAATTAACTTTATGCTACTTATAAAATAAACGAGCGTTGTTCTCGAGTAATCATCAGTTAAATTCAGAATGTATCGTGCACCTCCATGTGAAGTAACGCTCATTGGGCCGCATAAATCAGAATGCACCAATTCTAAAATTTTCGGTAGCACGAGTTCCTTTCTTTCTTTTTGGGAATGGTTTTCTAGTTTGCTTCCCTTTAATACAAGAAACACAGCGAGAAATTTCTCCACTGTAATTTATACCAACTGACATCTTATTCTTAAGGAGATCCATATACTTCATGTTTAAATGAGCTAAACGACGATGCCACAGGTCTTGACTGGACAATTCCTAAGTAAAATTTACCCTTAACTTTTTATCATCTTGTTGAACTATCTGCGCTGATACTTTTGTCATTTGAAGTATTAACATCCAGTTGATATATTCCACCGTGACAAGATGTATTAGCAATTTTTTTGCCTTTAATTGAACAATAAATACTTGATCCACTCTTTGAGAAAGTTATAACTAACCCTTTTTGCACCATTTGATTTACAAGAAGTAGATTAAGACCAAGTCCTGGAACATAAATGACATCCGATATAGACCTTCTTATGTTATTTATCGTCACTGTAACGTCTCCTTGACCAGCACTGATTAATCTTGAATAATAGCTACTGTTTCATCAAGATTAGAGTTGTGCTTTTAAAATTATTCAGTCGTTCCCTTTGTCCAGTCATGAAATTCGTACAAGCTGAATCTAAGTACCACTTTTCACTATTTATTGGTGTAGCCATAGCTGTAAGTAAACACCATTCACTAGAACTTTTACTCTGACATTATTTTTTGTGTACATTGAGTTTCATATTTTCTTGTTATTAGAACTATTTTTTGAACATTCAGATGCTTAGTGACCTTTTTGGTGACATTTAAAGCATTTTGGAACGAATGGATTATTACGTTTGGATGAATTGCTTTTTCCAGCCATAATTACTAAACTTGAAGGAATTTCGTTTACTTTTATATATTCTTGTAAAAGTTTTGATATGACCAACTCCGTAGTAAGACTTTTGCAGAATTTTTCAAAGCCATTGCCATTGGATCATAATTTGTTGGTAAACCATTTAGCATTAATAAAACAAAAAATTCATCTTCAATCGGTTTGCTAATGTCAGCTATTTGCTGTGCAATTGACATTAGTTTTGTTATATATCCTTCCATATTATTGAACTTAGTTAACTTTAAATTAAAAAGAGATCGTAATAGACTTAATCGTCTTAATAATCATTTGTTTTCAAACGCTTTTTGTAAGTTATTCCAAGCTTTTTTGGCAGAATTTGCATTTCTGACATGTGGATAATAGTTTGGTTTGACATATAGACAAATTTTAGCTAAAGCTTTTAGTTATAGCTTTTCTTAAACTTTTATAGGATTGCCTTCTTTGTCCATTTCTGGGTCAATGCATTTCCATAGGTCTATAAGAATTAAACACATGCGTATAGCGAATTTCCAGTTATTATAATTTGAAATTCTATCTAGCAATTCAATACCTTGAAAACGTATATCTTTCTCTGTCATTTTTGTAGTTATTCAATAAACTTTTATTTAAAAATAAATAACTTCAGACAAGTTCAAACCCTGGACACAGTTCGCAATGATTTACTTTTGCAACACAAACAACTAACTTCTGGGCCCATAATCTGATATACTTTTAATGTATTCGATTAGTTCTTGAGTTAAAAAGAAAATACTTTTTTCGCCTAGCATAAATGAAAATGAATCATAATTGCCCTAAAAATGTGACTGAAAGTAAACCTTTGCGGCCCTAGAGCCGCTAAACTCATAACAGCGTGATTTTGTAGGTTTTTCACAATCTAGACACCTATGACTATCATTGGGATTCATTTATTGCGACTTTGACGTTTCAAATAATTTTTCATTTAACCTCGGCGTCGATGTTTTAACTTTATTTTGTGTTATTTTTCCTATTTTTTTTTTCTTTAATGCTAGGCGAAAAACAGTTGTGTGTCACACAGGCAAAAATGCATTAGCAGTCCTTAGCTTCGCTCGCTCAGGCATCTAATAGCTGCGGGCTGCTAATGCTCACCTTCTGCCCTTGTGACACAATATACTATAGTTTTTAAGAACTGTTACAAAGTTGAACTTTATTTTATTATGACATTTTTATAAATAAACAAAAACATTAACTAGCCTGCTTAATAGTTACTACGATCCTATTTACACATTAGCAGTGCCGTGCGGTGTATTTTGTCAGTGTGATGCAAGTCTTCGAATTGCCACCCCCATATTTGTGATTAAAATAACTACGGAAAAATGTGAAAATAATATATTCATATAATATATTTTCAACCGTAACAATTTTCTATAAATAAATATAATTTCGTATAAACTTGAACATAAACATACATAGACTATAATTTCACTCTTCAAACTTTACAGTTTGCTAATTTCTGAATAAGGGATGTATGTATAGTCAAGATAAGCAGCTAATGTACATTCAATGGAAATTAATGCCAGAGTTGGAAGTTTTGACTGACTTATGGAATTGTGTAAGTAGTTTTTTATTAATTTTAATTTGGAAAAAGTTCTTTCTCCACTTGCTACAGAGACAGGGAGTGTTAATAGAATTCTTAGCGCTATACAGGTGTTAGGATACGATGTGTTTAAATTATTTTGGTACAAATAGTTAATGACATCGAGTGGTTTCATTGAATGTTGTAATATGCGAGATACATCACGTAATTCCTTTTGATGATCATTCCTATTTACATCTGACTCATTGTCGTCCGAAAGAATTGACTGGAGGCTAGTGCAATGATTTTCAAGTATTTCATCAGTTACATCCCTGAGTTTGAAAATGTCGTATAAAAACTGAACATTTTTGCAGTGGGTTTCCAAAAGGGTAAATCGTTCATTTAAGGAATTAAGTGTTATATCCGAAATATAATTGAAAAAGTTTATCCTAAATTTATCTTTCTCCGTTAAGGGTTCGTCCGCAGCTTTTTCGTCAAATTGACGCTTTTTCTTCCTAGCTCTAACTTCACTTTCGGTCGAAAAATCAGTGCTACACTCAAGATTCTCAGCAATTTCATTAGCAGCAATTTTCATCTGTTCAAATTTGAGTTGCCTGTAACTTTTTACTTTTTCTATTGTTTCCGCTAGCATCCTTGTACAATCCGATATATTCATAGTTACAGACTGCAATAGCCTCGAGACTGAATTAATTTCCAACAAAATGCCATGCCAAAGAATTACACCACATATAAACTTATATTTTTTTATACATTTTGCCAACCCTCTTGCTTTACCTCTAGTTTCTGGACCTCGGGTGACATCTTCAATTATTTCGAATAATGCATCATATATTTCACAAAGTTGATATCGCAAAGGTTTTACTGCATCTATTCTGCTTGCCCACCTAGTACCACTCAGTGGTTTGAGAGTTAAATGTGAAACATGTTTTTTCAGCATTTCCCAGCGCTTTGTAGAACCAGAAAAGAAATATATAGTTATTGTACAACAGGAAAAAATGTTGTTTCTGCAGAAGAAGACGCTGCATCATTCACAACTAGGTTTAAAAAGTGACATGCACAAGGAACATAGAACGCGCGCGAATACTTTTCAAGTATTCTGTTTTGTACACCCTTTCTGACTCCTTTCATATTTGCTCCATTGTCATAGCATTACCCTCTAAGCCATTTCAACTCAAAACCGATTTTTTTCAAAAAAGACAAAATAAGTTCTGTTAAACCCCCTGCCGTTAAATCAGTTTCTTCAAAAAACCAATAAAGGATTCGTCAATTTCGTACTTTTTTCGATTAGGTTGCATGTGGCAACTCTTATTGTTAATGAGAGCTGTTCAATATGACTTACATCTGAGGTACAATCAGCAATTATGGAAAAATATTTAGCTTTTTTTGTTATTTCTACAATTTTACGTAAAATTTCATTTCCCATCAAATTTATAAGTTCTTCTTGTATATTATTGCTTAGATAAGTCACAGACCATTTATCAGACTCTTGTTGAACTCTTCTGACATGCTCTTCCATAACTGGATCAAACTCGGCAAGCAATTCAACCAGCTTTAAGAAATTTCCGTTAGTAGGTTGAAAAAAATGTTCACTTGTTCCTCGAAAGGCTAAGCATTGTGAAGTCAATAGTCTAATTATTGCAATAATTCTTTTTAGAACTCCTCTCCAGTGCTGAATTTCAACCATAATTTTTTGATATTCGGTATCAATAGTTTGGTTATTTTTTAAACGAGTGTCAAATTCTTTCCATTGTCTGAAAGAGTTTCTGTGATTTTCAGTCTTTTCGTGCATTGTAAGCGCACGTACAAGATTTCTCCAGTCAGAATAACCTTTTTTAGACCAATCATGGGAAGACGAATTATCAAACAATATGCAGCAAAAGCAAAAAAACGGCATCAGTTGTAACAGAGTAAATCAACCAATTTCTCTCAACAATTTCACCATTGCTTAATACTTTGCAATAATGAGATGGTAAGAATTTGCGCCTTCTGGTGTTGATAGGAAATTCCAATTCTTTAACTTGATGTGGACCCCTTTCAACCAGTTTCTGACGAGTTTTGGATGACATGCAGAAAATATTCCATATTGCAGGATCGTCCGAGATCTTGTCTATTTGCTGGAACTCACTGCTATTGCTACTCTGCTTTTGATCATCTTCTGGGGGTGTGATTTCTTGGCTTTCTTCAACAACTTCTTTAGGATGTGATTCAGACAGCGCTGATGAATCCACCACATCCGAAGAGGTTGATGTTGATGTGGATGTAGACGCTTCTGATTGAGGCTTAGGCACCAAGAATTCCTTCATGACATGGCTTAGCTTTCTTCTTTCTTCATCTTTTTTTAAGCGTTTCTTCTTATATTGGCTTCCAGACAGTCTTTTCCTTTTCTGATCCATGCTGTTATAAGAGTATCAATTACCTACTATGTACCTAATAATATGTATCGTAAATTAAATTTAAACTTGATGTAAAAATCGATAGGAATTACGCACTTAAAAAGCTATAATTCATTTTTCTTACCTTTTTAGGCTTTTTAAAACATAGGCATTTAACAACGTAACAGAACGCGTACTTGTTGAAGAGTCTGCTGTTGGAGACCAACTAACATGAAAATCAAATATCGTCATCTCAAAGAATAAGTAAAAACCTAACACGTGCAATTGTCTTTTGTGATACATGCGGCCTACCGCCAAGCTCTAAAAGCGGTCATCGTGTCGCGCGCCGTATATCACAAACACTTTGCGCCCTCAGATAAAAAATCTAACGGTGCCGAACTCTCGCCTTTGCAAATGATACCGACAATAAACGCAGATGAGTAATATAATAGGAATAAAATCGCTGCATTTCAATTTTTTGTTAAATGTCCAGTGACTTTGCCGCCCCCCTGAAAGTGCCGCCTGATGTGCACCGTACGGCGCTGCACATTAGTTTCCAAAGTTACGCATCATTTTATAAACCCTCATATATTGACATAATAGGAGGGTCAAGTCAAATATAAACCGTAATTTCTTTTATAAGAGGTAAGAAAGGAGGGACTTTGCTTCGTAGAATTATAGATAGGAAAGGGTGGAGGGTTTCTCCTTATACAAATCATCGCAATACTATTTCTTTAGTCAGCATCACGATTTTAGAGCATGGGGTCCGTAGTTCGTTGTTCAACCAATTCAAATTTCTAACGACATAGAGCGTGAAGCCGTCCAATGTTTTGAAAAAACTTAAGGCATAATTCGGCAACAGGGCCCTTAAAAAACGCAAATACACGAGTGGCACAAACAATTTTTAAAAGGCAGATGAAAATAAAACTCACCTACGTTGTCTAAAAATTAACGTGGCTAAAAAGCATATTGATATTGTTGGCGTCACCTCGTGTTGCTAACCACAATCTTGATCAATAGTAAGAGGGAGGATGACTTTGCTGGAGGGGTCAGGCAGTATCTATGATGGATGCGTTGGGCGCTGCATATCGTGATATATATTTTTAGTGACGGTATAATTACTTAAAATCGTGTTGTAAAGTCAATGTGTAAATAAAGTTACTTGTTCGAGTGTCTTGGCTGTTATCATCGGAAGTGGGATACTCTAAATTACAAATAATACAAAACCTCGTACAAGAAGTATGATAGGTAAGAGTAAACAACGAGCTAGTTGCAGTGTTAGTGGTGACAACTCGCGTAGTTCTGAAGAAAGCAGAAAAAGAGGTCGAACTGACGACTCCGATGATACCACCCGGTCGTATACACCAGAATTGCAGAGTGATGTAAATACAGGTTTGCTAGATTTAGCTAACTTACTTAACAATGTGCAGAGGCCGCAGTTTGGTATGTCAGTACGAGATGCTAATATCACAAAATTCAATTCGTTAGTGAACGATGTGCACTTTTGGATCAGTAAAATTGACGAATACGCAAGTATTTACAGTTGGAGTGACATTAGCATCTGTCACTTAGCTATTCATAAATTAAAAGGCCCTGGATTTTGGTAGTGAATGCTCCTTAATAACTAAGAGTTTCGCAAAATCAATAAACATAAAGGCAGACTCTCTACCAAAACCCATCACTTTAACGGTATTCGGGGGTCCGAAATTAAAGTGTCATGTATGAATACATGTGATATTTCAATTGATGCGGTGCATCTAACCATTTCGTTGTTAATAGTGCCAAAATGTATTCCGGGCATTGACATCATTATCGGGCAAAACTTCACCGAAGATTCCGGTTTAATTATTGTCGGATAGGCAATACGTTAATATTTAGTAAACTTGCATTGGGCGTTAACGTAGCCCAGGCGAACCTACATGGAAATCAAATAATAAGAATAGGCGTTGATAACCCAGATGTTCAAGAGCAAATTAAAACAATAGTAGAATAATTCCCTACATGCTTTCCGAGTGATGCTTTGGAATTAGGCTGTATCATTGGCGTTGAATTTAATATAAAATTGAAATCAGATAATCCTGTCGCTCAAAGACCTTATCGATTATCAGACTAAGAAAAAAATGTATTACGTGAAATAATTAATGAACTGATGGATAGTAGTGTCATACGTCCGTCACAATCACCGTTTTCAAGCCCAGTTATAATAGTTAAAAAAATCGGGCTAGCGACGCTTGTGTGTGGATTATAGAATGGTTGACCGACAAACGGTGAAAGAAAGTTACCTTCTCCCCATAATTGAGGAATTAATCGACCGATTATCGGGTTAAAAGTATTTTTCTGTGTTAGACTGCAAATCGGGCTATCATCAGATTCGAGTGTCAAAAAGATCTGTCCCAATCACTGCTTTTGCCACACCCGAAGGAGAGTTTGAGTACCTTAAAGCCCCGTTCGGGTTGACAAATGCCCCGTACATTTTCCAACGGACGATGGACACTATTTTAGGTGACATAAGATACAAAGAGGCACTAGTGTATTTAGATGACGTTCTAGTACACTCAAAAACGATTGACGAAGGTCTCAAAACGTTGAAAGTAGTCCTATCTAAACTACTAAACTATGGTGTAAGCTTCAATTTAGGAAAATGCCATTTTCTGTCTTATGAAATTGAATATCTGGGATACATTGTTAAAAACGGCGAAGTTAGACCTAGTTCAACAAGGATACTAGCCATCCAAGCTTTTCCCGTCCCTAAAGATGTTTACAGGTTCGACAATTTTTGGGATTGGTTGGTCATTTTCGAAAATTGGTGTCTAATTTTTCGCAAAAAAGCAAAACCCTTCACAGAACTTTTAATGAAAGGTAAAGTGTGGTGAAACAACAAGAAGCTTATTATGCCTTAAAAATTACAACTCCAGTTTTGACATTGTTTGACCATACCAAAGAAATTGCCCTCTACACTGATGCCAGTAGAATAGGTTTGGCCGGAGTGTTGGTACAGGTTGAAGAAGGGCGCAAAAAGGTAATAGGGTATTATAGTAAGACCACCTCTCCTGTGGAGCAGCGGTACCACTTCTTTGAGCTAGAAGCACTCGCAATAGTTTGTTGTATGAAACGGTTTAGGCATTATTTAATCGGAGTCCATTTTAAAATATATACCAACTGCGCTGCCGTGAATGGTGCTATGACCAAAAAGGATCTAAATCGTCGCATAGGGAGATGGATTCTTGATTTCCAAGAATATGATTACGAAATTTTCCACAGACCTGGAACTCAAATGGGGCACGTTGACGCCTTAAGCCGAGACCCTAGCGTGGAGTGTTCTCGGGGGGGTATATGTCGCGGTAATATCTGAACATGAGTGGCTTTTAGCGGCACAGGACGCGGATAAAAAATATCGACTATAAAAAATAATTTAGAGTGGTGAACGCCATGCAAATAAAGCAACTTTCAACGATTACACTCTGCGTAGAAGCATAATCTACCGCAGAACTGAACACGGAGATCGTGCTATGCTCCCTAAAGCATGCCGATGGCAAGTTCTGCGATTTAACCACGATGACATAGGTCACTTTGCGCTTGATAAGACGTTCGAAAGAGTCTCTAGAAGTTTTTGGTTCCCTAAGATACGTAAATTTATGAAAAAATATGTGCAGGCGTGTATCAATTGTATGTATCACAAAGTTGCATCCGGAAAGCGGCCAGGATACTTGCACCCAATAGAGAAAATCCCTCGCCCATTTTATACCATTCACGTGGACTACCTGGGTCTTTTTCGCAAATCTAAGCAAGGGAAGAGTTACGTTCTAGTTACCATTGATGCGTTCACGAAATTCTGTTTTATCAAGCCTGTCAAAGATACTAAAACTAGGCACGTTATACTGGAGCTGAATAGCATTATTAAAATTTGTGAGGTGCCTAAGCGTCTAATTTGCGACCAAGGCAAATCATTTACTGCCACAAAGTTAAAAACGTTTTGCAATAAAAGGCAGATACAGTTACACCTTAATGTCGTTGGAATACCTCGTGGAAACTGTTAAGTTGAACGGTACAATAGAACTGTGCTGCAGAGTCTAGCGACTATGGGTGCGGACAACGAGGATGATGAACTGGACGAGAACGTTCCCTACATTCAGCTGGGTCTGAATAATACGTTAAATAGAGCCATTGCCACACCCTCTGAAGCACTTGTTGGTTATCGCTTAGGACCACGGAATGCTGGATTCTTGAAATCTGACGAAGCAGTCAATGTCCTGCAGTTGCGTAAGTCTATTAGTGAATGGATATGGCGCGATCAGTCTAACCAAAAAGCAAAGTTGGACTCACACAGAGCAAATCCGAGGTATTTTTCGGAAGGCGAGTTGGTGCTTGTAAAGATTTCCTCCATTACCGGCACTGGTAAAAGTCGTAAGCTACTGCCCAGGTGGAAAGAGCCGTTTAGGGTCTCAAAAGTGTTGAGAAATGACCGGTATGAGGTAACCGATATTTCAGGTTTGACCAGATCGAAAACCTCTTACAGTGGCGTATAAGCTGCGGAGCAGATTAAAATGTGGGTCACTTTCAACAATATGAAGGAGGTATGTTATGCTGTCGGATCCAGTCTATGCCTGGACATTAGGCTGTCGTCAGGCTAACTGTTCCTGGGCCATGTTTTGTTATGCTGTCGGGACCAGGCTATCCCTGGACATTAGATTGTCGTTGGACTAACTGTCCCTGGGCCATGTTTTGTTATGCCGTCGGGACCAGTCTATCCCTGGACATTAGATTGTCGTCGTGCTAACTGTCCCTGGGCCATGTTTTGTTATGCCGCTGGGACCAGTCTATCCTTGGACATTAGATTGTCGTCAGGCTAACTGTCCCTGGGCCAGGTTTTGAGATGCCGTCGGGACTAGTCTATCCCTGGACATTAACTTGTCGTCGGGCTAGCTATCCCTGGGCCACGTTTTAGTACGCTGCCTGGAATGTTCTCCCTGGATGTTCAATCGCCGTCGGAATGACGTCCGCAGACTTTTGTTACGCCATTGGCCTGCCATACATGGGTGACAGGTCACCGTCGGAATGGCAACCCTGGGCATTAATTTGTAGCTGTGCTAAACAGTACCATAGTAGAAGTAATGCACTAATGAAGTGTTTTACAGATTAGGGCGACCATCGTCCAGTCAGAATGGCCGAGTGTTGGCGTCACCTCGTGTTGCTAACCACAACCTTGATCAATGGTAAGAGGGGAATGACGTCGCTGGAGGTGGTCGCTGCATATCTTGATATATATATTTTTAGTGACGGTATACTTACTCAAAATCCTGTTGTAAAGTCAATGTGTAAATAAAGTTACTTGTTCGAGTGTCTTGGTTGTTATCAATATGTTGATCGTCTTCTCAAAGATGATCGTCAATAAGCGGTTGCTGAAATCGCTTCCAATATCAAAACAATCTACGACAGTTTCGTTGCAGACTTACTGTCGGTCTTGGATTTCTAAAAGTGTACGCAAGATGAGTCTCTCTGCTACTGGCAGACTTCCATGAGAAACCGGAAGCCCTTTACGCAAGAACTGGAACTTGCACCAGTTTAAATCAAATTCGGTGCTGTTTGAGAAATTCTTACGGGTGTATTATTTTTGACTTCCAAAAAGTGTTCACATTAATTTTTTCTATAATCGTCGCACTATAAATGCGGGATATTACTGCTAATTTTTGAACGAAACAACGCTCGTCGACCGCCGAAAAGCTCGAATTTCCAATCCGAAACGTTATCCTGATTCGGGATAACATCCGACCTCATTGAGTTGCTCAAACTCAACAAGAAATACGGGATTTATTCTGCGCAATATTAAAACACCCCTCCTTCAGTTTAGACCTATCGCTCTACAATTATCATTTGTTTGAGTTTGTGGCGTTTTGCTTGTCTAAGGTTACCTTGCTAATGCTTCGTAACAACAGAGATAACATTTATTTACTAGTTAAAATATTGATATGGACTTATTGTACATTAACATTAAACGCATACCACACACTGGAAATATTTACAAGCCTTTGGTACGTAATTAAATTGCAAAGATCTTTAACACTACGACTGCAATTACTTTAGTTTGTAAAGTTGCGGAATGAGTTTCCTTGCTGAAGAATTGTATTTATGGCTTCACAACGGCGACCTGGGTCCTGTGTTGTGTAGACGAAAATGTCTATGGCTGAAAGTAATCCTTGGTTGGATTACGCTGGCCGTGATCGTCCTCGAATTTTTATAGCTTCCGTATCTTGCGGCTTGTGAGAAGAGATGCTGGCGTACCGAAGGGCGGCTACCTTGGTTGGTAGAAATTGAAGAGGGCTGATGGCGGAATGTACCCAATACTGACGCGCTTGTTTACGCACATGCTCTAAGGGTTGATCCTGATAGCAATAACTTTGAAAGTGGAGCAGCGGGTCCAAGCTGTGTTACAGCGGAATCTTCTGCGCAGTGTTGCAAGAGTTTAATTCATTAAATTCCATTAGATTTGGTGGTCCCAATTAGTTAATCAGGAGGTGAACCCAAAATGCACGAGGAGCTTAGTAACTTCCGTCTTGAACTGTTCTTAAGTTCCCCCCAAGAAGTTGGATAGCCTTTTTAAAGAGAGAACAACAGGAAGTGATTTGTTCTAGTGGTTGGAGCTCCATTTATACCGAGGTTTTGTTTGCATTGTACGTACGGACGGTTCTATTTTGTAATTCGAGGAGTGTTAGACGATTCTATTATTGGTTAAGGGGTGATTTATGCGTGCATAATATTTATTTGCTTGTTGCGTGCATGTTGCTGCATTAGAACAGGAATCAGACATTGAAAATGATGGCTTGGGATATCCTATACTTCGAGACGAGTTTGAATTAGCATTAAAGAGTCTGAAAAATGGTAAGGCGCCGGGTACAGATAAGGTGCAAGCAGAAACTCTAAAAGCCGCTGGACAAGCAGTAACAGAACGTCTCTTCCAACTTGTAAGCTATATGTATGAGACAGGCGAGATACCCAAAGATTTCAAACGTAGCATCATAGTAACTATACCAAAAAAGAAAGGCGCGGATAGACGTGAAAATTTTCGAACAATAAGGTTGACAGCACACGTGTCAAAAATATTAACTAGAATTGTGCAAAGACGAATGGAAAAACGAGCTGAAGAAATACTAGGAGAAGACCAATTTGGGTTTAGGCGAAACAGGGGAACACGGGAGGCTATTTTAGCTCTGAGAGTGATAATGGAGAAAACAATAGAAAAGGGAAAGCATGTATATAGGGTTTGTAGATCTGGAAAAAGCATTCGACAATGTAAATTGGAAAAAAATGTTTGAAATACCCAAAAGGATTGGAATGAGTTATAGGGATAGACGAATAGTACATAGCTTATACAAGGAGCAAACAGCAGTAATAGAATTAGAGCAGGAACGTAGAGAAGTAAACATTAGGAAAGGGGTGGGACAGGGATGTGCCCTATCCCCATTGATTTTTAACTTGTACATAGAAGAGGCAATGAATACTGTCAAATGCAGAAATACATTTGGAATTACTTTGCAGGGACAAAAAATTGATATGCTTAGATTTGCAGATGATATAACGGTATTAGCATCTAGCAAGGAAGAGTTAGAAGCGGCTCTTAATGAAATGGAAACGGTTCTAACAGAGAGATACGGTATGAAAATTAACAAAACTAAAACTAAAGTTCTAGTTTGCAAAGGTGGGGAAAATAAATCAAAAACAAGAATACAAGTATTTAACACGAACTTACAAGAGGTTAAGGATTTCTGCTACCTAGGAAGCCAAATAACGCAAGATGGGAAAAGCACAAAAGATATAAAACAAAGATTAGCACAAGGTCGTGCTACATTTAAAAAGAAAAATCAACTATTGTGCTCAAAGACCACAAACATAGAAACAAGGAAAAGATTGCTTAAAACATATGTGGAGCACAGCACTGTACGGCTGTGAAGCCTGGACAGTAGGAGAAGCGGACAAGAAAAGGTAGAAGCCTTTGAAATGTGGTGTTACAGGCGTATGATGAAGATATCATGGACAGACAAAGTTAAGAACGAAGAGGTACTAAAAATGGTAGGGAAGAAAGAAATATGTGGAAAACGGTAAAAATAGGAGAGATAGGATGATAGGCCACATACTACGGCATGAGGGAATAGTGCGGAATATTTTAGAAGCAGAGATAGGAAAAAGAGAAGAAGAGGCAGACCTAGATTAGACTACTGCACACAGATAGTAAAAGATGTAGGCTGTAGAGGTTTCAGGGAGATGTGTAGGCTAGCCCAGAATAGAAATCGATGGAGGTACGCATCCAACCAATCCCAAGATGGATAAACTAATGACGAAAAGATAACTGTGCGTAAACATGATGATTATTATAAGTAACTACAAGAATTGGTTGGGCAATATTCTCGAATAATGTTAAGTGTGTGAAAGGATTTACTAGAAAACCATTATTTCGGCAAATGTCTAAGTGTTGGAGATCTTGGTAGCCACAGGTTGCTTAACCTCCTTCACTGAATCTCGGTAAAATAGGGTATAAAATTAGAAAACAATAGAAAGGGAACGAGCTGAATACACATACTCCCTGAAAAGAAGAAAAAGAAGAAAACCACCAAAAACGCAAAATCAAAGAAGCTGCCTATATAACCCTACATAAAAATAACTGCGTTGCAAACGAATCCGTGACTTTCAGTAAACAATGGATTCCATTACTAAAAGAAATAACAAATGAAAATCAAATGCCCACAATATCTAGGTAGCATTGCAAGTTTTTCCTGGGTTTTCCTTGCAATATTAACATGAAATACAGCCTACATGATTTCTATTTATACATAAAATAACTAATTACATAAAAATAAGCATATTAACAATCCTTGTAAAACAGCACTGGTATCTGACAAGTATAAATCCACAATAAGGTTACCTCAAAACCATATACAATCTCCGTTGAACAGTATTGGTATCTGACAAGTGTAAACCCGCCATAGGGTCGCCTCAGATCCATATACAATCTTCATAGAACAACAGTGGTATCTGACAAGTGTAAACCCGCCATAGAGTCGCCTCAGAACCATGTTAAAATCTACCAAAGAGGTAACTTAAATCATAATGAATTTTCCCTCAAAATAAATATTAAAAAAACGACTACTTAAGCCTTTCAATAATGCAATCGCACACTTCTTTAATAACCATCCTCTCAATTGTATAAATAGAAACATGTTAAAAAATGTTGGCTGAAATGCAGACACAAAAACGGTAGCAGTCTTTTGAAATGCTCCAGATGTATGAGGACGATAGTATGGACAGACAAAGATAATAACAAATAAGTTACAGAAATAGTATGGGAACAAGGATATCTGGGGAAAAAGAGAAATAGTAGGGCGGAATACGTTCTAAGGCATTTTTGGGGAATAGTATGTGATATATTACAAGCAGAGATAGGAAAAAAGAGGTAGATGTAGACCTAGATCAGACAATTATAGATGCAAACTGTGCATATTTCAGGGAAATCTGTAGGTTAGTTCAGAATAGGGAACAATGATGGTACGCGTCTAACCAGTTCTAGGACTGAAGACCTAATGATGATGATGCGTGCTTTTTAGTCAGTTGGGAGAACCATCCGGAAAGCAATGATTTAATAATATCGCTAGTTAAAAGCTATCGTCCGCGATTGTGTGATAACCAGACCCATCACCAAGGTTTGTCCATTTCTTATAGTAGCCTAAGTTAGGTTACAAGTCGATTGTGTTCATATGTGTGTTGAAGTGTTGAAGTCGAGGACTTTAAAGGGGGAGTATGTTGAAAATTCACTTGACTTTTTTTTTATTCTAATATTTTCCGATAACACGGACTATATAATCGTACAAGCTGTCTGTTCGTTGTGTGTGGTTAAAACTAGAACTTTCCAATGTTCCAATCCTTAAAAACAAATATTTAAATTTAAAATTCTTAAATTCAATTCCTTAAATTCAATAATTATTGTATTTTATCCAAGTATAAATTGTGTAGTATGTGAGCAGAAAGTTTCATGCAATTTTTAAATGTAAATAACAGGTATCGTAGTTGTAAGAATTAAACCGTCGTCGTGTGGATTCAATCAACCACATTTATCTTGTTAGAACACAGAAATAATATAAAAACATTTACGCCGATTGTACGTCATATTTTCCTGTCATCTGTTTATAATTATTATGAATTGATTAAATAATGTGTGTACAAAACGGTGGTCGTTCATTCTATTTTCCAGTTTTCGGACGCGTATCAGCAACCAGGTACTCATCTACCGAAAGAAAAATAATAAATAAATTTAACTGTTGTAATCACTACTCTGTAAGTGAGAACAAGAAATTCCAATGGGATTGTTAAAACCATTTTCTTTACAGTAGGGTTACTACACATTTTCCTTTCTAAATTGTGTCTAAGAATAATGTTAATCAACCTTTTAAAATAAATTTTATCAAATGAATCTGAAGTATGTAACGTTCTATTTTAAAGTTTTCAGAAACTAGAATTATTAATTTAACAGTTAGGGACTTTATTTTATTATTTATAAAAATCCTCGTTTAATTAGTTCAATTCCATCAATGTTGTGAAACCCCTAGATTAGTAACATTCACACAGATTTTGACAGCAGTTGTTTATCATTGCAAACGTAAGCGCTGACGCGGGGTTCTGGCGTAAAAAAGAGTTCGTCTTCCCACGAACATAAGTGAAAGTGCGTCGACCTCGGTTGGTGGGAGAAGCCATAAAAAGCAAAGACCACCAATTAGTTAGGCATCTACCGCATCGATAAACTTATCGTTACCGGCCAGTGCTGACGCGAATATTGTCGTTCCCACTCTTTTAGCCTTCTTATCTTCTCGGTGGTGAAACCCTACCGGTAGTAACAGCAACTCTAGCAACAGGACAAGAACGGACCGCGATCCATGTGAAGCCCAACACCTGACAATGCTTTAATAATTTTAATTCGTTTGCCGGGGATTTGTTAATAAGGTTGAACATTATTATAATTTAATGAGCTTATTTTGAGTGTTACAAGTAGTACCAAAGATACTCTTGTAATTTGTCATATTGGTTTTATAGTTGAAATTAGTGTTAACAGGTTGGAATGAAGTAGCTGAATGCTAAACAAATGCTAAACTGCAAAATCACATTGCTACACGCTTATACTGGTAGAAGAAACCAGGAATGATGATTTTGTGGAGTTTAAACCGCCTTTGTATATATACGAATGTATTTAAAACACATGACTACCAAATTAAGTGGCACTGTGGGTTGCTGAGAGCTCACCTCCCTAAGAATTCGTTCCATGCGAACGCTTTAGTTTTTGTACGATCTCGCTTTCTTGTTTGTAATTCTATATTTTCATTCATTTTAGTGATTATTGGTTCACGTTAAAAATATTGTTACAAAGTTTCGATTTTTAATACAAAATTTTCCGATAGTGAAATTAAAAATCTCTAGGTTTTATACGACAATGCATATGATTTTATTTGACTAAACAATCAATTAACCTCTCTACTGTTTCTAACCATAAATTGAAGGTTAAACTAATACGTGAATTCGTTAATTTTATGTACAAAAATAAGCTTAAAAAAGTTTAGAAAGTAGCAGATTTTTAATGATACCTAAAACAATGACATATGTAGAAAAATTGTTTTCAGCACTGAAGCGAATAAAAATGTATAATCGTTCAACACTAGAAGACAGACTTTTCAGGCTACAAAATAACTAGGGGAAATTTAAGAGTCAATTTTAAACAAATTTTTTAAACAGAATCGATGTTTGGATTTTCGTAAAAACAAATTTTTCGAATATCCGGAATATATACTTGGTCGTTCAATAAGTTCCAAGGCTGACACAGATGGCGCCACTAACAAAACTTCATATGATTTATAGAAAGTATCAATCTTCAAAAGATATGTTTCACAATTTCATTAGAATCTAATCGTTAAGTTAGAAGTTACAATGGTTTGAGTGACACTACTTTTGTCATTTTCAAAACAATGGAAAAAAGGAATTTCGTGTGTTGATTAAACACTATTTTTTGATGGGAAAGAATACCGTTCAAAAAACGCAATAACTTGATAAGTGTTATGACGACTCTACTCCATCGAAAATAACCGTCGAAAGTAGGTTTACTGACTGTAGAAATGACTGTATAGGCACCGATGATACTGAACGCTCTGGTCGTCCGAATTTGACAGTTACCCCAAAAACCATAAAAGGTGCACAAAATCGTTTTGGAAGGCCGTGAAGTGAAGTTGCGTGACATAACTGACACCTTAAATATATTAGGAGGTAGAGTATATACTATTTTGCATGAAAAATTGTCCTTGAGAAAGCTGTGTTTAGAGTGGATACCGCGTTTGCTCATAGTGGATCAAAAACAGCAACGCGTCGATGATTCAGAGCGGTGTTTGGATCTGTTTATCCGTAATAAACAAAAGTTTTTACGTCTGTATGTGACAACAGGTAAAGCCTGCATTCACTACTAGGCTCTGGAATCACATTGTCAGTCAGCTAAGTGGACAGCAGTCGATGAAAGCCGTCCAAAGCGTTCAAAAACGCAAGTGAGGGTCTGTAAGATTTTGGCCTCCGTATTTTGGGATGCCCAAGATATTTGTTGATTTTTTTGAGAAAGGAACGGCCATCAACATTAACGTTTGAAAGAAGAAGCGTATAAAAAACGGCCCCAAACTCAAAAAAATAATGTGCTCTTTCACCAAGACAATGCACCATGTCAGAAGTCGTTAGCTGCAGTGGTAAAACTACGCAAATTGAAGTTCGAATTTTTACCCCATCCAGCGTATTTTCTGGATGTGGCTTCCAGCGACTACTACCTCTTCGCAAAACTTTACTGAAAAAGACCGGATCAAATACTGAAGTTACAGTCGCAACAAACGCCTATTTCGAGTCCAAAGATAAGTCGTTCTACAAAAAAGACAGGTTAGAGAAGCATTTGAATGAAGGAGACTATGTTGATAATTAAAATACAATTTTGCAAAAAAAATGTTTTTTTAGTAGTTAACCTCGGAAATTATCGAGTGAGAAGTGGCCTGAGAATCTTCATTCTTCTCCTTCAAGTTCTAGCAAATTGCATAACCTTGCATGATCAAAGATATGTGTATATTGTACTCGAAAAACGTTTCAACATCTTAAAATTTACTTAAAATCCGCGTTTATGGTGTAATATTTAAATAAAAACCCTACTAGCCTTCGCATATTCTGTGTTTCCCAGAAGGAGCTGCTACTGCAAAGATGACATTTTAGGTCGTATATCACTGATCCAATTTTGTTAGTAGTTTTCTCCTTTTAAATTAGAAAATTATTTTTCGCCAACTGCACCTGTTCAAACATACACAAAATATTCATGGCGTTTGTATTTTAGGTTGGTAACTACATTTTTACCACGAATCGGTCTATGGATAACTTAGATAATTTTTAGATGGCGAAGTTCTTGACAAAATTTTGAAAGCGAACGCTTTCTTCTGTACAGTTGTTATAGAAATTATTTAAAAATTTTTAGGAAAAATTTGTTTTCTTTAATTCTTCTGGTTACCAAAATATAGTCAGAAAATCTCAAATTTGGTTCAATGTTAATGTAAGCTATACGCAATAATTGGTTAACCAAGTTGTTAATAATGGATAAATATGTATTCGCTCTGTGTTCTTTAGCAATAAACATGATATCGTTATTATATCTTTAATCATAAAGAACACAACAACTTTCAACTCACTTCATCACCTAAATCTATTCTAGTACAAGCATCATAACATGATTCCTATAAACAGGTGCATACACAGAATTGTGAAATTACATAAACCAATTCACTTTCAATTAATAATAACATTAACAATCCACTTATAGTAATTTAAAGCACGTCCTCAACCTTTCAATTTCCAGATTTTGTACATCAAATAAAATTAACACTTCACTTTACACTGATGGTGGATGTTTTATAATTTCATCGATGTTTAGTTTAACAAGCGTAAATACTACCAACAAATTAATGAAAGAAATTATAACCAGCCACTAAACTTACACTGAAATCGCTGTGTGGATGAAAAATTCCGTATAGCTAGGATTGAATTCACGTTTCGTCAGGTTAATCTTTCCAACCTCTGTTGCTTTGGAACCAGTCCATCCTAATTCTATCAGTGTTATCGAGTTCTGTCGAAAATCCACGGATATCACCACATTTAACCCCCATTTAAAATGTCATAGCTAAAAGGGTTTACTCTCAACAGTTACCTTCGTCACCGGTTCGCGAATAATTAATTAATCGTTTTCGTCCGATGTCTAGCTTCCGCCACTTTCTCCCACTCTCATGTTTTCGAAGGGTATGTCTCGTTGTATTACGGTTTTAATATTGAGCTTGTATTAAGTTACGTATAAAATCTCGTATTAACTTATACATGTTTAATGCTATCGCGTGCATTCAGCAATCCTCCTTATTAGTGGATTCTAAACTTTAAAATTGTGTTGTATGATATGTTTGGTTTGATCATCTGTAACCTGATATTTGTAAGTGTTACTAAGTCCTCCTCTGTGTTTAGGTGACTAAACTACGTTGTAATGATAATGCTGTTTGTTATCTACAAGTTACTTTGTATAATAACTAAAATTGTTTCCATGTAACGTTAATCTAGCTCAATTCTACTAAAAATTGTAAGAAGCTTGACTTATTTGACTAATTATTGTAGAAAAGACCCATATTGATGATCCCACCGTTATTAATTCCTTGAATTATTCTTAAAGCTTACTTAACTTAAACACCACTGTTTTCCTTTTTGCTGTTTTTTGATGTCATTGACGTGAGTTGCGATCAACTACGCATTGTATAAAAATAATTTTCTGATTTTGTGATTTAAGTTTATTACCCAAATTCCCTTTCTAGAACTAAAAATTATAGAAATGCCATGCTTAATTTACACTACTATTTGTGAAATCATAATGTACAGGACACGTCCGTAGTTATCCTACCCATTTAACATTAATATCCTTCTTTTCTATCTGGTTTCTATCTAACGTAACGCGAAGAAGATAGGGCTTTTTCTTTGTATTCATGATAAGGAAATATGGTAAAAACGTGCAAAACCGAGATCATATTGCTGTGACGTCACCGGAATCAAAACAATATATTCAATTTCAATTACGTATTTGGCAAGAGTACTGTCAGAAACAAAAAGACTTTTAAAATAGTAAAACATGATCCCTAGTAGAAAATGTCTAAAACTTGAATATTCAGGACTAAATTTGATCTAAAGGAAGAAATTTCCTGAAAACGTTTTCCAGTTCGTGAAGCTTGCAAGGTTGTTGCCATTTTAATAGTCCCGAAATATAAAATTTTCAATAAGTTTTAGGTAGAATGCTGAGTCTACACAAGAAATACTTTAAGAGTAACAGAAATGGAGTTTTACTTGGAATATAAATCGTACATAAACGAGCCTGAGCGGGAGTGTGGGCGTATTTCTCAACCACTGCCCTACATGTCTGACATGTTTCTATGAAGCTAGGATTTTTTCGTAAGTTTGGTGTCACTTGTTTGTGGGATTATTGAACGATTTTTTTGTTTTTATATATGATAGCGAAATTTTCAGTTCATCTAAAACTAAATTATTTTTAAGCTACACTCATATTTGTCTTCTGTCACGATTTCAATGGCATTTTTGTATATGAAATTATATAAGCATCTACTTTGAGTTTCTTAACTTGACTACGCAAATTTCTGATAAATCGACGTCTATAATTTATTTATCAACATAGGCGCCATTGCTCTCTATCATTTGAACTCTAAATATAGTCACCAATCTAAAATCTAACAAAGATTTAGGTATAAATATTTGCTTTTTTTTTTAAAGCTCGATTCGTGCTTTTGTATTTATCCAAACCAGTAAATCAGTATTTGGGGCGCGATCCCTTGAAGGGATGATAAACAGCGGGAGAAGGAGGGGATTTGAGAAGAATGAATCATAAATCACAGAAGAAAACCTTCTATTAAAACCAAGACACAAATACAGTGCGAATGCTTTAAATACATAGTAAAATGCAAAACAAAACATCGCGCCATTTACTTATTGCAAACTCAACATGTTTATTTTATTAATGCAATATGCAGTTTAAAAAACATAAAATTAGTAATTATTGGTATCTCACCGTGCATATAGCCAGCATTAGATTTTCTTTGTCGAAAACAAATTTTGTTCCAAATTAACATTTTTTAGTCCTTTTCTTTAGAATTGTAAAAGCATTAAAAAGTCACCTGCTAATTTAATTATTGAAACGTCGTTTAGCTATAATACACGTATTCATAACTAGTTATTTCTGGTATAATCAACCTGCACGTGCCGTATTTAGCGCTCGTAGTCCAGATAGATGGCTTTTCCGTAAACAGGATCAATCGTATTCTAGCCATTATGTGAACAACATGTCTTTCAGAATTACTAAGTTGAAATGCAACCTCCGCATAGCTCTTTAAGATATTTCTTTTAAAGTCCTCGTCAATGGTGGCATAAACTGGACAATTTGATTTGTAAAATCTTTTAGTTTTAATATATATATCTAATTAATTTTAAATATTATAGCACAACATTTATGTTACGAATTATTTTTACGATATAATTTACGATCTTTTGTTTGTAATTAATTTTATGGACGATCCTTACTACTTTACAATTTAAAGATTACGTCAACGTAGTAACATTATAAATATGTGATATTTTAAAATGATGGATATAGCAGTTTTCGATTGACAACTTGGATGCACATGGATTAGCGTAGCTTCTATCCTACGTGTTGCCTGAATAACAGCTGTTCATATTGAAGCCATGTTGTTGGTATGATTTCATCTACACGAAGACACTGTTAAACAAGATAAATCGTTGCAGTTTGGTAACACGTTTTTGTTATTTAGAATTAATGTCATGTTCCTTAGTAAGTCGAATTTTTATTTATATAAATTCCATCATTTTGCATTTTTATGTTTATTGAGTTTCCACTATTATTTAAATTTTGTTATTTACAAAAACATACAGGTACGCTTTTGAGAACATAATTGTAACAGTAATCATACTCAATAAAAATTTCATGCATTGATAAAATTCTGATAAAATAAAAAAATTAATGTAGAATACTTTATTTAAAATCTGTTCTAATATCTTATGTGACTATTTTATGTACAAATTGAAAATTTAAATGCAATAAGAAATATTTTAAGAACTCTTAAGATCTATTAATGATTATGTGTACATCGTACTCAGATCTGGATATGATAAAAATTTAATAAATACAATAATTGTCATTTTTATAGAACATAACAGTTTGATTCCATCTTCAGCTAAGATAATATAAGAAAATTTATTTTATGAATTGTAAATATCTACAACTCGAAGAGAATAACCTTTATTTAAATAGATGTACATAAATTACCTTCTTCAGACTTTTTATTAATTCATTAACGTAACAAATTATTAAGAAAGAAATCTTATGATAAAATTTGATTCATAAAAGTATATATTCAAAAACTCCAGTAAACTTAATAGAATATAAAAAACAATAATGCATATGGATGAGTTCAAGTTCCTATACAATATTACGTACACTCATATTTATTGATATAAGCACATAATTCTTGCTCAGATGTAATCAACGATTTTTGTTTGATATTTGATATATAATTTCTTTTTCTTTCAGAGATATTGTATAAATATAACAATCTTAGCCTTTTGCTTTAGGTGCGTATAATTGTTACTAAAATTCCTACACTCTCTTTAATGACGCCGTCTTGCTTGTGTTAAATGTTTGAGTTTAGTGGCGCCTGACATTTCCATATTTCCAGAAACCCTCCTGTAAGCCTCATCCCGCTGAAAGAGTTCAGAGTTGGTTCGGAAGTATCCAGAAGTACTTACGATTAGTACGGATATAACAACATCTATGGTTAAACTTCTGAGAGAAATTTAGGTGGTTTTATTCTTACCTCATCTCACCCCAATTAACTTCATGTACTTCGCTATTATTTGTCCTTACTGTTTTATCCAAAAGTAAAATCAATAAATACTCCCTGTATGTTTGTTGTGGTTTGTTTAGCATTCTTCTTAAGCTTCTTTGGGAATTAAACCACTCATAGTTTTTAAAATAATCTTTATTTATATAAAATTCACCAATAAAAATTAATCAGCTGATTTCACGTTAAGCGTATTGGCTACCTAAAGAAAGCCGATCCCAGGTCGCAACACAAATTGAAGGCAATCATTCTGTTAAACTTTAAAAATTTTTGCTTAGTGTACTCAAACCAAATATTTCAAACATCAATAAATCAAAGTAACCTTCAATTTATGTCATAAACGTCAAACTTGAAGTTTTTATTATTTTGACAACGATCCTAGGTCATGGATCGAAACGTAAATAAAGATCATTTTAAAAACTATGAGTGGTTTAATTCCCAAAGAAGCTTAAGAAGAACAGTAAAAACAAATTAGATGGTGTCTGGTTTCACTTTAATAAAAATAGCTGAACCACAGCAACATTTATAGAATAGTTATACCATCTGACAACTATTAAAAATAAAAAAGCTGCCAGTAAATAAAAACTAATACGTAAATTGATGTCACAATCGAATTAGTAGATTTCTTGGGATTGTCTGGCAAAAGACAGCTTTCCGTATAACGATAGTATAATGAAAATTAACATTCTCAATTCTTCTTCCATATTAAATTGGGATTAGTATTTTGTTTTTAGTAAAGCTACAGCAGAGAAGCCGACTTCGCAAAGTTAAGTTGTTGAGAAGGGTAAAAGGTATTCGAAAAACCATTCACCTCGATGCAAAAATCCAGTGTTCACCCCACACCAAAACTCAAATAGATTTATTAACAAATTGTTTTTCAAGGCCACTTGCCTTAAAATTTATATATTGTTCTTCTTTTTGAATTGATAGGTCTTCGGTATTTTAAATAGATTTCTATCCCCACTTGTATTTTGTTATAACGTTCTTACCTGTTATAAAATAGTGTAACGGTAATTAAACAGTATATGAAACATTCTTAAAAGTAAGCTTATTTGGTTTTTACTAAAACGGGCTCGTATCTGTCTGGTAATAAGAAAGGATGATTCACAGGTATCCTAATACAATCATATCCATTTGCCGATAAGAATGAATTGACAGGTATCGTAACATAATAAAGTTCTTTTCAAAAGATTTGATAACTCAAATGGTAGGTTTTTCTGTATTTTTTGTAAATAAAAGATTATTGTGCGAACCTCATTGCGATAGATTGGTATTTGTTTGAATTCCGTCCTAATAAACGTTTGATGTACATAAATTAATGTAAATTTAAATTCGTTTACCTGATACAAATGCGCTAGATAAGTAAATTGCCAGTAAGATTAGTGTTACAATAGTATCTAGTTCGTCGTATTTAGAAGATTAAATTAGTACCTACAAATAGTGATTAAATTAGTGCTAATTTAAGCAAGACCTTAAATATTTGTGATTGTGAAAAATAACCATTAGACTTTTATTTGTTGGAAATAAATGCCAAAGGACAGTTAGAAAATTTGTTACACTGGTGTCAAGTGTATGCGGTAGTAGTAAAAAGGATCCCTGAATAATTTTTGTTTGCATACTTGTAACTCGTAGCCAACAAAAAAAAATAGGTAGCGATATTCTTTTCCTTTTCAACAGCTTCAAGTCAGGCATAGAGAAAAATTATGTGAGTTTAACAGCGAGATTAGACAAAAATCCCACAAAATTAAATAAAAATGCAAAGCTAGACGAAAATAACACGTGTTTCACAGGAACCTGCCGCTGACCTTACAGAAAACTTAACAAGACCGCCATAAACCTACAAGCAAATTACAGTCATGAGGAGGAATTTATACAGAAAGTTACAAAAACCGTAAAAGCTGTTAAACAAATGAAACGGGAGTTTTTAGAAGAAACTACAAATTTTCCCGCAGTTTAGAAAATCCTAAAGCAGAATTTTTAGAAAAGTTATTAGAAAACTCGTGTAAGTGGAAGAAAAAGCGCTAGACATGGAAGAACGAATTAGTTCCCTAACATACAGGCACAAGAGTTCTCAATCCCGGTGATACAGCTGCACACCTCAGAATTTAATAATGCCGAGGAAAACGAACTCTCGTCATCGAAATTCAAACTAAAACCATCTGCCTTTGATGGAAAGTCGCCTTGGGAGACGTATTTCAAATAATTTGAGGCACCACGGCAGCCACGGGCTGGAACAACTGTGAGAAGGCAACTGCATTAATAGTCGCACTACGGTATGAATCTTTTAGTATCTTTTAAACTATAGCAGACCGTGATCCAAGAAACTACGTGACCTTCGGCAATTCTCATCTGCAACAAGTGCATCACTTTCAAGTGAAGAACCATTACCAAAAGACCAACGAAAATTTACAAGACCTTTAAGCAGATATTGCTCGCATAGTGAGACTAGCCTACCCAACAACACCGGATAGCTTTCTAGAACAGCTGGCAGTACAGACCTTTGTTGACGGGATACGCGACGGAGAAATCCAGCAAGCACTACGGCTGACTCGACCAAGGACCCTAGATCATGCGCTAGCTCATGCTTTAGAATTGGAAGCTTCAAAATTAGATTTGCATCGTGGTAGAGGCAAAGTAAGATGCTCCGCCGAGAAGCAGGGCCAAGAAAACATAGAGGAGATGATTCGGCAAGTACTTCGTGAACATTAACCAAAGAGAAAAGAATCTAGATGCTGGAATTGTGGCGAGTTTGGGCATATACAGTCTAAATGTAAACAACTGAAGAAAGAAGCAAAGTGGCCAGAAAACTAATGGGTGTCGGCAGAAGGGAGCGAAATTCGACCTGCTTGAATTCTACTCCGGAGACTATCCAAAATGCACGATTTAAGCATACAGAGGGCATTTACGTATATCGGCAGTTTAACGGCAAGACTGAAGTTTTGTTTCGGTATTGAAGCCACTAGGACAATTTCTAATCTTGATGCAAGGATGATAGTGATAAACCTTACATGTAATTTTCCAATGCTCCACTCGAAGGTACTACATTGGCCAGGAAGCGAGTTTTTTTACCTGGAAAATTTGGAATTTTGCTGAACCCTTGCTGTTCCAAGCAAGGTAGGGATTTTTAACGTGCGTGACAACACACACACACGGGACCTCCATTTTACCTCTCATCCGAATGAGGATGTATTTTTGTGAAAAATGCTCGCCTAACATTTTCCAAGCGGACCGTGTCGGGATTTGAACCCGGGACCTTGGGCGTAGTAGTCCCACACATACCACTACGCCACGGAGCCGCCTGATAGAGATAAACCGTCACCCACGACAGTGCGTCTTTGAACCGTGGCTGATAAGGAAATTCAAACACAGTGGATGCCAGATTGAAAATTGGAGTTGGGAGCAAGATATTTAACCATCAGGTAATAATAGCGAACATCACCGAAAAGTTATCTTGAAAATGGGTGCCTTGAAAAGGTATGGATTCCATGTAGATACGGGATATCTTAAGAGTAGAGAACGAGGAAGTACTGTTTTGCAAAGCAGACTACGTGTATCTGCGAGTTTGCTTGACGGACGACGTTATTCTACCTGAGAGGTTATTAAATCGATTAGTGACGAATCTCTCGGAAAGTGTATGGTTGTGGAAAGGGCTCTGACCAAAGCGACAAAAAGATGTATCTGTTGGGATCTTAAACGCCAACGGCTACAATATTGTATTGAAGAAGAATGCAACGGTTGGGTGATGTTCTTCGGTCATTCTTGTTGCAGAGTGTGCTTGTGTTAAGAAAGAATCACCAATCAAAGAGTATTCTGCGAAGTTATTGGACCAGTTGACAAAACCGTGCCAGCATCTTGAAGTACAACAACTGACAGGACTTAAAAACATAATCCGAAGGTAGTCGTGCGTGTTAGCAATCGACGGCGGTCGATTAGAAAAGACCTCAGTAGTCAAGCAAAGAATCGGTACAAGATATACCCGACCAATAAGACAGTAGCCAAGAAGACTCCCGTTGGCTAAACGCAAGAAACCCAGGAAAATGATTAAAGATATAGATAGGCAAGGAGTGATTGAGCGCTCTGATAACCCTTGGACATCCCTTGTTGAGTTTGTTAAGAAGAAGAACGGGACGACAAGATTTTATGTGGACTACAGACGATTAAATAACATGATAAAAAAAATAGCTATCCACTTCCAAGGATTGACTACACTCTATATATGCTTTCAGGATTTAAAGGATGGATACTGGCAAGTGAATTTAGAATCCAAAGACCTAGAAAAGACTGCTTTCGCTATTTATACTGGCCAATGTCAAATTACAGTCATGCCATTTGGGCTCTGCAACACTCCTGCCACTTTCGAGCGTTTAATGGATATCTTGCGTCGGCTATTGTAGAAGCCAATCTAAAGCTGCGTCCAAATAAGTGTCACCTACTAGGCGAAGAGGTGAAATATCTAGGTCGCGTAGTTTCGCGCAACGGAGTCAGGCCAGACACGGAAAAGATTAAACCAGTACAAGAGTGGCCGACGCCCACAAATAAACATCAGTTACAAATCTTTCTCGGGTTATGTATGGACTTTCTATAGGAGATTCGTTTCCGAGTTTGCAAATATAGCCAGGCCTTGGACCAAGCTGACTGAAGAAGGGCGTGATTACGTTTGGGATAAAGATTGCCAGAATGAGTTCAACAACTAAGGCATTTACTGACAACAGCTTAAGCTGCAACCCTTGTTGGTAAATAAACTGTTCTGCCATTTTAGGGTTCCTATGAAGTTGTATGCCGATCATGGCAGAAACTTTGAATCAGCGTTATTCCAAGAAGTTTGCCAATTGTTGGGAATGAGAAAAACCCAAACAACACTATTGCACTCAAAATCGGATGGTATAACTCAAAGGTGGTCTTTCAACATGAGAGAGATTGGGACCAATATTTGTATCTATTTTTATTGGCTTATCGGTCTTCGGATCATGAGAGCAATGAATAGACTCCGGCGTGTGTTTTGTTGGGACGCGAGATACATCTTGTGATCTTGAGTTTGGGTGTAAGCCCACAGAAGGCATTGTGAGCGAGAGGTATGCCAAGAAACTCAAGCACAAAATGCACTACTTCCATGCTAACGTTAGGAAAAATATCAAGATAGCAAGCGATCCTATTAAGACCATATGTGACATCAAGGCACAGGAGTCTGGATTTTAAGAGAGCGACTGCGTCTGGATGTACAACCCCAAATGGAGACATGGACTGTCACAAAAGTTACAAAGACATTGGGAAAGTTCGTACGGAGTTGTAAAAAGGATCAACGACGTGGCATATCGGATTCGTAAGCGCCCAAAGGAAAGAACAATAGGGTTCACGTTAACTGATTAGCACACCACGATAGTAATGACGCCGGTAATGCTGAAGAACGACAATCAGTGAGACGAACAAACAGCTACGCTCATGAGAATGAACGAAGGTCTGGATCGAGCTATGATTGGTTCATGTATCTGTACAGCGGCACCGATAAAGCGAGTTTTGGGTCACGATAGACGTTCAAGATGATCTATTCAATGCGCCATCGGAATACTCCCTATCACATTTCATTGCAGCGGACCTCGCTAGGACTTTCTCGGGTATTTAAAAATAAATATGATGGCCGGCTCAACTTTGTCGACAACAACCAGAGCTTGGAAAAAACATACAGCTAAAGGACCGACATTGGGGCACTACTACTTGATAACTAAACAACAGTTTTCTTAAATCGGGTTACTAGGATCTGTGGAAGATGCCGGTGGACCTGAAGGGTCAGATGATCAAATTAGAAGGCAAGAAGTTAACCATACCCAGAATCAGTTGTGGGCTCCATGGGTTAGACTAGAAGGTGGTACGAATATGCTAGAGATACCGTTCTAGAAAATCGGGCGCCTGATTTTGGTGCATGGTTCCGATCCAAATGGTACGGCGCCTGCTGTGAAAAGTATTGGTTGCCACTTCTACCGACATGGAAACTGCAGAAATGGTTTTGATTGGCCATACCGCCATAGAGACTTCGAACGTTCGGGTTACAGAGTGTTCTGGAACAGAACAGCTTTAAGAGGGAGGCAATATAGCGCCGATTGGTCTGCCTACGACAAAAATAATTACGTTAGAACACAACCGAAGCATCTGTACACAAAAGATAATTGATGGGCACCTTGTGAAGTGACATTTTCAAATAGAGTTGATTGGCATATACAAGGATTTTGAATGTACGGATTGTTTAGATTACAAAAGGGAGAATATTGTTTAATCTGTAACAATTGGTATTCTGGTATTCTGCAGACCAGTGCTTATTGAAGCTTTGATTACAATATGTTTTAGTTTAAAGTTTTGAAAAATGCGATATAAATCACTGTTCATATAAATTGGTATTGATATAAATTACTGAAGTGATTATATAAATTAATAATTAATGCTTGGATAGTTAATTATAGTCCATCGTTAGTAAGTAGTTTAGACGATAGCATTGTAGTGTTAAGATGATAATGCTTGTACTGTTGGCGCTTAAGTGAATGCTTGAAGCAAGTTCCATTGTAACTACGAGTTGTTGAAAAGGCTTGAATAATGAGTTTGAAAATAAAAACTGTTGTTTGTGCGAATAGAATTTTCGTTCCAATATACATATTCAGTATTAATACTTTATTAGTACTCCAATAAGGCTGGTTGGGAGAGGGCGCGGTAACAGATAATTTAGAAAAATGAGATTAAGTAACTAGAAGGTTAGGAAATACTACTGTAAATGGTTAATCAATGTTAGTAATACATTCCACGAAAATTTCAATTATAATTGAACAAGTATTCGTAGTGTATATGATACTACTGTTAATTATACAACTTCACTATAGAATTTTCCTGTATGTTACAGATATATTCACCGAGCTCCTAAACTACTTAAAATTCAGCCAGAGGTTTTCAGCGTAAATTTACCGCATTTGAAATATTTGTAAGTATAATATATAGAATTAGATTGTACTACAATTACTCTGCTGAAAGTTTTTTATTCAGCATACAGCCTCCTTTCTGTAAAGTATTTGAGATGAATTTCTACACTTATATCTTTTGTTAAATATCGTATTGCGTTTAAGAAAAATTCCAATTAGGTTCATATTTCCTCCACATCAAATTAATCTCTAGGCAGGTTTCAGAAGCTTACTTTTTCGGTAGTTCGTTTTAACGCATAGCACATGATGTAAGCACAGATATAAGATTTGTTGTAGCTTTTAATTTGAATTAAGTTTTAATGATTAAAAATTAGAATCTTCTAAAAATATAAAAATGTAGTCTACTTTTTGGCGAATGAGCGTCATATTCCGAAAACGAGCTTCTCAAAATGCTTTCAACGTCGCGTTTTCCAATATAGAAATCGTGTATTGGCAATGCAAGAGAGGACGTAAAGAATAGGTTAACCCTTGGGGCATGTGTATTTAGTTATCCATTTCCATTTCCAGCTGTTATATGAAGTGCTTTATGGGTTATTACAATTTGAATAGAAAAGGTTTTCAACAGTTCCAATATTTATAAAATTGCCTTCATTCTGGTTGTTATTACGAATTTCTAAAATCAAATATCATAACTTGACACTTAAATGCACATAAAACTGAAAATGAAAGCTGTGAAACCAGTTTAGTATCCAAACGAGGAAAAGGATTATCTGGGATTATCTCATGCCACCCCCAATCCAGTTTAGTAAGTTTATTCTACCTATTTTATCTATCTCTACTATTAGCTTTTTTTACTATACAGTTTGCCTATAAATATTTTGTATTTTTTTTCTTTTGACCAGTTCGGGTCGAGCAAGCTGAATATACAAATGGAAAACGATTTTAGAGTAAAAGAGAAAATAAGGTACTTGCAATCTAAGTCATTATCTCTCTTGTCAACGTCTTATTCAGTTTCAAGTTTTTTATTTTAATAGTTTTTATCAAGTCCTAGTCGTCAATACAGTTTTTTTCACGACTAACTGATAGTTAATTTTTTCAGCAAAGCAAGTATTTGAAAAGAATGCCCGTTTAATGGCTGATTAATTTTGATATTCTATAAGCATTATATAAATAAGGGGAAGGTGATTCATAAGTCACTTTCCTTTTACGTGTATGAGCAGCTCGAAACAGCTCCGGTGCATTAGGCTTTGCGTTCCTTTTACAAAGTGTTTCAAACTCAGGAGCTGCTAATTTACTTTCCCCCTGCGTTCTCAAACACACACCAACAATTTTGTTCGTGCTTCAAGCTCAAGAAGCGGTGCAACTATCCCAAACGAAAAAAAATCCAGTTCCTTTTTGGAATAGCTCCGAACTCTTCGGGAGCTTCACACCCTGGTGCTATACGCACTTAAAAGGAAAACAGCTATAGTCAAAAACGACAGATTGTTTTTAACATGTTTCAGTTATTGAAACGCAAAAAAGACTAGCGGTCCTCTAACCTTAGCAGTTTGCAAAAGCTTATGGCTGAAACAACTGGCATTTTATTGTGGATTGTACAAAGAATTGTAAATGAAGGTACAACAAAACCTGACTGCAGGAAGTTCAGTTCACTAGGAAAAACGCAAAGACTCAAGTATAAAGTCGACAGTGATTCGATTTGACGAAAAGATTGGTTTGCAGCAATACATTATTAGATAGTTGGGATAGTAGACTTGGTAACTCCAAGTTTGCGGTTCCCCAACTAGGGACCTGAAAAGGTTGGACAGAAATTAGGCAGTTATGGGTAACGGTTTTGGGTGGAGATCTGTCAATTTAATTAAAAATATTTTTGCGATCGTTTTTCAATGATGTTCTTCTCGATGTTGAATATTTTACGTTGTAGTGAAACCCAATCTTGAGATTCACATTTTGGCGGCGAGGATAGGATGCGGATCTTATGATAATTCAGTACTAGTGCGATCAACTTGAAGTAGCACATTACATTTGTGACATAAGATTACTACATTCGGCAATATTGAACAATTCAAGGTTAATAATCCTACAAGCCTCAAGAGCATATAGAGTTTTTCTTAACCACGAATGGAATTACGGATGTGGATAAAAAATACTATTTTTAAGTGTTTGTGGGCCAGCGACCTACGAAATATTACGTTCACTATTAGCACCAGCCAAAGTGGCAGACAAGTCCTTCACCGAAATAGCGAAAGCTTTAAGAGATTATTTTACGTCTCGCACATCTGAAATCTTATATCGATCTTACAGTCGAGACCAGTAGCCCTGGAAATCCTTTTCGGCTTATCTAAAAGAATACGTCTATTAGCTGAAAAGTGTGGTTTCGACAACATTGTAGACATTATATATATATATATATATATATATATATATATATTTATGGTTCCGGGTTGCGACCGTGTCATTTTATAAACTAACGTCGAAGTTTCGCCCACTTTTGTAAAAAGCTTCATCAAGACAGGAAAAGAAAAAATAAAAATATTAAAAATAAAAGTGTTAAGTAGACAAGTTAAAGTGTAAAGAGTGTGTAAAGTTACTTCTGAACTAGCAGACTCACCAGCCCATTTAAGCCAAAACGTATCTTGTGGCAAAGTAACTGATAAAAGTAGCGAAAGTGGTAGTTTATTTAAGGCGAGAACTTGATGCATGAGTGATCACTAATAGAGAGGAGTGTTGTAGCGGATCAGTGAACGTCACGGTTCTGCTGTTGTGAACATAGGCTTGTTTTCTAAATGGGGAAAAGGTAGTAGCCATCATCTCTGTTTGATTATTAGAATTTTTATTGATTTCTATGGGTTCTCTAATTTTTCTATTGTAGAAAAATGAAATTTTGGCAATTAGTTTCGTCTTGTCAAAGTTAATGGTATGGCCTGTCTCATGTTGGTGTTCGGCCACCGCTGAGCGATTATACAGGCTTGTTCTTAAGCATCGCTTATGCTCGTTTAGTCTAGTCTGTACTGACCGTCCTGTTTCTCCTATGTATACTAAACCACAACTGAAAGGTATACTATATACGCCTGGGCCTTTAAGACTGTTTTCGGAATCTTTTGGGGTTGGTAGTATTTGTGAAATTTTATTGATGAGTTTATAGATTGTTTTAATGTTGTGTTTAAGTGGAATTTTGCCAATTCGGTCTGTTACTCTGTGTATATTTGGAGGGATTGCTAAGGATCGTGTGTCAAGATTACAGCGTGGATTGAGGGCTCGTGTTGGATGCAGATGCCGGTTTATTACTCTGCCGATATCTGAGTAGTTTTTAGATGGGTCAGTTCATTAGATAAATGTTCTGGTTGTGAAATCTTAATTGCGCGGTGGACGAGAGGGTTGATTACCGATGATTTTTGTAAGTGAGTGTGGGTTTTCGATATACGGAATGACCTAGTCGTCCGTTGGGTTGGCGCTCTACCATAACGTCGAGGAATGGCAGAGTTCCGTTCTTGTCAATTTCTATAGTGAACTTATTATCTTTATGTTGATTGTTTATGTGATCTAAAAAATTATTGAGTGTTTGGAGTCCATGGGCTAGATTACAAAAGTTTCATCTTCATAACGGAGCGAAGTTTTTGGTTTAAGGTCTGTGGATTCTAGTGTCTTGGATTCCAAAGACTCCATGAATATATTGGCCACAATAGGGGATAGAGGGGAGCCCATAGGTGTGCCAAAAGTTTGTTTGTAAAATTGTCCGTTGAAGACAAAATTGGTAGAAGTTAAGCATTTTTCAATGAGCGTGGCCAGGTACTCAAATTCGTTTTCTTGAGGTAGGAGTTATTTAATAATGGAGACAGTGTGTATGACAGGTACGTTTGTGAATAGGGATGTTATGTCAAAACTGACTAGTATATCATTAGGGCTTAGCTCAATATTTGCAATTAGTTCTATAAAATGAGTAGAGTTTAAAACATTAGTAAGAGTCTTACCGGAATAGGGTTTTAAAAAATTTGCTAGGTACTTTGCCAGATGGTAGATTGGCGAGTCAATTGTGCTCACTATCGGACGGAGAGGGACATCAGGTTTATGGACTTTAGAAAGGCCGTATAAACGAGGTGGTTTAGATTCGCCCAAGCAATCTTCTGACGCACCCATGGGCTCACTTTTATCCGCAGTTGTGGCCAATATATTGATGGAGTCTTTGGAATCCATGGCACTAGAATCCACATACCTTAAACCAAAAACTTGGATCCGTTATGTAGATGACACTTTTGTAATCTGTCCCCATGGACACCAAACGCTCAATAATTTTTTAGATCACATAAACAATCAACATGAAGATCATAAATTCACTATAGAAATTGAAAAGAACGGAACTCTGCCATTCCTCACAGTTCTGATGGAGCGCCAACCCAACGGACGACTGGGTCATTCCGTATATTGAAAACCCACACACACAGACAGTTTCCTACATGCGTCGTCACATCATCATTTGTCACAAAAATCATCGGTAATCAACTCTCTAGTCCGCCGTGCAATTAAGATTTCACAACCAGAACATTTATCTAATGAACGACCCATCGAAAAACTAGTATTATAAAAAATGGCTATCGCAACTCAGATATCGGCAGAGTAATAAACCAGCATCTGCATCCAACACGAACCCTAAAACCACGCTGTAATCCCAACACACGATCTTTAGCAATCCGGGTTGGGGCCGTGTCCTTTTTATAAACTAAGGTCGACTTTGCCACAAAACACCTTTTGGCCTAAATGGGCTGGTGAGTCTGCTAGTTCAGAAGTAACTTTACATACTCTTTACACTTTAACTTGTCTACTTAACATTATCATTCTTATTTTTATTAATTATTTTTTCTCCTTGTTCTGATGAAACCCCTTACAAAAGTGAGCGAAACGTCGACCTTAGTTTATAAAATGACACGTTTGCAACCCGGAACCTTAAATATTTATAATAACTCCGGTCGTGAAAGCCTCCGACAATATCACATTGAAGACATGCTCGAGACAGGATCGCTTGTGGAAACCGCGACGATGCCATGCAATGCCGGTTGCTAGCAGAAGATAAATCTTTATGTCAAGCTCACGAAGTAGAGCTACACGTTGCTCAGGGCAACAATTTGTGAAACGGTACGTGTCACTACACCTGTCAATAAAATTGACATTACAAAAATAAATGTGTGCCAAATAAGTCAAGTGCATTAGGTAATTCAACGGAGAGGAAACCAAATTGGGACAAATTATGTTTTCAGCTCAACACTCGTCGGATGTTTGGGCATTTAAAAACCAAATGTCATTTTTTGTAATAAAGAGAGACACATTGAAAGGGCGTGTTATTCAGAGAAACAGTAACTGAAAGATGAAGTGAAAAACAAGCACACAGTACACTATGTGAACGAACTACCATTACAGACGATTTTCACGAATAAAAATCAGTGCTATTGGGAAAACCCAGAGTACGCATCCTTTGTGAATGAAATCAATTCAGTTACCGAAAAGGTCACGGTAGACGTTAAAATGAATCAAAGATTTCTTACAATGGAAGTGGACTCGAGTGCGACGTACATTATATTGGAGAGGCAAGTTTTAAGGAAATTTTTTACAATAATCCTTCGCTGGTTCGCGCATCGAAAACAATTCTACGTGATTACCAGAACTCTGTGATCTCAATACTGGATGGATGTGACGTGTACGTAGAGTATGGCAAAAGGTGCCAACTTACCACTTACGATTGTACAAGCCGATCGAGCCGGTTTTTTAGGGAGGAATTGGTTCCGCACCTTGGATTTTCCATCACAGGGGTCTATGAAATGTTAGTGGTACCATATTTCCAGATGGAATACCCGGAAGTGTTCAACGACAACTTAGAGGCTTACATCGGTCCGTTGGTTACTTTCTATTTGGATCCCGCTGTAAAACTGGTGATATTAAGGGCTCGGAACGTGCTGGTTGCTCTCAAAGACAAGGTGGATCGGGAATTGGAAAGGCTTATTAACCTAGGGTCTTAGAACCGGTGTCTAGCCCAAAGTAGGATACTTCTATAGTTTTCGTTGCAAAAATAACAATAAAGTGTGGATTTGCTACGATTATCGTATTGCAATAGAACGTTGTTTGTTGCCACATACCCAAAATTGGCAAAATTGGACGTGGCTCAAGCCTACTTGTTATTAGCGATAGATGACAATGCAGCTGGCGCAGAAACGCTTACTACTCACAAGGGAGCATTTCGTTGTAAAAGACTTAAAATTGGTGTCTCCCCTCAGATCTTTCAGAGGTTTATGGGCATGCGATTTTTTTGTATTCCGGGAGTTCTACCGAATTATGACGACATATTGATAGTAGGAAACTCTGACAAAGATCTGAAGCAGAAAGTTCGGACTGTACTTTCTCATTTCCGCAAAAATTGTCTACGCTTAAGAAAGGACAAGTCTATGTTTAGTACCTAAACTTTCTCGGTCTTACCGTTAGTGCCTGTTGGATATTTACAACTTAACCTTGCAGATGTTGTACCTTCAAAGTGATTCACAACTGTAAATTCGTGAAGTAAACTATTTATTAAACTTGAACATAAATAATAATAACTTTTAAAAAGAACATAACACTTTTGTAAACATGTCAAAAACGAAAAACAAAAAACTTTATATATAACGGTATTCAAGTTTTTTTAATTTGAAGGCAAGAGAGATTTTGAGTCGTTGGGAGCTTCTTTTTAAAAAGTTTATTTCCAAAAACACTACTATCAAATTTGTTTTAATTCCATAATTACAAAAATGCTTTATTTTCTTTTACAACAACTTAAACGCTTATGTTCATTAAACGTAAAGTAATTGAAAAAACTTTAAGTTAATATTTAAATAAATCAATAATTAATAATTACGAATGAGTAACTTGAACACCCAACTATCTTAAAGTTATAAAGTTTAAAGACTGACTGGCGATCAGGGCTTCTTACTTTTAACATGAAGCCGCTGGACTCACATTATTTTGTGATAAAGTGCAGATCTAGCTGTCTACTGTTTCTTAATAATTCATGCATTGTCTTATTCTAAGTAATTATAAATAAGTCTGCATTATCGCAGTTTATTGTTTCTTCACCTGTGGTATCAAGTTGCGTCTGGAATACAAAGTAATCGTTTCTTATTCTTATTTCTGATTTGAACTTTGTTGACACTTATTATGTAACCTTTATTTAATACAATGTATCACGCTATTACTAAGACATAGTAATTACGTTTAATTTTATATACATATTAATATGGGGGATATGTAACTGGCGCAGACGTTTAGATTTTGATTTCCAACACTCCCCTTCAAAATTTAAATAATTTAATAATGAACGTCGCATAAGGAATTTTGTTAAGCTAATCCTATTAAGTTCCTTATGTAATGAAAACGATTTTTTTCCAGTGGCTTAGTAAGTCCATCAGCTGCTTGATCCTTAGTCGGTATGTAGATGATCTTCAATTGACCTTGTTGAACGTAATCACGAACTAGTGGACAGCGTATCTCAATATGTTTAGTGCTTTTGTGCAGATCGGGATTGTGTATCACTTTGATAGCACTTTGATTGTCGATATTGATTATATTGGTGTTTCAGAGGTGCCAATAACTTCGGAAAATAATCTATTTATTCACACATCATGTTTGGATGCTTCATTGCACGCGACTAGTTCAGCTTCGTAGTAAACTGAGCAAGGTTCGTTTGTCGTTTGCTCATCCATGAAATTGCAGCACCACCATACTTGAACATAGTGCCTGTTGTAGACTTTCGATCAGCACTACTAGCAAAATCAGCGTCACTAAACATTTTTATCTGATTATGATTACAATGATAGACGAGTTTGAGTCCTTTTTGTACCTGCTAAATAAGGTAGTGTTCGTTTAACACCAGACCAATCTTCTTCTGTTGGGTTGGATGCGAATTTAGCCTAAATAATTAACAGCAAACGTGATGTCAGGACGAGTGAGCTAAGTACATCAGACTTCTCAGGATTTTGCGGTAAAGAGCTTGCGTAGGTTTGGAACTATGATTTCGGCTTAAACTGCAGTTTTTGATAGGGGTGAAATCGAGATTGCAATTTAACATTCCAAAATTAGTTAACATTCGTTCGATGTATCCCTTTTGATCGAATGAGATTGATTCGTCCTGTTGATTAATCGAGAGACCGAGGTAGCTGGTGCATTCACTTGTAGTTACTTTGAAGTTGGTTTTTAATTCGTTTATAAACTTCAGAGTAATTTCGTTGGAGATTGATATGACCAAGCTGTCATCAACTTAGATTGCGACAAACAGTCTTTGATTTTGGATTTCTCCAATAAATAAACACGGATCTGCATGCCTTGGTTTTAAACTGTATTTGTTCAATACTATTATAAATTTCTCATCCCAACAGCGACGAGTTTGCTTCAAATCATACATGCTTTTCTTCAGTACGCAGACTCTGTTGGCTTAGTCATGATATCCTTCGGATTGTTCCATGTAGATTACTTCTTGAAGATCCCCTATAGGAATGTGGTCGTTACATCGAATTGGTGCATAGTATAGGCTTGAACAGCAACTAATTAGAGAGCGAGTGGTATCAAGTCGGGCAACGGGACTAAACATTTCTTCGTAGTCTATTTCATATCCTTGTGTAAAGCCATTTGCCACAAATCGAGCTTTACAACATAAAGCGGTTCTATCGGCTTGGTATTTAATTCGAAAAACCCACCGATTTTTAATTATTTTGCGATCTTTTGGAGACTTGACTAATGATCAGGTATCGTTTTCAGCAAGTGATTTCATTTCGTTGGCCATTGCATGTTTCCACTGATCAGCTTAATCACCATTCATTGCTTCGTTGTAGGGGGTTCAACGTTAAATAGATACTGAACCTCGGACTCATACACATCAGCATTCGATTCATCAAGCCTTTAGCGAATCGATCGTTTCTTTGACCTATTCGGGATTCGTGATCGATTCGTTGTCACCAATTCTTGGTTCAAAATCATCTACTTCGTTTTTGACTTAATTTGGAATAGATGTTGGATTATTTGGTAAAGTCCATTTTAAAATCGACTCCCCTTGAAACTTTACGTCCTTCGAAATACGGATTGACTTGCGTGACGGGATGTACACTCTGTAGCCATTTTTATCGTTGTTGTAGTCAATAAGTCTACCTTTTACGGATTTTGAATCCCATTGCTTGCGTAGTTGATCGGAAATGTGAAGGTAGCATTCAGTTCCGAAAACTTCGAGATACTTCAACGGCGCTTTACGACTAAATCAGAGTTCAGACGGGGTTTTGTCGTTTGTCTGCGTTGGGCCTGTATGGTTTAATACGTAGATAGCTATATTACACGCTTCAGCCCAGAATCATTCAGACATATCTTTAGCTGGTAGCATTGAGCGGGCGGCTTCACATATAGTTCGATTTTCACGTTTGGCGGATCCATTTTGTCGCAGAGTATAGGTTGCGGTTATTCGAAATTGAATAACGTTGTTTTCAAGAAGCTTCTTATACTGTTCGTTGTTGTATTCCATACCACTATCGGACAATTTAGTCTTAATTACGTGACTACTAGTTTTGGCGAACTGAATAAAGGTTCTGGTTTTCTCAACAACTTCCGATTTATGCTTGATGAAGTATTGAGTGCGAAATTTCGAGTAGTCATTTTTGAATTCGATTTAGTATCGTGATCCATTCATAGATGGCTCGGGCATTGGTCCACAAATATCAGTACTAATTATTTCATCAATCTTAGTAGCGCGTACTGATCGAGTTTTGTAACTTTCGCGATTATGTTTTCCATAAATGCAGTCTTCACAGAATTCATGATCATCTTCAACCTTGATGCCTTCGAGATTTAGAGATTTACGTGTTTCTTGCTTTGGTGTGCGAGTCGTTTGTTCGATAATTGAAAGTTGCTGACCGACGGTAGGCTTTCGTGTTTGGGCTTATTTTTCGAATTACCTGACTGTTTCAAGATTCGTAGATTTAATTCGTAGATACCGTTTCTAATCTTGCCTAACACAAGTTTTGTCATTCGTTTTGAATATGCATCTTTTAGCTTTTGAAAAACGGCTTCGTTACCTTTTGCGAGAACAGACACCTTGCTTTTCTAGGTAACTTGAACGGTATTATGAAGACATTTGCACTTTGATAACAGTAGCATATCTGTTTTCCATTGGGTCCAATTTCCTTTGCCTTGCAAAGTGGATATTCTTAATTTGTCCATATCCATGGTCCGTAAAACAGTCACCAGTCACAAAATAGTTTCGAGAGCTTGTGTGGTGTTACTAGTCACCACCGAGATTTAAAAAAAAGTGTGCTTTAAACAGCGAATAAACTACTTCTTGACTGCCAACTTCGTTACAACCAGCGGAGGTTCACTTTGTCGAAGAGAATCACTTTCGGGTTGACTTTGAAATGCGTCATAGAACACGAGTTCGAATCACAAAAATGTTCAACTGCCTGCTAACAATTCAATGAGTATTAATACAACTGTAAAAGATATTATTTGTATAAACTCATTAAATGGTAACAATTTGAATACTAATATAGCACCTTTAACTTCACCTTCACTACGATTTGTTAATGCTCAAAATAGTACATTTAATATTAGCGGTACTAAATAAATAAAAATGAATGACGATTTTATCGAATTTATTTATCTACGGACGTAGAAAAAATGTTGTATGAAACTCTCGAGTAAAGTAACTTTTTTTCACTCGTAAGAATTGCCGCACTTACCTTCGGCTCGTACGGCCAAATTTTCCTACTCGTGAAAAAGTACTACTTTACTCACTTGTTGCATAAATCGCTATTCCTTACTCTGAAACTATTATATAATAGCCCAGTTTGGTGTTTGCATTTTAGGGTTTACAAATTTTGAATAATATTTGTCTTTCCTTTGTACTCGATTGCTAATTTTACAATACTTTTAGGCAGATTGTAAACACTGGATTAGAAAATATGCCAAACTTTAACAGCTTCTACACGGATGCCGTATTGCACACGATGTAAGTATTTATATTGTAATTATATATTGGTTCACAATAATTTTTTTATAAAATCAATTAATAGTCGATAGTCGGGATTTGCAATGACATATCAATCGAAATAATAATTTAAACATACCGTTACATTAGTTTGTTACGTTGTTACACTTTCGGGCAATTGTTATACTGCGCAATTGCTATACTCGCGATAATTCCACGTCATTGTCATAATTTAATGCATAATTACGCGGCAATTTGACCCGCCATATTGTAACTTATACCTACCACACTTTAAAAGTGATGCAACCGTTTTTAAGTCAATTTGCAAACACAATTTAATTCAAAACAAATTACTTACGTGGTGACATCTCGGAAATTCATCTTAGGGTCCCACAATGATTTGCAGGTTTGGTTTACAATTGCACCATGTTAAATCAAATTACCATCCGTCCTTCCTGTAACTTCTGCACTCGTAGGGGAATGACAGGAATTAAGGTACCAGGCACACTAAAAGATAAAGTTAGAAGAAACCTACATACCTAAAAAGAAAAGACACACCACCACTCAAGATAGTTGTTGCTTCATCGAGGGCTCGTAACTTATTCGCATCCTTTTACACCACGCGCGCACTCCGCATCACTTTTGCGCAGACGCGACTGTCAGGGACGACGGAAGTTGACGTATCCATTTAAAAATACGCGGCAATTTATTTACAAATTAAATCTAACGTGATGCATGCCAGTTGGCATGTAACAACGTGCTGTTTTTACGTTAAGTACCTGAATTAATTTTACTCTACCGGGGCAAAATGACATAACAGTTAAATAGTACACCGGTTAGCTTTCAGTGGTAAGAAATGGGTTTTATGAACGCAAATAGGGGTACACTATTTTAACATTTTTACCAAATACTTTTATACCTTCTTTGAAAGGTCGTTGAACTCCTTGCTTATATAGTCTTTGAGCGACAACCCATCATATTTTAAAATAATGCCTGACCGGAAAATGGGTGTTCCGAGGGATAATTTTAGCAATTTTTACCGCAGTTAAAGGTTGAGAGTGTAAAGAAAATTCTTTACATTCAATAATTATATCATAAGCCGTTTTAATAGTAACTGTATCTATTTTAGTAAATTCCAGAAACTTAAATTACGGGTTTTTTGTGATTTTCTGTCTAAACACTTTTTTAAATATTGCCTAACTCTTAATTACAAAAACGTCAAATTCTTTCCATCATCTTAACACAAACATCATGATTATAATAAATTATTTTGCTTCTGAGTAAGCCATGTGTCAAGTCTTATTCAAATTATCGACATATAGAGCCTGTCTTCCAACCTCTCCATCTCCTACTAATCTACTATGAAAACAAATAAGAAAATTGTACTTCTGGTACACCTTTAACCTATACTATCAAACATGATAATTGCAATAAATAGCAATAGGGAAAATTGCTAAAAGCTACCCTACTTTGGCCAAATATGCATGTGACTTAAAAAACGAAAACAATTTAAATTTATCAATAATAGACATTTGACCAATTTAATTTCTAATTACTATTTTGCCTCTACGACAATGAAGTTTTATGTATAAAAATTATGTTTTCATTATCCGCTTTAAGTAAGCGTACATCAAGATAATCGTCCTTCTTAATAATAGGTTATACACTTGACAGTCACAATTGTTGGATATAAAAGAGCATATAATGTTTATACAATGGAAATTAAAAATTCAATACAGTTGTGCTTGTTTATCCTCTACAAAGCTCCGATGTCCTTCTACTGCCGGAAATGGTTGCGGGAGGATTAACTATTCCAACTCTAGGTTAAATGAATGCTCCCAACATAAGCCACTCTCACAATTAAGTGCATTTTATAATTGCGTGTTGAATTTAATGCTTTGCTCTGCTCTCGAATAACTAAAAATAATAGATCGATAGCTCCTTTTCTTTAGTATCCGTGGTGCTTATAAATTTGCATGTTATTTTTCCTTCTCACGGGGTAGTGCGTCTAACTGCTTGGTTTTTGAGGTCAATGTCGTTTTATTTATGTAATCGGTTATCTAGTTCTCACGCTTTTACATTAGATACCGAAAGCGTTATTTGTTTGCGTTTGCTACACATTGTTTTTAACTATAATTTATGAGTTTATGATTGTTGGGGTAATCTTCCATGGTTACGATTTCTTTGAATTCGTGAGCTCTTGCTTCCTCTGTTACGTTCCATTTCATATTTGAAAATTTACTGCCTTTTTATTTTAAAAACGATTTCAGTTTATACTCATTTCAATTTACGGGCTACTATACTTCTATGATTTTAAGCGCGTTTAGTTAGGCAGCTAACTTTGCTTGTCCTTTATTGAATTCACGAGTTCGTTTGCCTATATTCTTTCTGATCCCTTATCTAGACATGTAATCTTTACTAATATGGAATTTCCTTAATGTTGCTAGTTTAATAGTAATTAGGTAGAGCGGCCGTGTTATTTTTGCAAGATAAGCACCAGCTCAATTTTATTTCTATTATGTATGACATTTCCGTGATTATTTGTTAAGAAATCAATATTATATCTACATTGGTTAAACGAGTTCACTAGATGTTTAACGCTAGGTCGCGTTGGTTCTTCTCTGCTAAATCGGGCAGTTCCAAATCCTTATAATAAAAACGTGCTTTCTCATTTTACGTGACTCTCTGGATTTATACTCAATATTTTTAATACTAAGGTTACAGCATATTTCTTGGCTACCGTATTATATATAGATCAAATCAGGATGAGTGGGGTAGCCATTGCAGCTACCCATACCCTTTACAGCTTACGTGAAGGAAAACTAGATGATAATGACCCGCAACTGTTTGCTTTATTCCTGAACGGTATGTAGTTTACTTACATTCTAGAAAGGTTACGAGCAACATTTTGGACTATAAAATTTATTGAATTATTGGGAATTTATCTTTAAACATACTATTGTAAATGCATATGTTTTTTGTGTACGTATATGTTTCTGTAGTTTTAGTTGGAACGTATTCGATCCGCATCAATATAGTGTCAGTATTTAGATTATATTGGTTTCAGTCGCTGCGCATATGTAATTAGTATTAATTGCTTGCTGTGCCATCTACTTAGTTTGTTACCCTGAGTTATGCGGCAATATTTAAGGAGGTGTATACTTACCTAGTTCTCTTGTTTACCAAACATCCTTCGATTTGTTTGTTACTAGTTATAATTAGTATTTAAGGAGTTGATCCGCTTGAATAATGTTAGGCGAGCATTTTTCACAAAAATACGCCCTCGTTCGGATCAGAGGTAAAATGGATGTCTCGTGTGTGAGTGTTGTCACGCACGTTAAAGATCCCTACCTTGTTTGGAACAGAAAGAGTTCGACAAAATTAAAAATTTTTCAGGTAAAAAAACTCACTTCCTAGCCAATGTACTACCTTCGGGTGGAGCATTGGAAAATTACATGTAGGGTGTAACAAATTTTGACATATCCAATGTGGGGCCCCGATTTTTTTACACGCCCTTTTATCATAATAATTTTCGATGTGTCCGTATTATTGTTCCTTTTCTGTCACATGGGGATTTTCTGTAGATTTTGGTTTCACCACAAACACACACGCGCGCGCGCACACGCGGCCACGTGCACACGCGTACGCGCTCACTCGCGCGCGCGCACACACACACACACATATGCTCAACCTTAAATTCACTCGGTTTCGTTTTTTGTATTCTTTCCTCAGATCTTGTACTGTTTCTTAGTGTTGTTGAATTTAAGTTTTGCTTCTTCGTTTTTTTCGTTCTACATTCCTTTCACTTTCCTCTGGCTGCTTTTTCTTACTGTCAGTCCTCATATTGACTTTATTTAAATTTCGATCTTCTTACTGTGGTATGTGCTTTTTAGACATTTCTTCTTTTCTTTGGAAACTACGACTTAGTTGACTTTTTGGTTTATTTAGCTATTCTATTCTTCGATTGTTCGTTCGATTCGCGTCTTTATAACCACAGCTTGAAGTACATCAACTTTATAAGCGCTCTCGACGTTTCCTAGTATATTTTGAGGCTTGACGGTTATTGTCACGTTTTGACTTTTATTGTTAACTTTCTTACTCGTTTCATTTCTTACTTTCTGATTTTTTCGCGCGAAACTAATTCCTTTCCTGAGGTTTGGAAACTTTACTGTTTCTTTACTAGAAATACCCGTTTTTCGATGACTTTTGCGATGTTGATATCATTCCATTTTTGTCTCCATTGATTGCTACCCTATGCTTTCTCTTTTCTTATAGTTTTCTGGATCTTTGGCTTTGTCTAGTACTTTGGCACTTTGAACCTGATAGATTTTTTTTTTGCTTTCCTTCTCTTTTAGTTCTCTTTTGTTTATCTAATAAAACTTTCTGTTCGTACGAGTTTGCTTGTCTATGTGCTTTCTGGTCTCTTATCTAGACATGTAATCCTTACTAATTAGAAATTTCCTGAATGTTGTTAGTATAATGGCAATTAGATGAATAGTCGTGTTATCTTAACAAGGTAAACACATGGTCATTTTTATTTGTATTATATATGAAATTTCCGTGATTATTTCTTTGGAAAACAATTTCATATCTACATTAGTTAAACGAGTTCACTAGATATTTAGCACTTGGTCGCGTTAGTTCTTCACTAAATCAGGCAATTGCAAATCTTTGTAATAAAAATGTGCTTTGTCTTTTTACGTGACTGACGGGATTTGTACTCAATATTCTTCAATCCTTAGTACCACGGCTTACTTCGTTGTACTATAGAAAGTTAGGATGAGTCGAGTAACCATTGTAGCTACTCATACCCTTCACAGCTTGTCTGAAAGAGTACTGAATGATCATGACCCGCAATTGTTTGCTTTATTCCTGAACGGTATGTAGTTTGCTTACATTCTATAAAAGTTAAGAGCACATTTTAGACTATAGGATTTATTTAACAATTTCAGGATTTATCTTTAATTGTACTATTGTAAATGTGTGTTTTTTGTGTACTTATATGTTTTCAGTAGCTCTAGTTAGAACGTATTCGGTCTACACCAATATTGTAAGTAAATATTTATATTATGTAGGTTTCTGCAGTTATGTATAGATGAATAGTATCAATTGCTTGCTGTGCCAATACAGATTACTATTAATTACGGTGGTTAAATCCAATTAGTTTGTTATCCTAAATTATGTGGCTATATTTAAGGGGGTGTATACTTGCATAGTTCTTTTGTTTACAAAACACCCTTTGATTTGCTTGTTACTAAATATAATTAGTATTTAAGGAGTGAAGAATACAGATGTTTGTCCTTAGAATTTAATATCCAAATTCCTAGAAATTATTTATTAGAGTTATATTTTATACGTGTTTGTGTTTAATTATTCTTGTAGGTACAGATATTTGAAGAAAAAGATGAATTGGTCGGTGTGTACTGTCGTATAATTCTCTAGACTTAAACCCTCTACCCTCATCTCCACCTCACTAATCTAAAACTGTGTTTAGCGCGGCATTTATTTTCTAGCTCTTTTCTACTTCCCTTGTTATGCAAGTAAGCATTTCGTTCTGGTTTCGTTCTTTCCTTACTAGTTCACTCTTATTGCTGATAAGGCTTCCCACGGTTTATATATAACGCATTGATTTTTATGCCTGGTTTTCTGATTATTGAAGTTGTAGGGTGTGCCGGTCCAATTCCATGATTCAATGACTTATTTTTGAACTTGTGTGAATGTATACAAATACATTTTTCTATGTCGCTTATTCTCCTGTTGTCTGTCTGTATTGTTCTAAATTTAATACAAAGTGTGTAAAGTCCCGATCGTTATTACTGTTTATATAATAATAAGCTAGGTATTGTCTTTTCTAATTTAATATCATATTGGAATAACCAGGTTGTTGAATGTATACTAACAAGCTTCTGTAAATTTCACAGGCTGCTTATTTGACTAACTGAAAGTAATAAACCCAATTCTACTATCTAATGTTTTATTAAATAACGCACTAGCACTACAAATCATAGCTGTAACTATTAAAAATATATTTTCATATACGATTGAAAAAAAGAAACTATTAAAAATACCTTAAAACATGGCATTCAGTTAACGAAAGACATTATATGAGAATAAAGGCGCTTAGAGAAATTGTCAAATGGTCCTTTAAGGCATATGTTCTATGGACGAATTTAGGAAGAACTATGAAAGGGATTATTACCTGTGTGTAGAATATAGGTATGTTTGATTGTGAAATGGGCACGCTGAAAGGTTGAAAATGAACTCTTGGATTATTTAAAACGTAATCTTAATAGTAAACAGAAAAAGTGGACGATAACTATTGCATGCAATGACATTTTTACAAAAATTGGTGAAGAAAAGTCCATTTTAAAATTCGTAACTGAATAAAATATTCTATAAGAGGCAGATACGTAATTAAGAATATGATTAAAAGAAAGTAGAAAAAGAAAAATAAGCAACAGAAAGAAATTGACTAACCATCGTACAAAATAAGGAAATCAAATAAAATACTCGAGCACTAAATCCATATCAACACCAATCAAACGTCAAAACACTATAAAATGAAGATGATTGTGAACAAAATAATACATTTAAGAGGATATGAAAGCAACTGTAGATTTTGTAAGGCATTAGCACAGTATTACATTCTTAAATTTATGTATTGGTTACTATAGAGATTGTAAAAGTTTGATAAATTAGCAAACTGAGTCTACGAATTTTATGCTATAATAGGATAAGTGCCCCACTACTAGCCCTGCAAAACAATGTTTGATTTTATTTATATACGTACAGTTTTCCTTTAACATTTTTATAAATGTAAATAAATATGATTGTATGTTCTGTAATTTATGAACTCGGATACAAATAAACATACTGTGTTTATATTTATTTATTATACATATTTGCATTAGCAATAGTCATATTAATAGGCCTATGACCGTGTAAACAACACAATTAAGTCTCTCTGCAAAAATTATAAATTTTGGTGTTAATTATCACAAATTAATTGTTGTTTGAGTGCGTCGATAATACATAGTGAACTGAGGCTTGAGTGTAATTAAAATTTTTTGTATAAGTATTGAATTTAACGTGAAAATTAAGAAAACAAGTTATCTAAACTGATGAAATAGTGGACTTCTTAAACATCGTGTTATCATTATTATTAAAACTGCATCTGTATATCTATAGTCTAGAAAGGTTGTATTTATTCATAGACATAAAATGAAATAAAATAAAACACAAGAGTTGAGGATAAAAATGATATAAGTACGTCTAACTTCTCTGCAAGAAGAATTGGAAGCAAAAATGCGGGATTTTGAAGCAAAACTCAAGTATGCAACAAGTATTACAGATAATGAAAATATTGCAGATATAGAAGTCGAAATTAGTTTATTCAAAGATTATTTTTAATAACATTGCAACATTAAGGGGTTTGATTGACAATCTGAATGTAAGAATTGACGATATAAAACAGTACGTAAGGTGCAGCAAGCTGATTGATTATTCACGGTATGCAAGAGAAGGATAATGAAAATCTCCAGCAAATCTGGTAAATAGTTTTAGGTGATCGTTTGGATGTCGATAGTTTGATACAGAAACTATGGTCGATAAATGTCATAGGCTAGGTAAATTGTCACAAAATCGACCTAAACAAATTAATTATATATACATATATATTCTTATGCTCCCCCCCCCCCTTCGCTTTTTATTTATTTTATTTAATTTTATATTTTATATATGATATGAAAATATTTACTTTTTTATTTCGTGCTTTATCTACGTTTGGTTGGTCTATCAAAACAACAAAACTGTATCAATATGCCTCGACTATTAGAAACTCGCCTTCCCAGGGTATCCACCTACTTACCGTGGTTCAGTGGTAAGTAGATGTGCAATGCACCAACCAAACTGCACTACCTTTATTTTTGTACCTGTAATCTTTTACTTGTATGCCAAAATTTTATAACAGATCCACGTAGCCTTGTGCCAAATAAATTAATATTACCAATTTTGACTTTGACGTTCAAAACACACAGTACTCACCTGTTTTTACACGTTGCTGTCGGCCTCTCTGAAAACTGGCTCGAAAATCTCACTCGCCGTATGCGTCTTTACAATGCGTGGCACTATCACTACGAATAATCTGCTGTTTAGACTCCAGGTTTCTTTAATTTAATTTCGATATCCCCCAAATCTAAAATAAATATGACCAAATTTAGAATTTTGACTAATTTCAATTTTACTTCCCCTGCGCTAATTTTCCTAAGGTTGAATCTTCTTTACTTGTACTATTCCTGCTACTCCAATGCTTTCCTTTTTCTTAATCTGCTCTTTCCAAATCAATGCTTTCTTTTTTCAAATCTGCTCGTTCTAATTCAATACTTCCTTCTAATTACCATTCAATACCATTCTATCCATAATACCATATCCAAATCAATTTCAGTAATATCGCCTTCAATCTCATAAATCCTATCCAATACCTTTCTGCCTTTAATCAACTCGTTCCAATATCCAACTATTTATTCCGCCTGTTCCACTGTCGCTCTATTCCACTCTTACACTTTTCACTCGTCGTTACTATTATTATTATTTATTCCTCTCGCTTGTCTGTACTCTTTTTTATATCAATTAAACTCGTATACTTTTCAAAATCATTTATTAACTCTTTGTAATTCAAAATTTAGCGCAGTTTACAAAACACGTCTTACTACCAAAATATATTTATAAAATCTCCTCCTTTATTTAGTTTATCCTAGGTGATTATAATAATTAAAACATGCCTACTCTTTAACACATTTTTACCAATTCTACATCCAATAAAATCGTCCCAACAAGATCGTGTCACTAATACCTTATAATCGTTCTTTTACACTTTACTATTTCATATCTAAATGTTCACTCATTGGTTCCTAATACTGCACCACCCTTCAATCATATTTAACAATATTTTTCACTTATAATTTTGATATTACAGGTTTGTCCAAAGGTTGATTCTACTAAAATAAGTGCCGAAATGTTTCACATATAAACCTGGATCTGTGCGGTTAATAGTGGACTTCTACAGACGCATCCGGTTTTTCGATTAGCAAAAGTACATTCTATGGCTCATTAACATACAACTCAGTGTAAATCCTTGAATACTGTGCTTTCTCACGTCATCAAGTCATTGTTTTTACGTCTTGGCACTTATACTTTGACTAATATATTTCAAATACTTTAACATTTGTAAAGTACGGCAAACATAAAATTTTCAGTTACGGGATCTGATATTTGGCTTTCTTTGGCATACACTACCTTCAACAAAATAACCTTTATACCCTATTTCTTACTGACACTTTTATATATATATATATATATATATATATATATATATAGTCTCTTAATTAAATACGCGGTTAAGTGTGCCGAAAGTACAGTTTAATAGAGATATCATCTATAATTATAATCAACTCGTGATGGGACATTAAGCAACGTGGTTTGAAGCATCTAATTAGTGAAGAAATAATTTTAAATGGAATTTGGAATTGGTTACACCGGGGAGGCCGCGTTTGCAGTTCAATTTAGATGGAGTTTTTCTAGTAACAGCTAGAAACGACCTGCAGAACGGACAGAAGAATTAGATGGCATCATCCTCAGCGCAGAGATCTACTATAAAATTCCAGGTAACGATTTGAATTGTGACTTTATATACGGTGAATATTGGGAGAACGTATGAGAGTGAAATTCCAAGGTAGTGTGTATTATTTACGTATTGAACTTAATACGTGTAAAAACTTTATTATGGTATTTAACTAGAAAGTTGAAGGTGTCTATAAAGCTTTTAAACGTTCCATCAGAACGTGCAATTTTTGTGAAGAGTACATGGCTTTGCTTTGTTATTTGTTTTAAAAGTATGCAAATGCATAATTAGCTGGGTTATTCTGAGCTCACCCCACCCCAGAGTTTAGTTAGAGTAAAATGAATAAATAAATTATAAAGAAGGAATTTTAGAGAAGGTATTATTCAAGGACCATTTACTCCGGGTACAATTTATGTGTTTATTTTATTTGAAAATAAAATACTGGACATTATAAAATAAGGTTTTTCTGAAGTGTAACGTGATCAATGGAATATGGACTATATTGCATTTCATTTGTAAATAGTTATAAATAAAAGCTTGTATGTTGGTTGTATTTGAGGTTTTATTGCTAGTGTGTGTGTATGATTGAGAATATGCGAGTGAATCTAGATACCCAAGAGGAGATCCGAATGAGCTAGCCGGAAGCAGTTGAAAAAGGCCGTTCAACTGAGGAAGAGAAGAAAACGGGTAAAGATAATTTTTTTTGGAGTAGTTAATTTTTGAAAATTTGTTTATTGTCGAATTTGTAAATTTTATAAAATTTTCGAAAATAATTTATAGTTGGTAAGCATTTTACCCGAGATAAACAGCGATATATATATAAAATATATATACAGTGTGTCCAAATTTCGAGTCTCTACATTGTGATTTCAGTTATTATAAGAGATAGAAATTGGGTTAAATGGGGAAAGATTTGGAGGAATCCAGGCCAGTTTTGTATCCGTTTACAAAATTGGTGTAAGTTGTCTGGTTTTGGAGATATTCGAAGAAAACTAAAAATGGCGGATTTTGTTTTTGGATAATAAAACATGAATCATAAGTCACACCATCACAAGACTTGCACATTATTAAGACACTTTTCTAAAAGGAGTATTTTAGCATAAACAGAATCATTCGACTGTCTTTTGTTTTCGAGGAAACGCCGACAACTTTTGTTTTTCTTATAGCCGTCATTTTGAATATTAAGTGAATATAAAATTACCTTTTCAAAAATATGCCGTCTATAAAAAATGCAAAACTATCCTAAATTTTAAAAATAACTAAATTTGTATGTTCTTTAACGTTTGGTAATCCCAACAGGGCAAAAATTTGATTTCTACTTTATGAAAAGTACAATACACATTTTATAATGTACACAAACAGCATTTGTCACAAATTATTAATTATGGTGGTACTAGAGTTAAAATGATATCGTTTTATAATAGTAGGCGATGGTATGTGACAAAACCAAACAATTGAATTACAGTTATATGTCAAACAAATTCTAAAATTTAGATAAACTTGTGTGTGTTGTAAGTTTGGTGCCGGTGGTGCTGCATTTTTAATTTAAAAAATGGCACATGTCTACAAGTTTTCGAATGAGGAAAAGTTTGATATGCTAAATACTTATTTACAATCGTTTCGGAACGCTGATACGGCATCCGCCAGATATTTGGAATTGTATCCAGAAAGACGACAACCGCATAAAACATACTTCAGAAAAATTGTAATGAATTGATTGAATTATGGTGCTTTTGAACAGACTAGGGAACAATACGACTTAAACAATAGGGAACGTGTTCTAAGCATTACTGAGGCGGTAACACGAAATCCATCCACATCCGTAAGATCTGTAAGCCGTGAACTGAATATTCCAAAATCAACTGTTTATAATATTTTAAAAAAGGAAAAGTTTCATCCTTATAAACCTACTATTGTCCAAGGCCTCAAAAGAGAAGATTTCGCCAGACGAATGCGTTTTTGTAATTGGTACATCCAAAAATGCGAGGAAGAACCGCACGTTCCAGAATTGATAATATGGACAGACGAAACGCGGTTTACCAATTGCGGGGTGTTGAAAAAACATAACACGTATCACTGGAGCACTGAAAATCATCATCTGACGGCGCAACGCAAATTTCAAACGAGATATGGATTTAACGTTTGGTGTGGTATCTTAGGTAGTTAATTATATATATATATATATATATATATATATATATATATATATATATATTGTAACGCGCTACTACTACCGCGTTTCTTTAATTTAAAACAAGTAATAATAATGGTCTTTATTACTCACTGTTCACAAGTCTAATTAACAGTATATGCCTTATTTATAGATGTTTTCAGTCCACTCAACAATGAAGCACTATTACACTAATGAATTTACAAGCACTAATATCTTCTTAAATTAACTCCTTTACCATAGGTTCATTAACAACACTAACACAACTATTTGTTTATACACTTCTATTTATTTATGTATACTACAAGCTGCATGCACATTAGACACAGCATATCACATTTATGTACACCTTTAAAAGCTCAAAACTACTACTACTTTACAACGTTATAATTTATATACGACATTCTAGTATAGACTGACTCTTGCATTCATTAGCGGTCTTATATATACTCTGGATTACAAGGATGACTCATGCTCACGTAATTTCTAGAAGAATTCTGGAATCCTTGAGAAGGCGCTGTGCCCCGAGCGTTTGTATGTTTGACCCTTTGCCTAATAGTGGATCGCAACACTGCCCCCTCTTTAAAACCGTTACGTCTCGTAACTGTAAATCCATCTTGACGCCAATTCGATGACTGGTGACGGTATCGGCAGCTATCTGCTCTGGTGCATCCACCGCGTCGTTGGAAGTAACAGTCAACACTCTTTTCCTGGTCTTGGTAGGCAACCGGTTGATAACAACAAACAAGAACCTGGACGTTAGTTCCCTGGAAAACTACTTCTAGCATATTTCGGACTATCCTCCAGTCTAAGCGATCCAGTCCACAGCCCAGCTTGGGCACCGCTAGTCTCGTTACTCCATTTTCCATCATCTGCGCCTTAAGATTTAGCAAAGCCTCCCATAGATGTCCATAACTAGGTCTCTGCCATGAAGAATTTTTGGTGACCAGATAGTAAACATAACGATTTTTATCTTGAAGGACCAAAGATTTTCCTACAGTTGGCTGCTGTTGTACTAATTTATCCACACATCCAAACTTTTTCTTGAAAACAACAGCTATTCCCCTTGACATTGCCAAATCTTGAGCTACGCAATGTGCAAGGGAATACTCTTCTGGTGCTCTAAACAGATCCTGCTGTTTTTCAACAACAACGCCAAATCTCGCTTTAGCGGAACCACCATACGCCGCCATAAAGCTCTCAAAATCTACATTTGGCTCATGATTAATAACTTGCCGAACACCATTATCATTATTCGAGTGTTCCTGGTTGTTGCCAGCGTAGGATGTTAAACGGTCAAAGTGTACTACTTTCGGTTTACCACGAGGGGATCTTCTGATCCGGTACACTACATCATTAATCCTTTTTAACACTTCGTACGGCCCTTCCCATTGTCTTTGTAGTTTTCGCGACAATCCACGTTTTCTTTGTGGATTGTACAACCACACTAAATCTCCAGGTTGATAACCACCTTCTTGTGCTCTCGTGTCATATTGTGATTTCATTCGATCGCTTGCTGCCTGTATATTCTTTCGGACGTTTTCGTGAATACTATTTGATCTTTCACGAAGCTTACTAACGTAATCTTCGCCTGCGATCTCTTCTCCAGGTTTAAATCCAAACCGAAGATCACATGGTAGCCGCAATTCACGTCCTAGCATTACGCAAGCGGGCGAGTACCCTGTGCTGTCATGTACCGAAGATGGGTACGCCAGTAAGAACAAATGCAGATATTGGTCCCAGTCTCGTTGATGTTCAGAGACAACTTTGGCCAGGTACTTCCCTAACGTCCTGTTCATTCTTTCAACCATTCCATCCGATTGGGGATGAAGTGGCGTGGTTCTAGTCTTCCTGATTCCAAGATGCTTGCAGACATTTTGAAACAATGCTGATTCGAAGTTTCGACCTTGATCGGAGTGTAATTCCAACGGAACTTCAAAACGATAAAACAACTCCCTGACTAGTACATCTGCAACCGTCTCGGCTTCTTGGTTAGGTATAGCATATGCCTCCGGCCATTTGGTAAAATAATCCATTGCAACCAAGATATATTTATTTCCTTTCTCTGATTCAGGAAACGGACCAGCTATATCAATGGCTACCCTCTCAAAAGGATTCCCCACGTTATACTGTCTCATTGGGGCTTTCCGTTTTGAGACCGGGCCATTTGCAGAGGCACACAATTCACATTTCCGGCACCACTCCTTCACATCATCTTTGCAGTTCAGCCAATAGAATCTTTCTCTCACTCTCTCGAGAGTTCTTTTCACGCCAAAGTGCCCCCCGGAAATACCATCGTGCAAGTGCTGCAACACTTCCGGCACTCTGCTTTTCGGCACTATCAATTGAAGTCTCTCAGTGCCATCTTCAAATTCCAGGCGTCGCTTCAAGATTCTATTTTCCATCATCAAGGAGTCCCACTGTGTCCAGTATGCCTTCAGGATCCTACTTAAAATACTAATTTCTTCCCAAGCTGGTCGTTGTCCTCTATTTTTCCACTCAATAATACGTCCCAATTCGGCGTCATTTTCCTGGTCTTCTCGCATTCTTTCGGGTTGCCAAGTATCATCGGTTACTGTCATTCTATGGATGACACTTATTTTCTCTTTCATCTTGGAGCAATGATTGCAGTCCACCGAACAAGGTCTCCTTGATAGAGCGTCTGCATTCCGATGGCTAGTTCCTGCACGATGTTCTGTATCAAAGTCATATTCCTGCAGCCGCTCTATCCACCTTGCCACTTGCCCTTCAGGATTTCGAAACTGCAATAACCATTTCAGGGCAGCATGTTCTGTTCTCAATAGGAATTTACGGCCGTATAAGTACTTATAAAAGTGCTCTACGGATTTGACGACGGCCAACAGCTCCCTTCTTGTCACACAATAGTTCCTTTCTGGCCGCGACAAGACCTTGCTGAAATACCCAATAACTTTTTCTTGTCCGTCCTGCACTTGAGAAAGAACGCCTCCTATAGCTGTGTTACTGGCGTCGGTATCCAACACAAATTTCCCCTCCATCCGTGGATAACTCAAAATTGGTGCTGTAACTAGTAGCCGTTTCAGTTGTTCAAATGCCCTGTGGCAGTCGTCATTCCAATCATATTCTTGTTCATCTTCGGTTAATTTTGTTAACGGTTTGGCAATGTTCGCAAACCCAAGTATAAAACGTCGGTAATATGTGCACAATCCTAGAAAACTGCGTAGTTGGTGTATATCTGCTGGTGTAGGCCACTCTTGTACCGTTTTTATTTTGTCAGGGTCAGCTCTTATTCCGGTCTCTGAAACGACATGTCCTAGGTATTTCACCTCTTTTCCAAATAGGTGACACTTCTTGGGGCTCAATGTAAGGTTTGCCCCGCGTAATCTTTGGAATATCTCCTCTAGGTTTTTAAGGTGTTCTTCAAAAGACCGGCCTAACACTATCACGTCGTCTAGGTACATCAGACATGTTTTCCAGGACAGTCCACGCAGTATCGACTCCATCAATCGTTCAAAAGTAGCAGGAGCATTGCATAATCCAAATGGCATGACCTTGAACTGCCATAATCCAGTTCCAATTGTAAACGCAGTCTTTTCTTTATCGTTTGGCTCCAAGCCTACCTGCCAGTATCCGCTTTTCAAATCCAAGGTCGAAAACCATTTAGATCCGGATAGAGTATCTAAGGTGTCATCGATTCTGGGCAAAGGATAGCTGTCTTTCTTTGTCACGTTATTAAGCCGCCGGTAGTCTACACAAAACCTTGTCGACCCGTCCTTTTTCTTGATAAGCACTACCGGGGATGCCCATGGACTATTCGAGGGTTCAATCACTCCCTGTTCTTCCATATCGGTGATAATTTGCTCGGCTTCCTTACGTTTTGCCAAAGGAAGCCGCCTGGGGTGTTGTCTTATCGGTTGCGCATCTCCAGTATTGATCTTGTGTTGCACAACATTCGTCCTTCCTTTCTCACTATCATCCAGTGCAAACACACCTCGATATCGTCCGACCAGTTCTTTTACCTTGCCCAGTTGGTCGCCATTTAATCCTTGACACGAGGGTATCAACATATCCAGCAATTTCTGTGAGCAACCGTTGGTTGGTTTATTTTTCGTGTCGTCCACACAACGTTTAATATGACATACTGGAATGCAACTTCCCACAATCATGCCTTTCTTCAGGGTCACTGTATGGGGATTAATGTTCAGCACCCTTACTGGTACCATATTTCGAGACTTTACCAGCGTTCTTCCAATCAGAAGTCCCTCCTGACCCACTCCCGATTCAGTTGCTTCCATCATGCATACTTGTCCTTCTTGGAGCGTACCATCCGGGCGTCCCATTACTATCATTTCCGCCTTCTCGGGTATTTTCATATCGCAAATCATTCGAACTTGCATCGTCTGGTTACTCCTACCTTGAAATGGAATCTCATCATCATCTATCCGAAGCACATTTTCTTTCATGTTTACATGAAACCCATATTCTCCCATGAGATCCATTCCCAAGATCACTTCTTCTGTAATTTCAGCTTCCAACACTCGATGATTAATTAATTTGTCCCCAATTGTCAACATAACGGCAGTCTCTCCGTGAGTACCAATCTTCTCACCACTTGCCGTTCGGAGACACACCGATACAGGTAGCACTTTTCCACGACCAACCAATTCGGTCTCACAATAGTTCTTGTCGCTCCTGTATCCACAAGTAATCGGACAACCCTACCATTAATTCTACCATCGATATAAATGCTGTCCAGACTTTCCACCGACGATGCAGCACGGATGATAATCTCCGGGGCACTACGCTGTGCTGTCGAAGTTCGCCCCCTTACATGGACCAGCTTTGGCACAACCGGTAGTTTCTTTGGTTGAGTACAGCGTCTCTGCATATGGCCAACTTCACCGCAGCTCCAGCATCGTAGACGCCATCTCAGCGGTCGTTGTCTTTTCAGCCTTTCCGCCTTTCGCTTTTCAAACACACGGTTGATTATTTCATCTATGCTGTTCTGAGCTTGACCAGGTTCCTCTAAGGCAGACCGAACTTTGTGACTCACCCTATGTGATGTCTGCTTAGCTGCTTCAAATTCAAGCGCATGGGCCAGTGCATCATCTAACATTTTTGGCCGTGCTAATCTTAGCGCTTGCTGTATTTCGCCATCTTTAACGCCATCCACAAATGTTTGTACAGCCAGTTGTTCGAGGAAACTCTCTGGTGCCGTTGGATATGCCAATCTAACTAATCTGGCGATGTCAGCTTCAAATTCTTGCAGGCTTTCACTTGTCTTTTGCGAGCGGTTCTTAACTTGTGCATGGTAAACCTGTTGAAGGTGAGCATCTCCATATCTCATCTCAAGCTTCGAAGTTAAGAGGCCGTAATCGTTCTGCTAGTGATCGGGAATCGTTTGTAAGATGTTAAGAGCCTCCCCCCGTAGGGCCACTATTAAAGAGATAGCCTTCTCTTTGTTGCACCAACCGTTGGCTATTGCAGCAGCTTCAAATTGTTTCAAATATGTGGGCCAAGGTGTTTTACCATCGAATGTAGGTGGTTTTACTTTAAATTTAGACAGAATTGACTCGCTTCTTTCCATGATTCCTGTTTCTGGAATGTTCTGATTAACAACTTGGCTTGGTATTTCAAGTGGCCGTGTTGTTAGTGAAATCACCTGTTCTTGCAGCCTCATCATATCTTCTTCCATTTTTACCAATTTACTGTCTAACTTTTGCTCAACTGTTTTTACCTGTTCAGTGAAATCTTCTTTCAATGCAATGGAGCTTTCCATTAATCTTTGTTCTAACGTGGCTGTATTTTCACTTAACTTTTCTATTTTCTCAGCATTTTCACTAAGTGTCATTTCCATACCGTATTTAAACTCTTTAAGGGTCGATTCCAGTTCAACTGACCTCACTAAGTTTTCATCGAGTGTCACTTCCAGTTTAGCCGACCTCTCCTCCATTTTCCCAGCATTTTCACTAAGTGTCAATTCTAGTTTAGCCGACCTCTCCTCCATACCGGATTTGAAATCCTTGAGGAAATTCATTAAAGTTTCTGCCTCCATCTTACTTTGATATCTCGTAACTGGCATATACAAACTACTTAAATGTCTTTAGACTTGTGTTTTAAATTAATCACTATATACCCCACACAGGCTGACACCAGTGTAACGGGCTACTACTACCGCGTTTCTTTAATTTAAAACAAGTAATAATAATGGTCTTTATTACTCACTGTTCACAAGTCTAATTAACAGTATATGCCTTATTTATAGATGTTTTCAGTCCACTCAACAATGAAGCACTATTACACTAATGAATTTACAAGCACTAATATCTTCTTAAATTAACTCCTTTACCATAGGTTCATTAACAACACTAACACAACTATTTGTTTATACACTTCTATTTATTTATGTATACTACAAGCTGCATGCACATTAGACACAGCATATCACATTTATGTACACCTTTAAAAGCTCAAAACTACTACTACTTTACAACGTTATAATTTATATACGACATTCTAGTATAGACTGACTCTTGCATTCATTAGCGGTCTTATATATACTCTGGATTACAAGGATGACTCATGCTCCCGTAATTTCTAGAAGAATTCTGGAATCCTTGAGAAGGCGCTGTGCCCCGAGCGTTTGTATGTTTGACGGGTTGCCTAATAGTGGATCGCAACAATATTATATAATATTTTAGTAAATTAACCAATGTAATTAATACTTTTATAGGTAATAATTTGATTGGACCCTTTTATTTTGTCAATAACCTCAATGGCGCCAGATATACGGAATTGTTAAGAGACCAAATAATTCCGGCTATTAGAGGACTTGTACCAAATGATGATGATTTTCGAAAACTATAGTTTCAGCAAGATGGTTGTCCAGCTCACAATTCCCGAGAAGTTAGCGCCCTTTTAGCTGAACATTTTGGCCAAAATAACTGTTTGAATTGCGTTCACTCTTATGTTGGGCAGACCTCTCAACTATTAAAACAAAGGATAACTCAACATAAGAGTGACAACTATCAAGCCAAAAGCATGTGCATTAACCACACATGTAATAGATAAAAATCACAGTATGGATTTTGAAAATCCAAACATCTTAAGAATAGAGAACAACAAATCAAAAAGATTTTTTTTGGAAATGTATTATATTTATAAAACTAAAAACTTAGTCACACAAATGAGGAATCATATCGTCCAATTACAGCAAAAGAAAAATGTTCATTATATAGTAATATTTCTAGTTTAGATTTGCACTTTATAGATGACATTCAACTTACCGCCTCAATAAAATTTAACATCATTATAGAAAAAAATTAATGCTTGCTTTATTTCCACTTTTCCTGTCATAAGCAAGAGGCGAAACAACTGGAAACCAGCACAAAGACCTTTTTTCACGCCTACATGCAAGAAACTATGAATATCTTAGACAATATCCATTCAGTAAATCCCACTATTGAGAATTTATGTTTTCGAAATAATTTTAGAAATAGATATCAAAAGAAAATTCAATCGACCAAATTAAAATCAAATTCTGACTTTATAACATCATCTAATAATGTTGCTAAAGCGACCTGCCATATTATGGACCAATCTCGTAACCAGCTAGAGATGCGCATAATTTATCCTTTCAAACCAGAAGAGATGAATTACTTTTTTTAATTCTATTAGTAATTTACTAAGTGTCCTTCCAAAAGCCCATGCTGTGTATCTCCATTACAGCTTATGATTTGCCTACTTTTGCGTTTTCAGAAATATCATTTAGCAGTGTAAGAGCCATAAATAACAACACAAAACCCTTATGATTTATTGGTAAATATCTTGAAACTTGTAAAAGATCTGCTGATAATGCCACCCACGAAGCTAATAATCAATAAGTGCATAAGTAGCAACATCTTTCCAACATGCTTAAAATTAGCTAAAGTTGTTGCTATTTTTTTAAAAAAATAGCAGAATAAAGACTTTGCAACCAAGGATCTATCTCTATTTTACCGGTCTTATCTAAAATATTTGAAAAGTTATTGCATGGCAGATTTATCCAATAATCTTTTCAATTCATTACAGTAAGAATTCCTAAAATTAAATTTACATCACATGTTATGTTTAAACTTATTGACTACAACTCAGTTTTGAATCGGATCAGTTTTGCTGAGTTACCTCCCTAGATCCTAGCAAGGCGTTCAAGTGTGTGAGCCGTCATAGTTTATTGCAAAAGCTATCTCAATAAGGATTTCTGAAAGCAATCGTTTACTACTAAAATATTATCTCGAGGACAGGCAACAGTACATACAAATTGCTAACAATACTCAACTCCATCCACAGTACCACACGGGGTGCTGCAGGGTTTGGTACTAGACCTCTTACTGTTTCTAATATATATATATATATATATATATATATATATATATATATATATATATATATATATATATATATATTACTAATAACGACCTCCTTTATTGTAATTTTCTAAAAATGTTGTGGGTTTTAGGTCGGCTGGATTATTTAAGAAAACTCTTTTTATAAACCTGAGCTTTCAGTTTATTTTAATCCTTTTCAAAGGTACTACAATAACAGAATTGATAAATAAACATTAAATGATATTGTATACTCACTAAGGCGAGGTTATAATAAATTGGCGATTAACATAAAAGTTATTTTGGTTATAAATCTTCTAAAATGTATATAACAACTTCAAAATACAACAAGAGGTAAAAGTATTATGTAAATAAAATATTGATAATAAATAAAAGTCAAAAGTTTGATAGAAATTGTTATTAAAGGCAACCTTAAAAATGTTTATTATAACTATTCTGTGTATATATCTGCATGTAGCACTGTGAGTGTATGTATGTATGTATGTATGTGTGCGTATGTGGGTGCGTTGTTTTTTTATTAGTGTGTGTGTGTGTGTGTGGTGTGTGTGTGTGTGTGTGTGTGTTGTTTTTATTATATTTATTTATTTTAATATTATTAAGAAATTCATCTTATAGATCCATTGACAAATTTGTTGCTGTGTGGTTGTTTTTATTTTGATATTTAGAAGATACGTGTAGATACAATTTAAGTTATTAATATCTGTTCTTTTGTTCATAGTATTTTTGCTGGTAGATGTGGCACATTTCTAGAAACTCTCTTTTGATTTTTGTCTTCCATCTGTAATATAATTGGATTGATAAAATCTATTTTATGGTTTTAGTATTTACGTGTATACATAGGGCACAAGCATTTGGTTTTATACGTATATCGCTCTTATGTTGGGTTATTCGTTGCCTAAGGGTTTGTTTGCTTTGTCCTACGTAACACTCATTACAATCTAGACAATTGATTTTATATATGATGTTCCTTTTATTTAAAATAGGGTTTTATCTTTAATTTTAGAAAAATGTAATTTAAGGTTAAAGTATTTTTAGAAGTTATTTTTATGTTAAATTTGTTAAATACGTTAGTTAGTTTTGATGTAAGGTGTTCAATGTATGGAAGAGATTTAAATGTAACTGTACTGTCTATTTGTTTATTATTATTATTATTATTTGTGTTGTTATGTGTATTATTATCTGTAATTTCTGTAGTGTGGTTATATAAAGACGTTTTATTAATTTTGGAGGATAGTTGTTTTTATTAAAATATTAAAAAGTTTGTTTAAATTTTTTGATAAAATGTATGGTGACTTATTGTTTTAATTCTGTTTTTAGTGTTAAAATAAAATTTATTTTATTTTGTAAAGTGATATCTGAGTAATTTAAGTACCTTCAGAGTTGGTTGGTTTTGATACCAATCTAATAAAATAAAATTATTTGTATTTCTAATAAGTAACGTATCTAAAAATGGCACTGCGTTTTATTCTCTACTTCTACGGTAAACTGAATTTTTCGTGATAACTGTTAAAAGTATTAAGTGTTTCGGTAATTTTATTTGCTGAAAAATTCATCTTAATCCATTGAAATTGTGGGTTTTTTATATTGAGAAGATACGTTTTACATTTATTACTTCTTGCATAATTTAGGACTGATTCTAATACTCTATTATTTTCATTATTGTAAATATTGGTACTGTTTGATTCAATATAATTGTTGGTTATCGTCACTAGGTATCTGTTTATACACTTTCACACATGATTTTAGATTCTTTATTAATATTATTATTTTAGACATTATGTTAGTAAAGTATAGATTTTTAAACATAGAGTAGTTTATTTAAATTAATGTAATGATCATTGATTATTTTGTTATATAATGTAATTAGTTTTGAAGAGTTTTATAATTACATATGTTTTATATTATTTTAATTTTTTTAATTGGTAAATGTTTATTATATTTTAGTACTAATTTTTTTGAATATTAGTAATGTAAATACCATCTGCTTGTTTAACATATAATGAAGATGAAATTATTTATGAAATTGATTTTACCAATTTCTTAAAATTTTCATCTCCCAAACAATTATGTTTTAATTTAGATGTAGTATTATTTGACTAATATTCCAAAACAATTAGTACTTAGACAATATAAAAACATTTGGACATAATATAAAAACGTATGTAATATTCCAAAACAATTATTTTAGATATAATAGAATTCATATTTGATAGTAGTTACTCAGCTTCAAAATGAATATTATATTCAAACTTTTGGTTCTATGAATCCAATTTAAGTCCAATATTTGCACAAATTGTAATGGAATAGTCTTTTAGATGAAGTAATTAAGAAACTTCCTTTCAACTACCCTTCATTAAAAAATTTGTTGATGACATAATTACATCTGTACCAGACAAAATAAAATTACCAAACACTTAATACTTTTAACAGTTATCACGAAAAATTCAGTTTACCGTAGAAGTAGAGAATAAAACGCAGTGCCATTTTTAGATACGTTACTTATTAGAAATACAAATAATTTTATTTTATTAGATTGGTATCAAAACCAACCAACTCTGAAGGTACTTAAATTACTTCGTATCACTCTTACAAAATAAAAATAAATTTTATTTTAACACTAAAAACAGAATTAAAACAATAAGTCACCATACATTTTATCAATTAAAATTTAAACAAACCTTTAATATTTTTAATAAATACAACTATCCTCCAAAATTAATAAAACGTCTTTTATATAACCACACTACAGAAATTACAGATAATTATATACATTAACAACACAAATAATATTATAATAATAATAAACAAATAGACAGTACAGTTACATTTAAATCTCTTCCATACATTGAACACCTTACACCAAAACTAACTAACGTATTTAATAAATTTAACATAAAAATAACTTGCTAAGAAATACTTTAACACTTTAAATAATACATTTTTTTCTAAAATTAAAGATAAAACTCCTATTTTAAATTAAAAGGAACATATATATAAAACAATTGTCTAATTGTAATAGTTTATAGGAAAAGCAAACAAACCTTAGGCAACAATAACCCAACATAAAGATATATATATAAACCAAATGCTTGTCCTATGTATACAGTTAAATACTAACATTGAACCTTAAAATAGATTTTATCAACCAATTATATTACAGATTTGAAGACTAAAAATCAAAAATGATTTCCTAAATTGCACATTTCTACCACAATAAAATACTTATGTAACAAAAGAACAGATATTAATAACTTAAATTGTATCTAAACGTATCTTCTAAATATCAAAATAGAAAATAACCGCACAGCATACAAATTTGTCAATGGATCTATAAGATGAATGTTCTTTAATAATACTTAAAATAAATAATTTATAATAATAAACAACTACAGACACAAACACAACACGAATCTACACACATGTGCACACACTACACACACACACACAACATAAAAAACAACGCACACTAACACACATTACATACACACTACTCAAGTGTACAACAGATATATACACAGAATACGAAATAACATTTGGTTGCTAATAACAATGTCATCAAACTTTGACTTATTATATCAATATTTTATTTACATAATAACTCTGTTGTATTTGAAGTGTATATACATTTTAAAGATTTAAACCAAAATAACTTATGTTAATCGCCAATTTACTTATAACTCGCCTTATGAGTATACAATATCATTTAATGTTTATTATCAATCATGTTATCTGTAGTACTTTGAAAAGGATTAAATAAATAAAGCTCAGTTTATAAAAAGAGTTTATCTCTAAAATAACTACAGTCCACTCTAAAACCCAACATACATTTATTTAGTAAAAAATATAAATATATATATATATATATATATATATATATATATATATATATATATATATATATATCTATATATATATTTATCAATAATGGACTGGTCAGCATAAATATTTTAATGATAAGGTGGTAGTATTTTGGGTATGAAGTCCAAGGAATAAAAGTTGGTGTGAAATTCAAAAGTTTATTTTTATTTTCTTAACGTTTCGGCGATCCTTTTCGCCTTTATCAAAAGAATCTACAAATGGAAACGTTGTAAATTAAAGCAAACATAGAATATGAATAAGTCACTCACCATATAGAATTCATAATTGTCAAATAATTTTTTTGAAAATGACAGATGATTATGTTGACTAACATGATAATTAAAATAAATTCAAATAGAACTTGAAAAGAAATCTCTTAAAATATTGTATGTTAAAAGTCGAGACGATGAGAGGCCGGTATGGTTAAAGATGATGACATAGGAGTGTTTCATAAATATGAAAACAATATTGGTGTAATCTTCAGATGGAGTTAATGTCGTGTATTGGAATTGAAGTGATTTGAGTTGTATAGTGTTGAATATAATCTGTGTGAGTCTTCTACATCTTGTTTGTTGTTTAAACATTTTTGTTCTTTATTGATGTGGTAAGATTCTAAAAAGATTCTTGTTTTATAATCGGGCTCCTTGTCTAATATTTCGGCTTCTTCGTATATATATATATATATATATATATATATATATATATATATATATATATATATATATATATAAACTACTTTCCGCACTCAAATCCTAACAATAAGTACCTATCATTTGCTGATAATACAGCAAACATTAGTTCTTATTCACATTTACCCCATGCCAAAGAGAATGCAGTTACCGTAGTTGAAAAGGGTATTATCGGTTTGTTGAAAACAAACTCTTTCCCAATCTTGCAAAAATTCAAAATCTAATTTGTACCCAGAAACAAAACTGTCAACAGGATCTCGCACGAGTAAAATTTCTAGGTGGTATTCGAAACACTAAAGTAAAATGGGAACAGCATGTCTACTATGTTGCAAACAAAATAAAGCACTGTACAGTATAAGGAACGTAGTTGGAATACTTCCACCTAATCTTACCATAATGTGTTGTTTTGTCGTATTTCAATCTCATATTTCATATTCGATATTAGCTTGGAGGTCCTCTGCTCATGCCACACACCTATTTTCAATACGATTGTGTGCTATAATAAGCTCAGACGACTAGAATACAGCGATAATTGTCGTTAGAACTTTTTTGGTTTAAAAATTTTAGTACTGGCTTGCTTATACATACTTCAATTCAATTCTGTTGCTTGTGGCATTATCTACAAAACTGGGCCACTCAATGCAGTGTATTCAAGCATAACACTAGAAGCATCGAAAGTATTAGACAATGGTACCTACGTTTAAAAAATCAAGGTACTTGCAAAATTACTATTACATAAAAAATTTTAATTAATTACCAAATGAAATAAAAAAATTATCTAAAAGAACATCCAAATCAACTGTGAAAAATTACTTAAAGCACAAGGATTTTTATAGTTTTGAAGAGTGTTTGATAGCAGACATGATCTAATAAATCAACATGGCTTGGTTTACATATCCTTATTTGTCTAAAAGAACATTTTGAATACTATTAAAGCTATACATGTTCTTTTCCTTTCTTTCTTCATCATTTATGGTAATGCGTTGGGAATTCGATAAACATTGCATATAGTAGAGATAGAAAACGTAGAGTATAGATTGACATTTGTAAAGAATTTTATATTTTAAAACAACAAACTTTATGATATTTTGTTTATGTATTTATTTAATGTGCATTTTAATAGAACATGTGTTGTTTGGCCACCGAGTTTCAGCAGCTTACCCAGTTTATGCTTTTGGATTATTATATTTGGAAAGTAGTTATCGAGTTGTCAGTAATATTACTCAAAAATAATTTTTTTGCTTTTACCCAAAGATAATTTAAATCTACCTGCATCATATTTTAAGTACAACTAATGCCCTAATTTTTATCTAAATGTTGAATTTTTGAGTCTTACAATGCTGTTTGTTTTAGAGATCTAGAACACAACAATATTCAACGAATTCAGAACAAACAAGTTAGTGGAATTAAAGTAGAGCAATTGTAAGTTATAATTTTTTACAATATTAGTGTAAACAATTAATACTGCAAGTTCTTGTTTGTAGGATATTAGATTATAATGATTTGCGAGTGGTAGAGGAAGAGGCATTTTATGGATCACAAATTGCAAAACTGTAAGTTTATTCAAATGTTTTGTGTAACAGTTTATAGCGCTTACCAGAAATTTAAAACATGGAATGTACCTTATAGGGTGTGAAGATGATTTCTGCACTTTTGCACTAATTTCTTTGTGTTTTACAAAAATTGTATTAAATATCGAGGACTATAACTGCGTGAATTCATATCATTCCTATAGTCAAATGTTTTGATGTGACCACGCCTCCTTAATTTTTTTAAATGTCTTGATGTTATTTTTATTGTCAGTCCTAGCCGGCCAAGGTTTGCTGATTTCACTGATGTAAAGATTTAATTGTCTTGCATAAAAAAAAAATGAGAAAGATTCAAAAATCTTTGATTTTTAGTAAGCTAAAAGTTTTGAATTTTTCTATTTCATCAAATTTATTAATAATTTATCGTTATGGTTATATTACCTTTACTATAATACATGTCAAATAATAATGTTTATTGTACTGAAAATGAAATGAAAAAGAAATAGTGTGTTACAGATACAGATAAGGATGTCAAACTAAAAATCTGTTATTACAATAAACAGTTCATTTGATGGTCTGTAGCTTATTCATTCAAGAATATCTTTATTCTTAAAATAAAAAATAAAAATTTAATAATCATAATAAATGTTCATATGTGCAACCTTCCCATGCGATGTATTTAATTATCCTTTGGTTAAATTCTCTTCTTACATTTCCAAACGTTGTTCTTATTCATTTCTTCTTATTAGGAATCATTGTCGGATAACTTTATAAACAATATCTTTGATGAAACCTTGCAAAAAAAGTCTAGTGAGGTCAAGTCTGAAAATCTGGCAGGTCACTATGCTGCACCACCTTTTCCAATCCATCTATTAAATGTATTGTCTAAATCTAAATACTGTCATACAAATCGAGTATTCTAGGGAGGTGCACCTCATCATGCTGAAAAAGCATGCCTTGCTGTATCAATCACTTAATGTTTTCTAATAGTTCATTTCTAAGAAAATTTAGATACATTTCATCCCGTGAATGTTCATCAATGAAAAATGGTCCTACCACGCAGTCATCTGCAATGCCTCCCAACAGGTTTATGACCACATTCGTTGATTGTCTTTCTCTCATCCAATGAGGATTTACAGTAGCATAATAATGCATATTATACCTGCTTAATATGCCATTACTTTTAAAAATAACTTCATCCGTAAAAAGTATTTTTGATGGAAAATTTGGATCATTGCAAATTTGCTGTAATACCTAATTGCAAAACTAGCTTGTTTCTAAAATCCTCTTCGTGGAGTTCTTGATTGAATCAGATATGGTATGGATGATGTTTGGCTTTTGCAAAATTCTACCAACTGTGTGTTGGCTTATATCTAGAATTTCGGCAACTTCTTTCTAACTTGGATGAAGATTCTTCTTAATCTTCTTTGGGAATTAAACCACTCATAGTTTTTAAAATCAACTTTATTTACGTTTTGATCCATGACCTAGGATCGTTGTCAAAATAATAAAAACTTCAAGTTTGACATTTATGACATAAATTGAAGGTGACTTTGATTTATTGATGTTTGAAATATTTGGTTTGAGTACATTAATCAAAAATTTTTAAAGTTTAAAAGAATGATTGCCTTCAATTTGTGTTGCGACCTGGGATCGACTTTCTTTAGGTATGTCGCTTAACGTGAAATCACCTGATTAATTTTTATTGGTGAATTTTATATAAATTCAATAACTTGAAATTGGAAAACATTTTTTAACATGTTTCTATTTATACAATTGAGAGGATGGTTATTAAAAAAGTGTGCAATTGTGTTAACGTAAGGCTTAAGCAGTCGTTTTTTTTTTATATTTATTTTGAGGGGAAAAATTATTATGATTTAATTTACCTCTTTGGTAGATTTTAACATGGTTCTGAGGCGACCCTATGGCAGGTTTACACTTGTCAGATACCAATGTTGTTCTATGAAGATTGTATATGGATCTGAGACGACCCTATGGCGGGTTTACACTTGTCAGATACCAATACTGTTCAACGGAGATTGTATATGGTTTTGAGGTAACCCTATTGTGGGTTTACACTTGTCAGATACCAATGCTGTTTTACAGGGGTTGTTAATATGCTTATTTTTATGTAATTAGTTATTTTATGTATAAATAGAAATCATGTATGTAGGCTGTATTTCATGTTAATATTGCAAGGAAAACCCAGGAAAAACTTGCAATGCTACCTAGTTCAAAAAACTGCATCTACAAAATACCGTGCGAATGTAACAAGTTTTATATAGGAGAAAGTTCCAGACCATTTGAAGTTCGATTAAAAGAACATAAATCATATATAAAAAATAGAAAATTTGAAAAATACATGATTTGCCAACATGCATGGGACTCCAGTCATAAAATAAAATGGGAGGACGCGAAAATCATCGACAAAGAAGAAAACCACCAAAAACGCAAAATCAAAGAAGCTGCTTATATAACCCTACATAAAAATAACTGCGTTGCAAACGAATCCGTGACTTTCAGTAAACAATGGATTCCATTACTAAAAGTAATAACAAAAGAAATAACAAATGAAAATCAAATGCCCACAATATCTAGGTAGCATTGCAAGTTTTTCCTGGCTTTTCCTTGCAATATTAACATGAAATACAGCCTACATACATGATTTCTATGTATACATAAAATAACTAATTACATAAAAATAAGCATATTAACAACCCCTGTAAAACAGCATTGGTATCTGACAAGTGTAAACCCACAATAGGGTTACCTCAAAACCATATACAATCTCCGTTGAACAGTATTGGTATCTGACAAGTGTAAACCCGCCATAGGGTCGCCTCAGATCCATATCCAATCTTCATAGAACAACATTGGTATCTGACAAGTGTAAACCCGTCATAGGGTCGCCTCAGAACCATGTTAAAATCTACCAAAGAGGTAAATTAAATCATAATGATTTTCCCCCTCAAAATAAATATAAAAAGAACCACTGCTTAAGCCTTACGGTAACACAATCGCACACTTCTTTAATTACCATCCTCTCAATTGTATAAATAGAAACATGTTAAAAAATGTTTTTCAATTCCAAGTTATTGAATTTATATAAAATTCACCAATAAAAATTAATCAGCTGATTTTACGTTAAGCGTATTGGCTACCTAAAAAAAGTCGATCCCAGGTCGCAACACAAATTGAAGGCAATCATTCTTTTAAACTTTAAAAATTTTTGCTTAATGTACTCAAACCAATAATTTCAAACATCAATAAATCAAAGTCACCTTCAATTTATATACGTAATACGTTATAAACGTAAATAAAGATGATTTTAAAAACTATGAGTGGTTTAATTCCCAAAGAAGATTAAGAAGAATACTAAACAAACCACAACAAACATACAGGGAGTATTTGGATGAAGATTGTCTTCTACCGCAACCAAAACAAACAATTCTTTATTTTTGACATTGTCCCATGAACGTTTAGATTAGCCAACACTTCTGGTAGCCACAAACCCAAACTCACCTCGTGGAAAATTCATTTTATAAAATTACTATCAACACTATTTAATTAATAGTTATTTTAATGGTTGAATACGGGTCAAATAAGCGTTAAATGAATTAAATTTTAATTTGCCCTGAAGAGACGGAAGCCCTGTAACAATATAAGTGTGTGTCGGGAAACTGCAGTGGTAGAGGAGTGGGTTCCAATAAAGAAATTGGAAAAGAAAACAGAAATTTAAAATAAACTAATGAATGAATAAAAATAATAAAATAGAATAACTGGAATACAAAAATTCAACGATACATTTCACTTCCCCTAAAAGATTTTTCTACTTTTGTTAAAATCGGGGAACGTCAAACCGTCGGTCACAACAATTTCTTTAAGATATTATATCTACATGGAAGATGGTTAGTCCACATAAATGTTTCTTGCTTTGGTATTTTAACTTTCATATTCTTGTTTACCACCTTTCTCGAAAATTCCTTAAAAATACTTATTAATTCTGTCATAATTAAAGAAATTTCTCAAAAATAAAATGCTTCTTCAAAATAAGATACCGTCACTGAGAAAGCTGGAGATTCTTTACAAATATGTCTATATACCTAGTTTTAAATAAATTTATTAAGTAAAATTCGGGGCAATGCTTATTCATATATAATTTAGTGTTTGCTTGTATTTTTAATTCATTATTTTTTTATTATGCCATTACTTATTGTGCGCCTTTTGCTAAAAGAGGCAAGTAGGTAATCTTCCTTCAATTATACAACAACATCAGTTTGCCTAGCAGCTTAATAAAAATAGATTTAAAAGTGATGTGCAGCACAGAAGAAGAGGGAGAAGAGCCTCCCAAAAAAAAGCTATTTGTGTCAATTGCACAAAAAGAAACTCAAAGGAAAGGTTTTTGGAGGCGAATTTGACAGAAAAATTTCATTGGAAGCAAATTCTTTATTAAGTGCATGGACAAGTTTTAAAACAATAGTTTTGAACTTAGTATTTCATCATATCTTTGAAATCTTAACACTGGCATCAGATTATTAACGAACCACTGGATTACATTTCCAAGTTGCTTTTAAAATAGCAAATAGAAAAAAATGTTTCACAATTTTCAGAAACTTTTTAAACACTAAGAAATTTATTGACTCTATAAATGAGAACGCATATATTTGAGAAAATGATATACTTATTGAAGAAAACTTTCCAGTCAAAGAACACTAAAAGTTTAAAAAATGCCCAAAGAAGAAGCCTTCGATAGTTATCAAAATTACTGAGCAAGGTACTTGGAAAGCATTTGAAAAACAAATATGTAAAGTAATAAGAAATCTAGTGATATAAAGTCTAAAGAATTGATTTGAAAATCATAAAACCATTTATGATGCATTTTACTTTTTGATTTGTGAAATTTTGAACAACTTATAACAAAATTTGATATCCCTGATGTTTTTATTAAAAAAGAACTTATTTGTTTTGCAAAAAATTCTAATGATTTAGAAATTCTAAAGGATGAATCCTTGCCCTTGTGTCTACCAAAGGGGTATGTGGAAGATGAAAATGAGGAGGTCAATGCCAAACCTGACGATAAAAAGTACACTGAAAAACTGTTCTGGTTGTTTACATTGCAGGTTGAAAATTCTCCTTAAACATAATTTGCATGTCAGAGCGTATAGCGATTTACATAAGTGCCTTTTTACATTGTCTTGTACACAAGTTGCCTGTGAGCGGGTGTTTTCCAAATTAAAATCGGTTTTAAATCGCTTAGATACCTTTTAGGGCAAAAGTTGGTAGAAGCTTTTATAATTCTAGGTTCAGAAGCAACTTCGCTTGAATGTATGGAATATGATCACGCCATTAACAAAATTGCCAACTCTACGATATTTTTTATCAAAGTTTTACTTTTTTGTTTCTTTTGATTTTAGAGATATTCACTTTTTAAATAGACTGTATATATGTATGTTTATGTTTGACCAGCCAATAAATGTGATAAAGATTTGTTTAAAAAATAACTTTTGTGTTTATTTGTTTTGCTTTAATCAATAAGATTAGTTTACAACGCATTGTTAATTATTAGAATTCATAAAAGACAGTAAAAATTTGGATTTTGGCTTGAAGGAGGGGACTATACTATTTTATATTTATGCACCCCATCGAGGTCTTTGCCCGGTACCTATTTATAATTAAAAAAAATCTAAGACGCATGTACGCCTTACAACTTACGGAAATTTTATAAAAGGAAATTATATATTTTAAATTAAATAACTAGTACTTAAATGTTAAACAAAATTTTATTATTATTAATATAATTTAATAAATTTTATTGTTTTATCAAGTTTTAGTCGGACTACTTAATGATATAAGCTCCCAGCACCATTCAAACAAACATAAATCTTAATTTAAACATGAATTATAATTATTATATAGAATATCTATTAAAGTTTATATTAGTTTGTACTGTTAACATTTATTTATTTATTTATTTTTGGGCACAAACGGGACGAACCCAGTGAAGTGTCCACAAAATATTAAAAAGAAATTACATGATGGGTAAACTAGTAAATAAATAACAATAACAATATAGATTTCCTGAGTAGTACAAAACTAAACTTAATTCATTAATTAAATTAAACATCCAAGGCTTTTATAAATTAAACTAGATTTAAAATTAAAGAAAGCATAGAACAACTCTATTTACAGGTATATAGTTAACCAGCTCAAACAGTGATTGAAAAGTGATTAGTAAAAAGTTAGTTACACACTAAATATAATTTGTCAAGGAGATAAGTCTAGTTTTATCAAACTCATAAATAAGACAACTAGGTAGTATAAATTCTAGTTATTAGGATTTATCGACGATATAGAGAGAAATCAATTAGAAGTAGACGTCACTTAAAAAATAGAGATCAGTAGCTCTTTCCTTAGAGTATAATAACTTATTGTAAATATATCCCCCAAACTTAAATATTTGTTAAATGAAGAGGTCATCCTCGATATTGGTGAGTTAAGCGAGTAGTTAGTCCTATGAAAGGGTTGGTAGAGTAATTGTTGGGTCCGTACCGTATAAGTTGGAGTATTAATTTTGATTAATGTTAGAATTTCAGCACAGTCAAGCATGTTATTCATTAATTTATAAAGAAAACAGATATCTCTAATGATCCTGTATACTGACATAGGTTTTAAGTTAAAGTATATTTAGGCAGACATAGTCAGTTGGATTAATATCAAGTTTAGCTCTGAAAACTAATACAGATAAAAATCTATTTTGTATTTTTTGAATTCTATTAATATAAATATTGTAATTGGGACTCTAAATTGTTGATGCAAAACTTAATTGACTGTAAATATATGAGAACTATAAAGTTATGAGTGCTTTGTGATTAGTTAACTTATATGTTGATCTTATGATAAAGCCTAGCATCCTATAACATTTTCTAACTAGCTTGTCTATATGCAGATGAAATCTTAATTTACTATTAAAGATCACACCTAAATCCCTTATATCTTGTACCCTAGCAATAGGGCAGCCACCCAGCAAGTAGTTAAAGTAAATTGGATCAGTGTTACACGAAAATGTGAATATATTACATTTAGATAAGTTCAATCGGAGTTTATTAATTTCGCAATATTTCTGTAGACTTGTGAAATCACGTTGTAGTTTTGAGCAGTCATGAATGCTATTTACTCTCAAGAAGATTTTCATATCATCAGCATACAACAAAAAAGTACTGTATTTAATGTAATCACCAATGTCATTTATAAAAATTAAAAACAAAAGAGGTGGAAGGTGAGATCCTTGCGGAACCCCTGATGTAACTGAAAATCTATCAGAAGAATAACCGCTTATATTTACAATTTGTGATCTATTTAATATATATGAAGATAACCACCTTAATAGATTACCTGAAATCCCACAATTAGCTAGCTTCTGCAATAGGATGTAATGATCAATAGAGTCAAAAGCTTTACTGAAATCTGTGTACAGACTGTCAACTTGGGTACCGTCTAAGAAAGAAGTAATTATATATTCTGTATAATGAATTAAATTAGATTCCACAGATCTGTTTTTGAAAAAACCATGCTGTTGTGGAATAATGATATTTTTCAAAGTATTGTATAAAATATCAAATATAAAGGATTCAAACACTTTAGAAAAAATACATCATTTAGATATGGGCCTGTAATTAGTTACTGAGTTTCTTGAACCAGATTTAAAAATAGGAACTATGTTTGCTATTTTCCATCTTCTAGGAAATGAACCCTGTTGTAATGATGCATTAAAAATAATTGATAGTGGCTGAGCTAGGGAATACGAACAGTTCTTAATAAACCTTGGCGGAATTTAGTCAGGACCAGCACCTTTATTTGCATCTAAATTTGGAAGCAACATTCATCTCATCGATATGAGCATCGTGCATATTGATATTATTAGTGGAGGCAGTGTTATTTATGCTTCTTGGGGTCGAGTTAACAAAAGTACTTTGAAAGTAGTTTGCAAACAGTTCACAAATTTCATAAAAGCCATTTGCCGTTTTATCATTATTAATAAGTGTAAGAGGGATATTGTTTGCTTTGGTTCTACTTGCAATGAAATTCCAAAACTTTTTAGAATTCTTGGGTATGGAAGATTCTACATTTTGTAAATAACTTTTATAAACAGCATCTGATAGAAATTTAGCTCTAGATTGAAGCAATTTGAAGGTGTTATAGTCATCCAAATTTTGATAATTCTTCCAACGTTTATGGTATTTAAGTTTTTCTTTTGTGGCTTTAATTGTTGCAGAAGAATAAAAAATCGAAAAGTGAGAAAGTGTTCTAAATTTAGTTGGCACATATAACTCAATAGCTTCTTGAATAACATTATATAACACTTCAACAATCTCATCTGCGGTATTACCGCACAATTTACCGTACAATTTATTTGCATACGGCGTAAATGTTTTTATTGTCCTAAATGATACTATCAATTCAACTGATTCATGGTAGTTGTCTATAGGAACCAGAGGAAATTGGCATTTTTCAAGTTTAAGGTTGAAATCCTGATTAATCAATATCAAATCCAGTATACTGTCATTCCTGTTAACAATGTGGTTATATTGAAATAAGTTACCATACGTAAAAGCATCTAATAACAAAGATGATTTATTATCACTATTGTTAGGAAACATAGGAGAACCCTTTCTATACCACGTCACGGAAGACAAATTAAAGTCTCCACAAATAAGTACCATATTATCTCCTGCAGCATCAAGATTATCATATAATTTGTTCACAAAACAGAGAAGGGCATTAGTATCTCCAGGAGGCAGATAAACACAGCCAAAAAAATTTTTCGTGATGAATTATCAAGAGAAATCGACACCCACAAGTCTTCTGCATCGCTTTGCCATTTCTCAAATAAATTCGATTATCTCGAAAACTAAATGAGATATCGAAAAGTGTATAGCATATTTGTAATCAGCGTAAAAAACTAAACAAGGTACATATATATCATTTATTGTATCATTATGGGAATATGGCAACGGACAACGGCGGCGACCACGACGACGTAGCGATTATATTAACCTAACTTACTTCTTAAGTTTGGTTGAAATGTGCTACTAATAAATTTTATAAATATAAACAACTACAGAATTTAAATTGAAATATGTATACTGATTTGCTGCTGCTGAATAACCACTAGTAGTTTTTCGAACAATACAATTCGTGCACAAATGTGATTAATGTTCGAGGAATTCTACATACTACTTTCTTATTAATGGAAACAATAGTTTAACAAGTTATTCAATTAAATAGAAGAATTTCCCAAATTTTCGTCTAACCAATATAAGAGATTTTGCGTTTTTTTACACAGCAAGACTTCTGTCAGCCTTACACAAACTTGATGCATTGGAAAGTTTTAACTACAGGTCAAAGCTAACTAAAGTAAAATATCACCAAATCAAACTAATTTATATAATTGAAAATAAGCACTTCATTTTGTTTAATACACTGCTGTTGCATGTATAAACATTATCTGATTGGAAATTGTTGATTGCTTAATCGTTAGCTTTGCTTTGTTTTAGTATTTGGAAAAAAATTGTATTTTTTAGTATTTAAAATGAATTATAATTTTAAAAGCACTTTCGTATTTAATATCCACATAATTCTTATCAGTATTTACATTTTTCAGAAGCCTCAAAGGGAATACACACCTGAATTACATACATAGACGAGCTTTTGCAGGTCTGCAAAGCTTAAGGTACATGTAAGTATGCAATCAATTTAAAAATATTTTGAATTAACACATTAAAAGGTTGACCTACTTTATAACTTTTTATTAACGAACTCTAAAGGGAATTAAATTTGTCAAACTTTGTTTGAAATGGCTACACAATAGAAAAATACAATAGTATGTCGCAACCCACAAAGTTAACACAGTTCTCTAGAACTTTTAACTTGTTAATTAGAAAACCGTGATGAAAAGGATTTGTAAAAAATTGCAAGGCATATTTGTTAGTTTGTATTCCTAGAATAAGAAGTTTTTTTATATACAACAGATATTACAAGTTAAGTTTGCATTTAATTAGCAACTAATTGATACGCTTTGGAGAAGTTTAATTAAAAATAAAATATTAAAATAATTCAGGGTCAGCTTCCTAGAACTCTACTACTGCAAATTTTCAGTTGTTTTGTCAAACTTTGTACCTTAAGCACTTTTTCATTAAATAGCACAAATTTAAAGGGAATAAAGTTTTTGTTTTGAATGTTTATTTAGTTTTGATGTATAACATAGAGAATCTTTGTCTAATGCTGTACACAACAAAAACTGAAGATATAATTTGAGGAACGTGATTAAAAAACCTAACGCACTTTAATATAAGGATCTTAATTGTGCTAGATTTACAGCAGTTGTGATATTAAGAAAAAAAAAGCTTTATCTATTGTATGAGTTTAGACCTTGCAGCTATAAGGTTTTACTCAACATTAAACTGAACATAACACTCTGAAAAATTATATTGGCATATTCAGGCTATTGTTACATTTACAACTAACAACAAAAAGCACATGATTATTCGCATACTATTAACAGATTTACTGTTTTTGATGCTTATTCATTGCCCAATTTGGTAGACACGGTTAAAATGAGCGTTACGTCAATGAATTTTGATTTGCCCTGAATGGGCGGAGACTCCATAGCAATATATTATAAACATACCCTTGCGATATAATTTCTCCTTGCATAACCAATCATACACTACCCTGGACATAAACTGTTACCCTTATACAAATTTGGTTACCTAGATTGTTGTCATGAGTGAAACACACAAAGTAACAAAGCCAGAGCCTACCTGTTTTTTTCTAAGGCTAAGGCTGTCTCAGGTCTGGGTCAACGGCTGGGGTTTCCAAATTTTATAGTTGACGAAGTAAAATACCTACGGGATAGCGAAACACTATAGTTTGTAGGTAGAGGGAGAAAATACTAAAATCGAAAGGAACCACATCGTCAAACTTAACTATACACACATCCGATCTTGTCAAATACCCATAGTAACATTTCTGCTTTTAAGATGCTTTGTTCTCACAAACTTTTATAACCCCACTATTTTGAATTTCTGTATCAGGATGGTCTTAATAAAATTAATTTATTGAAAGCCATTTATTAATTGTCAACCTTCATCTTCTAGTACTTGCAAGTACCGCTTGAAAAATGTTAGGCAAGCATTTTTCACAAAAATACACCCTCGTTCGGATGAGAGGTAAAATGGAGGTCCCGTGTGTGAGTGTTGTCACGCACGTTAAAGAACCCTACCTTGCTTGGAACAGCAAGGGTTATTACACCCCCGCCGCGCGGGTACGCGAGCCACTACAGTCAGTTGGTAGCAATGTTAGATAATGTAAAAATTGACGCGCAAATTATAGATGACGTCACACAATTATATAAAATTACTCCATCACATAAAAAAAGGAAACGAAAATGCTACTCACATAATTTGCAGGGCTTCTTGCAGAATTACTCCATGATGTCGGCGGCGGCTTCGCTAGTCTTTCGGGCGTCGACTGCTTCGCTGATTTTTCAGGCGTGGGTGTTTGCTGGGCCCTGGTCGAATCCAAATTCAGTTGTCTTCTTCCTATGTAGAGGGGCGACCGGAAACTGGTTTAAGGGATGATAGTCAAAGATATGGGCAAAAGGGACCTACATAACAAAGAAAGACACGATAAGATACAAGACAACTACACTTGTTCACATCTCGGTGGCTAGTCCTGTCACGTATGCCGGAAATCACCCACTTGCCTTCTTGGCCCACCGCGTCGACGCAATCTGGCGCAAACGCACTATCTAAAGTGGCGAAAATACGCACACGTCTTTTTAAATTTATGGCGCGAAATTCTTACAAATTAAAACTTAATTAAGAATGTTTAATGCCGAATTTTTTGGCTCATAACAGGGTTCGGCAAAATTCTAAATTTTCCAGGTAAAAAAACTCGCTTCCTTGCCAATGTAGTGTTTTCAGGTGGAGCTTTGGGAAAAAAATCACATGTAAGTACATGCGCTAAGTAAGTGTCTTTTAAACCTAATATGTTGTACAACCAAACTACGTCATATATTACCAACACTTAAATAACAATTGTACAATATACTACACGCTTTTCCTTAAAATAGAAACAGTCTAATCACTAACAACACAATATAGTTTACAACACATAATCACTTAAATTTTTACAATTCTATCAGAATTTTTGATTATTACCTTATTCGGAGTTTGAACAGAACTATCAGTTTCTGCAACTGGGGTGTCAACAATAGTTTGACTACACTTCTCAGTATTTATTAAATCGTTATCCTCATGAACCAAGTCATAACTTGATTTAATGTATTAATTTTAATAATATTCTGCTATGTCTAAATTGTTTTCCACTCTCATTTATTACTAAATAGGATCGATCATTATATTGTCTTATTACCTTTACTTGCACCCATCGTAAACCAAGTTGAATTAAAATTTCATCAGTTTTCAAACAAGGTAGATTTCTAGCTTGTTGATTATAGTAAAAATTTTGTTTTATTTGTTGATCGTGAAATTTATTAAAAACACTCGGTTTAATTATTTTTGGTTCAAAACTACCTGTATGTATTGAAAGATTAGCTTTTAAACTTCGATTTAATAGAAGTTGAGCAGCTGAATACCCATCTGGAAGAGGACTATTATTGTATTCCCTAATATAAAAATTTAAATTTTTTAAATCTTGCATTTTATTCATGTTTTTTACAATATTTAGAGTCTTTTCTGCAGGTCTGTTTGACTTATGATGATATGAGTTTGAAAACTCTACTATAAAATTAAACTGTTCCGCAAACTGTTTAACTTGATTACTATTGAAGGGATTCTTATTCGCATACAAAATATCAGGAGCTTGAAACCTTGTCATAACTTCTTGTAGAAATTTTATGACTTCGAATGCATTTTTATTTTTAATTTCCTTCACTTCTATCCATTTTGAAATTATATCGACTAATACTACAACATTTTGCTTATTATATTCTAATATATCAGTAAATAAATATTGCTAGGGTCTTATAGGTTGTGGATGATTAACAATTTCTTCCCTTTGATTTGCTGGTTGAAATTTTTGACAAGCATAACAGGAATTTACAAAATCTTTGATGTTTTTGTTTATATTAGGCCTTAAATATTGTCTTACTCTTAGCTTGTACTTGTGAATACCAAAATATTCTTTGTGTATTATTGGTAACATTATTCTTGCAGCAAACAAGCTCCAATACCTTTACTTGAACTATCACATTCTATCGTAACTTTTTTTGACTCATTCAACAGTGGCTGACTAGTAGTAATATTTTTGAGATCATTTAATTCAATCTTATGCTCTTTACTCCATATAAACTCTACATTATTTTTTGTTAAATTTCGCATATTTTCAGTAAGTTTAGATAAGTTCGGTATAAATTTCGAAAAGAATATTAACATTCTTAATATGCGTAATAGTTCATTTTTCTTGCTAGGAGTGTCCATTGCCTTAATGGCTTCTATGTTTTTTAAATCAGGCTTTATACTATTTTCTGAAATTATTTGACCTAAAAACTTGACATTCTTTAATTTGTACTGTAATTTTGAAAATTTAAATTTTATATTATTTGTTATAGCTCTACTAAATACTTCTTTAATTATTAAATCATGTTCAACTTTATCTTTAGCTGAAATTACAATTTCGTCATAGTAGATATCAACACCTATTATATCGCCAAATATTTGATACAATTTCTTTTGAAATATTTCTGGGGCAGATGACAAATCAAAAGGCATTCTTAAAAACTTATACCTACCAAGTGGTGTACTGAACGTGCACAAGTCTGAGCTATGATCATTTAACTTTAACTGATGAAATCCTACAGTCATTTCTATCACGGAAAATACTGATTTTCCACTTAATCTACTAATAATAGTTTCCGATGTTGGTATTAAATAATGCCCCCGACAAATAAATTTGTTTAATGGTTTAGGGTCTATAGACAAATGTAAAGTTTTATTCGGATTTTCTATACGAAGTAAATTATTTACCCATTCGGTTAGATAGTTGACTTTAGCAATATTTTTTTCCTTTTTTTTCTAACTATCAAGATCAAAGTAGTATTGGAATGTAATTTTCACTTAATTTAATGTTTATCTCACCTGGTATTAAACCTACACCTTTAAATACATTTTCAAATTCCCTAAATATAACATTTTTAGTTAATATGATTTCTTTTTCTAATAAACCTATGCTGTTAACAATCTGGAACTCAATGCATTCATCCAAAACTAACAATGGCTTTGAATGCTTACAATCTAGAATCTTAAATGAAATAGACTTGCTCAAGTTATTTCATTTGCAAAAACATTCACTTTACTCACTGGTTTCAATTTAAAATTACCATAGGTAATTAATGTAGTATTTGATGGTATAATATTTAAATTATTATTTGAATTTACTTTATCAAATACTTGTTTTGGCAGTACACTAACATCTGCACACCTGTATCAATCTTAATATTAAAGGATACATTTCCAATTTGCAGTTTTCTAAACCATCCCTCTTTTGACTTGTCTCATTTCCAATTCGTGAATGTACAGCTCACCTGCATTTTTCTCAGCAGACCCACTTTCCTCCTTTTCAACAACTAGATCAATACAATATTTATTCCTGCCCCTTGTATCTTCCATAGGGCCTCTTCTTTTATTCCATTCCTTGGTATTTACATACCTTCGGTTCTAGTACCTCGCAAAATTTCCATCCTGATAACTTTTTCTGTTGTGTGTACTTCGACTTACTTGATTTCCTTTATAAAAATCATGGACATTTCTTTTAAACAGGCATGCTTTTGCAAAATGGTTTTTTCTTTCACAATCACTACACGCTTTATTAAATGCAGGACATTTATTAATTTCATGCGAACTTAAGCATTTTGTGCAATTACTAATAATCTTCATAGTATTGATCGATATTTCTGGATTCAAGGCTTTTGAATATTGATCACTAACTTCGATTTTCTTACAGTAATCAATAATTTTTTGTAAATCCAAATTATTATTGTGTATCAATCTTTTTTGAATTGTTTTGTCCTGGATGCCAATAATTAATCTATCTTTAATCATGCGATCCACATATGACACATCGCAAGCAGCACACTTAAATTCACATAAAAATGCCTGTCTTTTAATTTCATTTACATTGTCTTCTATCGACTGATTTTCCGCTTGCGTGATTCCATTAAATTTAAACGCTTCCATTGTTAAATTACTTTTAATTATATACTTATCATCAAAAGGGGAAATTATATTTTCGAACGTTGACTTTTGACCTTGATCCAATCTGCTAATAAATCAATTCCTTCATCACCGAAACAATTCATGAAAAGGTTTAACTGTAATTCTTCCATATTCTTGCCATCAATTTTATTCAATAACGTCAATGATTTAATGTAGATGTTGAATTTATTTTTCCATTTCAACCATGTGCTTGATTTATTATCGCATTCGTTAATTTCCAAATACGACAGTGACTTTATCTCCATGTTGGCGTAATAATTATCAATTATACAAGCATTATATTAATTTGTACACACTGACATCAATGTTTTGTATTTCTGTATCAGGATTGTCTTAATAAAATAAGTTTATTGAAAACCATTCATTAATTGTCAACATTCATCTTCTAGTATGTGCAAGCAAGTGTGTCTTTAAACCTAACATCTTGTACAACCAAACTACGTCATTTTACCAATGCTTAAATAACAATTGTACATTATACTACACCCACCATTTTATGCTTCCCACACCAACTGCGCTCTAACCACATTCACGTTCTTTTAGCCTGGGAATGCAAACGTATGCTGATTACATACGATAACACATGGATTAATGTCCTGGTATCCATGCGAAAGTATAATTGTGAAACTTACAAGAAAAACCTTAAATCAAACATGGGAAAGGAAAACTTTCCCATGGTGGGTTTAAAAATCCCCTAAATATAAATATTAAAATAAAATTCAACGCCAAAAAGGCGCAACAATCACCTTAAAGCTTCAAAAAAACTAGAAAGAAAAAGGTCTCGTTATTGAGAGCTTACAAGCACACGTAGCAGTACTTGCAATACCAGGAAGCGACATTCAGGCTGCCTCATCTCAGGTCTTGTTGCTGCCGCACTGATCCCATAAATTTAGTCTGAGAATATGAGACTCGAACACTTAAAGCTAACACTTAAATTGACTATAAAACTAAATACAAATTCATTTTCATATTTGCATACAAATTTTCAATAATATCTTTTAAGAAAACAAATTTATTGCTGTCTTTAAACAGGATAGGACAAAATATGATGCAGCAGCAAAACGTTAAGTCAACAAATTAGCCAGTACTACTGCATAAACGATGCATAATTCTGTTTACCCTATCTTATCAAATACAAAAAAGACAAGTTAGCTTTTAATTTTTAATAATAAATACCAAAGTTTCAGAACAACAAATAGGTAAAAAGATAATTTCTTAAAGGCATTTTACAAATAGAAAGAGATAGATCATTTATTTACTTTAAGGTAAAAGTAAGATAAAGTAACATCTCAGAGATAATTGCAGAGACAATGATAAATACCAGAGCATTTATGATCCATATATTAAGATAATGTCTTCAAGATAACTTCAAAGAAAAAGATAAGTAGCAAACTCTTTGTGTTCTAAAATATTAATTAGTTGAAATAAACTCTTCAAGATATTATCAAAGCGAAATTTAAGCACTAAACATCAATGGTTTCACCTAATGATTAAGATCCAATAATGTCTTAAGAAAAAATTTAAGAAAAAGCAATATAAAAATTAATTTTTTGTTCAGAGACCTACTTGTCAAGGCACACCACCCCTCCTACAAATTATATTACAGAAAAGGAACTCATTAGGGAGTAGAGTGATCCTGTAGTAACTTGAAAAGGGTTTTTTAATCATGCCCTCCAAAAGAGAAGTTCCATAACATGGAATGATGGATAGCTTTCAGAATCTTTGGTAACTTTTTTCATCATATTAGAATATTAGGTATCGGTAGTTAAATTAGAAAGATTTAAAGCAGCTCATCACGTGCAAGCATGTCAGCTATGATATTTAATTTTCCAGGTCTATGACGAAAAGTGAAAGTGAATTGTGAAATACATAAACTCCATCTGGCTAAGCGTCCAGCAAATTGTTTTAAATTATTTAACCAGGAAAGAGCAGCGCAATCGGTAATAACTGTAAACTGGATTTCTTCAACATAACCCCTAAGTTTTTCAATTTCGAACATTACTCCGAGAAGTTATTATTCGGTGGCAGAATATTTTGTTCAGCAGTATTTAAAGTACGACGAGCATAAGCAATAAAATGGCACGTAAGCCAATAAGTGAAGCGTTAGTTTAAATGTAAAATCTTTCGTCAAAATTTGGTGAAATTAGAATTGCGTCAGAGGTAATAAAAACATTTGTTCAATAATTTTTTGTGCATCGGAAGTCTAATCAATAGATTGTTCTTTCTTTTTATTTATAACTAAAGCGGTAATTGGAGCAGATATGATAAATAAGTTAGGATAAAGTTGGGGAATGGCGGCCACTTAAAGGAGTTCTAGAATTGTCTTCCCTTTTCACTTATATCTTGCAACTTAGTTTTTCTAAATGACAATGATAATTGATAAGCGTTGATTGTAAAAAATGCTATATATTAAAAATTTAAATATTATTCTGCATACAAAAAATGAAGCAATTGAGTGTCATTACCCGCGATGGAGGAGTAATAACGACCTAGGTGGTATTATTTTGTGCAAGTGTATTTTTATTAGTGTTATAAACAGTAATTACATACAAAAAGTACTTTGTCGGTATCTGCACACTGCTCATGAGTCCACTGACGGCACTCTGTGCACCGGATCTATATTTCCTTATTTTTGCCGAATTCTACGCATATTGTACAGATGTCTTCGTTTATATCTCCTTCAACATCATTGTTACTTGTGTCACTTACAAATACATCCTCTTCATTATCTTCTTCAGAGATATTAGTAACTGATTTCTCAGTACACTTTCTTTTCATGTTATCTCTGTTGCAGATTTCCAGCAAGTTGCTACCCTGACCAAAAACTTGCCTCTTTATTCCTTTAGTTGTAAACGTCTTTTCTTTTTAATTCTTTCTGCTTCAAAAGCAGTTTCATGGGGGTCGCCGTATTTATTGTAGAATGTTGTTTTCTGTTATTCTGAGTTTTTATGCACATCCTATTTGGAACATCCAGGTAAAGGTAATATTTCAGAAAACGACACTTGGATTGTTTCCTGTTCTTTATCACCAACTCTCAGGGGTCCGTTCATTTATAATAAGTGTCAAGCTTTCAGGTTTTTCTGTTTCTTTTACTTCCCTCTGCATATTAGGATCATGTATCTGAACCACCTCAATATTACAACGACTATGCTTTTCAGCTGGTGTGAAGCCTTCATCTGTAAATTTATGAGCATTTAAAGGAAATAGCACCTTAGTTTAAAAACCATTGATCAACTTTTCAGGCATGGCTACATGACTGAAAGCTTTATTGAATAGTTCTGCTACTTCATTTGAGGATATTTTTTGCATGAGCGACATCTGATATAACTACTGCACCCATTATTATATGCAGCTTTTAATGAAAAATATAACGGCACATCCAATGCTTGACATCTATGCGATGTGTGAGGTGGTATTGTCAGCAACTCCAGTCCATTTTCTTTATGCCTGTGTAGGCATTTAACGTACAATGACTACTATGAGTATCAAGGAATAGTGGGACAGGATCTTCGTTGGAAGGTTTAACAAAAATTTTAAAATGTTGAAGCCATTCCATAAACAAATTTATCCGAACAATATAAAGTGCCACTGATGGACTATTTCCTATTACTTGGGAATTCATCTTTTGCGTGAATAGATAAACATGGGTCGAACATAAATACCAGAAGCGCTGATACAACAGATAACTGTTCTAGATTTTCCCCTTTTTACGCTTGTTACAAAATTCGCCCTTTTCTGGCCTATTTCGACGTAAATTTTCCTTGGTACTTGAACGGTCATTATGCCGGTCTCGTCAGCATTAAAAATCCTGGTTTGTGGAAGTTTGTGCTTTTCTAGTAATTTAATCAAATTCGAGTAGATGAGATTCATCTCGTCCCTGTTAAATACAGTGATACGAATCATACTTGTAGCTTCTGATTTTCTTATGCAAATTTTCAGATTTCTTCCCGGCACACTGATGCTCTTGTGAAAATGATTGTTCTACCTTATTTTCAGTAGCGTATGTAAATACACATTTTCTTATTTTAGTACCACAGAAAGGCTTTGAAAGTTTGATTATGTGTTCTGCGAAAAGACTTCCAACATCTTTGGAAAAAAAACAGAATGGCATCTCATTGAAGACTACTACCTGTTAAAACTTTTTGTTCGATCTCGTAAAGTAGTCCTTGAAATAACAAATGCCATTGAAATGTCTTTCACACTTCTATCATCTTCAACTGCTTGTAAGGCAAGCATCTTTTGCGAGCTACTCCAAGGTAGCTGCCTTCGTTGTCCTTCTCAAATACTTACGTGGCATCTAAAATAAATATTAAGTAAGCATTAGCAAAAATATATGTAGGTATCGTTTTAAATTTGTTTATATTTGGGCGTTATGCCGATCGTCTGCCATTGCATTGTAGCAAGTGCCCGTCATTACTCCAATATCCAGGCATATTTGTTAATAAATATAGTGCTTAGATTCCTTATTTTTTGAAGCGATTATCGTATTATACTAAAATAGTTGGATATTATAACATGCTGGTACAAATAAGATTATTATAAACTAATGTACATGGTTATACATACCATTCAATATTACTTTTCACTAGATGAAAAGCATAAAATGTTAAATGTCAAAGCCTTTCATGGCCGGAGTCATTATAAATATTTATGGTCTGGGTTGGGACCGTGTCGTCTTATAAACTAAGGTCGACGTTTCGGCCACTTTTGTAAGGGAAGACAAGAGGACAAAAAGTGTAAATCTGATTGACACACAAAAACCACAATTTTAACTAACCTATATTAAAGTTTACTATATGAATAATTGAAATACATGTGCGTTATAAGGAAATCTCCATGTTGGTTTTATTTTTTAAGTATTATAAATAGGTTATATACATTATAAATATCTGGATAGCGTCAGTAATACATAGTGAAGTGTACAAAAAATCCTTCGAAGTAGTGAATAGAAGAACTTTTATGCAAATTTGAAAGATGTTTTCAATTTTGACGATAGAATTTTTATGTTTTTGCTCTAGTGACTAGATAAACTGTAATATGGATTACGTAATCGCTGAAAAATCATGTTAATGGAGGACAAAACTAAATTTGAAACATGTACAATTTTTATAGAACATTTTTATACAAAATGTACCATATTGGGCGCCACCTGTTCCTTTTTTACCCTTTTAATAGTATTATAACAATAAAATTTATTAAAATAAGGTTACGTTTACTCGCTTCCCCAATCATGCATAATCCTGAACGTAATTTGTATGTCCCCAAGTTTGGTTGCATAGGTTACTGTTACGGGTAAACCTCACAAGTTAACAAACAAGTCAGGAGCTTACCTGGTTTTTACTGTAAGCCAAGACCGCCTACCGTTTTTTAGGCCAGTGTTGCCTGCGGATGGTTTCTCGATGTTTTCAGATTTTGAACGATAAAGTGAAGATGCCTATACTATGGCGGAGTACAGAGGTAGTTTTTTAGATAGAGGAAGAAGGTACAGAAATCAAAAGGAATCATTTCACCGAACTAACGCGCACACACGTCAGATCTCTTTGATCGCTGATGGCAATGTACAGTGTCGGCAATGAGCTACCCACTTATTGCAGTCGGCACTACTGGTTCGTTTCAAATACAAAAAGTGAACATTTTGTTCACTCTAGTCACAACGGTGGGTTATTGATATAGAAAGCAATTCTACAAGTAAATACATGTAATCAAAACAATAACTTTAATCTGTTATTTCAACCAATTTCTTATATCTGTTCTCTTTTTTCCAACACCGCCTATTCTAAATTAAATGTTCATAACTTTGAATCCCAACATCCTCCCACCTAAAAAACAAACAACAAACCTGCTCGTGTTAGATCCAGTATTAGTAAAACCGCATTGGCGGCTTGCATGTCCGACCACTTCGGCTAAAATAAACCGACGGCACTTTACTCCCATCGTCAGACATGTTTGGTTCTGGTTCAAGTAGCAAGTCTTCAGTCCTATACGCTCCAACCTCGTCGGCTACAACTTGTTTTTGCTCCTCACCTATTGTGTGTGTCAAGCCATGAGACTGCAGGCCAAGCTCCATTCTTAAATCTTTTTCTTACGGATATAAACGCTGTATAGGCCTTACTAACTGATCTCTTCTTATACCCCATTTTCAACTGACCGAGATACTCTGATCGAAACCGTAGCCACGTGCTCTGCGACACAACTCTGACCTTTTGATGTTGTCACAATCGGGCACTCCAATTTCAGCGTGATCTTGGATAAACATGCTAGATGTGAGAGTGTCCAAATTACAATGGTCTTGCGTTGATCACAGCCATGCAGTCACCAAACATAGTTAATAGTTCTTCATAGAATAGACAAGCATGCCCCAGCACCTTTCAAAGTTGATCTTTGAGTATACATATTAGGCATTCCCAAAAACCTCCCCACCACAGCGCTGATGGAGGATTAAATCGTCATGAGATCCGTAGGGCTGATGTGTGTTTCAAAATTTCATTCCAATCTAGCTGTGATAATGCGTTTTCAGTACCTATGAAATTCATACCATTATCACTATAAATGGTCTTGGGCCTACCGCGTTGAGCAACAAACCTTTGAAATGCATGAATAAATCAAGAAGTGAATAGAGACGCACAAAGTTCTAGATGAACCGCGCGATAAATAGCACATGTGAAAAGACATATCCATGCCTTTTTTCTATCTTTCAAATACAAGGGATCTGCCATATCTACCCTATAACTTCTAAGACAACAGCTTCTCGAACTCTATCACAAAGCAAAGGCGGACATACTGCATCACATGGTTTTGCTTCTTGTTTATTACAGGTTATGCATTTAGATCTAGCAGATTTTACACTTCTACACCCTCCCAAGATCCAATATCGTTCTCGCAAAATACTTTGCAGTCCCTGAACTTCAATATGGTAAACTTTTTGTGTGCCTCTAAAATTAATCCTTCCACAATAGGGTGCTTGGCAAGCAATAATGCAGGGAATAGAAAGAGTAGACTATCATATCTATTGCTCACTCTCGATTTAAACTTTCTTACACCGTGCTCATCATAAAACGTGCTCAATCCTGTCAATTTCTGCTCATTATCTTTAGAAAACCCTTCCACTTGAATGGTTTTGAGCACAACGTTTTCAGCCCAGTCGATCTTCTCATTGTATTTACATTTCCAATGCTCCACCCGAAGGTACTACATTGGCTAGGAGGCGAGTTTTTTGTTGCCTGGAAATTTAAAATTTTGCCGAACCCTTGCCGTTCCAGGCAAGGTAGGAATCTTTAAGGTGCGTGACAACACTCACACACGGGACCTCCATTGAACCTCTCATCCGAACGAGGGCGTAATTTTTGTGAAAAATGCTCACCTGCCATTTTTCAAGCAGTCGGCCGTGTCGGAATTCGAACCCAGGACCTTGGGATCGGTAGCCTTACGCTTACTACATTGATCCACGGCGACGCCAGTCTATCTTCTCAGCGGTAAGCTCTCCGTAGTGTCTGTGGGACGGATTTCTAGTATTAAAAATAAACCAGAATAAACATGCCACCATCTTTAACGTTTGAGAAGATTTCGAGAAATGCATTATTTTCCAATCGTCAGAATCCATCAATAGGAGGGTGGTGACTAACGTTTTTTTCCGTTCCAGAACAATTTCGTTTTCATCTCCGACAATATTACTTTTTGGCCACTGATTTGGAGCTTTGTATAACCATGATGGTCCCTCCCCCAATTGTGATTCTGCTAGTTTTATTGAAGTACACCCTCACAAAGGTAAATCAGCTGGATTAAACACTCCCCTGATGCGCCACCAATTACAACCCCTGTTAATGTCTGTATTTCTGCGACTCTATTCCCAACAAAAGTGATCCAGTATTCTGTTCGCTGCACCCATGCCACAATCGTAGGCAAATCGCTCCAGAAATACGATTGAAACATACCATCCAAATTCTTTTCTAGATTATGTTATAGTCTATCACCAATTGAAACCGCTCGTAACTTCAACCGCGAAATGGTCAACCTACAAATAGGCGCAACTCTAGCTTTGGCTGCCACCAAAAATATGGACACCACACCCTTTTTTACACACTCCTAAAAAGATGGCGCAAGCAAATGCATTTTTACTAGCACCACAAAACGTGCACAGATTACGATGTCTGCCTCTTGACCCTCAGTCTGAATCCATCTTAGAAATTTTATTTTAGATACATTAAGCAATTCATTCATCCATTCTTTAAATGCCTTCTCTGTTTTTTTGGTCTACCGATTGATCCCACATTACCTGCTTCCCTCACAGTGGCTGTAACAACAATTTAGGTATCAACGTTACTGGGCAAGTAATTCCAATAGGATTGTACACACGTTTAGCCGTCGATAGTATGAACCTTTTAGTGATAACTAACTTGTCCAAATCAAGATCCAAACTGACACCCTGTTCATTAAATGACATCGTATCTGTTACCGTATCCCAATTTAGCCCAAGTATTTAGGGAATCTTCCCATCTCCGTAGATCAAACTTTCCTTTATCCGTGACAGTTTTTGCTTCGCATATAAAAGTATGTAAAGCACTTTCACTTTCCAAACTAGTGACACAGTTGTCAACATAGAAACTCCTGAGAAGATGCAAAATAGCTCTCTATAATACGAACCATCGGGTTGATTACATTTCTGTTGACCCCGTTCGAGGTGATACGCAATAGTTGCCTCCAAAAGGAATGAACTGCTGTTAACTCCGAATACTACTCTCTATGTCGGTACACTGCCTGTTCCCATTCCGACCGACTCATAAGAATCTTAAAAAATTCCTATCGTCAGAATGCACCGCAATCTGAAGAAAAGCATTACGGACATCAGAAACTACTTCATATCTAGCACTCTGAAATCTCAACAAAATGTCAAGGATTTGTTCTAATAAGTTTACACTCTTCTCTAAGCAGTGATTCAAAGATGGACTTGCTTTAGCGTGTGAGGACGCATCAAAAACGGGCCGTATTTTGGTAGTGACACTATTTTTGTTATAACTGGACGATGAGGCATATAGTAACCTTACATGTGATTTTCCAATGCTCCGCCCGAAGGTACTACATTGGCCAGGAAAGGAGTCTTTTTTTACCTGGAAAATTTGGAATTTTGCCGAACCCTTGCTGTTCCAAGCAAGGTAGGGATCTTTAACATGCGTGACAACACTCACACATGGGATTTGCATTTTACCTCTCATCCGAATGAGGATGTATTTTTGTGAAAAATGCTCACCTAACATTTTTCAAGCGGGCATATAGTAACCGCTTGTACCATTTAGATTTACTACATCTACTTTCTCAATCACCTTTCCTCTAACCACTCACGAAAGATCTGGTCATAAGAATCGACAAGTTTCTGTACTTCCAACTTTTTCAATGTAGAAACTATTCTTTTTTTCGCAACCTCATAATTATCAGGTAAAGGGGGTGGCTCTGCAACCACGATAAGCGTATCTGATATCCGCCTTCCTGATCAATTTCCACAGTTTGACAAAAAAATTCCTGCACCACCCTAGCACTATCTTCTTTCAATTTCTTCTCTGAAGTATCTATAATTTCTAAGACATCCAATTGCCACAGATTTTCATAGCATTTTGCACAAACAAAGATAATGAAACAGTAGCTTCCTGATGTGATGTAACTTTACCCATAAGAGTCCATCCAAAAAGAGTCTCTATGGCAGTTAAACTGCATTGCAATACCTTGCTATTGTCTGTATAAAGCTTACTGGCCACGTCAACTCCAATTAGAACTTCAAAAGGGCCTGTTTTTTTTGTATCAGAGATACCAATATTTAAATTATGCAATTCTTCGGACCACGGTCCATAAAAAATAGGCGTGGCATTACCGTATATGTTAATTTGATCTAGCGCTTCAAAGCTAATTTTATGCTCATCTTTCGACACCGTTATACTTAGCAAGCAAATGATTTAGACAACTCAATAATTCCAAACAAACAGTGCATTACCTTTTCTATGCATTTAGGTTCAAGTCCAAGACCATCAACCATAGATTTAACATAGGAACGTTGTGGCCCACTGTCAATCATGGCTCGGATCGCACACATACCATTTTCCCACCCATCAGGAAAATTCTTTAAGTTTGTAAAAACATGTGCTGAGTGGTGTGTATGGCGAGAACTTGGGTTTTATCACTACCAGACTTATCATGGTTTTCACGTTGCTCTGTTACAGAGACAGAACTTTCTTTTCATCGTAAATCTGGACACATCGTTACCATGTGAGACTTAGCACATACCAGACATTTAGGAAAAGTGTAACATTTTTTAGACATGTCCTATATTTAAACAACGAGAACACGCTTTCTTTTTTGTTAGAATCGCCCTTTTCTCACTCAACATCATGTTCCCGACCTTAAAACAAGAAATGCTGTCATGTGTTTTGTTACAAAAAACACACTTAATTGCATTCTTTTCGTAAAGCAAGCCGGGAACTACTTCTGTTCTTCTATCTATTAGACTGTGTTGACAGCAGTCCAAAGCCCTCCGTGGCCATGCAAATTCTCTGATCATTTTCAGCCTCATTCTTTTAGAAATTTCATTAGGTTTCGTAGGCGTGTCACTAGGTTGATTATTGGCATATCCAAATCTTCAATTGCAGAGACGTCAACACTATTGTTGCTGGTATCCATGACATTGCAAGTGTGTTGTCAAACTCGCAGCACTTCTTGCAGAGCACAGGACTCAATCAGTGGAAAAAGAATAGCCGAATATTTATCTTCCATTACACCCAGTGATTCGAAAGTGTGAAACTGAGTTTCAATATTATCATATAGCACGCATATATCAACTTTTTCTGAGACATAGTAGTATTCAAAATGTTTTAGTAACTCACGAATATAAACCTCAATTTCAATATTTTTCCTATCAAACCGCGCCTTAATACTGTCTATCATTTTTTGGTAATTTCCACCTACTGACAGAAAAGTCTTTACAAGATGTCTTGCTCTACTACCTTTAACTGTGGCCTGTAGTAAATATTCAATTATGTCATGATCGTCAATGACCAAATCCACATGTTTTTGAACTGTGTTCAAAACGACAAGAATCCTTTAACATCTCCATCATACGGTTTAAACTTTATCACGGGAAGCTTAAATTTGTATTTTCCACATTCATTGTTAACTACATATCCATTCATTGAGAGTGGTATATTACTAATTACGGATTTTTATTCTGATTCGTGCAATCCTTGTAATGCCATCGCAATTCAGCAAATTTTTTCTTGTACGCCTCACATCCATCTACTTCAGTATTGAATAGCTCTTCACTGGCCTCATCCAACGCTATAATCTCATAATTTAATGCAACTAGGAGATCATATTTTGGATGTATTTGTTCCCACAAAACCTGTATGTTTTCTACATTTAAAGGGTTTTGGTTTACAAGTTGCTCCAGTTCATTAGATGAACACTTAAAGTGCATACGATTAACGGTCTTACTCCTCCTTTTAAGTTCTACCGATCGTGCCATATTCCAAATGCCTACTCAAAAGATGCTCTAGGCTGATACGTATTATATACAATTTATTGTTCTGATTCTTTCCTAGTCGATAAATAACATAATTTCCGGTTTTGTCATGGTCGCCACTAAATGTACAGTGTCGGCAATGAGCTACCCACTTATTGCAGTCGGCATCAATGGTTGGATTCAAATACAAAAAGTGACCTTTTGTTCACTCTAGTCACAATGGTGGGTTGCTAATATGGAAGGCAATTCTACAAATAAATACATGTAATCAAAATCAATAACTTTAATCTGTCTATTTAAACGATTTTCGTTTATCTGTCCTCTTTTTCCAACAGCGCCTATTTGAAATTAAATGTTCATAACTCTAAATTCCGACAAGTAAAGTGTCCCTTTCTTTTTGAATGCATCGTTTCCACGAGTTATAGTAACCTCTCCATTCCACGCTACTTACGGTCAATCGCGCTATCCACATTCACATTCCTTTACATGCCATAAATGATAAGGTTTAATGTCTTGAGATTCGTGAAACTTTACATGTATAAACTTAAATTGAAGATGGGAAAAAGTTTTCCCATGCTGAATTTAAAAATCCCCTAATTCGAATAAAATAAAATTTGAAGCAGCTAAAAAGCACAACTATTGTCGTGTTCAACTTATGTTGGTTATGTAGTTAGTTTTTAAACGTTGCAACATAAAACTGAACATGACGAGATATTAATGGTAACATACTAGATAATTAAATATCACTACATGTATTGAAAAATTTATAATTTTATCTGGGTACAAAAGTTTAATTTGTAGGTTACTGAATTCTCCATTTATTTTGCAGGAATAAATTACCGAATAACACGATTTCAGAAGCGAATCACATGGATGTCTTATTTGGTTTGCAGTATATATGTTATGGTAAATGTACACTCTTGGGAAATGTACACTTTTACCGTAAAATGTGTACATTTCCCAAAAAGTTAGGTATATGTGAACTGAATATTATGTATATGTACATTTCCCGACAAATGTGTACTCTTGCCTTCACGTTTTGGTAAATGTATACTCTTACCTTCATGTTTTAAGAAAAGTTGGAATACAAATAAATTAAAAATGTTGTTGCAGTAAAAAAATATTTATTTAAATAAATATAATACAAAAGGCTTTAATAACGAACATTATTTTAATTAAAAAATGTAAATGACAAACAAAACATACTTTTCTTTGCATATTATATAATATGTCGTAGGTTATGATCCCAATATTCATAAATACAATTTTCGTCCTAGTTTTTCAGGACCAATACGATGGGAATCAAACAAATAATAATAATAACATACTTTTCTTTATTATAATAGTTAAATTTTATAAAACTATAAAGGAACATATAGAAATTTTATAATGAAAAAGTTTTACTTATTTGAGCAAGAATTGCTATTGTGGCACTTGGAATTACATAATATTCCAGCATTTTTACAACTGCATTTTTTTGAGGAACATTGTAACGTCTCCCCTCTCTTTCTTTTTTTTTAATATCTTGGTTTATTTTATTTGTATTGGTGACAAATAAAACACCTAAAACGGGTACGTACAGTTTCAATCTACAAATAAGCTCTTGAGCCTATTTCTCTTTTTTTTATGATAATCCTGCAACAGAGTATTTCTAAAAGGTAATCATTATCCCTTATTAAACAGGGTAGGGGATGCTTCTAACCCCTTAAATTTTTCAGAATTTAAATTTTTTAAAAAGCTTTACCCTGACTTCCAGTACTTGTTCGTGAGCCACTTTTGCCTAACTGTATTCAACCTTATTTACATAAAAAAGTAAGTCTTTACAAACAATTTCTTTACTAGGATGTAAAAAAACAAAATACACCACGGATCTATTTTTTTTTTATGTATACCTAATTCCCTAACTAAAAACTCTTAACCTAGTTATTTTGTATACTACAGACACGTATGTCATAAATCGCCTTAAGGTTCAATTTAACATTACAATTACTTACATTTCATTCGCCGCTTTCTTCTACCAGCGTTGCATACACGATCAGGTGCAAAATCCAGAGCCTGGGTCAGCGTCCTGGTTGGCGTGTGTGGCCGTTGGTGGTAATATACTCGCGGTATTTGGGTCGTTTATTGTCCTTGCATAAAACACTTTCACTTTCTATGCTAAAAACGTAAATAGTGGCTATATAACAACTACTTGCTGAAGTCGCCCCTGAGGGTTGCTTTGTCGGGCTAACGGTATTTAGTTGCGTTTATAAATACCTTCACTTTCGTACATTGAAAGTGAAAAGACTGGGACCCTTGGATGTTTTACAATCCGTGCCCGTTCTCCAATCTAATTTAGTGCAATTAATTTAGCTGGACCGTTAATCGCGCCCACAATTTATTTAATCAGTTACACTTGGAAGGATAAATCACTTAAAATTGGAAATCAATCGTTCCCGATGTGGTCAACTAAATATTAAGTACACTTTGTATTTAATCAAGGCTCAGCTCGAGTTAAAAGCTTTTTTTCTTCTTTCTAATATTATATTAATCAATGATTACTAGCGAATGGTTTCGTACTACCCTATCTGAGACTCAAAAACAATAATAATAATCCTAAACTGAATACACGCTGGTATTTATCAATTTCGGTTCTTTGTTAAGCTTTCTGGAGCTTTAAAATGTTCATAAAGCACTTCGAGGTACTCGTAACCTATTAATTTCCTTCCAAATGCACCCTTATTGATGGGTTAAGGTCCAGTTTCCTACATAATATCTTACTATTACCCCCTTATTTGCAAACTACGTTTAAACTTGACCTACTTAAACATGTTGGCCATAAATTTATGCATATATTTATTACTATTAACTAACGTAATTTAACTCCCCTGCACACGGACTTAATATCAAATTACTCTAAAAATCGTGATTTACAAAACTTCCTGCATAGAATTTTGATTAGTTATTTAATTAAGCGGTAAAACCCGTATGTGTTGATAAAAAGATGGCGGGCTTTTCCAATCTGGTGATGTCTTAGCATATTTATTGTCTGTGACTATAAATCATTAGCACCACATTGCGGTGCGGTGCCATGTGGTCGGGCCACATGTCCTTGTATTACGTACTTTTAATTTAAATTAAAAGGAGACGTTACAACATGTTCCTTTACAGATGCATCTTTTTAAACCTTGTCCACCAGTAAGGGACTGCATTCCTATAATTTCTCTGACCGATTTCTCAACATCTTGAGGAACATCTTCGTATGATATAAACTTTTGTTTGCAAATGGCGAATTCATGCCTAGAATAAGATTGTTTTAAAACTCCCTGTTTAGTTCCTAATTTATATAAATTTTTATCATCATTTCTAGTCAAAACAACGCAAATCAAATTTTTTTGATCCGTTTTACCACGATCAACGTCTGGAATGGAAACTCTAACATTGTCACCAATCACAGCAGCAGGAAATTTTTCTTTGGAAAGATTATACATTTTGATAGCTTGATTTTCTAAATTTTCCCTTGCTTTCTTTTGAGCATTATCAATTAAAATTTTCTTCTCGTTTAAAACAGAATTTAACTCAAAACTTCAATCTTTATCTTCAATTTGGTTGCATAATAAACCATCATCCAAAATTATGTCTAACGTTTCAATGGAAAATTCATTGGTTTCTGCGGCATTGCTATGTGGTGAATTTGCTGTGTGCACTCCTTCTAGTAATTGCTCTAACTCTTCTTCTGTTTCTGGCTGTTCAATAAATTCCATCGGTAAATTTGATGTTTTCAAACCCAATTTCATTCTTGTTTCGAACAAAGCTCATAGGGAGTTTGCTTTATACCCTCATGAAAAGCTCTAGTTTTCATCAGTTGAACATATTTTAAACCTTCTGACCACTTGGTTGTTTGGTTAGTGATAAGCCAGGTTGCAAGCATATTTTGAACATCTTGATTCGCTCGCGCTATCGAGCTCTGGCTTTGGGAATGGCGAGGTTTCCCGTGTATTATTTTCACACCATCCCACATACTTGCTAATTCTTGGATAACTTTATTTGCAAACTCCCTACCATTGTCACATTGAACAATGGATGAGGCTCCCAAAAGAGTGAAAATGTCCATAAGTTGTTTTGCTACTTCTGACGCAGTTTTTGTTTTTAGTGGGCGCAGTACAAATTTGGTTAAATGATCTTGATAATTTAAAATAAATTTAAATTCATTGTCTGGTTGTGTCTGTAAATCTATAAGATCCACTTGACACCTATAATTCATTTCACTCGTCAAAGTTGGTTTTATCACATTTCCTTTTTTCTTGCCCTTTGCATTTTTTTGACATGCTTCACATAAAGATAAATGCAACATAACTGCTTCAGTAGTAATGTTGTTGTATTTGTTATTAATTTCTTTCACTAATCTGTTTCGGCCACCATGGCCAGTTGCCAAATAAGCATCGTGTATAATTCCATAAGTTTCTTCAATTGTTACAAAATATTTTACGTTACCCCCTTCTTTTAATGGACTTATTAATTTTTCTTCCTTCCCTACCACTATTATATCGTATCTTTTCAGCCGGCGGTAATCTACATCACTTTTATTCTTTTTTTTTAATTTTACTGCCTTTACTTCCAATAATATTTTTTCATACAGATGTTGGTTTAAATAAATATTATTTTTGTTTCTTTTTGTGATACAATCTGTTCTAGTTGGTTTTTAAATTTTTCTTTTTGTTTCATTGTTTTTCAAAAATTCTAACTAAAAAAATATTTTTTTTGTAGAAAAATTAAAATTTTAAATCTATAATTATGATAATTTTAACTTACCCGAGTCTTATTTCTCTAAATATCTTGAGTACTATGGCATTAATTTGTAATGTAGTTATTGTAGGGTACATAAACATAATAACATTAACATTATAGATAGAGCACTTGCACGAAATGTGTAACGTGAAATAGCAGCGCCTACTGAACTAGCCGAAACAGTAGTTTGCATACCACTACAAGTGTGCATGCGCACCACATTACTAGCACTTGCGATTTCGTATTTTGTATGCTCGCATTTACCAAAACGACATGGTCATTGTAAATTCAATGTACATTTTTCTTATTTGAAATTGTAAATGTTAGTTGAATACACATTACCCAAACGAGGAGGCAAATGTGCACATTTACCGGAAAACGTGTACATTTGTCGCAATATCTACTTTTACCGTAACATATATACCTATATAATCATTATGCTAAATGTTTTCAGCAATGTTACTTTAACTTTGTTAATAAATTTTATAAACTACTATTTTTCTCTTTCACAATGCATCTCCGTGGATTATTTCACTTTAACAGTTATTTTCTATTTGTCAATATTTAGTTTTTTACTTAACTAATCTATTCCTATATTTTCAGAGATTTGTCAAGTACAGCAATTACATTTCTTCCAACTGAAGGATTGCGAGAAATTGATGTTCTAAAAGTCCAAGGTACAAAATCTCTCAGAGTTTTTCCATCAGTATTTAGCTTTCAGGTACATCATTATAGAATTTTTTGTATTATAATACCTTTTCAATACTTTAGTTTATCAAGGAAGCCTGGTTAACGTATCCATATCACTGTTGTGCATTTAAATTTCCACAAACTCATAATCCATGGGAGTTTGAACGGCATCGCCACTTTCATAAGCAATTGGAGTCCTTATGCAGCTCTAAAAATTCTAGTTTTGAGCACAATATTATTGGATACAATAACTTAATCTTTAAAACGGATTTGCCTTGGATTAATAATAATAAAACTTTAACTACTGAAGACATTTGGTTCGAGGATGATGAAATATTTCATAACATTAGCCTTACTGTTAATGCTAGTTTTCCTATCACTACAGCAATATGTGGCGAGGTATATACCAACTACTATGAGGTAACCTAAATACTTACTATGATCAATTGCTAAATTTAGAAATCATAGGTAAAGTGCCATCCGGATCCAGATGCGTTTAATCCATGCGAAGACTTAATGGGAAATTGGGGACTCCGTATTCCAGTTTGGTTTATTTCCTTTTTTGCAGTTATTGGGAATTTATTTGTAGTTGTAGTGATATCCACTTCTCACTTTCGCTTAACCGTTTCAAAATTTCTTATGTGCAATCTTGCTGTTGCGGATTTTTGTATTGGACTACACTTACTGCTTATAACAATTGCTGATGCTTGTTCAATTGGGGTATATTTTAATTATGCCATTGATTGGCAAGAAGGTAAGTAAACAAATTCTTCATATTTTAAACTAATGGGATAATTTCTAGGAGATGGTTGCAAGGTTGCTGGGTTTTTAACTGTTTTTGGAAATATTCTATCAGTCTATACTTTAGCAGTAATTACAACAGAGAGATGGTACACTATCACATGGGCTATTCACCTAAATCGTCGTTTAAAACTTAGAACAGCAGTTCGTGTAATGGTAGTAGGTTGGATATGCGCAGTCATAATGGCTAGCTTGCCTTTACTGAAAATTAGCAGTTATTCAAAAACTAGTATCTGCCTCCCACTTGAAAATAAGGGAAAAGCCGATTCTATTTATTTATCGACCCTTTTGGCATTTAATGCATTTGCATTTGGTCTTATTAGCATTTGCTACGGAAGCATGTATAAATCAATAATTAAAGGTGGTAATAAGTTTTCCACAACAACTGTGCGCTCTGACCTCACTGTGGCTAAGCGGATGGCGCTTCTGGTCTTTACAGACTTTGCATGTTGGGCACCTATAGCATTTTTTGGTTTAACTGCTCTACTCGGTTATCCTTTAATTACAGTTACAGAAACAAAAATTTTGCTTGTATTTTTTTATCCTTTAAATTCATGTGCAAATCCGTATCTGTATGCTTTATTAACACAACAGTACAGAAGAGATTTTTTTATTTTAATGGGACGCTATGGTATATGTAAAGATCGTGCAGAACGGCATAAAGGAGCAATCGGAGGTAAACCGCTACCTTATGGATCAGGTCCTCAATATAAACGACCAAGCAGTGATGCAAATTTAAAGTGCAACAGTGCAAACAGACATTCAGTTTTAACAACGTTTGTTTCAGTTGATATTCCTATGGCAAGAACTAGTTCCAGATATAGTTCGAAATCTCGAGTAGGTTTAGAAAACTGTAATAACGGTGGTGATATAAATTTGAAACAACTTAGTCAAATTGATGTTTTAGATAATTATTGTACCAAAAAATTAACTACTGAAAATTTGTAAGTTCAGCAAGAACATGACTGTAATATAATTAATAAGAATTCTTGATATGTTCTAGTAATGATAGAAAAAGAAAACGCTGTAAAATAGAAATCTATATCTACCATCCCTTTACTGTAAGATATTTTAAGAGGTAACAAAGGTATTTTATTAAGAGAATTGCATGCTATTGTTTTTGCAGAATATTTACTAGTTACTACCGGCTCTCATAGTTATAAAGTATTGTAAGATAAAGTGAATATATTTATTTTCTGAGATGTTCAGAAATATTAATTGTATCGAAACCAATCAATAAATATATACGTTGAACAAAATTGCAGAACAATTTTTCATAAAATCATTAATTAGTATTATATTTTTTTCAACTGCTATGAATTTCAGATGTACTATGTTTAGATCTGTGTTGATACAGGTAATAGGTATATATTTATGGTTTTACAATAATACCTGACAGATTTTTATTCACCAGATCACATTTACACAGGAATAAGTTTTACTCTAAAAATTGAAAACTTTGATACGTAGTTTTGGTCAAGAAATTCAGGTAAATAATTCACAAAAAGATTAGATGAAGTATCTCGCACAAAATTCCCAATTGTAACCAATAAGATAAATTAAATGGTGCTGTTTAATTCAGGGAAAGTTCTGAAGTACTATTGTCGAGTAATATATTTAAGTTAGTACCACCATAAGGGGTTACTTGAGTCACTTATAAAATTCATAGATTCGTCTGCCAAGAACAATTAACGTTAGAGTTTAGTTGAGTCATGTAGAACTTGTATCTATTGTTCTAATTTGCATTTACGTATAAGAAATGTTCATAAAAAATTTATAAACAATTTTATATTAAAAAATAATGCGGCTCAAGTTTCCCCATATATGGAGTAACTTGATCCACTAATGTCAAATCAATGGATGGTTCACTTTAGTTTGACATTGGCTAACATATACTATACCCGATTGCTTAAACACAAGATTTATTATCTAAACAGATGTTAAAAAATTATAACTAATAATCTGTTTGAGTAAACATTAATAAAACCAAATAAACAAGTAACACAAAGTATTTGTGTTTAAATGAGACACAAAGGCCATTACTAGATATTAGTTTTTATTACGAAAGAATATGTAGAACGACCCCTATGAATTTTAGTAGATTATTCAATCGAAAAAATATTTTTAAGGTCTTCCTTCTCATCATCCAAGTTGGGAAAACAATTTCTGAACGGTTTTAAACATTTTTGAAAGAATTTTACTATTTTTTCTCCAATACATATATTTTTAAAGAGAATTGCGTAGAACTGTTTAGTAACTTCTTTTTTAGTATTTGCTTGAGGACAAGGTCAACAATGACACATTCAATTTGAGCATTTGCTTTTGCACAGTTTGTTAATTTGGCACTACAGGGATATCTTCTGTATCCGATCCAATACTAGAATGGTCATAGTCACTTAAAATAAAATCAGATTCTGAGCCTCGCAGTGAAAACTCGTCATTCTCTTCATCACTACAAACAATATTGAATTTTCTCACTCGTCTGGAAATAGATGGTTGGGGATCATCATTACCAGTAGTGCAATCTTTTCTATTTTTTGAAGTCTCCTTACAGATGGAACATTCAACTTCTTCCTCAGTTTCCTTGTAGGTTGGGTCTCCTACCTCCTACTTTGCTTAAGATAACTTTGCAATGTTTAAACCCAGCCTATTAGGTCACTGCTAACCTGTTAGTCACTGCTAACTATAAATAACTCCTCTTGGTTCAGTATATTCAGTATAATAATATAAAATTAAGACACGCAAAAAGTATTAGTGACCATTCAAAAATCAATATTAAACATTATTTTGACATGCATAACAAACTTTTATTTCTAGACTACTACACAATAATTAATAAATGGTATTGCAAGCAGCTAGCCCCAACATTCTCCCACCTTGAAACTCAACATGTTTCAACTATGAAAATCCGTAAATATAAAGTAACACCTAATCCATAATAACCAAACAACTACCAACTAACATGAGTATCGTAATTATTTTGTTCGCATCAACTCCGTGCCAAACACAAGACATGCATAGAGTAACCCAATCAATTGCACTAACACACCATTAAATATCAAATCTTTTAGGGGGCTTTACTTTTCTTACATACAAAGTTGTCATAGGCACGGTTACTGCTTTCGGTATTTGAGTAATATCCTTACTTTTGTCTTCGCTCTCCTTTAAAGTTACGGATAGAACCTGTTTGAACTGTTCATCCTTACCTGTCATACCAACCCCTTCAATGGAAGTTATCTCCAACAGGTAAATCTTTTGTACGGGCCTAATTAACTCTCCAAATGCTGTTTTTACTCGAACTACTCCTGTTATGTTGTCTCTTTCTGGGTATACGTTAACTATTTTTCCAAACAACGAATTAATCCGTTTAACTTGTTCTGATCCAATCAATACAATATCTCTTAGTTTTACATTATCGTTAACTAATTTTTTGTTTCTATGCATGACCATCCTGCCTAAATATTCTGTTGTAAACTGTTTCCTCAAATTCTCTCTAAGAATCTGTAAATACCTCACTCTCTTGACCAGCGATATTTCAATTTTATCTATATCCTACGTTTCCCCACTCCTAAAGTCTTGAATGAACATCATCGGTGTTATGGCCCTTGGCTCATTTGCTTGTTCATATTGATACGTCAAGGGTCTTGAATTGATAGTCGCTTTACAATCACACAATATAGTAGACATTTCCTGATAATTCAGACTTGCTCGCCCTAAAGACTTGTGCAACAACTCCTTAACCACCCGAATTAGTCGCTCCCACCATCCTCCCTACCATGGATATGCGGATGCAATAAATCTCCTTCTATTGTTTAAAAACTAAACCTTTCCTCAAACTCATTCTGATCCAATATTTTCAATAAGTTTAAGGTGCCCTTAAAATTGGTACCATTATCACTGTACAAAATAGACACTCTGCTTCTTCATGTAATAAAACCTTCTTAATGATTGCATAAACGCTTCAGTTGACAATGACATTATCAACTCTAAATGTACCTCTATATAAATGGCACACGTGAATAAAACAACATAGGCTTTTTCGCCACCCTTGCAATACAACGGACCAGTTAAATCCACTCCAGTCACTTGAAAGGCTGAAACACATTTCACGCGGTTTTCAGGTAAACCTGGTGTTTCCGTTTCAATAGCGTGAGCTCGAAAGCGTTGGCAAATCACACATTTTTTCAAAACGTGGCTTACAATCTTACGTCCTTGTGGAATCCATATCTTTTCACGTGTCTTGCACAACATAGTAGAAACTCCTATATATTGTGAATTTTTGTAAACATGCTGAATTAACTTCAAAACAGTGTGATGCTTGGGTAATATCACCGGACACTGAAAACTTTGATCTTCCTGACTAGTTGTAATTCTAGTCTTGACTCTGATCAACCCATCAGTGACGGAAAACATTTTCATCGTCTGCCTACATTTGCATTTGCTAATATCGTCCCTCTCCCTTTGTATCAGGTAATAAACACGTTTTTCCGCTGCAATTATTTCTTCATCAATTATAAATTGACAATTTACTGCTAACTCTCTATAATTATTATAAAACCGCCGCATCCACGTGCATACTACTCGGTTCGTACAGCCAAACTTGGACACTCCACCAATTTCCGTCAAGCAATTTAATAGGTGAACAGCCTCTCGATAATAGGTCTGCTGGATTCAACAATCCAGGGACATGCCTTCCCTGTTTTACATCAATTCTATCTCTAATCTCCTTAATTCTATTTCCTACAAAATAATTGCATGGTTGTTTGTTTGTTATCCACCACAACACCACCATGGAATCACACAAAAATAAAACTTTAAACACCCTCATCCCAGCTAGAACATGCCTAACAATATCACGTTACTTTACTGCCACACAAGCACCTAGTAGTTCGAGCCTATAAATGGTGCATTTTTCATAGACGTAATTCTAGATTTGACCGCAATTAATCGGACAAAAACATTACCAAATTAATCCTCAGTTCTTAGGAAAATACAAAATACATATGCATCAGCACTCGCAAAACAAAACACATGAGTAGTTGCATTAGTTTGCATCATGTTGTCACACAACATCCATCGAGGAATCTTAAAATCTCGCAAACAGCTGTAGGTTGTCATCTAACTGCTAAACTTTACTCTTAAATCATCCGGCAATTTATCATCTCAGTGAATTTTTCGCTTCCACGCTTCCTGTAGTAGTAACTTTGGTAACACAAATGCTGGACATAAAAATTCCAACGGATCAAATATTTTACTAATAATTGACAGCAAAACCTTCTTCGTTAAATCCCCTTGTATTAACTCTGGCACAACTACTGACAGAACGTCATCCCTAACGTTCCATCGTATTCCAAGCACTGACCGCTCTTCCTCCACGTGCATCGCAGTATAAGCCCATTTGCGTAACTCCAACCCAGCATCTGCCAATATATTTTGAGAATATTGTATAAACAAATTGATTTTGTCAAGCGTACTCACGCCAAATACAACACGACAATGTCGAAAAGTTGTTGATCCACCAGTGCTCTTATCCTTCCACCATAAAAACCGCAAAAAAATCCCGATCTTGTTCTCGTACAAGAATCTGCAAAAACGCTTGATTGGTGTCCCTATAAACTCCATATTTTCCTTTTCTGAACTTAATCAATATGGGCAAAATATTCTGTAACAAATTCAATCCTTTAATAAGATAGTCGCTCAGAGAAGAACCGTTCAACACTCGTGAAGGGGCGTCAAAAACTGGCCGTATTCTTGTAGTCGTAGAATTCTCTTTTATTACGAGTCTATGAGGCAAGCAATGAGCAACCAATTCACCGTTAACTTCAAATACTTCCTCAATTATGTTATCCTTTGACCAAGTACAATTACCTCATCATATGACTCGTAAGTATTTTGTTTCTTCAAGTTCCTCGTCATAATTTCCAACCTACTTAAAGCTATTACCTTATTCGTATTAAACTCAGGATGACCCGTTACCCAAGAAAGTGCAACTTCATACCTCCCTTGTTTAAAGGAAATAGTTTTGTAAAAATGCAACATATCCTGGTCTACTTGTTCATTGTTTTTGCTAATATAGGATATTGTATACCAATATTCTTTAATTCCCACATACTACTTACGTCCAAATTTTGTAAAATTAAACATACTAAATCGGCGACTCGGCTCCTTTTAGCTCCCAATAAACACCATCCTAATTGGGTTTCAATCGCCAACAGCTCACATCTTAAAAACTCTACCTTCCTAGTCAATAACTTACCAATATGCTCTGCTCATACAAGATTCGTATACGTAATTCTTCATAAACATCGTGTGGGTGTTCAGTCACGATTTTGTATTTTTATGGGGTCATCTTTTGTTTGGTTAATGCATAGAGACAACGAATGTGTAGGTATAATTTATTTACAATGACTGCAAGAAATATATACAATAAAAGGAAATTGAAAATAACACTTCTGTAAGATTCTACATGCATCTGCAATGTGCAAATGTCCTTAAATTTATGCATGAAAATAGAGCTTTTATGTGAACAAATTTTGTTAACGCTAGAAATGCAACTTTCCTTTAGCATTAAAAAATTTATAGTGCATATATAATTGCGTATAATGTTTGTACACAAGAATAAATGAAATTCGCGCACTGGATTTACTTTGAACTTTGATGCGTGTTTTTTTAAAGAAACACAACTCAAAAAGAAACCTACGTTAAAATGTATTAACATAGGAGTAAGTACTCACAGATACGTTATCGTTTGGGATCTGCAGGTAACAGTTGTGTTGAATCGACGTCGGTATACGGCGCTCGACGTGGCAGGTCGATCAAAACAGATGCCATGTAATGTGCGGGTTCCCTTATCGATGATACGAGACTTGGAACGGTATACTGATGGCGATTCTTCGTAAAAGACGTCGGAACTGGTGCGGGGTGTGGTATTCACATGTCCATGCACCTAGGTCCGCTTCAGTGATGGTGGGCGGCGAAGACGAGGACGTCACAGACTACTCGGACATCAAGTCTCGGTGACCCGCGTTCAACAGCAGATGCTGTTTTACGAATTAACTTTCTATGGTGCAAGTCCAGACCCTGATGGTAGGATTTGGTGCACCTTGCCAGCAGGGCATGGAGTATTCAGCATGACGCACAACCTTCTGGTTTAACTTCCAGGCTTTGGTGTACCGTGAACATCTTACGTTTTAAAAACGAATTCTTACGGTTAAAAAACGTCGATAAATACATCGCGCAAGCGCGATAAAAAAGCGACGCCACTGGCGATTGATAACGCTAACCTTTGTACAGATTTTGGCGCGCCCATCTGTCAATGACGTCACCAATGCACAAATTAAATTACGCAATATATAACGTAAATTTACAACAATTATGTCAATAAGGTACTCACATAATAGGTCCAGATTTCCACGAAGTACGCCAATCGTCCTTCAAGATAGATAAAGATGGCGTCAGCACGTCCATAAGGGCGGCTGCTGGCCCCTTGAAGGCAATTAACAGAGGGTACGTCTGACGTACATCCAAATGGCTTGGACTCGATCTCAGGGCTCCACTCCGGAGTATTTAAAGATGGTGCTGCGGCGTGGAATGCGGTTCTGCCAACGGCTACAAATTCATCACCTACCTATGCAGGGAACGAAAAGGAAACATGGTATAAGCGCGACAAACAAAGATAATCAGGCAAGGATATCTACATAGATAAAGATAACGATACGTTACCGAAAAACGTCCACTGCACTCGAAGGTTTAGGCAAAAAAGCAACGTTGCAGAGCCTCACGGAAACTTCTTCCCACTTTGTCCCTACTCCACTCGCGTCGCGCGATCTGGCGCAAACGCACTGTGACGTAACGCAAATACGCGTACCGAGTCTTTTGAATTTATGGCGCGAAACTTCCGCACATCAAAATTAACCTAAAACAATGTTTAGTGCCAATTTGGCACGTAACAAACAAAGATTAAACTCAGAAGATCAGAAGCTATTGCTTGCTCTTGGCTATTGCTTGTCAATATATTTCCAACATGTTCTTTATGATTTCCAACAACAAACGAAAGCTCGCCGCCTTGATCACTATACTTAATGTTTGAATTGTAAGAATTGGAATTCCCGGGCGAGTCTATTCGATTTTGAAGTGTGTTGATTGGCGAGTCTATTCTTAAAAGGCGTTCACGTTTGCGTTTCTATGACGCCTATAAAGTTTGTTAGGTGCAACTTGGGTTGCATACCTACAATCTGAATACCTGATGCCCCTGTCTCTTAACTCTTTCAATATTTTAAGATCTGTCAATTTCGGCATATTTCCACAAGTTTTATCAGTATCCAAAGCGGAAATATTAAAATAAACGTCGGTATTTCTATTTTTCAATTGCAATGAATACCTTTTGTATTTTACAATGGGTGTCACTATCCCTCCAAACGACTCATGTTTTAAATGTTCCATACCAACAGGCTGCACATTCATGGATGCTATTAAAGATTTATCAATACAAGAACGGTGTGATCCATCATCCAACAGAACTGTCACTAACTACTGTTTCTGCCCAAACATAAACGATGCTAACAAAGTTTTTAAATAGATCTCACTACTATATTGACCATTAAGCAAATCAGAAACTTCTATCTTTTCTGGTGACTCCTAAAGGATGCTGTCTTTTACGACCTCCTTTTCAGAATTACTATTATCATACAAAATCGTAAAATGTCTTTGTTTACAAGTCAAACATTTTACTAACGCTTGGCAATTTCTACCTAAATGGCCAGATCTGAGACAAACAAGACACCTCTTCCTTTTATAACCAATTGTTTCCTTTTATTAACAGTCATACCTAGCGCTGCACAACAACTTACATTCTCATGTGACACTTTATTATAAAAAAGACATGGCTTTACTTTACTCGGATTTATAGATAGTAGATCTGATGTGGTAGGTGTGTCCTTTCGACTGGACTGACTACGATACTTGCTATACTTACTTACCTCCTGGAAGCAGTTTCTCGCCATACAAATTCTTCCATCTCCTCGGATTTCACTTTTTAAAAGTTCCATTAACTTAATTGAAGGGCAGAAATTAAGGCAAGATATATTCAACATGCCAATGGCGTCTCACATACGTTCTTAGCTGCAGCCCCTACCTCTACGTCTTGTCTGTTATGTAAGGAATTACATTTTATATATTCATGTAAGCGTTTTCATGACATGCCTATAAGCACCCGATTTGCCGAATCCGAGCGTGCTAATTTATGTACGAATTGTTTGCGTCCAGGACGTAAAACAGCTGATTTCAAATCCATCCGTTATTACAGAACATGTAAGGGCAAACATCATTCTTTATTACATAACCGTTTCTGGGGAACCCACGAACTCACAATCGCAGCAAACCCCTATATCATTTCCACAAAACGAGTTTCAGGTTGCTTCATATATTTTATTATCTACAGTTCGCATTAAGAACTACCATGCCAATCGTAGCCTAGTTACTTGCAGGACAATTTTGGAAACGACAGCCAAATCAATTTTATTACTTATGACTTACTAGGCAATTAAACCTTCCATACGAAAACATACATTTACCAATTTCAGTAATAAGTCAGACTCTTTTCCAATTATCAAATAACGCGTTTACCTTTAAAATACCTACTTTAGTAATTAATAAAATAACAAACATCATCTACCAATATGAGATTAACCCCGAAAATATAAATATTTCAAGCGATATTCAATTAGCCGACGACTACTTTTATGGGTTCTGACGAGGTGCAAATACTCATTGACTCAGGTCTATTTTTGATATTTTGTGCTCCGGGCAAATCAAAACCGGAAAGAATCGGCCCGTTTTATAGCAAACTAAACTAGGGTGGATTCTATGCGGCCCGCTGCCTCTTTCAACGTTAAAAACAAATCAGTCACAACTTTTGTGTTTGTTACCGTCCTCCGTTAAATTACAAAACTCTGAAAATTTTTGAAAAATTGAGGAAAACGTTCAAGAAAAAACAAAGATTGTTTCTTCGGAGGAACAGTGCGAAAAACATTTTAAGGCTACCCTGAAACGCGACGCTACAGGATATTTTCAAGTTAGTTTATTATTAAAGTCACAAATTTCAGAATTAGGCGAATCTTACAACGTTGCTCAAAAATATTTTCTAACTATAGAAAGAAAGCTACAGCAAACCTATGCTAAGACAGTCATACGTGGAATTTATGTCAGAATAAAAGACGTTAGGTCACATGTTACATATAGGGCTTACTGATAATCCAAACGCTTCGTATACCTCTTATTATGTACCCCATCGTGCGGTAGAGAAGGCTGATAGCGTAACTACTAAAATTCGAGTCGTTTTTGATGCGTTTGCCACTACTACTACGGGACTTTCGTTAAATAACGTTCTCGCTGTCGGTCCCACGGTGCAGAATGATCGATTCTCCACCATCTTGAGATTTCGTCAACACAATTACGTATTTACAGCAGACATCGCCAAAATGTATCGCCAAAGATTAATGGCACCCAAACAGCGTGTTCTTCAACGCATACTATGGCCTGTAAACCCAGCTAACGAGATAGCCATTTTTTAACTTCAAACCGTAACTTATGGTATGGCCAGTTCCAGTTACTTAGCAATACGCTGCCTCAACGAAATTTCCATTCAGTGTAAAACTGAATACCCCAGGAGAGTCGAATACTCGAATTGGATACATACATACCTTGACGATGTAATAACTAGCGCATCAACTCAGGATGAGCTGAAACTTGTCCGTCAAAACTTAACTAAGATACTAAAAATCATATGGCTTTGATCTACGAAAATTTACATCTAATAGTCCTACCGTATTATCCGACATAGATGAAACTAATCCACATGTAGAATTTATATAACTGACCCAGCGCACAGCAAAGCGTTGGGGTATAAGCTGAAATTCTCGAAATGACGTTTTAGTTTTCACTTCAAACATCAAGTCTAAACCTCGCCAAGTTACTAAAAGAAATTATTGTTTACTATATCTACGATTTGATACCCTTTAGATCTTCTTGGGCCTATAATAATTACTATAAAAATTTTTCTGTGAAGGTTATGTTTGCAAAAGATTGATTGGGACGATGATGTACCTCATGACACATATAGAACTTAAAGAAATTTTATTGATAATTTATCTTTAATTCAATCATTTAAAATACCTCGCCAAGTAATCGTCAGGGAACCGTAATACCTTGAGTTACATGGCTTTTCCGACAGCTCTCTAAATGCTTATGGTGCCACAATTTATGCGCGTTCTATAGACTTTTAAGGTAACATTGAAAGCAATTTGTATTGTGCGAAATCTCGTGTTACGCCTTTTAAGACCATTTCTTTACCCTGTGCAGAGTTATGTGGTAGTGCAAATCGAAGGTGTCCTAAATTCTTGCGTTGTGCCTATTCAGCAACGATCCACATGATCTGGAACCCCTAACACAAAGTCATTTCTTGATAGGCCATTCTTTAAACATGATTCCCGACCTCAACATCAAGGACGAGCCAGTCAATCGCTTATCCCGCTACTAACATGTACAATGCATAGTTCAGCATATTTGGACACCATGGAAATCGGAGTAATACATTACAACAAAGGTCCAAATGGCAATGTGCTCTTGCGTTCTCCGGACTGCTAGGAGACATAGTCTTACTGAAAGAAGACAACGTTCCTCCGCTTCATTGGCCCCTAGTTCGTTGTACTGCTATGCATACTAAACCTCCAGTGGTGTGTTACCGCGAAGTGTTTGAAGATGTGTCTGTTACTAGTGGAAATAAACTCTACCTAATAAGTTGATATTTTTGAATTTTTTTTATGACATTATAAATTTACATAGCACAGTTTAGTGATAAGGCATTTGCGCCATTTTTTTTAGCAATGTTTGCTTCTCATTTATATTCAACCTTCGGCCTTCTGCAAATAATGTTCTGTCTGATTTGTTTCTTTATTTTTGCTTATCTTAGTTTATAGTAAAACTAAAGCGAAAATAAAAAGAACACAACAATGCAAAATTACACAATTCGTTCGTAAAATAATAAAAAGGCTTGTGCTTCAAGCACTTGTTTTTCTGGCAGATATTGCTGTATTTCATAACAACAGGGAATAGTTTGGGAAATTTAGCACAATTGTCTAGAGTTAAAAAGTCAACCACATCAGAAATGATTCCGAAAGTATGTGATGCCATTTACAAAGCACTAAAGGAGTTCATAAGTATAAGTTATAACAAGTTAATCTGTACTATATACAGAAGTTTTATTTTCTATTTTACATAAACTTATTGCTATTGCTTTTGATAATATGTTTACGAAACAAAGCCGCAATATAATTGAAATTACCAACACTCCAAACAGCTGTAGAAGAAAGCAACTAAAATTAAATGATTAATATCGAATGATTTATATTTTATTTCTAAACGAACACACTGCGATTAAACCCTGGAAGCTGTAAAAGCAACAAAATAAATATAGCTTTGGAAAGTGGCAGGCAGGGACCGGATATTATTAAAAGAAACAAAATGTATTTCAATATATTGAGGACACACATTTAATACAAATAGTGTTTAGTGTTTTACGAGAACATATAAACTGGCATATTAACAAACATCCACTTACACGTAATTTGTGTGATTATTTCTCATCATGAAAAAGCACTTTAAAAAGTCACATACAGTCGCACATTAACGAACGTCGATTCGCGTGCAATTATGAAATTATACCGCATCAACGAAAGGTTATTTACAAATACATATCAAATCACATACTAACGAAAGTGCATTCGCATGCAACTTGTGTAATTTTTCCGCACTACATAAAGACAACTAAAAAGTACATAGAAGTCGCACATTAACGGACGTCCATTCGCGTTCAATTTGGGTAATTATACCGAATCAACGAAGGGTAATTTACAAATACATATGACGTCGCATACTAACGAACGTTCATTCGCATGCAATTTATGAATTATGCCGCATCAAAGAAATGTATTTTAAAATTACATATCAAATCGTACACTAAGGAACGTCCATTCGCTTACAATTTATGTAATTTTGCCACGTCACAATTCAAGCTAATTTTTCCTAGAAGAATGATTCATTATTTACATAAAAGTAATCGCAAACTCCATTAACCCTCGAGCCCACATAAAAAGTAAAAAGATTGACGTATTAATAAAAAATAGGGGTTAATTTCTAAGATAAATCTGGAAATATTTTACAATAATCAAATTGACAATTGGATAGATCAACGTGACATTTAAAACCTTAAACTATCATTTGTATGAAAAAAATCGACCCTTTCAAAATGTTATTGAAAGTTGAATTCAATAGAATCCAACACAATGGAAAATAAATCGTCTTTAAAAACATACCACACCACCAACAGCAAAACCAAGAATTCAAAGAAGGAACATCTCACCGATAACTCCAAAGATACAGGTAACCTGCGCAAATGTATGCTATGTAATCGAATGTACAAAGGACTGAAAGGTCTCCAACTACATACAACCAAATCACATAAAGAAGAACCTAACAATGCGAAGTCTCAAACTGAAACAACTTCAAATAAAATTATATCCACTTCCTCAGTTAAACAAGCAACACACGCTCTAACAATAAACATAACAGAATTAAGCATTCATTTATCCCAACTAAAAAACTCCAAAATATTAATAAAGCGCATACCAAAATCTGTACGATCCCAATGTGCCCTTTCTCTAAGTGAAACCATTAACAATTGTATCAAATTAAATTCTCTCTCTGCATGGAAATCACTTTTATACTTCGCATTTAAAACATTCTCAATATCTCCTCCAAAATCCACAAACCAAACTTCTATACCCTCACAAATTTTACAAAATTTAAAAACGCCTTCGGAGCCTTTTCCAGTTGAAAATTCGAAAGTAAAAAGAAACACAACAATTAATCACGCTGCAAACACCAAAAGAATAGTTTCAAAAATTTCAGATGGAGACGTGTCCTCTGCTATTAGCATTTTGTGTTCTAATGATGTTTTTACCCCTTATAGCGAATCGGTTTTCAATGAACTTTTATTAAAACACCCGAAAGCAAATCCTGCAGAAACCCTGATCTCAAATTTTAATAATGAGGCATTAACTATTACACAAGAAGACGTTCACCAAGCTATAAATTCCTTTAAAACAAGTTCAGCCGGTGGAATAGACGGTGTTCGACCATCACATTTACAAGACATGCTATCTTTCTCCTGCGGCACAAATGGTCAAAAACTCCTATATTCCTTGACCACATTATGCAATTTTATGTTAGCCGGCAATGTAAACCCTCAAATATGCCCTATTTTATATGGCGCCTCTTTACACGCCCTCAAAAAGAAAGATGGCGGGATCCGCCCAATTGCTATCGGCATCCTTTTTCGAAGGCTGGTTGCCAAAATATGCTGTCGGAAAATACACAACCCTTTAGGAGACCTTCTCAGACCCATACAATTTGGGTTCGAACACCAAGCGGTGTGAAGTAATCTCACATTGCACTCAAGCCTTTATTAATTCTAACGAATCCAATTCCAACAAAGTCCTCCTCAAAATTGATTTTCACAATGCCTTCAATAGCATACACAGAGATACTATTTTCAAACTTGTCCGCAAACATTTCCCACTTCTATATCCATTTATTTCTCAATGCTACATGTCTCCATCCTACCTCAACTTTGGCTCTAAACTAATTCTTTCAGAAAGGGGAGTTCAACAAGGTGATCTGTTAGGTCCACCCCTTTTCTGTCTAGTAATCGATGCTCTCACCAAAAGCATTTATTCTGAATTTAACTGCTGGTATTTAGACGACGGTTGCCTAGGAGGCGATACTGAATGCGTATTGAATAACCAAATATAAAATTTTTTCTTCTAAACTTAATTGGACCTTACTCGGAGCTCCTCTTTGTAGCGAAGCATTTGAAGCTTGTTTTCAAAATAAAATCAATGCTCTCCAACTAATCTCAGATAGATTCCGCGAACTAACTTTACCGTCTCATATTTCATTTTTTCTCTTAAGAAATTGCCTAGCAATCCCTAAATTATTATATACTCTAAGATGTTATCCCACTTGGTTAAAAGAAAATTTATTGGAATCTTTTGATAGTCTATTACGCAGGAGTTTGGAAGAAATTACTAATGTCCAATTTAAGGATATAGAATGGCTACAAGCAACACTCCCTGTAAATAGAGGCGGACTTAGCATACGTTTATCGAAATCTCTTTCTCTGCCTTCATATCTGTCCTCTTTCAATACATCACTGCCTTTAATCAAACAAGTTCTATCAAAATTTAATGTAAATTTAAATAACAAGTATTATTTAGCAGGAGAAGAATTGTTGCTTTTAAGAACCCAGTAATAGAGCACCCAAAGAATATCCAAAAGAACTGGGACCATCTATTGTTAGACACCGTTTCGAAAAATCTACTTGAATCAGCAACTTGCCAATCCGACAAAGCTCGTATTCATGCGGCGGCCTCGAAATATGCCGGAGCGTGGTTAAATGTCCTACCAGCTTCATCTCTGGGCACACTTTTAGGTAATGATTCCTTCAGAATAGCCATAGGTTTATGGCTAGGTGCACAATTATGTATCTCACACAATTGCATCTGCGGAGCATTAGTGAATGAATCAGGAACACATGGTTTGAGCTGCCAACTCAGCGCTGGACGACAATCCAGACACAGTGCAGTCAATGACTTAATTCGTCGCGCTTTAATTTCCGCTAAAGTTCCATCAATCTTAGAACCAAGTCATTTATACAGAAATGACGGAAAGCGCCCAGATGGAATTACACTCATCCCATGGAAATACGGTAAAGCCGCGGTCTGGGATTTCACTTGCACTGATACACTTGCCCCATCACATGTTGCCGATTGCTCAAGTAATGCAGGTGCAGCAGCTAAAAAAAGTGAAGCTTTAAAAGCAAGAAAATATTCGATTTTAACCGATTCATACCTTTTTTATCCAGTTGCAATAGAAACCTTTGGGGTAATTGGAGCTATTGGACAACAATTTATTAAAGCAATCGGCAAACGTATAAGTGAAAATACATTAGAACACAGAGCTACATGCTTTATATTTCAAAGAATAAGCATTGGCATTCAACGCGGAAACGCTGCCGCAGTCATAGGCACAATACCTCCCTCAAAGTCTTTTGAAGAACTATTCCTCATACCCCGACAAAGCTTTCCAAACTTTCTCAAAACAAAATTCAACCAAATAAAAAGTAATATTAGTAATACAAACACACCTTAAACACCCAATTTACCCTCAACACTTCTTCCATTACAACCTATTAACAAATCCACTAAAAAACAATTCGAAAATAATTCACTAAAAAATAAACCAATTTATAATAACAATAACAATAATTCAATACCAAACATAAACTTAATCTCAGATTCAATAAAAATGCCAGAAACGAAGGAATCAGAAAATATTGATAACAGTTATTACTTAAACGACGATAATAGTTGCAGAGTCTCTAAAACAAAACACATTGAAACAAATAAACAAAATTCTGATATTTATATTGCACCTAATCTTCAACAACCAAATTGTAACAGTAACTCACAAACTCCCAAATCGAATAAACTTAAAGACAATACTATACAAATAAAACTTAATATAAATAATTCTAAGGCACATTCGTTAATTAATTATTTCGATAAAGAAATAAATATGTATAATTTACGGAAGCGAAACAATAACAAAGTTGCGATCCCTAAAAAAAATTTTGAACAGTCAACACAAAATAGTCAAGACAAACCAAAAAAAGGTACACACAAAAGCAATTTTTTTCCAAGGACACGCGGCTTAACCAATTTAGGCAACACTTGTTTTTTTAATTCAGTCATACAATGTCTTGGACAAACTCCATACCTATTAGAATTACTCAAAAAAAGTTCAGAGCCTGGACAATATTTTCAACTACCTGGTAACATAGTAAACCACACGATAAAGATCCATTGATATTAGATTCACTAAACGAAACTTCAGAAAAATGGCGACCATTAACATGTAATTTAGCACAAACATTACAAGAATTAGAAAGTGGCAAACCACAAGTATATAACCCTAATATACTATTTTCAAGTTCTACAAAAAAAATGCCAGCATTTGCAAAAGGCCAACAATATGACCCACATGAATTTTTAAGACATCTGTTTGAAACAGTACGCGAAGAGGTCTTGAAAAGAGCACAAGCATCCGAATTACTATCACCCACTGAACAAGTTTTTCAAGGTGCCTTAGTTAGTACATTGCAGTGTCAAGATTGTAAGAATATTTCACGTCGGATTGAATTGTTTTTAGATTTGAGTTTACCAATATCCGAAAAACAAATTCCACCAATATCGCAGTACAAAACAGAAGACTTAGATGACAGCCAAATAAATGTTACAAAGGACAGCACCACAATACCAAAACACCAATACGAAGAAAGTCAATATTCCGTACATTCTTGCTTAAACCAATTCTCAACATGTGAGTTACTAACTGGAAACAACAAAGTAAGCTGTGTTATGTGCTCAAAAAAGCAATTTGATCTTGTCCAAACAACTGTTAATACTAATACTTCTAAACAACTCCTAGTCTACAATCCACCTGCTGTATTGATTTTACATTTAAAACGATTTGAGTTCTTCAGTTTTCGATCTACAAAAATAAATAACTACGTTTCTTTTCCCATGTTACTAGACCTAACACCATTCTGTTCAAAACAATGTGGCAACATTCCAACGTTCATTCCCAATCAAGCCAAAGCGATATACACATTATATGGTGTTGTAGAACACAGAGGTTCAATTGATAATGGCCATTATGTCGCATATTTTAAAATAAGAACCCCGTTGCAAAACAACAGTTATCGTTGGCAATTTATACCAGAAACCCAAACAAAAAAAATGTTTTCAGAATGTAAAGACGTTGAAGCTAACATTGAAATGCCATCAGGCAAATGGTTTTATGTTAGCGATCTACACGTTTCAGAAGTCTTAGTTTATCATACATTTTGCTGGAGTACTTTGAAAGGCATCCCTAAATACTTACAAGGGAGGCGGTACGTAAAAGCAAGTTTGCTGTTATTATTTAAACCTGCCTTTGGCTATGTATTGAATGAAGGGCACCTTTCCTTTCCTTGACCTGTTCAGTTAGTAGTCGTCACGTACCCGTGAGATGAGTAACACGCTTTAAGTATGATGCACCTTAGCGTGCCTTGACGATATATTCTAACACGAAATTATGTAATCCGCGATCTTTTTACTGTGTTTTATACATTTTGTTTCGTTTGTTACAATGCTTGTGATTTAACGCGTAAATAAAGGCATAAAGTCAGTCGGGCATTTCTTTAATTTGGAAATGGTATTCCACCAGTGCGATACCAAGCAAACTTCTGTTCTTGGTCTACTACAAGCAGGATCTTCAACCAAGGCTGAAGAAAAATTATCTCAGAGACATACGGAGTCATATCTTACCGCCTACAGTGATCATACAAGTATACGTTCCCGCCTCTAGCTACAGTGAGGTAGAGGTATAGAAGCGATCTACACAGATATCGAAGGCATACAAAATGCGTAAAAGGACATGCAAATTTAAGAATTACGATATTTAGAACATATATCGTCGGTTATTTGTGGAGGATATTTAGGTACTCTAGTAGTCTTATTTAGAAATAACCTTTTTATTTTGAGAAAGTCCTTTAATTATGACTAACTTTATAACGCCAAACCAATGGAGTTTTATACAGAATAAGCAGTCTTCCACATAGAAATTATATCAAAAGTATTGCTGTGACAGACTGTTCGGCGCCCTTAGATTTTGACAGTACAAAGATCTTTCAGGGTAAGAGTTAATGTAATGTAGAATTTTAAATTAAGCTTTGTTATTTATTGTATTTTGTATTTCTTTATTTTCTTTTCTCATCCATCCATCCATAACAATCCACTCTTACACCACTGGAGCGCGTTCAGAATGAAAATTAACAGGAGAGTAAGGTGATTGTAAGGGTGACACTCATATTACAAATGTTTTAGAACGCTTTTAAGGGAGTCGCCGTATTTTTCGCGCGTATTTTAAAAGTCAGTGTCAAATAGCATAGACAAACTTTTATGGTTAAGTAGTCGTAACCTGAAAAGCTAATTTTAATTACATAAAAAATGAAAAAATGAAAAATAATATTGTGTTTATTATCGCAGAAAGGTAAAAATTATTAACATACTTCAATGTATTCTGTTAAATTTAGATACTTAGTTCTCTAAAGATCACATATGCTTAGCATCCTTCATTCTTATTTTTTGTTAGTAAAAAGAAATCTTATCTCTCTATGCATGTCAAATTGACTTTTGATTGTAAAACACTTTTTTGCTTATTAAAAGGAAGTTTTTTTGCTGAATTCACTTCAATTATTTACACTTGGTCCTAATCAAGCCCGATAAAAATACAACCACCTTGGAAATACAATGTTCAACTCAAAAAGAAGAGCAATCGAATAATTTACAAATACTCCAAGAAGAATGCTCCACAACAGAGACTTTATGAACACACGGTCTAAACCTGCCAAACAAACCAAGATTACAACGCAAGAAAGGCAATAAAGGCACTACTGAAGACCGCTGATCACAATCTTACTATAACATAGCAAGGAATGAAATCAAGCGGACAAGACACAGGCCAGACAGATTGAGTAATCAATACAACTAGTCTGTTGCTCAATTGAAAAACATCAAAATCAGGTTTAATAGTTTATTTAATTCTACTTCCCTATCTTCTTTTTTTCTCTATTCAAAACTAGCTGCCAACAGTTTAAAACTGCACACTTTCTTTAAAGACCTTTTGAGTATTTGACAGTACCTTTAATAATATCACTTTCAGATTAATCTTTTGCAACAAACTCGTACTTAAAATGTCTCATGATATCCTTGCGAGTTTAATACGCAAACGTTCAAGTTTAAAGGGTAAGTTAACCTCCTTTAAAAACTTTCTGCAACCACTAATTGTCACTGCTACCCAAAGCCCGTCTAACGTTAGTAAAATCACGCTTAATGAAACTGATATTTTGCAATTAGAAATACGTCTAGCAGTCCTTGAGGAATTGTTAACAAAGTATGACTCTATTCATTCAGAGATAATAGAGCTCGACACTGAAGTAAATCTACAAGCACATTGCGACAATTACAGCGAGTTTGAAAATAATTATTTTCAAACGTTAGCGGTAGCGAGGTCTTTACTAATAAAAAGTCGGTCCCTGGTTCAAGCAACACAATCTATTTCAAACCAAACATCCATCTCTATGCCTAAATTGTCACCTCATATTGATATTGATCACACAAATACACAGCCTTTAATTGAAATTGCTCAAGGTACCTCACAAGGCGACTCTAACAGTATAACTCGCCAGCCTCAACAAGCAACACCGCTACAAACACCACAACCTAATTTTGAGGCACGATCAAGTTTAGTAAAACTACCAACCTTGCAAATGAAGATCTTTAATGGTGACCCAAAAACATTTCTAAGCTTTTTTTGAAGGTTTCAAGTCACTCGTACATAATAATGACGCATTTGACGATGTTACGCGTTTCCTGTACTTAAAATCAGTTTTAGGGCCGGAACCAACCAAGGTAATAGAATCGCTGGACATAGTCCCTTCGAATTATTGTGTAGCACTAGCTCTGTTAGAAAAACGCTACAAAAATACAAGATTTCTCATCCATTCTCATATAAAATGCATTGTAGAGTTCCCCAAAGTTACTAAAGAATCCGCCATGTCAATTAGGCAACTTACAGACTCTATACAAGGCCACTTGCAAGCCCTAGACTCCTTAGGCGAACCAATCGATTCAATTGCTAGTTTTATACAATATCTAATAACGGACAAATTAGATTACAACACAAAAAGGGAATGGGAGATTGAGATTGCTAAGCTGGATAACTGCCCTCCAACTTCCACGTTAATTGACTTTCTTGAAAAAAGAGCTCGTTTACTTGAAAAAATTGATAAACCTTTGAAGACACCTGATTACAACCAGTTTAGGCATCCGAACAGCCCTAAACAATTCAATACTCAATATAGCAAACCATCTTACGTTCACGTTTCATCCAAACCTCTTCGAGACCAACAAAACTGCCCTATTTGTAATGTAAGTCATAAATTAATGTATTGCAAGGTTTTTTCTTGATATGACGCCTAACACCCGCTATTCTAAAGTCAAGGAATTGAAACTCTGCATTAATTGTTCACGCCATGATCACCTCGTCTCAGACTGCAGATCTGGAAATTGTAGAAAATGCAATAAAAAACATTCCACGCTTCTACACAGTTCTGAATCGACATTCGTCAAATCTGATGCAAACTCATCTGTTTCTAACAAAGAAACAAACAGCATAAATCCACTAGCATCAACGTCAACTCTCACCAGCCATCTAGCTCAGCCAGATCAATTTATTCAAGTGCTTCCAACGGTTATGGTATATGTTGAAGACCGCTCTGGTAAGCGACACCAATGCATAGCCCTTCTCGATTCCGCTTCAATGAGATCATATATGACCATCTCCTTATGCTTAAGGCTGAAGCTGCCCACTGCGAGAGACAATATTTCCATTTCTGGCATAGGTCAATCGCAGACCAAGGTCTAAGAAATAGTGTACGCAAAATTGTTATCCATTCATGATGATTTTGCTACTTCTTTGTCATTTTTGCTTCTACAAAACATATCATGAGAATTTCCCGCCGTATCCTCAAATGCAAATGGGTTACAAATACCTACAAATATAAATTTGGCTAACCCGAACTATCGTTGCAAGACCCGAATTGATCTGCTCTTGGGCGTAGATATCTTCTGGCAAGTATTATCACCAGATCAGCCCTTGACCATTCAATATCCCCATTTGTGGAATACTCGCTTAGGATATATAGTCACTGGAGAATTTCCACTCTACAATCAACCTATATCTACCTCTTGCCATCTCACCATGCCCGACGTATCACGACAGTTATCAAAATTCTGGGAAATTGAAAACATTCTCGCATCAAAACCTCTTTCCTCAGAAGAACGACAATGCGAATCGCACTTTGTTAAAACTCACAAGCGCAATGAACAAGGTAAATTCATTGTATCGATTCCATTAAACACTAGTCCAAGCGTTCTTGGAAGTTCCAAACAAAACGCTTTAAGGCAATTTATGTCTCTCGAAAGAAGACTTCAAGCAAACGCTGAGCTCAAATCTCTATATGTAGATTTTATGAAGGAGTATGAAGCCCTTAGTCATATGACAAAGGTATGCCACCCAGATCACTTTTTAATCGGTCGCCCCATTTCAACTGTACCTGATCCTGATGTAACTCATATCAATGAGAACAGACTAACGCTTTTCCAAAGGACTCAGCAAATAGTTCAAAATTTTTGGACCAGATGGTCCAAGGAATATATATCTGAGTTGCAAGTGAGAAGCAAATGGAAATTGAAAAAACCTAATATAGACGAAGGTGCCCTTGTGCTAATCAAGGATAACAACTTACCACCTACAAAGTGGAAACCCGGACGTGTAATTAAAACTATAAGTGGAAAAGATGACATCGTGCGCATAGTGTCGCTGCGAACGCAAAACGGTGAAACGACTAGAGCAATTTCAAAAATTTGCCCTCTTCCATTAGAAGAGAATACTGCAAATACGTTTTGATAAATGTTTGCTAGACTGTTATTTATTATATTTCACATGTGTTGAAAGGATTCCTCCTTCCAATGGGGGGAGTATGTTAAATTTAGATACTTAGTTCTCTAAAGATCACATATGCTTAGCATCCTTCATTCTTATTTTTTGTTAGTAAAAAGAAATCTTATCTCTCTATGCATGTCAAATTGACTTTTGATTGTAAAACACTTTTTTGCTTATTAAAAGGAAGTTTTTTTGCTGAATTCACTTAAATTATTTACATATTCCCTCTATATATGGATGAAGACGAACAAGAAGTAAACTTATCAATCAGAAATGGCGTAATAAGAATAGAAAATTATATTGAAAAAGTTGTTCCTGGTTACTTAGCCAGACAATTTCAATCTCATTTTCATATTACCAGAGAAACATACGACAAGTTGTTACCTATAATCAATAATGTCTATTAAAAAATATTGTTTTCGTCTCTGCGCATGACAAGGGATTCCTCATAATGTCTATAGGTGCGGGAACGTGAGCGTTACCCAAGTGTTACACTTTCTCATTCTGAACGGCCAAGAGTTACCTTAATTTCAATTCTGAATGCGTAGTACAATTTCTGGGTAACTCTAGGGTTACACAAATTTTCTTTCTGAACGCGCTCCTGCAGTTAGCCGACGCACTCTTATATTTTTATGGTGCTCCCACCCTACAAGACAAATCAATATTTAGTCACAGATTATCCACCTCTTAAGAGGTGGATAATCTGTGATTTAGTTTTTTTACAGTCATTTTACTTCTAGCATGGCGCCGCGGCAGTAACCATAGCAACGCTGAGGATTCACTATACAGTTAAAGTTGTGTATGGGAAATATTTACTTCCCGCTTTAAATAAGTACACTTGAACAAAAACTTGCGGTTTTTATGATGAATAAAGAAACAAAATTAAAATGTAGCCACTGAAGTTTAATGAAAGTGTATTATTAATTTTTTAACTTTTCAATTTAGACTTGGTTTTTAATTGCTCAGAAGTGGCCATTCAATCATATAGGTTGTATGAGCTATGTTACTTCATGATCTAAGATGTTTTTTTAAAATATCAGCTGTGCATTCCATACATAACCGTACTGCGCACTTATATATACTACGACGTACTGTTATGTCAAAATAATTGTCATTTAAACCACCTCTGGACCTTTGGAATTTGTATTATTGAATGAACCTTTATTTAGATTTGAAAAATTAGCTTTTAGAGCGGCGGTAGTTGATTATGCTGCAGTGTTTCATAGATAATTATGTGAATCGAGAATCACATTTCTTTTGTTATCATAGTGCGATTATACCATTCCTGTTTTATGTATTTTATTGCATCAATAAATCTTAGTTGTTTAAAGTGGATTAGAAACCTTCACTTTTAAATTTAGTGGTAGGTTGATATTGATAACTTGTGTTTTGTTTTGATTTTCTATTTTCATAGCATGCAACAGTAAATATGAAGAAACTCTTGTCTTGCATTCAGGATCTGAATATTTCCAGCAATGAGGCTGATGTAACTAAACATTCCAATTACTTATATTCCTTACTTGCAGACACAAAATATTCTAAAGATGAATTATGTGAAAATATTATACCAAAGATTTATTTACTATTAGACCAAAAAAAGATTCAAAAAGATCTGTTGTATTTAAGTTTGATAACAAATAATAATACTTCGGTTTTACAAAACTTTATAGAGTTTGAAAAGTCTTCACACATTTTAGATATTCATAGCATTACATCAATTATTAATCACTGTTTATTTAAGGAAAGCCATTGGTTTTATGAACTTTTTAATGATGGCAGCGTAAATATTGAGCTTAACTTTGATAAAGATAAATATGAGATTTTAAACATTTTAAAATTGATTAAAATTTCTAATTGTCCAGTCATTAATTTTGATGAGCTACAGGTACATTTGAATACAGTGAAATCAACCACAGAGTTTGTTAGTTTTTATGTCCATCAACTACAACATTTTGTAAAGATCGTAAGGTTTTGTAAAAAGCATTTAAACAGTGACGACCATCAACTGTCACATATCTTCTATTCCATAAGTAGTAATTCATTCTTGCCAACGTTTTCGAAATTTTTAAACTTACGATCCAATGAAATTTGTGAAGATGTTATTATGCTATTAAAAGAATGTAAAAATGATACAGACATTGTAACTTTTACTTCTTATATGATAGTATGTAATATATTATCATGCATTTTATTATGTAAAGCAATTGGTAAAAATTCTGGTGTAAAAGGTAAAGACGAGATCTCCAAAATTGTCAAAGATACAGAATATCAAGTGGTATTACTAACAAACTCTACGTTACAAGTTGAGTTATTGGAAAATATATTCACTTTATTATTTATGAAAAGAGAAGATTTTAAATTAATACGAACAAATACAGAGTTTTGTTGTTCTGAAAGAGAAGTTCGGTTGATTCTTCTGTTTCTAAAATCAACATGTGATGAAATTAAACGCAGAAACCTTTATGAAAAAACATCAGAACCTTTTAGACGATTTACTGAATTAAATAAGCATCTAGTAGATGGAATATGGAGATTAGAATTAATTATGGATTTTGAAAACACAAGTTATACAAGAAATGGAAAAGTTGAAAATAATATAGTGCCGTATATGTTAGCTCCACCCGAATCACTTATTCATTTATGTTTGAAACGAAACAATTTTAATAAAGCAAGTCAAGTAATACAGGTAAGGTTTATAACTTCATTAAGGCTTTTTCTAAATTTTTATGTGCATAAATTTCATAGTTGCTAGGTTTATAAGTAATTTTTTTACTGTCTGGAGTATTATAAATTCCAATGGGATTGTCTAAAATATATTTTTTTGCTTCATCGATTTGTTGTTGTGGCTTGCAGAACTTACATTGGAACCAGCAGCAACACCATCCTACAAAATATTGAAAATGTTGTATTAGAAACCAAGTTTATATTTATTTTTTATCGTTTACATTAGGTTTAAGTTTTTAAACAAGTTTTAAACTAAATAGTTTAAAAAAAGACAAGAATGTTCTTACATTATCTATTTTGGATATTTATTTACTTTATAATCACTAGACCACCAACTAATTACCATCTCTCACTTCTCTAGATTTTAGCTCGAGGCGTGTTTGTCTCCCGACGCGAAGCGGAGCGAGACAACACACCGAGAGTTAAAATCTTACATTTTTACTCATGTATAATACACTTCTGTGACAGGCAAAACGACGATTTAACATTAAAAAAGTATTACAATATATTAAAGTCAAAAAATCAATCGATGTCAAATTTGAAGTTTCAAAAAAGTAGGCTGTTTTACTTATAGGGACAGTTAGACTTGCGTTGCTAAGAAAACCTTTAAAGTAATTCTGCGAGTGGTTTCAAAAATTGCTTGCTTAAGTTGTTTATATCGGTTATTTTGAACGTGACGAAGTTATGATACGATGTTATGTTACACCCGAATGATACAAGTGTGGACCCAGCTTTAAATTAAATATCTTCGTGTTCTTACTTATTTGCACATACCCGGGAAAAAAGTACTCACTCATAAAAAGTGACATTTTGTTACCTGTCAAGAAACATTAAATGTCAAATTTTTTCCCGTCACAGAAAAAATATCTTTTTCTAATCAGTTGTGACTGTAATGGGGTTTAGGTATATAATTTAAAATGTATACGTATATTGAGCTAAGGTTGTCTGTCACTTTCTTTTCTGTTTATCAATTTTTTGTGTATATAACACATTACTAAAAATATTGTTTTTGTTTTGTTGGATTCAATTTGTAAAATTTTTGTATTTTCAAAATCTAATTTAGATTTTGTGTTTTAAGGTGTCGTTTGTTAAAGCACAGGATTGTGGATATACTATAATATCAGTTCTATGTTGTATGATACGTTTGTGGGTGTTCAGTCACGATTTTGTATTTTTGTGGGATCACCTTTCGTTTGGTTAATGCATAGAGACAACAAAGGTGTATAATTTATTTACAATGGCTGCAAGAAATATGTAAAATATCAGTTACATGAGATTCTACATGCATATGCAATGTACAAATGTCCTTGAATTTATGCATGAGAATAGAGCTTTATGTGAACAAATTTTGTTAACACTAGAAATTCAAATGTTTTTTAGCGTTAGAAAATTTATAGCGCATATTTAAATGCGTGTAATGTTTGCACACAAGAATAAATGAAACTCGCGCACTGGATTCACTTTGAACTTTGATGCATGTTTCTGTTAAGAAACACAACTCAAAAATATACCTACGTTAAAATGTATTAACATATGAGTAAGTACTCACAGATACATTGTCGTCTGGGATCTGCTGGCAACAGTTGTGTTGGATCGACGTCGGTATACGGCGTTCGATGTGGTAGGTCGATCAAAGCAGGTGCCATGTAATGTGCGGGTTTCCTTATTGGTGATACGAAGTGTGGAACACCTATGGCGGATTCTTCGTAAAGACGTCGGAACTGGTGTGGTGTGTGGTATTCACACGTTCATGCAGCTAGCTTCACCTCGGTAATAGTGGGCGACTCGGACATTAGGTCTCGGTGAACCGCATTCAGCAGCAGAAGCTGATACCAAAATGTTTTACGAAGTAACTTCCTTTGGTGGAAGTCCAGACGCTGGTGGTAGGATTTGGTGCACCTTGCTGGCAGGGCGTGGAGAATCCACGTTAATGCATGACGCTCAACCTTCTGGTTTAACCTCCAGGCTTTGGTGTACCGTGAACAAAGGTTAATCTCAGAAGATCAGAAGCTATTGCTTGCTCCTACCTATTGCCAGTCAATATATTCCCAACAACAAACGAAAGCTCGCCGCCTTGATCATTATACTTAATGTTTGTATTGTAAGAATTGGAATTTCCGGGTGAGTCTATTTGATTTTGAGGTATGTTGGTTGACCAGTCGAACCCGGGACCTTGGGTGTAGTAGTCACACACATGCCACGGAGCCGCCCATATCTACATACCCCCTTTCTAGTAACTGCGTTAGTCACGATAGAAAGTTATGTATCACTTTGGAAAGTGTATTCTTTTGCCAATGTTGTTGTTGATGGAGTACTACGTGGTTGTTTGTGACTCGTGTTGTCTGCTTCAAACGGTTCGTTATCATATTCAAAGACACTACTGCGATGTGTGGGAAAACACCACATTATCTCCCAAGTACGCAGCATACTGAAAATGTTCTTAAAGTGATGGTATCTTCTGAGAAAAAAGGTTTTAGACTTTAAATAGTCTCCCATTCGGATCTCCATGTGGGGACTACTTTGGAGAATGTGATCGGCAAGTTTATAAGAAGAGCGGGAAACATTTTGCAAGTTGGAGCATGAAGCAAATAGGTAAGTTAAAGATTCTAAAAATGGAAATTGATAAATTAGCTTTAGACATAGTATGAATTAGTGAAGTTTGATGACCATGGGCGAGGATTTTTGGAATGGAGACTAGAGTAATTCATACAAGATCAGAGAAAGGAAATTGGGGTGTGGAGATAGTTATACTGAAAAAGATATGCTACTGTGTAAAAAACTACTTACAAAAGAATAAAAGAGTACTTGTGGTTAGATTAAATTCTAGACCGATAAATACAGCAATCATACAAGTATACACTGCCACCTCTACCCACAGTAAGGAAGAGGTAGAAGCGATCTACAAAGATATTGATATATGCATATCTCTTTGATTGAATAAAAAATTTTAATTAATGTTTTGGGATAGCTATTGTTTTTTTGTATCTTGTTAAAATGTTTAAATTCTTATGGTATAAAGAAAAACATGAAATTTTGTTATTCTATTTTTTAATCCTAATATGAAATTTACTTTTATATCAAAGGGATGGTATGAATCATTTGAATGAATCAATTTATATAACGTTCAGAACTGGGAGGTTTTATATACCAATCAGTTATAATTTTGTAACCTAGTCTTAGTACTTTGTCTTAGGTTTACTAAAGTGTATTGGGATATTTCTTTGCAGGTATCATTAATTGCTGCTTTTAAAGCAACTGTCGTTGCAAAGGTATATTGATTGTCGTACAGCTTGTTTATCAAAGTTTATCGCAGGAAGAAATCATCCGGATTCAACTCTGGTGAGCAAGCTTATAAAAATATTGTTTACAGTAGTCGTTTTGTATGGAAAAGCATAACTTTATTTGTGGTACAATATAACTTATTGCTGTAGTAAATGCAGCACACTGTTGTTAACTTAAATAAGTACACAAAAAAAGCTATATTTTTGAGTGAAATATGACAAAGCATTCAACGCAAAGTCCAACTTGCCATTTACAACACATAGTGCTAGTTTGTGACTTACAATTTGTACCTACACACCTTCTACGATTTTTGGCATGAGTAGGTTCATGTGATCAAACTTGTTTTCATCTAAACGTACGAAGATCGAATGTACCTGCGTGATGGACCTGGATGACGCCTAGCAATAGAATACCGTGGCAAATAGGATTCTGCTAATTCTCGTGTAAATTGAAGTTGCAATACTTTGTTATTTTTCTTGTACAAGATCCACCCATTTTGAATGGCTGCATCAATGATCCAGGAAATAATGGTCACCGCCATTTTTTATTGCGAATTTCTATTCTGCAAGTATTGATATTTTGGTTTATCAAACCTGTGCTCCCATTCCCCAGTCATATATAAAAATTAATTTTAATCTGGATTAGAACATGAATTTATTATTATAAAATTACCCGAATTTTGTTGAAACAACGGTAACTACGCCATTGTCTTTCCAGCGCATAAAAACAATTCTATTGTTTTTATCTAAAGCAGCTACGATTGCACCTTTATTTTTTGCAATTTCTTTTTTGTTGGGAACTTTAACTTTTGGTAAATCCCCTTTTTATGCTGAACCTTTTAGCATTTTGTAGTTTGTTATCTTATTTGTGTTTTATTTTCTACTTCATCAGTTGCTGAATAACCCTGGTTCTCTCAAAAAATATTATAAACATTACCATTTCTTCAATAGTGAAATAATCCATGTTATAATGTTAAAGTAACCTTTGCATTAAAGAAGTGTGAAAAAATTTCACAAAAAAAGATTAAATTAGAAAGCAATTTTTTAAAATAAATTGCCATAGTAATGTCAAAGTCAAGGCAAACATGATAAATACTATTAGTAAATAAACAGTTTGTCTTTAATTTCTTGAAAACAGTTGGTTTAATTTACAATCTAATCCCAGCGATCGAAAGGAGTTTTTATTCTGAAACTTTCTGTTTAGCCATTTTGCTGTCAAATAATTAGGGAAGCCAATATTTAAAGAAGTTTGATTTTACATGAGAATTTCCTATGTTGAAAATACTAGTTGACGCCATGAATATATACATAACATACGCTTCAAATTGAGCTAGTAATCGAAAGAAGGATATAACGTTACAGACAGAATTTGAACCTATAGCTTTCCAATTTGTACTTTGAAACTTATGAATTAATAATGCAATTTGAATCTGTCTATTCTTCTAATTAAACTACCAGTCCGGTGATTCAATTAGTAAGAGCATCAAGAACAAAAAGGTTTATAGATTCAAATATATATACATGGTGTCCAAAATAAGAACGCACAGCACGGGGATCTTGCTAACGATAAGATATACAAATTTGATTAAATGCAGAAAAAGTTGCAAAATTATAGTGATAATCATCGTCTTAACAGATCTTTAAAAAAACTATTCCCCCACCCGAATTTCCTTCTTCTGATTCGGTATGAATTACCGTAAAGTCTCCACTTCACTGGTTGGATGCGTACCGCCATTGATTTCAATTGTTTAGTTAACCTACACATTTATCTGAAATCCCCGCAGCCTACATATTTCATTATCTTGTGCAATAGTCTAATCTAGGTCTATTTCTAACTCTTTTTTTCCTTTCTCCACTTCTAATATATTCCGCTCTACTCTATCGTGCCTTCGTATGTGTCCTGTCATCCTTTCTCTGATATTTTTTATTGTTTTCCACATACTTCTTTCTTCCCCTGCCATTTCTAGAGCCTCTTTGTTCTAACTTTGTCCGTCCATGATATCTTCATCATACGTCTGTAGCATCACATTTCAAAAGTTTTTATCTTTCTCCTGTCCACGTTTCACAGCCATACAGTGCTGTGCTCCACATATATGCTTTCAACAATCGTTTCCTTGTTTCTATGTTTGTTGCCTTTGAACATTGTAGTTATTTTTTCTTGTTAAATACAGCACGACCTTGTACTAATCTTTGTCTTACATATTTTGCACTTTTCCTTTCTTATGTTATTTCACATCCTAGATAGCAGGAATCGAAATCCTTAACCTCTTGTAAGTTCTCATTTCCTATTTGTACTCTAGTTTTGACTTATTTTCTTTTTCTTTACATACTAATGCTTTAGTTTTATTTTTGTTAATTTTCGTAGCGTGTCCCTCTGTTAGTACTGTTTCCATTTTATTAAGAGCTGCTTCCTACACCTCCTTGCTAGATGCTAATACCACTATATCATTTACAAATCTAAACATATCGTTTGTCTCCACAATAATTTCAAATGTCATTCTGCATTTGACAGTATTCATTTACTCTTCGATATACAAGTTAAAAATTAATGGAGGTAGGATACATTCCTGTATCACCCCTTTTCTAATATTTATTTCTTCATGTTCCTGCTCTAATTCTATTGCAACTGTTTGTTGTTTGTATAAGCTATGTACTATTCGTCTATCCCAATAACTCATTCCAATCTTTATGTGTATTTCGAACATTTTTTCCTTTTTTTACTAGGTCAAATGCTTTTCTAAATCTACAAACTCTATATACATGATTTCTCTTTTTTCTATTGTTTTTTCCATTATCGCCCTTAAAATTAAATTGGCCTCCCGTGTTCCCATGTTTCGCCTGAATTCAAATTGATTTTCACCTAGTGTTTCTTCAGCCTGTTTTTCCATCTACCTTTGTACAATTCTAGTTAATATTTTTGTCACCTGTGCTGTCAAACTTTTATTGTTAGAAAGTTTTCACATATATTGTCATCTACTTACTTTCTGTACATTTTCTATAATGATGTCTTTTCCCACACACCTTCTTCTATTAAATTCAGAATATTCTTTGCTACCCATGGTTTTTTATTTTCTTTTGTTTATACCCCAGAATATCTCTGGCCACTGTCTAAGCTGGATTGAATGTTATTCCATTCTGATTCTGAAGTTTCTCAATCTCAAAGTTCCTTTTTCTTTTCCTGTTTTTCAATTTTTTTTAAATTTAAACTTCATAATTACTATGTTGTGGTCAGTATCTATATCTGCTTCTGACAAGCTTCTACAGTCTTTTACTTTTTAAACCCTTGTCGTACAAGAATATATTCTATTTGATATCTCCCCACGTCTCCAGGCATCTTCCATGTGTATCGTCTTCTAGCATGATGTTGAAATAACGTATTTGTGATGGTTATTATGTTTTTGTCTCAAAATTCTACCGGCCTATTTCCCCTGTCGCTTCTTATGCCTACACCAAATAAGCCTACTACCATTCTTTCTTTATCCGTCACCTACCACTGTATTAAAATCTCCCATGATTATTAAATTTTCATGTCCTTTTACAAATCTTAATATGTCTTCAATATTTTTTCAGATCGCTTCTACCTCTTTTTCAGTGTAGCTAGAGGTGGGCATGTGTGTTTATATTATTATGGTATTTACCGATTTAGATTCTACTCTAACCATAAGTACTTTTTCTTTCTTTTGTAAGCAGTTTTCTACACAGTGCCCTTTCTTTTTTCGCATAACTATCCCCACATTCGAATTTTTTCCTCTGATTCTGTATGAATTACCCTAGAGTCTCCATTCCAAAAATCCCCCGTTATCGAGCTTTGCTTATGCCAACCATGTCTAATACTAGCCTGTCCATTTCAATTTTCAAATTCTCTAGCTCGTTTACTTACTTCATTCTTCTAACATTTGACGCTCCAACTCGCAAAATATTCCCAGATGTTCTCTTCTTATTTAACATGCCAATCACATCCTGGAGATCTGAATAGGGGATTATTTCAGTTCCGGAATCTTTTACCCCAGGAGATGCCATCATTTTAAAAGCTACTTAAGTATGCTGTGTACTTGGGAGGTAATTTGGTAGTTTTCCGATGCCCTTCATATCGCAGTAGTGTCTTAGAATGTCATATCGACCCCCAAGGTTTCTGCCACTTTAAGTACCAAAAGAGCTGCTGCCCTTTTTCGGGGACCTGTCTTAGTCTGGTTCCTCACTAATTTGGTTAACCTATACATCAGTTCTTTGACTCACTGAAACATGCAAGCTATTCTACCCGTTCTAGTATTCTAGTACTTCTTCAAGTTGCTGATCCATTTAGAACAGATATTATACAATAAAATTATTAAATCCAAGGTAGTGTTTTAGATTACACTGACTCTTTGATCTGATTGTTTGCGTAGAATTTTTGTTCTTAAACAAGGTAGTTGTGTATTACAATTTACAAAAAAAGTATACATAAAACAAAGTTAAAACCCAATAATGCAAAGTAAACCAAACCAAAGCACAATTATATAGCTGTCAATGTCAAATATTTTGAGATTGACTGACAATTCATAATGTTAACTTTGAATTTATTTTTGAGTAATGCAGTAGTGTTGATGTACTCACTAACTTTTACATAAAAAATTTTATTTCACATGAAGAAATCGAAGTGTGTCTTAAACAAAGCAGCTAATATATTGTTTATGTCTTTTTGCGTGATGCAAAATTATGTTCCAAACAGAATTGTTTGTATATAGTTACAGTCTTTAAAAATTACGTGAGTACAAATTTTTGTCGTTTTATCTGTAGTAGCATTGTATATATACTATTATAGTCTATTTGCATTAACTTTGGGATGACTTCAAATGTAGTAATGAAGTGTTGGCAACTGTATGTAAGTGAATATCTAAAATTGCACTTGAAGGATACTGTCATTTAACACAAGAAAGGTTGTTAATTCTGTAAGGTGTTGGCAACTGTATGTAAGTGAATATCTAAAGTTGCACTTGAAGAATACTGTCATTTAACACAAGAAAGGTTGTCTGTAAGGTGTTGCCACCGATTTCTCTTGCAAATCAAAGCATTCGTTATTAGAAGTCTGCCAACGGGAATATTCGTATATTTTTCATTAAATATATTAGAATTAGAATAAAGTTAAAGCGAATGGATTATAATTAAAAATATTTACTTTAAATTTTATCCCACTTTGTGTATAATTAAGGAAGCATCAGCAACAAACAAAATTTGGATTGGTTGCGGAACATATTTTTTTTCCAACTCTACCAGATGATAAAAATCTGCTGTTTATCATTCAAAGTGTAAAACACATTAGCCAGAATACCCATCAGCTAGAATAGTAGTAACTTCCCCATACAGAGTCTCATGATCTGATGATCTTAACTTGAAGGTATATTGCTAAAGCAATTTCAAGTTGAGCATTTAAAGGTTAAAAACCTACTACTGAAGATGTAGGTATTCGGTGTTAAATTCACTATTATTGAAAAAATCACTATGACTGTGGTAAAATCTCAATAAAAACCAGGGTGTTTTATTGCAGTAATTATTTAAAATGGCTTTTCTAACAGTCTCACTATCAGGACGAAGATTTTCTGCAGCATCCATAATCCTAACAATAAGTTGTTCTCGGATTTCAAACAAAGACTTTTTAATCTTCCCCAAAGGAAATAATAGAGGTAAATTAGGTCGGCTAACCTTGCTGGCCAAGCAACTGCAGTATCTCTTCCAATGCAGTAGTTCCGATAATTTTGATTAAGAAAATCTGTATTTTGTCTGCCAAAGTAAGGAGGTGCTCCATCGTATTGTATCGACATTCATCGTCTCACATTAAGAAGAACTTTATCCAGTAATGTTGGAAGCTCGTTTTCCAAGAAGAGTAAATAATAAATAGCCATGAAATGTTCTATTATAAACGATATACTGAGATGGTTACCAATAATGCCACACCAAACATTCACTGAAAATCTATCTTAGAAATGAATTTCCCTAGTTTCCAGTGGTTTTCATGTGCCCAGCATTGTGAATTTTGGGTGTTATTGATACCGTTTTGGGTGTAGATTGCTTCATTACTAAACAATATGTCTCAAGAAAGTCTTTAATTTCTCAATAACCAGCAACTAAATTCAAGTCGTGATGCATAGTCAACAGGTATGATATAATATGGGTACACACTGAAATTGTGTATGGTTCTCCATACCCTTATGCGTACTTACGTTGTCTTTGGGATATTCTTCAGACACTAGTAGAAGGTTGATTATCTATTATATCAAGTATTGCTTCTTCTTGAGTAAAATCTTGCTGCAGCAGCTTTAGGAAACTTGCCTGTTTTTCTTAGACACCAAAGGACATCACTAAAAATACTTCTATGAGGTACTTACGAGCGGGAAATGGCCGCTCGCATGTTTTCACTACAGAATCCATAAACAAAGTGCATGTTGGCATATTCTTTAGGTGACTAAATTAACATTATGCTTTTATTCTGATTTTAAAGTAACACAGAAGATGAAATCCTCAACTTAAATTAAGTGACGTTCACTGTCACAAGAAAACAATAAATCACAAATCACAGCCAAGGTGATTTTTTAATAATAGGGAATTTAATAGCGGGTACACATACCTGCAGTAGTAAGTTTTTAAACTTTAAATTTTTGTAGCTCAGTTAAGATTGAGTTTAGGATATATATTCATTATACATTTTTGACTTAAAATTATTTTGGCAATATACCCTCATGCTGTGGCCGTCATGTCATGGGACACTCAATATATAAACAATATGGATATTGTGGCTACTTTTAAATGGATTAGATTATGCATAAATTTGAAATCTTTTAATTGAAGTGTGTATTAAATAGTTTAATTTTGTTCTAATTTTAAAAAATTAATTTAACTGTCATCTGTTATAATAATGGCTAAAGAATGAACATTAAAAAATTTAACTTGCCTCGTTGGCACCAGCATGGAATAGCTACAAATATATAAACTGCTATCCATATTATAATTATTTTTCCAATTCGATGAAGTAAAGTTGAACGTTCTTTTACACTAAGGTTTGATTTCCTCAAGTCTGTCCAAAAGCACTTTGCTGCATCTAAACCTAAAAATTCTTTGTTAATGTAATTTCTTACGATTTTGCACTGAATAATCGTATTATGTAGCAAATATGTAGGGGTAGTTACATGTTACATAATAAATTGGAATTCTAATGGTCACTGAAACTAATCTAATTTACTGTGGCTCAGAACTGCATTTGTGAGTAACCTGAGTGAAGCAGATACCCTAAACAGGTCAGTTAGCTCACAGTACCATAGAATTGGTTGAAAAGGGACACTTTTTATGAGTTCCTAGTGACAATGTCTTTACCTTGTAGTAACATAACCGATAGTGTGTTTAACGAATGTGTATGTGGAACAACATTCTTTGACTCCCTAAGAAAACTTCAATCTAGCCATTTTTCTGTGGATGATAAAGAACAGATCTTAAATACTTTCAACGTTTGTGATAAATAAAATTCCAACAACAATACGATGGATAGTGTTGCGTTTAATGCAAAACAGCAACGTAATGTAATAACTTTGTATGTACATAATTTATTCATTATATCATCGTTTTACATATAAATGATAAAAGTGTGCACAACATTCTACGTGAGTACAAGCAGACTCTTGTATTACACTTTTCAAAACTGTACTATCGATAACAAGCAATTTTGGACAACATTGGTGATGAAATTAAAAGTCATTATAAACTAATAGTCCATTTCTTTTTTGAAAATAATTATCCACGTATGCTGAACAATTTTATATGCCACGATTGAATACAACAAGATGTCTCAATTAAAACAAAGCATTCAGAGCACGCCTTAATGAAATTGGTTTTAAGTATATAATTTAGCAGAATAGATACTAAAAAGGTCATGAAATACTGTCCTTAAAGAAAAAGTGAAATTCTTGCATAGAGGCGATGTTATTTACGACAAATAAGGAAACAGGGATGCAGGAAGAATAATATATAAGTTGGATGAGATGTCGGTGACTGCTGGCCATAGCGTAAGCATGGCATGAAAATTATACCTCGTGAATAATGAAAACTTGATGTTTATACTGATTAGTCAAAGTAGTTGGATTATGATCATAACTCACGACCTGAATGTTCCTGATTAGTTAAAGGCCAGATGCATTTATATTTCAAACTGCGATAAGTCACTTGGAGGGTGCTGTTAAGTTTTGGTACTTTGGAAAAAGCGACGTACTTATGAGCTGGTGTACATTTAAGGAAGCTTTTAGAAAGACATTTTTATTCGATTCGAGCAAGGCTGAATTATGGAAAAGGATGGCCGAATGTGTACTAACGTTTAAGGAACCTTTTTCTCTTTATTTTCACGAAAAAGTTGCCTTGTGTAAGGAATTACAATTACGCTTTAAAGATATAAAAGAATAGGTATTAATCGGATTGGCATCCAAGGATTTAAGCTACTATGTTTGGCAATCACTTTTACGCCTTGGGTCATTATAATTGATAATATTTGATGGAGATATATGGCTTTCAACATTTCTGCAAGTCTTGTGAAATAATAGTTTATTATTTCCTGTTTAACTCCTGCTCTTGTCTGTTTAACATGTTGACATATTCTTTCAGTTAAGACATCTTTATGATGATTTAAGATGCTATATACATAATCTTCACCAGGGAAATTGTTCTTAAATTTTGACACATTTTGTCCTTTATAATTTAGATAACACAACTATACATCTTAAGTCATAAGCTTATACGGGATAACTCTACTCAGAACAGGTGATTAGATGCTTCATTAGATGTTTTTCGACTTAAGCAGAAAGAACAGGTTGTGTTAGAACATCGTTTATGTCTATGTAATACTGACTTGAGAGGCCATATTTCACTGCAGACCTCTAGATACAGAATTTAGAACTTGGTTGAGTTTCAACAGCAGTGTTGGGAACTGGAGATTTTCTTTCCAGATTAGGTTTATAGGCATTATGTTCAATATATATTATTCATTAAACTGCAACAAATTTTGTGCATATAAATCTGCCATTTTACGTACAATATTTATGAAAAACCTGAAAAATACTACTCAAATAGGTATGTTTTCAAGATGTTCCGTTTCAACCCAACTCGTATTAAAAATGTCACTTGCTTAAATTTTAGGTTGTATAATTTGAAATAAAATGAAATAAATAATAGTATAGGTCTGAACTCGAACCTTTCACTATATTCTACAATGTGAACTATAATTATAAAAAATATATTGATATTTTCCTTGCTTTACGGAATGAGTTAGTTTCCTTCAAAAATTACTAATCATGAGCAAAATAAAATATTATATCTGATTGAAACAAAATGTACTAATGTAGTCAAAATGGACGCCAAACTTATATTTGATGAAAAATGAATTAATTGCTGCACAAAAGCTTCAACATTAACAGAAATAAAATTAGCTATCTGCTTTTAAGTCAACTTTTATGAAAAACATTTCTGATGAATTATATCCTATTGAGTATCTACACAGTAATCAGCAACCTAAACAATCCGGTGGTAGTTGTTACTACAATTGCATTGTAACTTAGTTGTTCATTAGACAAGCACTGACTTTACTTAACCCTACAGTAATCGTGCACATTTTTTGGACGAATTTAGTCGTGCGGTCTACAATGTTGAAATATTATATTAATTGGCATATGCTTTTGTGTGCAAAATATAATATTATTATTTGTTTTTTTTTTGTATATTTGAGGCTAAAAATAAAAGCAAAGCATTAGATTTTTAAACATTTAATTTGCACAATATTAAATATTATATATATTACTATTCAGAAATACAAACATAAAATGAAAACAAAAGCCTGTCACTAACTAAATTATACAGAACAAAAAAGAACAAATACCTAAAATATAAAATGAAGTAACATCAAAAATTTTTACTCATGATAACATAAAGTGTATATATCGCGCATGTGATATTTGCATGCAAACTTTTCGCATTGAACACATGCTCTTCTTGTTGATTTATTGCGGTTTCTTGGACAAATAGTGCAGTGCCCGTCGAAATTACCCGGCGCCCTGTTGGGAGGTGCCAATGGAGTGTCTTCAATTCCGAGAAGTGTACCTGCCTATCGCATCAACTCCCATGCCATACTAATTATAAAATCGTTTCTCGATATTTTATTACTGACATGCTTAGACTAATAAATACAAAAGGCATTTATGCCAGAAATATACAGTAAGTCTTAAAATATTACCATAGGCCAGCGGCAGGTATTTCTTGCTACATTATATTTTTTACAAAGCTGGTCCACCAAATCAACGCCAATTTTAGTTTTGTTGTTACTTGTAATAATTTCTGGCTTTCTCATTTCTCCCGATTCCGTATCAATTGCATCGTCTTTGTGCATAGTTGAAAGTAATATGACAGCTTTATTTTTTTTTTGACATTACGATACCATAGTACAATCATTCTCATGAATACAAAAATTGAGAATTTTATTTCTCTTTCTTTTCTTGGTAAGAATTCTATTGGTATTTTGCGTTTATTCTTTCTTATTGTTCCAAGTTCCAAGTTAATTTTTTTTTCAAAATAGTCTTTTTACAAGTGTTATACTCTAAAACCAATTATCACCAGTTATGTTTCTATTAGTTCCTTCTACTGGTTGCACTAGTCTAAAAATGATGTCCTCGGCAGAATTACTTTGTTTGTATGGCCCTTCTGGTTGTGTTCCCATATAGGGTTCAAGGTGAGCACATATGTCGTTTTAGCGTCAACCAAAGCGAACATTTTCAACCTGTATTTTGCAGATTTATTTGGTATATAATGCTTGAATGAGCATCATCCTCTAAATGATAATAACTGCTTGTCTATGGTTAGGAACTCATTTGGTATAAAGTTATTTTGAAAATTTGCTATACAAATTTCAAATAAATCTCTTATTGGCGCACGTTTATCTCTCTCATCTTTCAATTATGTTTCTTATATTATCAAATCATAGGGATCTTATAAGAAATCTAAAACTTTTTTCACTCATCGCAAGATAGTATGATTCAACTCTGTTGCCTTTTGAATTATCCCAAATTTTGTGTACATTTTTTCTCGAACTCGGCAATAAAAATTGGGTTTAATCCTAGAATTTGGGTTATGGAGATTTTGTCATTTTTTTTTGCATCTTATAATATTTTATGCACTGAATCTGAATATGCGGAAACATCGGGAATTGTCCCAAATTTGGGTACAGAGACAGTTTTCGGTGCTACTCCCATATTCTCGTATATTAATAAAAATATTTGGATTTTAATAATGTTCATCATCATTTTGTTTTCGACCTTACTTAAGGTCGGTTTGACGCAGCTCTAACTTCTTTTCTATTCTGTGCTAATCTAAAAAGCTCTACATACCCTTCACAACCTAAATTTCTAATAATTTGACTAATATAGTTTGGTCTAGGTCTTCCTATATCCTTCTATCTTTTTCCTATCCAGCTGGCTCTACATAGATATTAGCAACCTGATGGTTGTTAAAGAACTCTAACATGTTTACATGATTACCATTTATAGGGAAATGAAATATAACCTGGTTATCCGCTTCAAAAGGAAAAGTGTTAAATTATATGTTATGGTAAGGCTTAAGCAACGAATCGCTGTCTACATGCCAGACCGCTACCTAATTGTGAGTTATGTTATGGTGACGTTTATTAAATTATATGTTATGGTAAGGCTTAAGCAACAAATCGCTACCAACATGCCAGACCGCTACCTAATTGTGAGTTATGTCATGGTGACGTTTATTAAATTATATGTTATGGTAAGGCTTAAGCAACGAAACGCTACCAACATGCCAGACCGCTACCTAATTGTGAGTTATGTCATGATGACGTTTATTAAATTATCTGTTATGGTAAGGCTTAAGCAACGAAACGCTACCAACATGCCAGACCGATACCTAATTGTGAGTTATGTCATGATGACGTTTATTAAATTATCTGTTATGATAAGGCTTAAGCAACGAAACGCTACCAACATGCCAGACCGCTACCTAATTGTGAGTTATGTCAAGGTGACGTTTATTAAATTATATGTTATGGTAAGGCTTAAGCAACAAATCGCTACCAACATGCCAGACCGCTACCTAATTGTGAGCTATATCATGGTGACGTTTATTAAATTATATGTTATGGTAAGGCTTAAGCAACGAAACGCTACCAACATGCCAGATAATATATGTTATGAGTTGTTATTTTAGTAACTGGGTTAGTGATGGCAGCTATTCCTCTATATTAACCAGTTATTTTTCAATTTGAAAGATCATTCTTTAGTTGTTTTTTTTTCATTTTCTAAAACTCATTTACTTTTTCGGAATGGAAAAATGGAATCTGCTGAAATTGTACAAGTTTAGTAAAAAATGAAGAGAAACTACTGAACTATTTGTTAGGTTGTGAGCGAGCAAGCTAGGCAAGAAGTTGCTTTGCATAGCGTTCGCTTAAGTTAGCTACAAAATATTTTGTATTGAGGTTCCAATGCTAAGATGAACATGGGGCCACCAGAAACTTAACTTTCTAATATTTTGCAGCTAATCCAAATGCAATGCAATATGTCATTATTGTGATGAGACCGGTTGCCATGCATTCACCGCATATGATAATAGGACCAATCCCCAACTTTATCCCCACATTTGAGATAGTTTCCGATGTTTCTGCAGGAAATGAATAGCATTTTAGGACAGTACAAAGAATCTTATAAGATGCTATAAAAAATTGACAAAATCCCAATGGCTCAAATTTTAGGACTTCCAAAAATTGCACTATTGTATAGGCAAATCACTTTAAGAAGAACCCAACATCATATGCCAGATTGCGCAGAAATGTAATAACAGTGGCGTAGTTGAGTTATTACAGTTTAAACAGAAGATATGGCGTTAAATAGTAAAAAAATAAATAACCAATTAAATTATAATTTAAAATTTTTAATATAATATCGCCATATGAGTTGTGTGCATCAATATCCCTAAAAAATACTGCTATAGCAAGGTTATTTTGTAAAATCCGATAAAGCAAATGATTGAATACCATGGCCTACTTAAGTGGTTTCTATCTCATTCTAGTGTTCTGTAAACACATCTGTTGAGTAACTTATTGTTTTATTAATGTTAATTGTTATATATAAGATATTTTATATTAGTTAGATGGCGGTTTAAAACTGTCCGTCTGTGTATCAAGTAAAAATAAATAGTAATGAAATCTAAAACTTTTACAAGGTAATTTCCGATTGGTTGATCATAAAACTCTACGCCACTAAAACCTGAATACTGCCATCCCTAATTACATATAATGAACTGTTCCTAACCAATTTTTGCTTTGTGCGCATGATGACGTTGGGTTCTTCTTAAAGTGATTTGCCTATAACTATGCGTTGCATTAAAATGTAATATATATATATATATATATATATATATATATATATATTAATGTGATAAGGGTTCATGAAAGGTTATTGAAATCCTGCCTCTAAAAGTAAATCCCGCTAAAATATAATTGAATCCAAAAAAATGGAATTATTCGTAAATTTATGGTCACGCCCTGTATAATACTAGCGTATCTTTATTCATTGATGTACAATGCAAAAACGCAAATTGCGCATGTATAAATAATCACCCTGTATGATATAAGCATATTGTAAATAAATAGCAAGAAACGTAAATTGGATATGTAAATTGTAAGATACCGTAAAATGCATTTGATTTGATGTGAATAGCATAAAAGGGTACAGCTTATGCATTTAGTTTGAGAAACTAAAATCAAGTGCATTTAAAAACCCCAAAATTAATAATAATAATCTATAGGAACACTGTGGCACGATTTAAATAAAATTAAACAAAAACCCTTAACCACAAAAAATATTTAAATTACTAGATACGTATTTCGACCACTATGTGGTCATCATCAGTAGGAATTTTAACTAATAATTAGTTGTTGTTCCGGAACACTTCAAAGTATATATATTCTCCTCACCACTTAGGCTGAAGTGAACCTTCCCAACATACAATTTACTAGAATGTTGCTTTAAACACCATCGAGGATATTCTCCTCACCCGCAGGCTGGTGTTCTCCACAACAAACAAGTGAATTCCAAGAAGCACCTTGAACATTGAAAATAAAACGTAAAATCCCTGGAACAACTGATAAGAAATAATTTATGATCTTCGCATTCACTATTGGAGAGAAGAGATACGCAACAATAATAGCATATAATAAACAAGGACAAAAGGGAGCGTCACGAGTAGCCTGAATCCGAGAAGAAGGTCATAAAATGTCGAAATTTTATATGCTAACTGGGTATTCAATCTTACATCATAATATACCATTAAAATTCTAGAAAAAAAGACAATTTGTATATGAAGAAGCACATATCATTTCGAAGGGAATTCATTTATTAAATTTGATGCGATACAGTCGATGTAGATCAAGAAATGTTATTTTACAACGCTAGCAGTCGTGTTATACGTAAGTATGCAGTAAAACATAGTTGCGAGGTTGCAATGAATATTGAAATGTTGTTTTTAAACCCAAATTACATACAAAAATGGAATTATTAATTATGAAGAAAAGGCAAAATTCTTCAGTATAAAGCTACTTTAAAGATGTAATAAATAATCGAAACGATAATTGCTGTTGGAAATCAGGAATTTTAATTTGGAAAAACTTGTAAGCCGATTTGGAGATCAATTTAAAAAAAGAAGATTTTTAATTACGAGAAGCGTTTTGTGGATTCTGCAAGTATCACTGTTAGATTTATTTTTTAACTGATATTAAACTATTTAGATCTAGTTTAAGATAATCCTAATTTTTTTTTCTCGTGTGGGAAATTTTTTTTACCAGGAGTTTGTGTTCAGAGTTCGAGATACTGTGATCTTTAATAGATTATGTCAATGAATTTTTCTGGTCAAAACAAATCTTACCAGCGTGGAAATAATTTATAACCAGGTGACAGATCCTCAAAAGAATAAGCTTAATTCTGTACATGTAAAATAAGGTAAGCAACAATATTTTTGTAACAAAGACTTCTTAGAAATTATTTTATGTTTGAAAGAAACGATGTTGTAACTGCTTTTGTATGAGAGAAGATATTTCGTATTGTATAAATACTTTGTGATATTACTGCGTTTTTATTTCATTTTGAAAACTCCATAAATTTTGTTGAACTAGCCAGGCATAGTAAAAAAAAATAGAAACGAACGTAAGTGAACAATTTCAAGACAAACCAGAAGTATCTTTTCATAGCACTCTTTCAGCAACGCGCTCAACACGCGGCCTTTTCACATCACTCCTAGTTGCTCTCAGTGTGGCATTGTCACAGCACTCTTTTATTGGCACCACAACGTGACGGCACAGGGACTTTTACAATCAGTTTTACAAAAGCAACATGCAAATCCAAACTCATGGGATTGAATAGATTACCCTAGTTGCACTATAATTATTAAAATGTTATTGTAGATGTAATACCCAAATATAGTTTTTGTTATAATATTAGTACATTTTAATGTGAAAGTGCATATTTACCTATTCCTTTCTTCTCTTCCACAGTGCAATTGTGCTTTTCTACTTTTCCACCAATAACTTGAATTACTTGTTTGAATGTTTCTTCTTCTTTAACTTCAGTGTAATTTAACGTATTATTATCTTGTTTAGCAGTTTTTATTAAATCTTCATATTCTGCTTTGAATGAAGCATAATCATAATTTACATATTCACCATCTGTTTTAAGGTTTCGTCTTTCTTGGTTTGATTTTAAATGTGTTATATTATTTATTATATCATATGATGGGTTGTAAATAATTTGGGTATTCTATACACATTGTATAATAAGAATATATTTTTATATATAAATACCTTTTTAAAATTTCCTTTCGTGTCAATAATCCCACCTTCGTATGGCTGCAATTCATCTTCTACTGCATTAAATTCTTTAAACTTTTTTAAACGCTGTTTATTATATAAAAATTTTAGTTTGTTATTTTGATTAGAACCAACTACAGCCTTGTGTAATCTTGAGTATTTTGCGTTATCATATTGTAAATTGAGTGATTGCAACTCGTCACCCTTTATCATTTCATCTTCTGCATTTAAAATATTATCATCAGCATCATTACCTAAAAATTCTGATATTTCAAATGTTTCCTCATGATTTAGATTTATTTTGTAGGATGGCGGCCATATAGCTAATGAAATATTTAGTATTATGAAAAGTATGTTTAATATTACTATTTTTGTCATAATGACATTAACTACCTTTAGGTAACTACTAATTATTTTTATTATTTTTACAGATCTTCAATTTACAAGAATCTTATATTTGTAAGGAGATAAATTATCATTTAAACCTTCAAACAATTAAAGAAGATCTTAAAAAGTTATTTAAAAAATCTAGCAAGAACTTTTGTGTTATTGTTGATGAATTTTTTAAATCATATCCAATAATTGAAGATAAAACGCGCAACAAAATTACACAAAGTTCAGAGGCATACACATTTATGACTTATTTTAATAACGAAAATTCTAATTTTATGAACATGTTGGATCTAGCAATTACTTTACCCGATAGCTTTGAAAATTGCGAAGAATTACTCAATGCAGCCATTACCTATAATACAGCAGACTGTAATATTGAATCTATTTATTCTAATTTTTGTAAGGGAATGCTAGATATATTTAATGAAGTTAATACTCGGTATTCTATTCCCCTTAGAGATATTTTATGTGATCCTGCTTTCAGTTTAAATAATGAACAATACCAAAATTTTGAAGAATTTTATGCTGAACTGTGTCAATTGTGTGGAATTTTTAATGAGCATTGTAATCAAATTACGCCAGGAAAATTTAATACTAAACATATGAGTCACAAATTATTTTTGAAACTGCACCAATTGTTCATGCGATATGCTGTGAGTGGCGATAATAAAGAAAATGTAAAATATTTGCAGAGGTTACTAAATTATCTAGGAGGATTTTCAAAAGTGCTGTATATTGAAAAAAATAATTCTGATTTAATTTCAAAAGGCTGTAATACTTCATATTTTTCTATATTAAACCACAGTAGAATTAACATTATCGAACGGTTATTATTTGACAGAAAATTAGATGTTTCTGATTTTGAACAACTTTTTGTAAAGTTGAAGTTAGATCTTGTATACCATATAGCTGCAATATTCATTCCAAGGAGTGAGGAAAAAATTGCAATGATTAAAGTGAAACCAAACAATAACATTATTTCTTATATTCATAAACGTAATTGGTTATTAGCATTTATACTAAGTGAAATGTACAAAATGGAAAAAATCAAGTTGGATTTAAATGAGATTCGCATTAAGACCTTTATGAATTTGATAAATCTTGACCGAATTAAAAATCTTAGTGTAATGTTTGGTAATAATAAAGTTTTAACTGCTTTACAACATCATGTTAATATTTCTTGCATTCCAACATATTTTGATCAACATATTGTAAAACAGGAAATTGAAGACAATGCACATCAAGCTATATTGAATTCTCAAACTAGTCTTGAAACGGGAGAAGAAATGTTTGAAGGCGATTTAAAGATTACCGATTGGAAACATTTATATGATGTCATCAGTAGTATTACTGTGAACCAGTTGCATAACAACCAAGAGATTTTAGAAATGCAAGATTTGGTTTTATTTGAATTAGTAGGTGATTGTTTTGAACCTGACTTTTATCAATATGTACAGTTTATCTCCAGTACTCATTTACGAAGGGAGTGTATACTAAACAACCTCACAAGTTGGCCTGGTAATTTTTGTATTGAAGTATTAAAGGCTGAATTATCAAGTTTTGATGGTTTAAGTGAAGAAGAATCCAAGGTATTTGGCATGTGGTTGAATGCAGTTACATTTTACGAAAACGTAAGTATTTTAAGTTTCACAAGGATTAATAGTTTATATTATGTAATTAACTTAGATAAACCCTATGAAACTTAAAGTTGCTGGATACAAGTTTGTTCTTGTTACAGTAATGTTGGTTTCATTTTTAGTTTAATTATAAACGATATTGTAACTATTTTTGCTAGGCCTTACGTTGGATGGGTGCCACTGATACGACTTCTGTTTTAAAAAAGACTGAAACGTCTTTTCCTTTTTTTTTACATTAAGGCGCTAGAGAACAAAGTCTTCCGACATAGCTAGGGGTCTATTCCTGGGTAGAGCAATGAGAAGTGGGGGGTAAGTCGAATTCTGTTTGCAAACCAAAGTTAAGCTAAATCAAATAGGCGCCACCATGTCCTGAGATAATTATGATAGTTGCAAAGCACAGTTCTAAGGGCGGACGTGGAAACCCAAAGATAAAATGATCGCCTTCGTTAACAAAAACCTGTCTTATTAAGATAAGACGCAGCTCCTGTAAGAGATTGCTAAGATTAAATAAATAAAAAAGTAGAACACCATTTGTGTCCTATAAAAAAATATAAAGAAATAATAAAAAAAATATTTTCAATATAATATTGGCATCAAATTATTACTCTGAAAAATTTTAGCTTAATGTAATTAGATTTGATCGCATTTGACCAAAATGAAAGTCTTAGATTTTGAACTAAACGTTTACTAAAAAAAACTCTTTTAAAATATCGGAACTTGTAACAAAAAATTGCCATAATCAACTACATCAAAGTTAAAGTTTTAACTTTCCTTTTTTTTTAATCAACCAACTTTACTTTAAACATGAGCTTGTTATACAAATTAAAGTGATAATAATTTGTAAGTATAACACAGTGAATTAAATTGTAACCTGGGCAAATCTTTTCAGGTAGATAACAAATTACTAGAACCAAACAAAATGAGAATTTGAACTTTCATATTTACGTTTAATAATCTATGTATAGATAAAGCTGATCACAAAAATAGGCATGTTTGTTTAAATTGAATTACAGCTGCTCAAAGCATTTGCTTTCAAGACAACATCTGTCAACTGTGCAAAACAGAAAAATATGACGTCGAAAACATACGTTGAACTTATCGAAGATTCATATGGAACAAAGCATGTTATTTTAGAAAGCTAATTCGACAAAATTTCGTTTTACAACCTGTAAAACCAGCTCAACAATTAATTGAAATTTACACAATTTACGTGTACTAAACATAAAAGCAAGTTTACGTGTTCTAAACTTGAAAAATTTTACAGCTAATTACGAACCAAAAACTGCATTAGCCGCTTCACAACAATTGAGACGGGGTTTCCGTTCTTCAAGCAAAGTTACTAGCCATTCTAATTTGAAACGACTGCATCCAAATTATCTTCCATAATTTCTTATCAGACAAATTTCTTATGAGGCAAATTTCAAATCAACTGTTCCTAAATAACGGTAATTTTTTGGATCCTAGATGACGAATTATATTTGTTCCATTCTTTATCGTTGCATTCTACATTGTCGAATTATATTTTGTTGCATTCTACAGGTCGCGTTCTACAGGTCGCATTCTACAGGTCGCGCTAAATAAATTACCTCAAATTACATTAATTCGTATAATATATACTTTACCAACCGTTATTAGAAGATATCCCAACGATTAATAGTCGATGCGAAGGTTGCCAGCCTCCAGCCGAAAATACATCTTAACACAGCTGTTGCATGCGGCCGACTGTTTGTCGAAACCAGAGCCGAGCGGTCGCGCCGTCAGAGGGGGGAACACAAAACAATCAAATAGAGATGTACTTGGAAATAGCTTTATGCGACACAGATATATTAATATAATTAGATCCCTAAGGAACAATGCATGCTTAGCGCATTATTTTTGTAATTCAATGCAATTAAATTACGACTGAAAAATAAAAATGTTACAATATGACACAATTTGTACTTTAACAATTATCATACTTTAGGGGGCTGTTAGAAAAGAAATTATGGAAATAAAACGAAATCTGAAATTATTTCCAAGATTATCGTAAAATAAATTAAATTGAAGTTAACTTGCTTTTGAGTTCAACAGTGGCGGGTCATAGTTTTAAATAAACAGACAAAAATTAGAATAAAATGCAAGGACACTAAGTGCTTAATTTAATCATTAGGCCTTCAGTCCTGGAACTGGTTAGACGTGTACCCTCATTGTTTCCTATTCTGAGCTAACCTCTACATTTTTCTGAAATTTACTCAATCTGCATCTTTCACTTGCGTGCAATAGTCTGATCTAGGTCTACCTCTACCTCATTTTTTTCTATCTCTGCTTGAAATATATTCCGTACTATTCCCCAAATATGCCTTAGAACATATCCTGCCTTCCATTTCTCCTATATTTTTTTTTCCATAGATATCTTTATTCCCCTACTATTTCTATAACCTCTTTGTTATTAATTTTCTGTCTGCTTCACCTACTGCCCCTATTTTATAGACGCACTGTGCTGTGCTCCACACACACGTATGCTTTCAACAATTTTCTCCTTGTTTCTATCTTTGTTGTCTTTGAACATAGCCACTCCTCTTTCTTATTAGATGCAGTTCAGTACCCCTTTTATTGTTTTACAAATATATATTCCCTATTTCCTCGATATTCAGTGGTATGTGAAGGAGGTTAAGCAGCCTGCAGCTACCAAGATCTCCCAACACTTGAACATTTGCCAAAATAATAGTTTTCCTATATATCCTTTCGGAAAATCAATATCAGTTGAAAATATTTCAAAATCAACACCTGTAGTTGTTTATAATAATCATCAGATTTAAGTGCAATTATTTTTTTCGTCATTAGGTTTTCCATCTTGGAACTGGTTGGACGCATACCTTCCTCCATTGATTTCTATTCTGAAACCTGCCCATGTCCCTGAAATTCCTACAACCTACATCTTTCACTATCTGTATGCAATAGTCTAACCTAGGTCTACCTCTACCTATCTTTTCTCCTATCTCTGTATCTAATATATTCTGCACTATTCTCTCATGCCTTAGTATATGGCCTATCATCCTATCTCTCCTATTTTTACTGTTTTCCACATATTTCTTTCTTCCCCTACTATTTACAGGACCTTTTTGCTCTTAACTTTGTCTGTCCATGATATCTTTATCATATGTCTGTAGCACCACGTATAAATGAATATCAATATAAGATTTACAATTTGAAAGATGTACAGTAGAAACGAGGAAAAAAGTCGGATGTCTCATTGTATATGATTTTAGTGCAGACAAACTTCAAAAGAAGTTTAGATTATTTTAATATATAAAATAAATCAATTATACGTGTTACAAAAATAAACTTACTTTTAAGTTTTGTATTCATCTAAGAGAGAAGTTGATTTTATGTGTTTACTAACACTAGGAAGATGGTAGTGATTATTTTGACCTATGTATTGCGGTTTAAATTTTATAGGATGTATTCATATCACTAGAATTTTCAAAATACTTTATTATCGTGGAAACAGTTTAAACATTTGCCTAATTGTTTATTGTACAGGGAGTTTATAAAAGAACTCCTTGATTTAAAGTTTTATTTGTACACAGTAAAGTTAAAATAATAGTTATTAAACCTATATACTATTAAAGAGAATCTTCTCAAGTTTTTTTTGATACCTAATAAAGTTCTATATGTGCACCATTTGTTGCCCTGGCCACGTCTAAACGATAATGTTTTTTCCCAGGTATTTAGCAGCATATCAGGTATGACGGATTCTACAGCTGCAACAATCCTCTCCCACAAATGAGCAATGTCATGGATCTTGTCGGAATAAACAATGTTTTTTACATGTCCCCAAAAAAGGAATCTAGTGGAGTCAGATCTGGGCTGCTTGGTAGCCATGCAATCGGTCCACATCTACCAATCCACCTGTCAAGGAAACACAAGTTCAATGCATCACGACATGGTTGTTATAGTGAGGTGACGCTCCGTCTTGTTAGAAGACAATCAGTCCCTTTTCTAGTTCGATATCATCTATCTGTGAGAAAACGTTTAGTTAAAGCATTTCACAATAAATATCCCCATTAATTGTCTTCTCTGCAAAGATGAAAGGTCCTACGATACAATCATGCATCAATTCACACCAAACATTGACTTTGGGAGATGTTCTATGGATTCATGCAGTGACTCAGACCTCCAAATCCTACAGTTGTGTCGGTAGACAGACCCACTTACGTGAAAAGTCACCTCATCTGAAAACAACATTTTCTAGGAAGTTGTCATTTTCTTCAATCCTGTTCAAAATGTAGACTGCTAAATCGAATCTTTTTACTTTGTTATTGGGCTTGATTTCATGCAGAAGTTCAATATTTTACCCACGTAATTTAAGTCTCTTTTGCATCACTTTGTACATGGTAGACTTAGGGTATTCCCAACTCCAAACTTCGCCTTGCTGATGACTTTTTATGGCTAGGAATACAAGATGTATGCATCCGTTTCACATTCTGTTCAGAGACTGAATGTCTACCCGGTGGCTTAATTTTTAAGACACTTCCTGTTTCTCAAAAGTGATTATACTAATGTGCAGAATAGTTTTGTTTGTAGGGCACCACCGCCATATTCACGTCGATAATTATGCTGAACTGTGATCACTGAACTCGATTGAATAAACCAAATCACACACTGAGCTTTCTGCTGTGGCGTAGCAATGACTGGTGAGTGGCGACTACCGGCCGGTGGAAGCAGTAGCACTTTTCTCCCACCATGCTTGCTCCAAGGCCACGCAATGCAATCGAATATTAGCAGAACAATCTTGACAATATACTGAACTCAAATTCAAAGTTTATTACTGGTTTCGTTTTTTAATTATGATTTTAATAAGTTCTAACCAGAAGGACATAAAGGACCATTATGATCCATAGAAAGACACTCATTGTTTCCAAAGAAAATGAAACTACACAAGAGGAAGTTGCAAAAAATTTTGCTAGTCTCAAAGTAAACAGTATCTACAAAAATTTTATGGTGCTAGATCATTTAGATATAATACATTTTTAGTATCAAAAATATCACCAGAAACAATATTAAGTTGGAGCTTTCAGAAAGAGTGAAAAACACGTGAAAATGCAGATATATTTAATGTCTACTGCCAATGTTAACACATCCGTGCTATAACATTAATTTTAGTTGGTTTTATTTTGTATAACGTTAGATTTGTGGGTCTTAGCTATTCGGTTGTAACTATATCACTTTCTAATTAAGATGGACTAAAAAATTACAAGCCGACGCACCGACCCTGGGATGGTTGCCAAGGAAAACCCAACTCACCTCTATATTCACAAAGGCCACAAAAATGTTGTAATATTCATCTGTTTGAAATAACGACCTTTGGACTAACTTGCAACTCTAACTTTCGGTTGTTTCAAGAAACTATCAGGGGGGTATAGATTAACGGATAACATCAAGATGTCACTACTTTGTTAAATTTTATTTCTAACAGAAAACCACTAATAGGAAAAAGTAGAAACCTCTTAGTGTACAAACGCATCTGGGCACCAAAGTCCCATTGACGCACACCTAACCTTGTACCTGTAAGAATAGGTTAAACATTTAAATCAAAGGGATCGCTATTTGCGTCCCTAAAAATATAAAAAAATATACCTCTGTCCTCTGCTGAGTTGGACCTGTATTTTATACCCTCTTAGTTCTGTAAATACTGTTAAATGAGGAATAGCATTTTCTAATGGGTTTAACACTTTTTTTTAGGTAAAATTTTATGACTGATAATTCTTCACTTGTGAATGCCTCGTGTCATTTAGGACAACCAGAATAAGTGTTAATACTAAAATTTATACATCTATTATAAGTGAAATATTGTCAGTACAGTTTTAATTAACATTTGAGTTTCTGAGACACCCCTAATTAACAGTTAGGCCTTTATAAAATTTTATTGACACTTTTCTATAATATCGTAGAGAGCAGATCTGGTATCTTCGATTTACATTAATACTTGAACACTTTTTTATTAATAAGGAACTTGAAGTTTATGTAATCAAATCAAATTAAATATTTATTTAATCCTTACTGATAATTTATTCAACTCTAAAATTTAATGCATTGAATCTTTAATTAAACTACTCTTAATTAAAAGGACGTTTTTATGTTCAACTAGCTTTCCAAAGTAAAATTGCCTGACTTGTACCACAAAAGAGATTTTTAATTCAACACTCACCATCTGTTTCTATGTTATGAATTTTGGCAAACCTTGACAAGACGTACAAACCAGGTAACAACAGTATCCCATTGAGGCCTCTTAGCAACGATCTTGGGCTTTAACGAGAGGGGTAGGATGGATCTTCAGACCAGTACCAGCCAAGGTCATTGAAATCCACTCCAAAAGATGTGAAGCAAGCATTTTTTGTTTTTCCAAATTGCCACCTAGATACGCCTACATATAATTGCCATCGTAGAAATTTAATACAATAAACCATATTTTGCAATTGAAGTATATTTTAGAAGTGCCCTCCAGTTGTAAGAGTTCATTACATTATTAGTTGTAAAGATTATGAATTTTATAGCTTAGATTCATTTGTTATAAATTGATATAAATTATAATGGCTTCATACATTTTCGTATAACGTTGCATAATTCTGTTTAATTTCATATAACCTCATCTAACTACGCATTGATTAACATCACCCCAGTTTTCTATGTAGTTACAATTAGGGAGGTCACAAACTTAATGCGATTCTCTAATTGCTTGCCCTAGAAGTCGAGAAAGACATTCTTCTGCTACGACAAATAAAAGCGACTAACTAGTTTTTGAACGATATATATATATAAGATTAAATATTTTACCAAAATAAAAATTTATTGAACTAAAAATGATTCTAAATCAAAGTATTCAGTTAAAAGGGGTTCTGGAAAATAAACATGCTTCACAGCCTCTCGCCAAAAAAAAAAACTTAAGGTAAAAAGAAATATACGCAAAACCAAAAAGTTTTTTTTTAAAACCTTTACCTAAATCTAGATCATTACTAAGGCTTATAAGCCTTAGAGCTAAAATTGAACTTAATACCACTTGAACCTACAATTCATTGCTGAGTAAATTGTTAGGGACGAAACTTTGGAGTAAGTGAGTAACTATGTGTATCAAACACGAAAAAGATTTTGGAGACAAAGCCGGGGAAGTCACAAATGGTTAAAATCTAAATCGGGTACAGTCGTATTCGAGGGGTCTAATACTCCAAAAACGCATCCCTATCGTAAGACATTACTTCAACAAAAAGATTATTTTATTTTATGATAATTATTGCTATACTAACTACTAAGGTTTGTAACTCACCAATCCCTACTACTATTTTATTTACTAGCATAAGAATATTTAATTTCTTATAACATACAATAGAGTAAAATCTATAGATGTATGAAATGCATAATACGGACGCACGAAATTTCATACATAGGCTAACATAGCCAACAAAAACGAACAACTTTTTATTCACATAGAGACATAAAGTTTATTTCACTAATTCAAATTCATAATTCACTCATGTTATTAACAACAAGGAGACTTTCATAAGATAGCTTCACGCATCTCAACTCGTAGTCTCACTACTAGATTTTAAAATATAAATATATAAAATCTATCGTACCATCAAAAATTTACTAATAGTCGTTTACGTATAAACAAAATGTAAACTGCACCTGCCTACATGGAAAGGAGCTTTTATACTCTGCACCAGAAGTAAAACATGTGCACAACTCAATATCGCTTAAGCGGCACGATACGAGGACACTTGGATTTTGTCATCTATATAACAAAATTGGGGTTTGACGAGCACAAGAAGCTCAAATCAAAATTTATACAAAATAAGTTTATTAAACTTGGGGTAATCACATAATTTATTAATCAATATGCAGTCAACCAAATAACACGAATTCATAAAACATCATTCTATTGCATGATTAACCAAAAAAAAAACAAGTAAGCAATACACAACCATAAAAAATACTACTCCTAACCATATAAATATCAACTAGAAAGATCGATCGCGTGGCGTGGCTTCAGATCTTTAACTTGCCAACAACCAGCATTTGAACCATCATCATTTTGTAACTCGTAGACTAACTTTGAGATATATGTTGCTTTCTATTTGTCCAAAAACTAAGTTAAAATAATCTTAGTTGAGGATACGTTATTTTTACTACTAAGGAACTTAGATAAAGTTAGATCTTTTGCATTCCTCTTACCCCAGATAAGGTGCCTATAGATCTACCTTAGATACTAACTTCCCTCCCTAAGTTTATATTGAGGCTATATTTTTCGTGTTGTGTATGATATAAATTTTTATTGCACATTTATAAATGCAACTATAACATAACAGTTAATACCAAGTTGATTCTTAACAAGCATCAGTTCATTTTAATATTATTTTCAAACTCTTTATAGGTTAGTTAGCTAAAATGCTAAGTTGTATCTTCTAATAATCAAATGCAAATGAAGTTAGGTAAGGTTAGATTTTCACCTACCTAATTTTAAGCCATTCTTAGCTAAAGTGTAAATAGAAAGCAACTTTTGTTTCAAACGGTACATAGCACAAATTTAGGCGCTAACTTTGCAGTAAATTTGTTTGACTTTGTTGGTCTTTTACACTTTGTCACCAACAGCAAACCATACTCTCTTGTTTTCAAATTATACAGTCAACTAGAGGGTCCGTACGCTAAATGTATTTTAGTACGGACACCCTTAAAAATTTTAAATAAACCACAACGATCTGTGATATATGACGGACGGTCACCGGGGATGATTTAAATATCGTCCTATGGCTCAAAACCACTGCCGTAAAATTTTCCAATAATGGGGACGTGCCGTCCAAAGACTAAAACATTTGGTGTATAACCCGTAACATCGTGTTTAGACGAGTTTATAACATATTGAATTTTTGACAGCTCAACATCCCATGTATCATGAGTGTTTACATATGAACGAATTGCCATACACAGTTCTATTGATCCATTCTACATAATTACATTGCAGCGAATATAACGCGGTGTACCAAATTTTTTGTATTTCATAATTTGAACACAATTTCTTAAGGGTATTGCTTATTAGTCGAGGACCATTATCACAAATGATGTAACGGGGTACACCATAAACAAGGAAAACGTTGTTTTTTATAAATCTACATATAGATGGAGTCTTTGCTTGAACTAAAATACATTGTTTATTCCGAGAAGATCCGTGACATTACTCATTTGAGGGGGAGGATTGTTGCAGCTGTAGCATCTGTCATGCCTGATATGCTGTTGAATACCTGGGAAGAAACTGACTATCGTTTGGATGTGGCCAGGGCAACAAATGGTGCACATATAGAACTTTGTTAGGTATCAAAAAAGACTTGAGAAGATTTTCTTTAATAGTATATAGGTTTAATAACTATTACTTTAACTTTACTGTGTACAAATAAAACTTTAAATCAAGGAGTTCTTTTATAAACTCCCTGTACAATAAACAACTAGGCAAATGTTCAAACTGTTTCCACGATAATAAAGTATTTTGAAAATTCTAGTGATATGAATGCATCCTGTAAAATTTAAACCGCAATACATAGGTTGATATAATCACTACCATTTTCCTAGTGTTAGTAAACACATAAAATCAACATCTCTATTAGATGAATACAAAACTTAAAAGTAAGTTTATTTTTGTAACACGTATAATTGATTTATTTTATATATTAAAATAATCTAAACTTCTTTTGAAGTTTGTCTGCACTAAAATCATATACAATGAGACATCCGGCTTTTTCTTCGTTTCTACTGCACATCTTTCAAATTGTAAATCTTATATTGATATTCATTTATATGCGATATCTAGTACTGCAGCATTCTTATGAAATTCTTAAAGAATATTGTTGTAATTGAGCTGTTCTCGATTAAACTTTTGATACAAAACTTACGATAAGTGATTGTTATCCAAGTACTTTATATGTAGAAGTTTAATGTAGACTGTTATTTTAGATTACAACTATGTTGCAAGTTTCGACATGGTATGATGCTTCAATTCTATGTAAAGAAAATGTAAATGAAGTGTTACTGAAGCTGCTTAATACTGTTGATGTATACTTTTTATTTTTGTACCCTTTAAGACTGACACATTGGTTTTTAGGTTGAATTACTTTTAAATTTCATCTCCTTACATGATATAACTTCCAATACATTACAAGTTATTGATGTTGCGTATTTTATAGCTGTATTCGATTCTAGTGTCCCTTTAACGAAAATTGACAGTTTGCTTGATAGTTTGTCTGAAGAACATGCAGTCGATATATGCTACAGTTTATTAAAGGTCTTGAAGAAATTCGAATATATGGAGTTTGTAGTCAATTTTTTGTCAAAGTCAAGTTTTATGTATACCACTGCTTTCAAAAATATTCAGATTGGTTTAAAGATTTTATCATGTTTCTCATCATATGAGCAAGAACAGCTTTGGTGTTTGATAAGTGACCCAATAAGTATAATAGAAATTCTTATAATGAATACAAAATTGGAAAAATTGGGTCAGGTATTGGACAAAATTAAAGGAGATCTTGAAAATTGTGAATTTGATGAAAATCTACTCTCAATTGAAAAAATTGATGAAGTTGTAAAAGCTTATGCTGAAAAAAGTCTAGAATTTCGAGTTATATTGCAACCTGATCCAAAATCAAACAAGACTTCGGAAACCAGTAAATTGTTGCAGTCTATTGATTCCATTAATTTCATTTCCAGTCGGAAATATTTTCTAATGCCTGAACAAGTTCCTGATAAATCAGAATGGATCGATAACTATGAGGTTTGTGTTGTTTTATTTTATTTATATTCAAAGATTATTTCAGGTAACTGAATGTATGTGTTGTTTGGAATCAACATTTTCTATGTTTAACAGACGCCACCATTGTCGAAGATGTGGAAGGGTCATTTGTGGTAGTTGTTCCTTAAAACGGATGCAGGTATGTTTAGTCAGTTTAAATAGTTTAGCAAAATAGCAGCATTATATTATGGTGGTAGTCCATATTTCACCTCAATTTTACCTAAGTCTGCTTAGAAAATATTTTATAACATAAAGTATTTGGTTTACTGTATTGAAATGTCAGCTTTCTGTACAAAATTACACTATTAATAATATACAGGGTGTTTGTTAATTAACGGTACACAGCAAAACTGCAGCTTCCTTGGCTAAAAGTATTGAGATTTGGCCAAACTTCCTTCCGTCCAAAAGTTGATAATAACCCAGGTACAGGATGTCAAGTTTTAATTTGCATTTCGTTTTTTCTTAATAATTCATCAATAGCATGACATAATGGCTGAAGCGAGAAATTAAAATTCGTTTTTAGTTTACATGCCACTTTTAGAGGGCATCACTTATGGTACATTAAATATCTTTAAATGACTTAACTTTTTTATGTCATGGTGTTTTAGCCTAAATGTTAAAGATTTTGTATTAGGTACGAAATATCCAGGCACAACGAGTTTTCTAATGACGAGATGAGGGATATGATATGCGTATATGCATAGAAAAAATTTAATGGACCTAGGACCCATCGAAGATATTTGGAGATGCATTTACAACGGAGACCACCAGATTCAAAGATTTTCAAGAATCTCTATGACCGACTGGGAGAAATAGGCTCTTTTCGTCCCAAACGAGATTCTGCAGGACACCTTAAGACTATAACTACTGATCAGGAAAAAGAAATTTTTATCTGCTTATCCAAAAATGTTGAATTAAGCATAAGACGCCTTGCTGCAAAAACTAGTGTAAACAAGTCCACCGTTTGCAAAATTATTCATGAAGAGGGACTGCATCCATGTCACTTCATACCAGTACAGAACTTACTGCCAGCTGATTTATCAGCTAGACTGGCATTTGTTCATTTCTGGTGTATCTAGCAAAATGTCACCCAGTTTTTTTAAACAAAATTTACGTATGAAAAAACGTTTACACATAGAGGTGTGTTTCAACTTTAGGAATAACCATGTGTGGGATTTAGCAAATCCACATTTATTAACTGAACATCATTTCCAACATGAATTAAAATTAACGTTTGGTGTGGCATTATCGATAATCATGTATTGGGCCCTTTCAGATTACCTCGCTCGTGTATAGAGAAGCAGTGAATACTCGAGATAGCATAAAATTGCAATTGCTGTGAACCGGTTTCGAGACTATCACTTATTATTTCAAATAAGACGATTGTTCAGCAAATGCGTTGTTTGGATTCCACTGCCTATCCAGCAATGAGGAAATTGAATATTTAGGTAGTCTCTGACCAGTCTAGAAATGTGTGCCGGAGCTCCATCCTGTTCTAAAGAATGGTCATCAAAATATTCGGGTAACCGAGTTTGCACAAAATTAAGGTGTATTTCGACTTTTAAATTAGGAGGAAATTCTAAAGGACCCAATACATGATTATCAATAATGTCTCACCAGGCGTTTTAAATTCATGTTGGAAATGACGTTCGGTTACTAAATGCAGATGAAAACACCTCTACGTGTAAACGTTGCTTTATTTGTAAATAATATTTTGTTTAGAAACGGGTTGGCATTCAACACCATTCTAGCTGATAAATCAGCCGGCAGTAGGTTTTATACTGGCGTGAAGCGAAATGAATACAGTCCCTCCTCTTCATGAAGAATTTTGCAAACAGCGGACTTGTCTAGACCAGTTCTCGCAGTAAGGTGTCTTGTGCTTAATTCAGCATTTTCAGCTACATGGATAAGAATTTCTTCTTCCTGATAAGTAGTTATAGTCTTACGGCATCCTGTAGAATTCTGTTTGGGACGAAAAGAGCCTGTTTTTTCAGTTGGTCATACAGATTCTTGAAAATCTTACTATCTCTATCCTGGATGCATTTCCAAATATCTTCTGTAGGTCCTTCGTCCATTAAATTTTTCGTATGTGTTTACACATACCATATCCCTCATCTTTTCGTTAGAAAGCTCGTTGTGTCTGGGCATTTCCTACTTATTAAAAATCTTTCAAAGACTATGTAAAACACGCAAAATATCAACAAACCCTTGCAAAGTTTGACATTAACTAAATATGTGGCGTTTGTTGTTGCATCTGATTTAGCCACAGCCTACTTAAAAAAATTTCTTACGAGAATTGAAAAGGTGTACTGAATAATTGGCAGGGAGATATCTGGAAAACGGTCACTTGGCGAGAAATTTATATCGTATACCTTTTTTGAGTAAAAAATGGAAAATACATAATCTTTAACATTTAGACTAATACACTGTGACACAAAAAAGTTAGATTATTTTAAAGATATTTAATGTACCGTAAGTAGCGCCCTTTACAAGTGGCATCGAAACTATGAACGAATTTGAATTATACGCCTCATAATCCGCCAAATGCCATTATGTAACCCTGTTAATGAATTTTAAGAAAAAACAAAATGCAAATTAAAACTTTGACATCCTATATTTTGGTTAATAACAATTTTTGGACTGAGGGAACTTTTGGCCAATCTCAATACTTTTGTCCAAGGAATCTGCAGGTTTGCTGTGTACCATTTAACAGAAACCCCACTATACATGCATACAATAGTTACTTCAGGGAATTGCAAATTAATTACTGCCATTGCTAGTTTGAGCTTGGAAACATACACTGTAGTGGATTTAACGAATAGATCAGTAAGTGCTACTCCCATAAATGACCGCCAAGTTTAAATATAAATTTTGTATTGGTTAGTCGGTTCACATGACCTCTCTAAATTTTGTATTGCTAACATACAAATGTCAATTAGCTTTTCGCACGTATTTGTTGCTACTGCAATGTGTTAACTTGTTCGTTGTGAATCAAGCTTGTGCTCAGTTTGGACTGTGCAACTAGAGCTCATCCGATTATTTTAATTACTAGATCTGTTCGTTAAATGCATGCACTATAGTCTTGTTTTTGATATGATGAAAAATACTTATTTATTATCGCAATTTTGTGCAAGACGATTGGAATAATATCTCTATGTTTGTTTGTTTGGCTTATAGATATTTTTTGACATGGATAGACTTTTATAGCATACCCATAATGCTCTTGATAGGTCAGTTATACAACTAAACAGCCTTACTGAAAGTGGTACATTTACACTGATTTTGTAGACAGTTTTTGTACTTATGTATTATAGAGGTTCAAAAATTGTTAGAATTAATAATACGAGTCCATGCTGAAAAGTAATGCACACTCTGGCTAACTCATGAACAGAACAGTGTTTGAGGTTCTCATATTAGCAATTTATAGTTTCATTCCTCCTCTTCACGTGGCACGAGTTCTTATCAATTTGGATGAACAGTTCTTTATCAGTACTCATTATCATTGCATTACATATGTCTGATATGTTCATGAATTTAAAACAGCATGTAGTGATCGAATTTTTAACCACAGAATGTATCAAAGCGATATTTAAGATGTGTAAAGAGTGTTTACGGCGATACCACAGTTGATACAACTACCTTGAGCAAATAGTCTACCAGAAGTTGAATACTTCTAATAAGCATTGCAATGGTAGACTAGTTTCAGCCACTGAGAAGGAATATCTCTTTCTTGTTGATGGTTGATTTAATGTGATTGTCATATCATTTAAACTGCAATTGTAGTAAATATTCAGTAGTTGGGTTACAGAGAAATTTGTTCTCTATTGTACATACTATTGTGGACATCTTTTTACTAAGCCTAAGATCGACAACGTTTTGAAAAGTGAGTCTTGCCAAAAAGTGCTGTGAGGCTATTATCAGGAGATTTTCTGAGTCAATGAGGACTGCAGTTAAGTAGGGATGGGAAATAATAGCCAATGTAAATTAACAAACTGCAGGAGGGAATGTGGATAATTAAAGTCAGGTCTGCAGAGACTTGAGTGGGTGGATGGATCTATGGATGATTAATTTATGAAAATGCAGGCGCTACCTAACCTGGAAAGAAAATAAAGAAAGGCGTTAGGTCCCCTGAAAACAATGGAAAAAATCACACTAAAATTATTTAGCATTTACAAGCAAATAGAAATATAAGATATTTCAAGATTTTATTGGTACACAATTCTTCATAAAACTTTAACTCAAACTAATTAATTATTGCACCCTTATAAACCTGCTGGTCAGATTGAAAAGCTGTTGTTCCCAATCCATACACTTTTTGGCAAAGTTTTATTTGTAATTAATTTTCATTTGCTAGAAAGGTCACTGAAACTCGTTGCAAAGCAGAAAATAAATGAACAACCAGTGTTATATACACACCAAATATTTAATTGCTTCCAATAATAACAATTATAAACATGTAAGGAAACGAGCACCTGCCTTATAATCAGAGCTGTTGTATCGTAATATTAATTTGTATTATGATAAATGAATGTGTCCACACAACGATTAATTTGTTCATCTAAGATATTTGTTATCAGCATTAAAAATTGCAAATAACTCGTCTGCACAACAACAGACCACAATATTCAGTTTTTTAAAACAATTGACTGCATTTAAAGATTGAAACATTTTATGTTAATTTGAAATACATCTTCACTCAGAAAGACTTGTAATGCAGGTCTTTATAGAGGAAAAGTGACCTCATCGGTTAGTGGGGTAGGTCAACGGTTTCCATGGACACTATCACTTAAAAATCATGAACAAAATAAAGCTAGGGATAGCGTACGAATTATTGTAAATCCAAAAATCATAAATGAATTCTCAACACTCCGCCTTGAAGACCATGACTTCAAAATAAAAAACGTAACCATCGTGTGAAAACTATCAACTTGAAAAACCATTTAGTTTAATTGCAGAAATAGACAGATCTTGACAACAGGTCTGGTCAATATACAGGATGTTTTATTAACAGTGGGACAATGGTTAACTGAAGGTACTATGCAACAAATAATACCCACTCTGCCAAACTTTTCTTAATCGAATGTTGATGGTTTAAGAAGTACAGAGTTTAGAAGGTTATAATTTTATTTCAATTTTTTGACATTTTCTGAAAATTTTTGGGCAATTGACTTGAAAATTGGCATCTTTTTGTTTTTGGGTACATAGAAAAAGAATATGATACTTATTTTTGACTTTGGTCATAGAGGGCGTTACTTAGAACCTTTTTTTATGATTAATTTGCCATAACTTTTTACCTCTACATCTAACGTACAATCGACTTCGAAATCTGAGAGCAATCCGTTTTACATTAAAAAAACTTATTCTTGTCTCTCTTTGATATTCCAATCTGTTTTCAAGAAAAAACCGTTTAATTCAAATTATGTTTTAATTCTTATTACTGGAATGTCATGCCAAAAATAATAATAATATTTTGGTAGGCTTATTTTTTTATCTGAAAGTCATCATTATGATGTCGTAGTTTTTATTTAATGAGTCAATGAATGTATTTAAAGTATCAACTTTTGACCTTCTGCTTGAAATTTGTTCTACTGAAATATTTAAAAAATGCCGCGTCATAGTGGCTTTACCAATAGTTGTTACGTGCCATTGCACTTAAACAGTGTTTTTAGGTTAAGTTTTTATGTATGGAAGTTTCGCGGCATAAATTCAAATACGCGGTGCGCGGGAATTTTAAATGGACTAGGCGGTACTTCTGTACGTCAGAGTAGTGCATTTGCGCAGTGTGCTTATCCCTAGAGGGGTAGAGCAATACTAGACAAAGAGTGGGGAGAAGTGTTTCCGTGACGCTCTAAATCGTGGCTGTTTTCCTTTGATCTTCAAGTGAAGTAGTCGTGCCGGGTACCGTATCTTATCTTATGATGTAGATTCCCTTGTCTTGCTTATCTTTGTTTGTCTTTCCCTAATTAACCTATTCCTGTCGTTCCACTACATTTAGGAAACCGATATGACCCTGGAGCATCCCACGACCAGAGACGACCTGATGTCCATGCTCAGCTAACACCACCGGAGCCCGGAGCAATACCTTCATTATCGACCCGGAAGGATGATAGGCGTACCTGGGAAAATCCGGATATCTTATGTGAGTAATTTGTTTGTTAAAATTATTCGATTCTATCTTTCACTGTTTAATTTTTATATTTCTGATTATTGCGTAATATACCTTTTGTATCGGTGACGTCATGGTGAATGGCCGCGCCCAAGTCTGTAAAAGGTTTGCGCTTTCCTCCGCTAGAGGCGTCACTCGCTCTTCTTATTGCGCTTGCGCGATGTATCTTATGAACTTTGGTAACTGTATTACCGGCTTTTGGGAACTATCTATCACCATATAAATGTTTCACCATCTAAAGTGTAATACTTTGTTAACTGTTTTACCGACCATATAAACTATCACCAGGTAGTGGAGTAAGAATGGCGCCTTTAATTGTGTGAGGTTATGAACTTTGGGGTCTTTTATCCTTTGTTTTTAGGTTAGAATAATTTCCTTTATAAAGATATAATGTATTAACAGCTTTCTCACTTAAGGAACCCTACTTTTATTCATGTAAGTATATAAAATAAGCATTTACCTTGATTAGATACCTTTAAAACACAGTTTATTACAAAATTATCTATTAAAATATAACTTTTGTTTGTTTTCTTAACCTTAAAAGCCCGTTTTTTGAAGCTTAAATGCACTGTCTTGTATGTTACATTTTAAAAAATGCCTTAGGGATTTACCTACTTAATAACAAAATTGTTTGCCTAAAATTAGATTTCCTGTTTACCTAAGTTTTTAGTGTCTTTTAAAGCGTTATTTTGACCTAACCCTGTATGGTTTAAACAGTATAACCTATAAATGCGTTTTATAAAGGTTCTTTCCTTATATATAGTAACGAAATTACCTATCCCATATTTTTACCTTTCAAAATGTTGTAATAAACTGCATTTCTTTATATCTGTGCCTTTGAATATTAAAATAAAGAAATTTCCGTTAACGTTTATTATTTAAACTCATTTACGATACTTGTTGATAACTTCTCTAATATTGAAAGAACATTCCAATAATTTGGAATACCTTTGTATAGGTATCGTGGAATTTTTCTTTCATGTAGCGAGTTTGATTTTGTCTGATTGCATATTTTTTTTAGTTATTGAAATCTCAACGTACCTTAACATCTGTAAGCGAGATTTACTGTCGAATTTGGTCGCTCAGCGTTATGTAAGTCTAGACGAGGATTCGGTTGGTAAGTTGTCGTTTACAATTTGTAAATCATTTTTTAATAATGATGTTGAAATTTTTCCTTATTGGGTTGGGTAGAACTCTAATGAGAACTTCCCATCCCAGTAAAAATATGCTTTATATCTTTTTGTTTTTCAACAATTTTATTAGTGAATCGAGTTTTAATTACTATTATCTCCTCACATATCGATTTATACTTCATTAAATGCCTTAAAATTGTCTTTAAAATCGTTTAACTTTACGTATATCTAAGAGCTTGTCACGTTTACTTCCTTGACAATGTACCTAATGTTCTTAGCTCTCACTTGGCTTAATAACTTGAAACAGCCCGCAGGTCGTTTCGCAAGATGGAACTTGCGTATATCTCAATTCACTTTTGACGTTAGGCATAGGCCTGACAAATTAAATATCGTACCTGATGCCTTATCTCGTGATGTTGTTTCTCTTAACCTTCCAAATTTAATTCTTGATACCTGGTACCTTAATATGATTAAACCCTCACGATTTACCGAATATTTTTCTGTTCTCACAATCAATTAGTTAACTTTAATTACTTATTCCCTCTCTCGTACAGTATATAACCTCCTACACGTTTAACTTTACTTCCCTTAAATTAGCTATCTTTTTCTTTTGGTTGACTTTCCCTTGACCATACCGTTAGTTATATATCACTTCATCCTCTACACCCCCAAATATAACTCTGTCGTTTCATTTAATTAACCCTTGAACTTTTCCTACTACATATTGTTCGGTCTTTAGTATTTCTCTTATATGGTTTAATTGTGTGGTAATTGTCGTAACTTTGGTTGTAATAACTCATTGAATTTTTATGATTGGTTTTAGCTGATGTTGAGTGGATGATTTTTTTCTTTGGGCCAGCATAGGAGTCATGACCTATGCCATTGTAAGAAATAGTTCATATTCGCAGTTGCAAAAACTAGGACTACCTATTCCGTGTGTTTTTCTTCTGAATTATTGCAGTCGCCTACATTATACTACATCATTATTTCTTTCTTTTTCTATTAAATCTACATAACTTATAAACTTTTTTTTTTCATTGTTTTTTATTGAACTTTGTGGTGAGACGCTATTGCTTCTTATTGTTATCTAATTAAATTCTCGGTCGTTTTAGCATATTGGAACAGTGTACCTGTATTTAACTGCTTATAAATGGGCATTTTTGTGTGTTTAGGGTGCTACCGTTTTGAGAAACTACCTTAAAACAGTTTGTTTTGTGTGTTTCTATCTGTAATGATACCTTTAAGTTGTCGTGTCTACCTTTGTCTGATTTTCTTATCGTAGTCGAAGCACTCGTTAGGAAAATGATCGTACTAGTTCTCTTAGGAGTATAGTGAATTTTAAAAATGTGTATACCTTATCTTGTCGGATTAATATCGCAGGTGGTCCTTCAGACTGCGCTGTGTTTAATAGGGACAACTCTCTACCTTCTCTCGGACGCTTGTCCAAAAACTATACTTTTTTCTTAACCCGCTATCTCCGCTATGCCTTATTCTTCTTTCGGTGGACCCGTTCTTGTCCCGGACCACCCGTCTGCCACATAAGAATGATGTTGCCTCATTCCGAGCTACTGACCACACTGGTTGGTTGAGTAGCGCTTTGCTATCCACCTTTCCCTCTGTCGCTTTTGCTCAATGCGAGCCCTTCCTCTACTTTCTTCTACCTGGAAGTGTCTCTTATGCACTCCAAAAAACCAACCTCCTTCTTTTTTACCGTTCCTGTTTCTACTGCCTTTTCATTTCTGTTAGTCACCGTGTGGTTGCGCGGGAGGTTTTCACAGACACCTGGACCATGTCTCTGCGAATCTTTCGTGGGGTCATGCGGTGCCGCTGTCAGTGCATGGGCACTGGCAGTGAAGGTGTGTATGAGTGTGTGAATGTGTGAGTGAATGAGTATATATGTCGTTATATACCATGTGGATATCGGGTGATAGTATCACCGATATCGATTATCGCCGGGTGCAGGAATGCACCCAAATGTCTTTGCCGGTCTCTCGTGCCGTTTATTGCAAACGGATCTGCTTCACAGGTTTCTCTTTTTAGAGGGCACGAGTCAATCCCATTTAAACGGCTCTACTGGAGCCACTCTATTGTTGTTATTCATTGTCTTGGGTAATAACCAGGCCAATATCTTTGTCTTCTTTATTATCTTTGACAATACCCTTAGTTTTAATATCGTTATCTTACTGATTACCTCTAATAATAACTTTAGTTTAGTCTCGTTATCTTACTGACTACCGTTAGTAATAATTTTGGTTTAATTTCTTGTTATCTTACCGACTACCGTTAGGAATGACTTCGAGTTATTTCGCGTTATCTTACCGGTTATCTTTAATAATAACCTTTGTTTGAATTCATGTTACTTTACCTACTATCTCTTATAATCACTTTAGCTTAATATCGTGTTATCTTATCGAGTATCTCAAATAATAACTAAAGCTTAATACCGTTATCTTATTCATTACCTTTGAGGATAACAACTTAAGCTTAATATCATTATTTTATCTATTATCTTTAACATCAATTTGAGATCTTGTTTTATCTTTTTATCGTCCTAACGTGTGGTATATATGACCAGACGTGGGAATTATTTTTTTTCTGAAATTTAAGTGAAAAAGCTAACCCGATTTAGAAATGTAATTTGTTAGGTTAGCATATAAGAATTTAGTAGGTGGTACTTTTGGTAAATTTGTTGATTCACAACTATGTCATGGACAAGTTTTAAATGTGCATCGTTGGAAAACCAAAGTATCAGTAACAAAATTTGCTAGAGTGCAGAGTGACGCACTCCATGAACATTTTTAAATTTGGGCACTTCTTGCCAAAAAGAAGAATAGTTTGATGCAACACTCATGTGTGTTTGCACATAAGAACTTTAATGTTAGTTTTAGTTTAGATAGGTTTAGATAGTTTAGGCGACTTGTCGCATCCGTGTTAGTTTAAGTAGTGTTTCATGCTCCCCGACAAATTTGTGCTGTCGATAATTAGTGTAGTCAAAGACTATCGGGCTACCTATTCCGTTTCCTGGTACTTCGGTAGACGTGTTATCGGTCGAAAAAACCAGGTGGCGCCTTATATAAACATTTTGTAGGTTTTAAGTTAGGGTTTATATAGGGTAGTTAGGATTTAGATTTTAAGCTGTTACTGTGCTAACAGACTTTTTCTTTTTTTAAGTTTTTTCTTTTGTGGCTTTGTCGCGATTGTTACGTGCCATTGCACTAAACAGTGTTTTTAGGTTAAGTTTTTATGTACGGAAGTTTCGCGGCATAAATTCAAATACGCGGTGCGCGGGAATTTTAAATGGACTAGGCGGTACTTCCGTACGTCAGAGTAGTGCATTTGCGCAGTGTGCTTATCCCTAGAGGGGTAGAGCAATACTAGACAAAGAGTGGGGAGAAGTGTTTCCGTGACGCTCTAAATCGTGGCTGTTTTCCTTTGATCTTCAAGTGAAGTAGTCGTGCCGAGTACCGTATCTTATCTTATGATGTAGATTCCCTTGTCTTGCTTATCTTTGTTTGTCTTTCCTTAATTAACCTATTCCTGTCGTTCCACTACATTTAGGAAACCGATATGACCCTGGAGCAGCCCACGACCAGAGACGACCTGATGTCCATGCTCAGCTAACACCACCGGAGCCCGGAGCAATACCTTCATTATCGACCCGGAAGGATGATAGGCGTACCTGGGAAAAGCCGGATATTTTATGTGAGTAATTTGTTTGTTAAAATTATTCGATTCTATCTTTCACTGTTTAATTTTTATATTTCTGATTATTGCGTAATATACCTTTTGTATCGGTGACGTCATGGTGGATGGCCGCGCCCAAATCTGTAAAAGGTTTGCGCTTTCCTCCGCTAGAGGCGTCATTCGCTCTTCTTATTGCGCTTACGCGATGTATCTTATGAACTTTGGTAACTGTATTACCGGCTTTTGGGAACTATCTATCACCATATAAATGTTTCACCATCTAAAGTGTAATACTTTGTTAACTGTTTTACCGACCATATAAACTATCACCAGGTAGTGGAGTAACATAGTGAGATGAGGAATATGGTGTGTGTTTTTGCACAAACAAATTTTAATGACCGCGCTGTGACCCGAAGATATATCCAGTTATACCACCAAAGAAGATAACCACAATATAAACTGTACAGTCCATCACCATTATTTCGGAGCTCTTAGGTGTTCAAGAAAATTCACTGTCACTACCAATCCACCGAGAGAAATGTACAGGGGCTCCATCGTGCATAAACCTTACATGTGATTTTCCAATGCTCCACCCAAAGGTACTACATTGGCCAGGAAGCGAGTTTTTTTTACCTGGAAAATTTGAAATTTTGCCGAACCCTTGCTGTTCCAAGCAAGGTAGGGATCTTTAACGTGCGTGACAACACTCACACACGGGACCTCCATTTTACCTCTCATCCGAACGAGGGTGTATTTTTGTGAAAAATGCTCGCCTAAAATTTTTCAAGCGGACCGTGTCGGGATTCGAACCCGGGACCTTGGGCGTAATAGTCACACACATACCACTACGCCACGGAGCCGCTCCGTGCATAAACCACCTATGTGCCCTCAAATTAAGCGGTACTTCTCATCATTTAAATTTTCTTGAAGAACAGTGTGCTGTTTAGAGAGGGAGGCAGTTGGAAAGACCCAATAATAAAATTTGGTATAATACCACATCAAACATTGATCTTAAATTCGTGTTGAAAATGTCTTTCTTTTACAGTATGTGATCTTGTGGCAACAAATTCTGAACTGAAGTGGCATTCCAGTAATTAGGATTAAAACATAATTTGAATTAAACGATTTTTCCTTATAAACAGATTGGAATATCAAAGAGAGACACGAATACTTTTTTATGCAAGAAGGGTTGCTCTTTCAGATTTTGAAGTTGGTTGTACGCTAGATGTAGAGGGTAACAGTTATGACTAATTAATCATTAAAAAGGTTCTAAGTAACGCCCTCTATGACCAAAGTCAAAAATATTATCATATTCTTTTTCTCTGTATCCAAAATTATAAAGATGCCAATTCTTAAGTCGATAACTCTAAAATTTGCAGAATGATGACAAAAAAATTGAAATAAAATTATAACCTTCTGTTAACCATTGTCCTATTGTTAATAGAACACCCTGTAGAATCAGAAGTTTAAGTTTTACTATGTTACATTCCAAATTTGGAGATGTACACTTTTAAATTTGTGAGTAAATTACCGCCATTATTTTAAATTTTCCGCCATCCCGGACACTTGCGTCGGCGCAAAAGAATGAGCAGGCGCGGAGGGAGTGGGCAAGTGCACGGTGTGACACGACATTATTAGCCACGAGACGTCGAACGGTAACGTTTACCTGTGTCGTGTTTTTTGTTTTTTCTCTTTTTTAGGATGTAGGTTCCTCCTTATCTTGCCTTATCGTTCCTTACCTGGTTGCTCCTACCGTACCGCTACGAACGACGAAAGAGGAAGACGAATAAATTTGGATTCAACAATGGCGTGACGCAACCCACCCTAAAACAACAACAAGGAGATGCCCTGAGATTAACGGCAAGGCGCGTTTTAAGTGAGTACTTTGCTTTACCTTTGTGTAAAAATAAGAATTGTATCATTGTAAACGTGTTTGGTATTTGATACAATTTGCCACGTAATTATGTCATAATATTAACTATTGTGCAATATTGTGAAACATGGACCGTATCAGTGTTGCCAAACGTAACAGTGGCGCTGAATACGTACGCGGGAAAATGTAACAACTATTCTGATTTTGTCAGACCGTGACATGACTTCGAACACTCTGGCATATGGCCATTTCAAAGGTAGTACGTCGCCCTTTTTCAAAAGCATTAAATCATTTGCCTGGATTTTTGGAAGGAGCTAACAATTTTGGTCTATTTTACAATCTCTTTAAATATTCCACAGACCATCGATTCCAAAAACTTTGCTAAATTTTGGAACAGTATTGCCAGAAGGAAAGCATATTTTCTGGCAATTGTGTTGCATTTCTTTCAGGATATGATTAATCTTGTACTTATAAGGATCCTGAACAAATGGATCAGTATACCTTGGACATATTGGATGCAAATTTAAAATTGCCTCGATTTGGCATAAAACTGTACTAAATTCTTCAAAGGTCTTTTTTTGCTTTTGCTAGGATGCAGCAGAGGTTAAATTTGGTGGTTTTTATGACAGCTTTCCACAATCTGCCCAATAAGGACTGTGGAAGAGTATACTTCCACTCTATATGAGTTTCAAAAGCAACTGTGGTTATATTGTTGATATGTTCAGGATTTTGGAAGAAATCGTGCAATTATTTTAACTGATTGCATGATCCAAAGAAGTTTGTAGCATTATTGCTATAAATTAATGCTGGGTTTTCTCTTTGCAATGAAGCGCTTCAGTGTAAGCATGAATGATTCTGTTGAAAAGGATGTAACAGGATCTATATGTACCGTCTTGGTAGCCATACATACAAAAACTGCTTTGTAGCTCTTTGTTACTGGGGTCTTCCGAAGTCTGAAAGACTAATCAAAATGGGACCTCCAAAGTTAACCCTCACTCATGCAAAAAGCTCGACCATTTAGGAATGAATCTAGACAAAGTAGATTTTTATATTTAATTTCTTTGCCCCTTTGCAAATCGGAAATATCCTTGGAAAAATGCATACGTTGCATCTGTTTTAAAATTATATCTAGTGCAGCATTGTTTTCTGCTACTGTTAGCGAATCAATAATTTTGTTTGACGTATTTCTAATATCGAAAATAAATCCTTTGATCAGAAATACCTTCTAACAACATTTCAGGTTTAGAATTCAATAAATCTAACACAAGACTTGAAAGAAACGATGACCTTGCCACCATAGCTTGAACCTTATTAAATTTGGAGCGAACACGCTACTTGATGGGGTTGGCAGGATTTTTAATTGAACTTATGTAATTTCACTGCCAATGCGAAAACCTGCTGAATTTGGACTACCCGCTTTGCCACGTACGTAGACCAGAGTGAAGACTGCACCTGAATTCAACACGAGGCAATTTGAGAATCATTCCACAAGTAGACAGATGAAAGGGACAATTTATTTTGAAATATTTCAGTATTTTTTGAGTTATTGTTGCTAATAGGGCTGTGACTCACATTTCTAAACATGTCAGAGTAACTGTTTTTACCAGAGCGGCCCATGTCTTTGAGATATCTAAATTACAAAAAACAGAATTGTCGGAACAGGCAGTTTGAACATAAATGCAGGCAGCAAATGCCTTGATACTAGTATCTGCAAATTCATGCAGTTGAATATTGACGATATCTTATTTGGAATTAAAGCACATGGAACTCTTAATACAATGAATTTATAAATTGGCACCTAATCGTCCGTTCTAGTTAAATTTATCTACCCACGGTTTCTCCTAAGAATTTTCTCAGTGACTACAACAGGTCCAATTATTCCTAATGCATCAAAACTTTTTGCAATCATAGAAAATACCCTTTCTTTGGGCACGGACTCTTGATTAGAAAACTGAGGAACAAAATTGAGAATGTATCAGTAATATTATTCCAACACAATCCCAATACTTTATTTGAAGTATTTTTGAACAAAAAATCATAATCTATTGGTTTTTATTTTCACAGCGCCTTTCACCGAACTGTGAGGAATTTGAATTCAATTTATGAAGCTGAAATCAAGCAGAACCAAGAACAACTGTTAATTGTGTATTTAAAATTTTTAAATCATCAACTGCTTGACAACCATACAAAATGTCGTCCATAAAGGTTTGAAGAGGTACTGCATCTGCAGCCATTGAAAATGAATTTCAGAAGTTTTTGCCAACTGCTATAAGCAACGGGTCAAGGAACAGTGCACAATAGTGCCATAAGAAACTGTTATAAGTTTGGTGCATTGTAAAGAATCTGTTAGCAACTGCTTCCAAAGAATATTTTGAAGAACATTGTGATCTGGATTTGTTCTAATCTGCTGATACATTTTCTTGATATCTGCAATAACAACATATGGGTATTGATGAAACCTACACAACATATCATACAAGTTTTACTGAACCTGGTAACCTGTAAGTGTAATATCATTTAAAGACAGCCCGCTAAAACTTTTACTAGAAGCATCGTACACAACGCAATGTTTTGTTGTTTTGTGATCTTCTTTGAGTACACAATGATGTGGATGTTGGATATTTTCTGCAGGAAAAGTAATGTACTTTGCATGACTAAATGCATAGTCCTCAATCAAAGCCTTATAATGTTGAAAAGTTCAAAATTTAAGTGTAATTGTTTCTCTACAGCATGGAATCGCCATTTTGCAGTTTGGAAGGAATCCCCTAACTTTACTTTTGGTTGATGTTTTTAGTTAAAGGTTTTCTTGAAATCAACTATTTTGTAGATTTGAAGGAAATTTTTCTCTACAAGTTCTGTATCTGAACTTAGAGGGATATTAAAATTTGGATAAGCCAATTGGCAGTTTGTAGGAATATTGAAAAACTCAACGTTAATTGGCATTTTAGGAATTTTGTAAGTAATGAAGGGTTGAATACTAAACCTAATTTTTTGTTTGTATTGTTTAAATTTGAATGAACTACAATGTCTGCCATACCTTTTATTTGGAATGGCGTTTTGGATTCCAGCATCCTGTAGCTGATTTAATTTTCTGTAATGAAGGAAATTTGACTGCCTCCATAAAGAAGGTAACTCTGTGGCTCGGTATGCCTGTAACTAGTCAGCCCAAAGTCTCAGGTTCTAATCGCGACACGGTCTACTTGAAAAATGTTAGGCGATCATTTTTCACAAAAGGTGCCCTTGTTCGAATGAGAGATAAAATGTAGGTTCCTGGTGTGTGTAGTTACACACGTTCAAGATTCCTACCTTGCTTGAAACTGCAAGGATTCGGCCAAATAAAAAATTTCCAGATAGAAGAAAACTCGCTTTCTGGCCAATGTAGCATTTTCGGGTGGAGCATTGGAAAATATAGTGCTTCCATCAAGGACTGCCCACGCCTGAAGTGGAGATCCAGCATTGAAGTATAAGGTAACTACAGCAGTAGCTAACATAACCTTTGTTTTCAGAATGCGTTTAAAGAGATGGTTGATATTCAAAATTTAGTAGAAGTCAATAATAAATGTACCCGCCATTTACATAAAACATTGTAACTTTTTGATGATGCAAAAACCATTTGTGTATTTTGTTACACTTGCTCAATTGTTGCCAATTGTAACTTTAGTTTAACGTTACCTAGATCAAAATATAACAGACAAAATATACATAAACAAGGACAAATAGATTTCACCGAGCAGCGGAAACTAATAGGAATGTTTGCCGTAACTAGACTGGTGGAGAAGGAAGTAGTTCTCACAAAAACCAACCCTAGAGAATAATAATAAGCACCACCCAATTGAAATAATCTGAATCTCCGCGAACCCAATTGGGATGTTCTCTCGTCGAAATGATATTCAAATTTTCTACACTTAAATAATACCTTAATCACATACATTTCCACAGAACAAACCAAAATAAATATTAAGTACAAATAACACTGTTTACTAATTTTGTTTGTAACATAGAGGATCAATACATAATGTACCAGAAGTTCATGCAAATTATGGCTATTATTCTACATAGGTAGAACTTAATGAAACAGATAATGTAATAACGTGCTGTATGTAATGGGGATATTGGTGCACCGATATCAGTTACAAATATTCACTTTTAGTATAATAAATTTTGTGGTTGTGCATCTATATTGTATGAAGAGCTCGTGTACTAAATTATCATGCAATGAATTATAACTAAACTTATAACGTAAAACATGCATAACGATACCCCTCAGCAGCGATGACATAAACAACAGTATCCCTCTAAGTTGTACGACCTTGACAATGGTATAACTAAAAAGCCCGTGCAACGGACAATGAACTTAGTTGTAAATATAATATCAATCTGCTGATGGTCAATATGGACAGAAACAGACGTTACCTTTACTTCGATATATAAATCCTGCTACGTACTTCGACGTAATGGGAAGGACCATGAGAGAATGACCGGGCTCAATCGGCGAGTAGGCGGGGGTTTTACACATATAAAGATAAAATAAAAAAAGGAAGGCCTGAACATAAAACAAAAAGAAATTAAAAGTGCTCATTAAAACTAATAATTATTATAAATGGCATTTCAGAGAGACATAAAGGCATAGTGTAACCAAAAACAAAAAAAATCATTAACCACAAAGTACGTATATCAGGAAAACCAAAAAAAATCACTTTTAAAATGGCGAGTTGCGGTCATTACGATATCTTAATTAACAAAAATTTACAACTCCAAAAACAACAGCTCTAAATCACCATTGTAAGCCTAAAATTAAATATATCAAAATTGTTACAACAAAAAAAAGGAGGAAATCAGTAAATAATATAGTATTAATAATAAATAATACATAAAAATTGCCATCAAACCAAGAAAATCAGTAAATAATATAGTATTAATAATTACTATCATCTCACATAAGGATAATCATTTTACCACTACAAAATTTAGTAAGCAATAGAACCTTATAAATATGCTGTTTCGCGAATTACATAGGGCCCATCAAAGAAAATAATGAATAAGCACTCATCAGCGCGTCCACGGTGTAGGATTGATTACACCCTCCCTCATGACAGGGCGGGACAGATGAACCTGGGACCACACAGTTTGGGTATCCTTTCTACCAAAAAAGCGGCAATCGCTTCGTCAAGCAGGGCCAAGGTAATAGATAGTCATATCCACTGGAAGAAGCACACAACGGTGTGCACGAAATTCCTTAGATAACGAAAATGACAATTACTTTGAGTCGTATGTAGAAAGAATGAAAATGAATTCGTTTGATAGCACGAATTAACATCAATCCTGCCGTTATCAAACTTGAAACAACCTTAACACATAAGTACGATCCATTATTTCGACGAGTCTTTATGATTGGGTATTATAAGAAGTAATTATACGCTATAGTAATGTGTATAAAGCCAACGGATACCTCAAACAAGGTACCGACTATTTAAATTATAGAGGAAATTTTCTAATTCGCAGCAAATGGATTTAAATGAAATTATAATAAAGTGTACTTATTGTAGGAAAGTAAACTATACAGGATGGTGTTTGAGAATTGGAAGCGGAATCTATGTGAATGAGTAATGACATAAAAGGGCGTAGGGTTTAATACACCATCGGAAGGTGAACATAACAATTCTCTTAAAAGAATTATTGAGCCATCATAAAATATAATACAATTATCGATATTCAACACCACAAAGATTGCTTAAAAAATTCCTGGAGTTACATACCCCAAAAATGGCAGACGGCTAAACCGCATCAAGCAACAACCAGAGTCAAAGCAGACCGAATGTCAGAAACGAAAGGTTAGACTTGAACTGATAATGCGCTCGTGATAACCAATAGAAATTAATAAAATAAATATTCAAATTAACCAATAATGTTACTACTAACAACTAAACGAAATTAATCGCCACAGAAAGACTAAAATTACATTTAATAAACTAACCACCCATGATGCTGAATATGGTTAAATTAGCGAAATTAAATTACACATTACAAATCAGTCAAATAACGTGAAAATGTCGTTATTTGAAATTAAACTGTAACAACTTTCTATAAAGACTTTCTGAATGTGCAGAGATTATTGTCAAAATTTTAGCAGGAACATCAATAAAGTTATCATACATAGCCTCGTTTAGTATAGGCATTTTATTTTCAGATGTGATTGTATTTCACATTAAAACTGTATGTCTGAATTATTTTCTTCTGCACGTTTGTTTAAACATACATATGCCCACATTTTTTTAAAAGTAGACTTCTTGGATCGGGAAACAGCACTTTTCTCTACGAAACTCTGTATATATTGGTAAATCACTTACAAGATAATTTGCAGTAATAAGAGGTTTTCTTGTCATAAATGAGTTGGGCATATTATTCTGTCTTGCTGTTCTGATTTTGATTTCCAGGCATTGAACTATTGACCAAATGTCAGGACTAGAATTTTTCCAGAATGATATTGATTCTTTTGGATGCAAAATAACTTGCATGTTTCATGCTTATTAGAAATTTGTACTGTAAACAGTGTAGTGTAACCTACCTGAGGATGAACGAACGCCCTCTTTCTTGACCATACTTGGCTCTATGATCTAGTAGTTTAGTGGCAATGGCTCATGATCTCTAAGTCTGTGTAAAATTACATAACTCAAATATACACTGAAAGATTGCGTTAATGTGGGAATGTTTGAAATAAAACTAGAGTATCAAGTAACCTTACTTGTAATACAATATGATAACCTCAAAATTAGGTTACCAGCAGTTTGATATAAAGTACAACAAACAGTGCTGGACTTAACCTGGACTATGTTGGGAAAAAAGTACAGCAGAGAAAACCCCAAAAACCCTGTGTTTCTACTGCATAAGGGCACATCTCCAACGATAAGTGACGAGCAAGCATCCTGCGTTCTTTTAATATTACTGGATGTCAACTGTTGATCGGACATTCTACATGTGACAACTGAAGAAGAGTTAGTGTAGTCCAACTAATCTTTTCTGGAAGGAAGTGGGGTCGGAAACCAATGCAACCCAGCTAAAGATGAAGGGCTTGACAAAAATTGGGCCCTGCATGGAGAAAATGTTAGTAAATCCAACAAGGCTCAATCGCATGGTCGTACATTCAGACCAGTAACAGTTTCCAGTCCGTGTCACCAATATGTTTCACAGTGACTAGCCTGCCTTTTATCATTTGCAAAAACACAACTACAAGTACATTGGCAAAACCAATATGAAGTTAAAATGTGAACTTATGCTGTGATGGTCTAAAACAAAGATACTTATAGATTAAATTGACTATGTCCAGCATAGTCACAATTATAAATGCGTTAATAAACCGGGTCACAGTAGACGTGTATTCGAATTTCATTGTAACACAAATCATTAAATTTTAATATTAGTAACTGATGGAATCATAGGCTAGGTCACATACAAACGAACTTAAGGTTGGGTTTCAATTCGAGACGTAAATTATACAGTTGTAAATGCGGGACTATACGCTGAAATACATAATACAATGGGTTATAGAATTCGGAAAACTAATATAAAATATGCCTGTAGCAAATACACACAATATTCAAACAAAAATACAAGCCAAGATTACAGAGGCTCAAAATCGACATAAATGCACGTTAACAGAATATATATTAATCTGGTTATCAATCATTAAAAATTGTTTATTATTGTGGATAATTGCATAAGCTACATTTTACATTTTAAAATTAATCACAGTTCTAGTGGGCTAAACTGCAAACATAAATGAAAAAATGTACATGATACTTTTTTCCTAAATTATCTGCTACACCAAAACAGAAACTATCACATCAAATATGTATCTAAACCTCATGCAACCATATAACTTAAAGCAATAATATAATTATAAAAACATCTGCCAATTGTCAAGCCTTTTGCACACTTCTTCGTAAACAGTCAAGGATAAAGTAAAGGACGGTTAAAACTAGTTGACAGACAAGGATCCCTCCCTCTCCCTTTCATCCGTATAAAGGTTAATTCCAATGTCACTTTAATATGCATTCAGGAACCTGCAAGTAGATACGATGTTGTTCAAAATACTTTGGAGTGTCAAAGTGTACACAATCATATTCTAAATAATCATTGCCCAAAAAAAAAATAGACTTAGGAAATTCCCCAGATCACCACAACAGGTTCAATGGTTTTTCTTCCTCTTGTCAGCGTCTATTTAATATTAGCATATGTACTAATGATAATTCGAACGAATACACTCATGTGGTTTGTCGTAAGAAAATAAAGTGGTTTGTAGTTGTAAGCAATGTATTGGTAGAGTGAGAGAATTTCTTTCTTGTTTGAGAGATAATATGATCAAAAACAACCTTTCCTAGTTATGAGTTGAAAGTAGGGCTTTAAAATTGTTGAATACAAAAAGGTCTATTATTATTATACTAGTTGTTGTTTTGTTGCTATTTATAATTTATGCTTTTATTTTATTTGTAGTCATGTATATATTTTTTTAACATTTTTATCATTTAGTTGCCTATAGGCTGGCTTACATTAGTTTTTGTGTTTAGGTACCAACATACGGGTCCATTTTAGTGAGAGTTTGTATTGATTGTTATGAACAGTCAAATCAATTCCCCAGAACATCATCTTTAAAAAGTGAAGCATCATCAAAATCTGTTGGTTGTGATTACTGGTTACTTACTGATGATCCCAACAATAATCAAATTGTGCATGAAGAATTTTCTTATGAATATGCTCCTAGTGTATCTTTATGTTTGGCAATACTAAAATTCCATTCAAAAAATGAAGAATATCCTAAGTAAGTTAGTATATTATTCTTTCCTAGCATTGCCTTTTTTATTATCATTTTTAGATTTTTATTAGATCAGTGTGATACAATGATGAGATTATTACAACCTGTTAATTCTGAAGCTCTACAAGAAATTGATTATCTTCTTGTTATTAAAATGTTAAAGTAAGTTCCATGGAATGTAAAGTGAGAGATACCATTTATTACTTAGGTCACTAGCTATTGCTGCTAAAATGGTATCAGCTCAGTGTATGCTGCATTGGGGAACATCTTTGGCCGATCGCATTCTATCACAAGCTGATTTGTTGGGTTTACTAGCAGAACGTGGTTGTTTACATTTAATTCCTAATGCCATGCAAGGAAATAGTCGGTACATTGATGCACCAACATTACGGCGGTTAAGAGATAAACTATTAGAACGTGAGCAATGGTGCTTAGCACTTGAAGTTTCTACCAAAGCAGGGTTAGATAATTCGGGTAAGCCAGGTATAAGTTGAAAATTTATTAACCTTAAGTTATGCCGCTATCCCTAACATGTTTGTTTTAAATATCTATTTGTAAAAAGTTTATTACAAATACGAGTGTTTACTTAAACCATAGATGTTTGTGTGCATAATTACAACAATAACTCTAGTAATGAACTGGGTGCGTTTTATGAAATTGCATTATTATGAAACACTTTGTTTTCAAAAATAAAAATACTATGACCAGATTATAGATATGTTCCTACATGATGACAATAAATCGGAGAAATAATCGCTAAGGTTAGGCAACGCAGCTTGTAATAAAAGTACGCCCCATGTTGTATGTCAGTGAAACCTTTTAATTATTCAAAGTGAAATAATAATTTAATAACTAGAAGAACTGAAACTAAAGGAGCACTTGAAACAAAATTGCCCCATGTTGTAGGTGCTAGTTAATCAATAATTATTTATCGAGAATAGAACAAGGTTATTAACTTAGGTGGAACAAGCATGACCACAGCATAGATCAGGCACGAACCCTGTAGAGGGCACAAGAGTGGTTGCAGGTTTGTTGGAACACGGTTTGAAAAACTACAGGTGGGGAGGCGCCACTACATCTGATAACTCAACCACTAGATGGAATTACGCACAAGGGGAGATGTAGAAAATATTGTGCCAAAACTATCTCATACATCCTTAAACCACATGACTATCGTTTACAAATAAAGAGACCACAGGTACATTGAGATCACTGTTTGTGTCCCAATAATAATACTATAAACATAAAAGTATGTCACAGTTTCATAACTTGAATAACCAAGGAAAACAGAACAATTTCAATAAAATATTTCTATTATTCAAAATAAGTAAATTTCTTTTCAAATAAGTATTTTTCACATAAGTATTTACAAAAGGCATCATGACATTCAAGTATAATTGTACGGAATTGATTTCATTTCATAAAACTTTTTCTTAAATAAGTTAGTTTAACAAATTACATTTTGATCTACTAGCTTTACAAGACATACAAGTTTGTTTAAGATAGAATTAATTTCTTATATTTGCAAAGGAAATAAGTACTTTGATCTAAGCAAAAGGTAAAATAGATATTTTCACTTTTCAATTAATTTTTGACCGTCTTAAGAGAAAGTTCAAACATATGGTGACATATTTTACCTAAGAACATTAAGTTTAAATTGCATTGATGCGAGTAAACGATTTTACTACACAAAAAGTGTACTTTATATAATTAAAAGAATTCCTCAAAAAAAAGGGTAAACAGTTAATTGATGCAACTTGATTAGTTTTTCATGTTAATGACGTGTTAAACATAGCACATGCTCTCTTATAAATGAGACAATTCCCAAAATTATCAACGAATATTTGTCCCAACAAATTTAAAGAAGGATATTTTTACCTTATGTAAATTTATTCTAAATTACATTACTACGCGGTACTTTTAAACCGAAACGAAATTGCAGCTCGAGTGTTATCCATTATCGAAGATTCCAACGACTATTTTTCCAGATGCGTTCCTGAAGTTATAATCAACTAGGGATGTCATGTCTACAACATATGTTCGTTGTTCTACACGAACCAAACTTGATACCTATATCCTAATAATTAGCGCTAAAAATACTTTATTAAACAAAGCTCAATTAAATTCAAAAGCATACTATTGTGAAGTCTTAGGGAGCTACATGAACCTCAATTGAATTTATCATCAGGTCATTAACAGATTATGAACCCTACAAAATTAATGACTCGTGCTAACAGCTTGGCGGGATGACTTGCAATGCCTCGCTCGACTATCTGGACGTTTATTTATGCGCAGTTATTAGGAACACAGATATAAACAATAACTACAAGTGCACAGACAATAAATGTATGCAATAATTTGCCTGAACATCCTCATAGGCAAAAAAATACCTTAATAACTAACCATGAGAATAAGTGTATTACATATCCTTTTAGAATACCAAGGTTGGCATGGTTTTTGTAAAGTCCCTAGATATACAGGATTTAAAAATCTTTCAGATGTGTTAAATATTAAATACAATCTTGCACAATGAGTAGATCATTCTCCTCGATGGATATTAATGAATAAATTATTAAATTATCCCTACCACTGAAACTATTAATTCAAATTAAATTGAAATAAGTTTGAAATAGTTTGTACAAATAAAATTATAATGCCAAAACTTCATCTAGGTTTGGCTTTAGTTGAACTTTAACATATTTAGAATTTGTCCAATACAGAAATTTTAATTGAAATTAAACTTTGATTCGACATTTATAAAGGATTATTACAACTTGTTGATATTAAACTCAATTTAGATATAAATGTTGTGATGAATATTGTTTAGTAAATTGTGACCAGTTTCCATGGCAGCCATTAACACAATGCAACCAATATTTAATTATTGGAATCATGAGTATGTGTTGTTCTTTCAAGTAAGCCACACATTTGGTCACACAACAGGGTAAAAAAACTGTTGCCCATCATTGAGGAATCAGGCAGACTATAAAAATTGTGGTTGTATATGAAGAAGTCTTAACTTATATAATAGTCAATCATGTTTATGTACTGTTGATGTAATCTTCTAAAGTGCTTGGATTTTGAAAATGGTCGATAAGAGGGTTTATGCTTTCAAATTTTGGGACTGAAGTAAAAAAGGTGCCATTATTAAACTGTTTTCTAACATTGTGATGATCGGAAACTGCTCATTAAGGTAAGATTGCATTTTTTAGCAAAAACAACATTTGAAAGTCCTAATTACAAGAACATCCTTAATATCTTCCATTCCATTTTCAACCATAGCCTTGTTCATCCACAAGGTTTCACACTTAAACACTCAGTTATTAGTGGTATAAACTTGTCATAAAGCTTCAGAAAATATTCACTACCAAAATTCTCTACCAAAAAGCAACCAAATGTTGTTGCTCGAATTAAGCAACGTGTTTACTCTTGTAACACATGGACGTTACGGTAAATAAAAACTTGATTCAAAAATAGGAAAATTAATCTTGAACGGACAACTTAATGTTTGTATACCCTGAATATTCTGATTTCATATATAGTAGCATTTAGTAAGCAAAACATTTCAATAAATTGTTGTTCTATTAAAATTATAAAATTTAAAAACACAAACGTCATCTCTTAAATACATATTGGAATGAAACTTATGTTCATAAATTATTTTAAACCACAAAAAGGGTAAATAAAGTTTATTAACGGTAGAATACATTTACACAATATATGTAAGGAACATAAAACAAAATAAATATACAATAATAAATTTTAAAAAAACAGTTTACAGCTTATTTCTAAGAATGAATTTAAAAATGTAAAGTGAAACATAGAATATATCAATATTAGATAAATATAAATTAGCAGATTTGGACAACCTGCTCGTTATAGACATTTCTCTCCCATAATTGGTCCTGTGAAATTTACAATAAAATAAACTGGTAGCCCTAATGTTAAATTTATGAACGTGTAAACCAAAGCTCGCGAGAATGTCTGCACAAGTTATGTGATGATTAAAAACCTTATACAAAAAGCACATATTTAAATAAGTACGTCTCGCTTGAAAGCGATTAATATCAAAGTAAGTAAGAAGTGCCTCATAGTTACTTGAGTTAAGAAGTATATTAAACTTATAACAGAGATATTTGACGAATCACTTTTGAACTTTTTTAAATGTTCAATTGTTGTAATAGTGCAAGGAGACAATATAACTGAACAGTATTCCAGTAATGAGCGAACAAGAGTAAAAAATAGTTAAAAGTGCATCTAAGATTACTGAAATCTGCAAGCATTCTAATGATAAAACCTGCACATTTATTAGCTATATTAATTAAATAGTTCATATGATAATCAAATTTTAGGTCTTCTTGAAAAACTTCACCTAAGTCAATTATTTGAAAGATTTTTTCTAAAATTGTTTGTAATAAATAGTAATTAAAATAGTTAGTCGTCCTTTTTCTTTGAGTAGCGTATAACTTTACATTTAGGAATATTTAAATCTAATTTATTTATACTGCACCACGCTTCAAAAGAAGCTAAATCTTTTTGAATATATATTGTATCAGTATCGCTCTCCACACCATTAAAATTTTTTAGATCATCAGCATGGAGTAGTATTCTGCAGTATTTGAAAGCAGGCCACGCCCCCCAATACTCCATCCGAAGGTACTGCATTGGGTTTAAATATGAAAATAAATGTGCTTCGAATAAATCAGAGTTTAAAATTAATTAATCATGAATAAAATGTATAAACTCAAACTAAAGTTGTAGTTTAAATAATGGTATCCCTAGCGTTGACTTTAGAGTATGTGTTTAGTATGAATATGCGCACTTATTGAAAAATGATAATAAAACAGAATAAACTTAAATGCAATTTTATTTTTGAAAGGTACATCATGTTTACAACGCATTAACAGCGAAAATATGGACTAGACCGTGTCCAGCCAAGCCCGTAACACGAACATAACTCTACTGCCGGTCTATCAACCCTAACCTTCGAGAAGCTTACGTTTGAAAAAGAGAGGAGGGGTTGACGTTCTAGCTATATTATTTTTAAACTTAAACATGCCGGCCACCTTGAAAGGCTCAGCTTTTCAAAACAATTTTTTTGACTTTTTTTACATGAACTATGTACATCTTAAATGCAATGAACAAAATACTATACACTGTATTATAGAGTCTACCAAATAAACTAAACCTAATATTAAAAACGAACAAAACTAATGCCGTTTGTTTTCATCACCGGCACTACTGTCTTGCACTGGTAATGGATAAATTGTTTTAACGGCTCTTTTGCTGACACCACTGAGAGTTCGAATGGAGACAACTCTGGTGATTGAATCTTCGCCAGGATGTATGTCCACGTCTCGTCCAAGAGACCATTTCAACGGAGGAAGATTTTTGTCTTTGATCAAAACTAATGTGTTTAACTTTATGTTTTGGCAATCCTTTTGCCATTTACTACGGGTTTGGAGCTCACTCATGTACTCCAGTGACCAACGTTGACAAATTAATTGACGTGTTGCTCTAACTTTTGATACCGATTTAACCGATTTTCACTTATCGTTACAATGTCTGGTTCTGGGGTTGCAATTAAAGATCGCCCAATTAAAAAATGGGCTGGAGTGATGGGTTCTAAGTCTGTTGGATTAGACGATAATTGGCTGAGAGGACGTGAGTTTAATATTGCTTCGACCTGTATTAAAATGGTAATGAATTCCTCGTAAGTAAAGTGATTGTACCCTACCGTTCTTTTTAAATGAACTTTTAAACTTTTCACCCCCGCCTCCCATATCCCTCCAAAATGAGGAGAATGTGATGGAATGAAACTCCACTCGATCATATCTAGAGAGCAGGCATTGCCGATTACAGTTTGATCAGAGTTGAGAATTTTAAATAATTTCTTCATTTCGTTATTAGCCCCCACAAAATTAGAGCCATTATCAGAATACAATTTTGAAGGCTTACCCCTGCGTGAAATGAATCGTTTTAATGCCTGTAGAAATGCAGTTGTCGTCATATCATGCACTAGTTCGATATGTATAGCTTTTGTTGCGAGGCAAATAAATAGTGCTACATAAGCTTTTGTAATCTTACACCCCTACCTTGCCGGTCTTTTATATAAAATGGACCAATAATCCACACCTGTGGTGTTGAATGGAAAAGATTGAGCCATGCGAGGCTCAGGTAAATTCCCCATTATGTGATTAGCTGCGACAGGACTTATTTTGAAACATCTAACACAGTTTCTATAAGTTTGTCTTGCAAGATGCTTTCCGTGAATTGGCCAATATTTTTCCCGAATAATTGCTAGCAAATGTTGTGGCCCTACATGAAAATATTTATTATGCTCACTTTCAAAAAGTATTTTTGTGAAGTGATGATTGGATGGCAACAAAATAGGATGTTTCTTGTCATATGAAACATTTGCATTACTATTACGTCCACCCACTCGAATTAACCCTCGTTCATCAATGAATGGATTCAATGAAATGATCTTACTTTTGGAACTAAGCGGTTCCTTGTTTGAATATTATAATGACCCGGTCTTGTGCGACAAAAGTATGTTTAATGTTTTTGAGTTCGGGTAAACTTGATTGACTGTTGAGCATTGCCTTGCTGATTGGCCATGCTTCTTTTTCCTTAGACAACCACGGCGGGCCGTGCCACCAAAGATGTGAAATTTTTAATGCCATTGGGCTTATTCCCCTTGATAGTAAATCGGCGGGGTTCTCACTGGACCTGACATGATTCCAACAATTGACGGCAGTTTTTTCCTGAATTTCGGATACCCGATTTGCTACAAACGTTTTAAGCATGTTTGGTTGGGTGTTTATCCATCCCAAAACAATGGTGGAATCTGTCCACAAGTATATCTCGTCACATTTATTTTCCATGATATCAAAAACTCTATGTGCTAGTCGTATGCGGTAAGAGAGCTCCACATAATTCTAATCGTGGAATGCTGATGGTTTTAGCGGAGCTACTTTTGATTTTGAACATAATAGATTTACTGCTATATCACCTGTACTATTTGTGCTTCTAATATAAATACAAGCGCCGTACGCGGTTTCACTAGAATCTGAAAATCCGTGGTACTGAACTGTAAGTGGGCATGCCAATCTAACATGCCTGGGTATGTGAAAATTATTAAGCTCATTAAGCTCTGTTTTGAACGTGGTCCAAAGTGTATGTATTTGTGCCGGTACTGACTCATCCCAACTTAACTTTTCCAGCCACAATTTCTGTAGAATTATTTTTGCATTTATAACGCATGCGCTTATTAAACCTAGTGGATCGTATATTTGAGCAATGCCGGCTAAAATGTTTCGCTTTGTGATATGCTTTGACTTTGTTGCAATGTTTATATTTATAATTAATGAATCTGACCGAAAAGAATACGAAACCCCAAGGGTTTTTGTGTTTTCGTCTTGGCCCAAGTGTAAAATGCTGTTTGAACTCGATGTTCTTTGAAATTCACGCACAAAATCTGCGTTATTCGAGTTCCATTTACGTAACTCAAAACGTCCTTGACTTAAAATGCTTGTCACTTGCAAACAATGTTTTAAAAGTCTCTCTTTATCATCAACACCTGTGAGCAAATCATCTACGTAAAAGTTTTTCAAAATGATTTTACATGCTTCAGGATATCGATCTTGATTTTCGTAAGCTAATTGAGACAATGCTCGAATTGCTAGAAATGGTGCCGAAGCTGTTCCGTAAGTAACTGTATTCAGTTGATAAACTTTCAACGGATCTTGCGGATTTTCACGCCAAACAATTTGTTGCAAGGATCGCTGTTCTGGATGTATCCAAACTGCCCTGTACATTTTTGCAACATCTGCTGACGCAATGAATGCATGTTGACGAAAACGTAAAAGAATGTCGAATAATTCGCTTTGTATGGTAGGTCCTACCATTTGACAATCATTTAAAGATAATTCTGTAGATGTGGGGTAGAAGCATTAAAACCACTGCAACTTTGTTGTTAAACTTTCTTCCGTAAGACACCAAAATGTGGCATGAAATATTCAACCGTGTAGTTGATGTGACTTGTTGAGGCATAGACACAGTTTCAATTTCAGTCATATGACCCAATTCTTCGTATTCCTGCATGAAATGAGAATACCGTTGAAAAAGTTCCGCATTATTGTGTAGCTTGCGTTCCAGATTGTGGAACCGTTTTACAGCAACTTCTTTGGAATCACCTAATTCTGTCACTGCTCGTTTTAATGGAATTGTCACTATAAATTTGCCATCACAGTCTCTTTTGAACGTTGACATGAAATGCGTTTCGCAATCTTGTTCCTCCTTTGAAAAGGCAGGTGTATTGCTAAGACACTCCTCGATTTCCCAGAATCTCGCGAGTTGGTCTTCTTCTTGGGTACACTTTTTGGTTGAAAAATTACATATGGCATGATTGTTTGCAAACCAACTACTGTTGTTTTTGAACATGCCAGAAACAATCCACCCAAATTTTGTTTTTTGCAATATTGGCTTTTCTGGGCCTAATGATATTTGTCCGATGCATAGTAATTCCCAAAATAAACCTGCGCCTATAAGTAAGTCTACTTTTGAAGGCCTATAAAATGCTGGGTCTGCTAATTTAATATTATTTGGAATTGTTAGTCGCGTTATATCGATGTTTACACCAGGTAAAAACTCGCATATTTCAGGAATAACTAAGCACGAAATTGACACTGAAAATGAATTGAGACATGAGCGTATCTCAGTTGAGCACTTGTGTTTAATACATGAAGGAATATTTCCAATACCTTGTATTGTCATATTTACAGGTTGTTCCTCAAGCTTTAATATTTGACAAAGATTTTGTGTGATATAATTACTTTGTGATCCGCTATCTAAAATGGCTCTACAATTTTGTACAAGACCATTTTTGCCTTTGATTTGAACTACAACCGTCGATAGTAATGCTTGGCATTGGCTACTAGCATTGGTAGTAAGAGCAAGTGAATTTTCTGCTTGCTGAGAATGTGTATTTTGATCTGAATTTGCTTTTGTAGTTTGTTGTGAAATCACATTGTTTTGCTTTTCCAAATGAAGTAATGTACTATGCTTCATATTGCATTTTTTGCAATTACCAAAACGGCAATCGTTTGACTTGTGTCCCGTGTTAAGACTGTTTAAACACAGTTGCAGCTTTTTTGCCTGCTCCATGCGAGCGTTGGCAGTTAAGTTTAAGAACTCTGAGCAATTGTAAATTTTATGAGACTTTTTGCAATAAACACATGATGTGACTGTATGTGAACTCAAAAATGATTGGTGCACGCGGTTGTTTGCATTATTAAATTGGTTTGCCTTTTTATGAAAAACTTTATTGACCTGCGGTTGTTTGACCTCAATTTTTTCTAAAATATCAGCTTTATTTTTTAGAAAATGGATTAGTTCCTGAAAGGTTGGTAATTCGCCCTCGCTCTTATTCGCTTCCCATTCGCGTTCCGTAGCGGCATCGAGTTTGCTAGTTACCAAATATATTAATAATGTATCCCAAGAGTTAACAGGTTGGTTTAATGATTCCAACGCCCGTAAATGACTTGAAACACTGTCGATTAAATTACGTAAATGCTTGGACTTTTCTTTTGTTAAATTTGGTAAATTGAACAAACCTTTTGTATGATTGTGAACTAGCAATTTTTTGTTTGCAAATCTTTCACATATTAACAACCACGCCATTTGATAATTGTTATGGCACATGTCTAGTGACTCAATGACCTTTTCAACGTCATTAGTCAATGATGATTTTAAGTAATGGAATTTTTCCATGTCGCTAATACTTGGATTGTTGTGTATTAATGATTCAAAAGTATCATGATATGACAACCATGTGGAATAGTTTCCGTTGAAAACAGGCAATTTTATTAATGGAAGCTTGACATTATTTGTTTGATTTTTATTTGTATCGCAATGAGTATTGACCACAGATGCAGTTGGAATTAATTTTGATAATAAATTTTTTGCATCTGAAATGCATTCGTAAAATTTGTCAGTGAAAGCTTCTTGTTCGTCATCTTCTAACTCTGGATCGGTGTTCAATAGCTCTATTTCAAGCTGTACACTTTCAAATTCTTGCTCTAAATATTCAACACTTGATAACCTTGTCTGTAATTCGGTTACCTGCTTTCCAATATTTTGATCGACAAAATCACCCTGACTTGCATGAAATTTTTCAAGAAACTTTGCAAATAAACTTAACTTTCGTTTGATACTACCACGTTTAATGTGTAACTTTTTCATTTCTAATTCAACGGTCGTCATTGTGCTATGAATTAGTAAAATTGAATGCAAATTTTATGAAATAATAAACGTACAGGTTGAAACAATAACAAACTGCTAATAAGGAATGAAATAAAATGGAATGAACTCACTTTTGCTGGTCCGCTGTATTAGCTGGACGATTGTATTCTTCAAAATGTAACTACAGTTACAAAGCTCTCCTGTTTGGATTTTGTAACCTGAAGTTTTGTAATTTTTAGATGATTTTCTTGCGCTGCGATGTAATTTGACGGCACAATTATTATGCTTTGTTGAAAGCTTTAAACTCGATTTGCAATTCGACTTGTATGAAACTACCTTCAAATGAAATGTTTTGGTTGCTTAATTTCACTTAAATGCACGAATCCCTATTTTTTGCAATTGTTTGTATTTCGCCGCGCTCGCGTTAATTATGTAATAAATCGATTTCACGTTTGAAACACGTTGCAATGAATGAATAAAATGTGTAATGCTTTTACCTTTAGTTGGTCAGCTGTAGTACTGGACAACTGTAATACCTGTTCGCTTGGATTCTTAAAATGTGGATATAACCGCAAGGCACATATGTCGAAACTCTACCCTTCGGTTTCTTGGAATTATGCTTGACGATAACAATATGCGTTGAAAGCCGTGCAGCTTGCTTGTAATGCTTTGTATTTTGAATTGAATGAAACTATCTTGTATAATCCTGCACTCAAACGAAATGTTTTTGTTGCTTAATTTCATCTGAATGCCCGAATTATTTGCGTATAGTATTAGCTGTTGCTTTTAGTACGCCGTGATCACTTAATCTTGTATTAATCGCGATGCACACACGTTGCAATTGCAATAAAATGAATGAACTATAAAGTTATAGGAATGCACTGATTCGCGAAAGAAGGACCATTTTGTTTAGTATGAATATGCGCACTTATTGAAAAATGATAATAAAACAGAATAAACTTAAATGCAATTTTATTTTTGAAAGGTACATCATGTTTACAACGCATTAACAGCGAAAATATGGACTAGACCGTGTCCAGCCAAGCCCGTAACACGAACATAACTCTACTGCCGGTCTATCAACCCTAACCTTCGAGAAGCTTACGTTTGAAAAAGAGAGGAGGGGTTGACGTTCTAGCTATATTATTTTTAAACTTGAACAGTATGTCTGATGAACAAGCAAAAGTAAAAGGGGAGGAAATTGTAATACTAGATAGCAGCCGCCAGCTCATCTTATAAGTGCGATCTGAAGAATCGACTTAAAACTATCAAAATGTAGCTATCCGATATTTACCAATAAACTCGATTTTCTAACATACGAGGGGTGCTCGATATATATCGGGAACTGACAACACTAGGGTTGCTAGGTGCGATCTGACGTTTCTAACCTCAAGTTTGACATTTTTGATAGTACACATACTTATAATATTTTGCCATATGAACACTATTTGTTTTGATTGATTTAAAAATTTCGTCTCGACCAAAAAATAGAATTAACTCGTGAACATTTTTGTACAATGATTTTTTTACTATTTCCGACGTAGATTATTTCCACAACAGTGTCTGAATCAACTTATTTTGACTTTTGGGGAAGAAGCTCCAACTAAAACCACCGTATATCGTTGGTATAGTGAATTCAATCGTGGTTGTAGTTCGCTAGCGGATGAAATTAAAGAAGGTTATCCAAAATCGGCTGTTGTTCCAGAAAACATCGATGCTGTGCGCGAATTAATAATGCAAGATCATCATGTGACTTATCAAGAGATTCAGGCATCCCTAGACATTAGTATGACCAGTATACATTCGATATTACATGAACATTTAGTTGTGGAAAAGCTATGTGCACATTGGATCCCACATAATTTGACAATCGTTCAAAAAAAGACTCACATCGATTGGTGCAAAGAAATGCTCAAAAAATACAATTACGGTGCATCAAACGCAGTGCATAACATCTACGCAGGTGACGAATCTTACATTTATTCGTATGAACCCGAAAGTAAACGGCAGTTGACTGTATGGGTCTTCAAAGATGACTGAAATCCAACAAAAGTTGTCTGCACTCGAAGCACTTCGTAGAAAATGGTTGCCCGTTTTTTCGGAATAAGTGGACATGTCACGACCGTTGCTTTAGAGAATTGTAGAACAGTTAATTCTGCTTGGTATACAACCATTTGTTTGCCACAGGTTTTTGGAGAAATAATAAAAATAAATCGACGATGCCGAATCATTCTCCATCATGCCAATGTGAGCTCTCACGCATCGGCTCAAACAAGTGACTGTTTGAGCACTCAAAACATCGAACTGATGGGTCATCCTGATTTGGCAACTAATGATTTCTTTTTGTTCCAACACGTGAAAAACAAACTGCGTGGACAACGAATTTGAACACCAGAAGAGGCGGTTGATGTATTCAAAACCCACGTTTTGGAGATATCTCAATCGTAATGGAAAAAATGCCATGAAAATTGGTTCCAACATATGCAAAAGTGTATCAATCATTGTGGGGAATATTTTTAAAAACAGTAAAGAAGTTTTCACACCTTAAGTTTTGTTTTTGTTACTTATTCCAGATACATGTCGAGCATTTCTCGTATGCCAAATTTATTAATAGCGAATCCAGCTATTTGTTGCTATTCTATAAATTTACAATATCATCCTTCCTGGTCTTAAGTATTTTATTCTAACTTTAGCCTAAATTCATCCCTAACATTCCATATCGATCCCCAACTGACTCATTCTAATTTCAATCTTCCTTCCTATAGATACTACCACCAAAAAACAGGCAAAACACCAAACAAAACAAATTCAGCAATAATTTGGTTAGCTTACAGCAGACTATCAATATCTGTATCATATTTGATTTTTATAAAGGGTTTCATGGATAGGTTTCAAAATTTACTAAATAAAATAAACTATGAACTCCCAACATTCATTATACCATTGAGTTTGAAGTCAATAAGATGTTCAATTACCCAGACCTAACCATTTTTCAAATTTAAAAAACAAATTTGAGTTTAGGATATGTCTAAAACCCAGATATACCGCATTTTCCCCATAAACTAATCTCCATAATTCAATAATAGCTGCTGTATTATAATTTTTGCAAATACTAAAGTTGTAAGTATAGGTTGGCCCGTGCATTCATGCAATTCTCCATAATGGATTTTTAAATGTAAAAATATAAGGAAAATGGTTCTTATTAACCTAAAACAAATATGCATATGTAAGTCAAATCGAATTATGGTTAAAAATGAAATTTTTAGCTGCGTTTTTATGTTTATAACATTTGTGACGTTTTCAAAAATATACTTGCAATGAAGGGGACCTAAACTAAAATGAAAATGAAATTAAAACATTAATAAAAACACGAAGCATTCTACGTTGTACATTTAGTAAAAAAGGTGCATAATAAACAACATAATAAACCAAACAGAAATCGATGCTTCTGCGATTCTCATATCGAAAGTTCTAGAAAGTTCGATAATGACCACATCTGTAAGATAGATGGTGGCAATTGTCTATTGAAAAGTGTAAAAGAAAGATCAAATCTGGGACTTTTCACCTATCCGAAATCATTAGTGCTCTACTATTACACTTAACAATTTTAGAAATGTCATTTGTTGTTTTCGTGTATCTCCAAATGTCACGTTAAAGAGTTTCTATTTTCACAAAATTGATGGTGTCTTTGAAAATTTAAAAAAAATCGACCAAGTGTATCGAACTCGGGATACCATGCTTACTATCTGGATTTATTAGCGTTGTACTATTGTGCTTTACAATTATAGAAATGCCGTTTGTTCTACTCATGTATTTTCAAACTATGCTGGGAATTTTTAAAAAAATCACAGCTAATTGTAAGTATTCAATTACTACAGATCATTTCCGTTCAATAAATTTAATCATTTTTTTTTATAAATAGACCCTTTATATTAAAAAGAGGCACCTTTTTTAAATTCCTAATCGAATTTTAAGACTAAAAATATATTAAACATTTTTTGTATTTTATTTTTCGCTTTTGAAATTAAGTCTGTCCTCAAATTTTAATTCTATTTCTTCGATCGTGTCTGGCAATTTTTGCGACCCAATTTTGATGGAACTCTAATAAATTCGGGGAACTTTACTCACAAATTGTAAAAACGTAAATGTCCTATGTGGAAATGGCAGGTTCTAAGTAGATTACACAGTGTTCCCGTGCATACTTGGTATTTTATAAGGTCCCGTAACAAATTCAGGAAACCATATTCTTCCTTAGTTTCACTCATCTGCTTCAAAACCACTTCATTTCTTTCGCACAGTATGTTCAGTTCCAGTGTTGGGGGAAAGTGAAATTTTTTTTACACGTAATGCGGGACGTGAACACAAAAACGAAAATTTCTGAAAAAATTGCATCACCTATTAAGAAACCTGGCCTAGCGGATGTGGAACTTTATTTTCGGTCGAATTCCACCCCTCTCCCCCCTCCCATTTAAAGGAGATATGCGATTAACCTCGCCTCTGACCTCTCAACTGTCTGAGAAAAACTAAACTATCATGTTTCTTAATTACTTGACGAATACGTAATCATTCTTTGCAACACTCTCACGGATATTTGTAGTTTATGTTTATATTATCTTGCTTTCTATTTTTCATGCATATTTCTTGATCCTTCTGATAACATTTTATTTATCGTTCTAATAACTACACCCCAGCTGCCAATTGCACCCTTTTTATTATGCTAATAACTGTTTTTTCCTGTTCGTAATCACACGTGCTACTACTACCCATCGCCAACTACCATCCCTTATTTTTATCATTTCTCCCAGTAATCTTGCTCGTTTCCTTTATCGAACTCTGCTACAGCATCCCCTTAGATATAGCTTTGTACATAATTTAAGTTAAAATTTTTTAATAATTATTTAGTATTAAACAGTCATTAAAGAAATATTTCGTTTATAAATAAATTATTGTTTACATTATTGCTCCTAATCAACCCTAGCATATTTATTTCAGCAAAATCTTTAATAGCATTTCAAATAAAACTGCTTATCGACTATTGTACTGTAGAACTAATAATTTAAAATTACATGAGCGGCTGCTGGCTCTGCGTGGTGCAGTAAAGTACAATTACGTGTACGGCTCCTAGATACTTTTGAAATGAAAACGTAAATTTACGTTAGCGGTTTCGATTTGACAATAGTCTTAGTTTTTTCTTTTCGATAAGTTTTACCATTAACATTATTTAATTGTAATAATAATAATAAAATGTGACGAGCCTAACAGTTTTAAGTGGTCACTTTCTGAAGTAATTAAAAGATTGTTTATTTCTAGGTGTATTTGCTGCATGGGGAAAAAGTTTCTTAAAAGCTGGCTGTTTACAACTTGCAAGAGAAAATTTCAACGATGCTTTGAAAAAGCAACGCACTATGATACTTCAGTTGAATTAAGTGATAGTTTTTCAACATTGCATAGGTCTCCGTTTTATTCATCGCTACACACGTTACCCGAAAATCGACCTATTAAGAATCCACCTCTTCTAAATGAAATCGTTCACATATTAGAGTCTAATACATGTGTTTTCAATAGTAAAATTTTAAGTGATGCAAAAAATGCTAAACAGGTATTTGGATCAACCACTAGTTTAAATAGTAGTATGACCATTTCACTACAAACTGACCATGCAATATGCATATTAAACAAATTAAAGAATTTAAGCAGTATTGCTGCTGGTAACTACTGCAGTCAACCAGATACAGGTGGATCCTCAAAATCACTTAATGTGTATAAACCATACATCGAACCTATAATATACGAGGAATGTATCTACTATCTATCAAAATATGGTTCACATATGAGCCTTCTGGAATTTTATATTAAGCACGGTGATCTTCAAAACTGTTTAAAGTACATGCTAGATAATCGTTTAAAATCTGATGTGTTTGTTGAAGTTTATATGATATGCCTTAAAGATGATCTTATATGTGCTCTACAAGAAGCCATGTCCGAAATTGACTCAACTCTAGATGTTTGGAAAAATTATTTAAAACATATTTGTAGGCATCTTGAAAAACAGGAATATCTGCAATCTCTGTATCAGTTACAACAGTTTATGGGTGACTTTGTAAGAGCTGCAATGACTTGCATCAAATTTTATAAGGAAGAATCTACAACGTATTCGGATTTGACAACCAAGTCTGATTATTTGAACAAAGCTCAGCAACATTTACATCAAGAATTGGAGCAAGAGCAATGGGTAGAAGTTGCAACTGGTAAGAATAAGCTAAACGTTTCTGTATGAAATTTTTAAGCTGTTATTTACAATTTTATCACTGCTGATGTATGTAGCTGTATTAGAAAATTTTAAAAGATACGTTTACCTAGACTTGCAATCTTACATTTCTTCATTTCTTAATAAGCATTTTCGTAATGCTGTTGTTGTTCTTTTATAACAATTCTGCTGTAGAGTTAAAACATTTAAAATTTGTAGCTCCCAAAACATTTGTTATTTTATTATAACCTCGATTGCTAATTCACATTTAGTATTTTATAATAATTACAACTAATTGAAGTACAACGAAACATTGTTGGAGGCATTTCATTTCAAAAGGAACCCCACATCATTTGACAAATTGCGCAAAAATGTAATATCAGTGGTGTAATCGAATTATTACGGTGATGGTTAGGAGGGTTCGTTTTATAAACACCCTCACTTACACAGGTGTATTTTTTATTAGTTCTAAATTAGAGCAGAGCAATTGACAGAATTCAATGACATGATATAGAGTTATATGCTGATACTATAACGTGTGTCTAGACGGTCACAATCTAGTTTTTGATTGGTTGATCACAAAACTCAAGCAATACCTATTTATATACATAATAAACTCTACCAAACCGATTTTTGTTTGTGTACATAATTACGAAGGGTTCTTCTTAAAGTGAAATACCTCTACCTACAATGGGTTATAATTAAAAACCTTCCCCTTACATTGTTTAATGGTAAAATTAACGTCAAATATACATACAATGACATGTTTCAAGCAGTAGCTATTGTTCATTATCAAACTAAGGTAGAACAATTAAAGCTACAAAATTTTTAAATGTTAATGTAAGTTTAAAAATATTGCTCATCAATTAGACAGTAAAATGGTACACTAATTCATGGCGTGATTGTACACAGAACTTAAGTTTATTCATCATTAAGGTAGAGCCAATTACTGAATCCTTGTATTACGGTATCGCCGTGCAAATTTCTAGGTTTTTTTCTTTAACATGTATGTTTGGGTTGTATATGTACAGTGGTCTTTATTTAGCAGATTGCTGTGAAGTTTGTTGGTAATTTATAATATACTGGAATGAAAGATATTAAGAATAAGCTAACTTCAGTGCATTTCAACGTACTCACTAGTCACATTGACTTTTTGATACTGTAGTCCTGAGTACTCGAAAATCATGACACTTGTTTCCAACAACTTATACACACATTGCTTATCGCTGCACGTGTATGCTGCAAAATGCAGTAATAAATTATAAGTTATTCCCCAAGTTATGCTGGGAACTCAAAAACCGCATTTATTACTGCATCATAACCTACCTAATTGTACAAGAAAAAGTCCCCTAAGATAATTATGAAAATAAATTCATTGTGTGGCCAACTGTAACAAAGAACAGAAGTCACAATATGATACATTAAAAATATCAGGTCAGTACTGCATATATAAAACAAAAACGAAATAAAATAAGTTGCTGAAAAATACTCTGACGAGTGGAAACTATAAATCACTTGGAATTGAAATCTTGCCAAGGGTTCTTCAACCCAATATTAAAAATTAATAAAAGAATCTAAAACTAGGTGGACGGCATAAGGCTACATTATTCTAATAGGAAATAAAATTGGATTGACCTTATTTACAAAAATTTAATATTTATTTAACAAATTGTATCCTGTTAAAATTCTCTATCTCTATCGCCGTTTCCTATTATTATTATTATAGGTTTGAGTTTTTTACACCGACATTTCTTTTTATTGTAGTCTAGTTGTCCTTTGGGATCTGAGTCGTTATTCAACAAATTTCTTTCATTTTTTTAATAATAATAATAGTATTTATTTACTCAAAAAGCTTTTTACAGTACTAAAAAATTTCATACGTGATCACAAAATATTATTAGAATACCTCCAATCGTGCTAGATGTTATCCAGTATATTAAGTACCTGCATTTTAAATGTCTTTAATGATTGTCCAAATACATTGTCACCACGTTGGGCGCCAAAAAGCTTGCCACGGGTATTTTTAAGTGAACGTCCAATTTGAACGCCAGAAATTTTATGACAAAGTAAATGATCAGGTTGTCATAAATCAAGCGGAGGAGGGGGAGTGCCGGGGCAAACGAAAGTCTGTGAGTGGGGGGGGGGGAGACAAATAAGCATACCCGCAACAATTTACGTAGCTGAAAAATAAAATACAGTATTAGAACAAACATAAAATAAAGATAGATATTTATCAAATAGCAGAACACTAGTCCGCTCAAAGAAAATAATTATATATTATATTTAAATATAGAAATCAATAAAAAAAAGAAATTCATACAGAACGCTAGTCTGCATAATACCTGTGGGAATTTCCCAAAGAACTTTGTGTAGAACTTTTACTTTTATTTTTTTGTTTCTGTAAAATAAAGAAAATAATCATAATTATACCTGGAGTTCACAACCCCAAATAAAAGAGTAAGATATAGTAATTTCACTTTAATAAATAATCTAGAATGCTCAACCACAACAAATTGACTTTTGTAATACATCAGTAACAATTTTCAAATTACCAATTATCCTTAATTTCACAGTGTTTCCAGAAATTAGGCATAGTAGCATTTATAATATAATAGAGTTAATAATATTGTTCAGTAATTCAAAGAACAAGTTCGATATCTAAAAATATGAAATGGCCCAAAAGAAAAACATTAATTGACCGACTGGGACGGAATTCGATAGTACTATCGTTTGTACCGCTTACAGCAAAATGAATAGTTATAACTTGTCTGTCTGAGGGTCAGAAGCAAAACCCCTAGCTAATATAAATTTACTACTTCATTCATAATTTTCGCGAATTTAGTATTTCTTAAATTATTAAACTCCTTACAAATTCCCTCTTTTAAATAAGATACAGGTTTGGAGCTAAAGATTGTTAACTTAAGAAAAGATATCAGTACAGTAAGTATATGAAAGTTAAAATCAGCTATAAGTAACATGAGATATAATTGATCTATAACATTGACGAATTTTATCTGTTTAACGATGTCGCCTCAAATTTTCAACTACTTTAGTAAGAGTAAATACCAAATAAGAATCTGATAACAGAACAGCAGATTGAAGTGACGTTAACATTCACAGCACGCGACGGCGTTGCTTAGTTCGACAGGTTATTATTTTCTTTAGGAATTCCGCCTGTGCTATCTACGTAGAAATGCGAAGTAGTATTGTCGCTGCGTACCATTTCACTAAGAAAGTAAGAACTAAAAGTTCACGAATAGTAGGACTATTTTAGATATACGAATTCAGTCTGTAGGCATTTAAGTGTTCAAAGTACGAGATTTTCACTCAACAAGGTATAAGTAGATATACATGTTTTCAGTGACTTGATGTGCAGAGTACAACCAATTTAAAGAAAACGTTCTACGGATATTATATAACCATATTGTTAGAATGAATTTTAGGGATATAAAACCGTATAGCAAAAATATAAGGGACGCACAAGGAAACGTCATCATAGAAAACGTAGAGAAAGTGGGTAGATGGCAAGAATATATAGAGAATTTATATGCAGGAGAGGAACTAACTGCATTAGAACAGGAATCAGACATTGAAAATGACGACTTGGGATATCCTATACTTAGAGATGAGTTTGAATTAGCATTAAAGAGTCTGAAAAATGGTAAGGCGCCGGGTACAGATAAGATGCAAGCAGAAACTCTAAAAGCCGCTGGACAAGCAGTAACAGAACGTCTCTTCCAACTTGTAAGCTATATGTATGAGACAGGCGAGATACCCAAAGATTTCAAACGTAGCATCATAGTAACTATACCAAAAAAGAAAGGCACGGATAGATGTGAAAATTTTGAACAATAAGTTTGACAGCACACGTGTCAAAAATATTAACTAGAATTGTGCAAAGACGAATGGAAAACGGGCGGAAGAAATACTAGGAGAAGACCAATTTGGGTTTAGGCGAAACAGGGGAACACGGGAGGCTATTTTAGCTCTGAGAGTGATAATGGAGAAAACAATAGAAAAAGGGGAAAGCGTGTATATAGGGTTTGTAGATCTGGAAAAAGCATTCGACAATGTAAAATGGAAAAAAATGTTTGAAATACTAAAAGAGATTGGAATGAGTTATAGGGATAGACGAATAGTACATAGCTTATACAAAGAACAAACAGCAGTAATAGAATTAGAGCAGGAACGAGAGAAGTAAACATTAGGAAAGGGGTGAGACAGGGATGTGCCCTATCCCCATTGATTTTTAACTTGTACATAGAAGAGGCAATGAATACTGTCAAATGCAGGAAGACATTTGGAATTACTATGCAGGGACAAAAAATTGATATGCTTAGATTTGCAGATGATATAGCGGTACTAGCGTCTAGCAAGGAAGAGTTAGAAGCTGCTCTTAATGAAATGGAAACGGTTCTAACAGAGACATACGGTATGAAAATTAACAAAACTAAAACTAAAGTTCTAGTTTGCAAAGGTAGGAAAATAAATCAAAAACAAGAATACAAGTATTTAACACGAACTTACAAGAGGTTAAGGAATTCTGCTACCTAGGAAGCCAAATAACGCAAGATGGGAAAAGCACAAAAGATATAAAACAAAGATTAGCACAAGGTCGTGCTACACTTAACAAGAAAAGCAACTACTGTGCTCAAAGACCACAAACATAGAAACAAGGAAAAGATTGCTTAAAACATATGTGTGGAGCACAGCACTGTACGGCTGTGAAGCCTGGACAGTAGGAGAAGCGGACAAGAAAAGCTAGAAGCCTTTGAAATGTGGTGCTACAGACGATGATGAAGATATCATGGACAGACAAAGTTAAGAACGAAGAGGTACTAAAAATGGTAGGGAAGAAAGAAATATGTGGAAAACGGTAAAAATAGGAGAGATAGGATGATAGGCCACATACTACGGCATGAGGGAATAGTGCGAAATATATTAGAAGCAGAGATAGGAAAAAGAGAAGAAGAGGCAGACCTAGGCTAGACTACTGCACACAGATAGTAAAAGATGTAGGCTGCAGGAATTTCAGGGAGATGTGTAGGCTAGCCCAGAATAGAAATCAATGGAGTACGCATCCAACCAATCCCAAGATGGATAAACTAATGACGAGAAAATAACTGTGCTTAAACATGATGATTACTATAAGTAACTACAAGAATTGGTTGGACAACATTCTCAAATAATGTTAAGTGTGTGAAAGGATTTACTGGAAAACCATTATTTCGGCAAATATCTAAGTGTTGGGGATCTTGGTAGCCACAGGTTGCTTACCCCCTTCACTGAATCTCGGTGAAATAGGGCATAAAATTAGAAAACAATAGAAGGGGAACGAGCTGTATACACAGTCTTTTGAAATGCTGTGCTTCAGATGTATGAGGACGATAGCATGGACAGACAAAGATAATAACAAATAGGTTATAGAAATAGTAGGGAAACAAGGATATCTGGGGAAAAAGATAAGAGAAATAGAAGGGCAGAATACGTTCTAAGGGATTTTTGGGTAATAGTATGGGATATATTACAAGCAGAGATAGGAAAAAAGAGGTATATGTTGACCTAGATCAAATAGTGATAGATGCAGACTGTGCAAATTTCAGGGAAATCTGTAGGTTAGTTCAGAATAGGAAACAATGATGGTACGCGTCTAACCAGTTCCAGGACTGAAGACCTAATGATGAGAACCAATTACTGAATTCTTGTATTACGGCAATCGTCATGCAAATTTCCATGTATTGCTTTTCTATCACATATGTTCGGGTCATATAGTACAGTGGCTCCATTCATCAGATGCAGTGAAGTTTGTTGATCACCTACAACTTCAAAATAGGGAACAAACGTATTAAGAAATAAATAGATAGTAGAAATCCAAAGGTAACTGCACTGCATTACATGCACTGATTTGTCACTTCAAGTTTTAGGTATGGTAGCCCAGAGTAGTCTGAAATCATGGCACTTTTTCCCACCAACTTCTAAACACCTCGTCTATCATTGTACGGTTTCATTGGTCAAAGCAATGACGTACATCACTTCAAAGCACAACAACACGTTTATGCCGCAAATACAGTAATAAATTACAAGTGTGACAAGCAATGCTGGAAACTCGAAACCACATTTATAACAAGTCATAATTTACTTAATTCTACAAGAAAAGACCCCTAAGATAATTATTAAAATAAAATCATTGTGTAGTCAAATGAGGCATAACAATTTTTCTACTAAAGTATATTGTTACACAATTCTCTTTATTAATAATGAGTTGGTTTTCCATACACCGTTTAGATAGCATATCTATGTCTGCTTGTAGCATACAACTATAAACATCAGTAACATTTCCATGGTAAATCGTCATAAAAAAATAAAAATTGGGATGTTTCCCAATGTTGTTGATAAATGATAGAAAGAGAAATGGACATGTGACCCCTCTGGTACTCCTGAATGGCACGTGATATCATTCAAACGATATCCGTGAATTCAAACTTGTTGGGTGTGTCCATTTATGAAGAACTGCTACCACTAATATTAATCCCCATATTCCATCAAAAACACAGTTGTGTAAAAACATATTATGTTGGACACTGTGAAAAGCCTTTGAAAAATCTATAAAGACACCCTAAATAAACCCCCCTTACATAATAAATTTTATTGTTTATGCATGCAAATTTCTTACCCACGTTTTAACAGGTTTTTACTTCCACTTTTGTTCTCTGACAATGTAGTCGAATTCTCAGGGAGCCGTGATTTAGGTTCTCAGCAGATTTTCATCACATGGATCTTCCAATTCTAGTAGTGTCCTAAAAGGATATGGTAAAGAGAGGCAGGGACGATAATTAGGTCACTAGATCGAAAAACATGCTAAATGGCACTCTGACCAAAACACAACCGCTGTAGTTTAAGCCTCAGTACTAAAATAAAGTCTGTAATTCTCTGTGGAAATAGTTCAAGTTACAATAAAATTCCACATCATTTTCTCGTGTGGTAAAAATACCCGAGACGGTATCTTCACGTATTTATACATATTAAAACATTTTGTTCTTACAATGTAATTAATAGCTTATAAACTAAACAGGCCCAGATTCAGGAAACAAAGGAAATTTCTTTAATTTTTAGACAAAACGCAGCAGTAAATTTAATGGACATAAAAAGTGAAAACTGGTTATCCAATAATTGAAAGGCATGTTATGGGTTAAATCACTTATCTTGTAACACATTGTAAACGAATAATTAAGTATTTTTGAAACCATATAGAAGATTAGGTATGCATGTAGGGGCCGATAATTACTAACTGCAGATATATTATGAGCTATTATCTAATAAATATGCAAACAATAACTGTCACCGTAACATTTCCGATGATTGAAGCAAAGTAAGTTGAATTTGGACACTAAAACATCTTCAGTTGTGCGATGAGTAACCTAAAAACTTTAAGAAAATGCAGACCCAATTTTCCATGAGGGAGTCATCAAACGATGTAGAGGAAAAACAGCAAGTTTTACGAATTGGCATAACGTTCTGCACTTCTATACTAGTAGAAAGAGCAGTTGGCAATTGTTGTTTGGCCACATAAGTGATTTCTAATAAACCCAATAATAAAATTATTAATATTATACCCACAATTGCATGAAATGTGCTGTTCTCTTCCGACGACCTCTTGTAAAAATGCATACTTGATTTAACAGAGACTCACTTTTACAGTCAATTATTTCTCTATTAACAACCATATATCAGAATAAATTTTAGATATACTATCAACCGATTAAGACAAACCGCATATGGCTTTATAAGAACTCTCAAAAAGGAGCAAAATCATTTTAGTACTAATTTCCTGAATATGGAAATATCTTCACACGAATTTATTTATTTCCAATTCAGTTGTGTTAAGTATTCACATATTAAAGGACATAGGATGTTTCTAATCTTGCACAACCGATTTAATGTTTCTAAAAGGCATTATCCAAGATCTCTCGTCTAATAAAAGGAATCCATTTAAATTTAGTGACTTGACTTCGTACTACGTCTGTCTGATCATGATATCCATTTTTAGTAACATATTTTTATGCCACGATCACCTAAAATAACAGTTAAACAATCATTACCCGAAACGCAGCATTAAAAAACTTAATCTTGAGCAAGGAACCGACACAATCAAACTGCCAGTATTCCACATCTACCCAAATCTCATTACCTCCCTTCAACCTCTTGTTCCGTAGAACAGGTTGTAAACGTCTTAAAACAACACGAAATTGCATCGACCCGATGGCTTATGCCTGCCATGTAAGAAGAATTGCCTCTCTTTTTGAACAAAATGATAGAGAACCACATGCTAATGTTATACTAAATACAGTCTACAAATAAGCAGGCCAGAAATAACCTTTCAGAAACACATGCATAGCACATTATAATCTTTAGAAAACAAATTATTCTGATAATCAAACCACATTTTAAACTTATTGTAATCTTTAGGAAAATACCAGCTTCAATGCTATATTGAAATAGAGTAGATTTGCACTATTTAAATTTACATATACTAATCAAATCTACAGAATGCTGAATAAGCAATCATTTCAATTAAGAAAGCTGTTGAAATTGTTAATGAAAATTCGCAAATGATCGCAAATACAGTAAGGAATATGAAATTTAATTACATAAGAACGAAAATATTCACATGCAGGAACTGCACATAACAAACCATTCAGCTAAAATTTATGAAAATATCTACTAACCTCGATTTTGTACAATGAAATGTTATAAATGAAAGAATGCCTTGCATTTTGTTTTGTAGTAAATAATTTTTGAACCATGTTAATTAATTATTCCATTTCATTGTGGTATATCCAGCTCGAAGACCATGTTTGCAAGTTAAATGTATGCCACTTGGATTACATAATACTCCCCAGTATGTTTCAAAGTTCTTTTATTTCTCTTAAGGAACGATTGGTTTCTGCCTCAATTCTTTCTTGTTCTAATCATTCTTGCCTTTTGTCATTCAAACTGACACCTCTGATTTTGGGTTACGGGCTGTTTTAACTCAAGATACCTCTGATAGTGAAGTGGTAATTAGTTAAAGCAGTCGTTTGTTATCTAAGGCTAAGCGTTATTACTGTACTAGTGAAAAGGAATGTTTGGCTGTACTTTGGGGCATAGAGAAATTCAGACCTTATATTGAAAGTGCACATTTACTACCATTACGATCACTACTCGCCCTTATGACTCAGTAAATAATTCAGGTCGCTTGGCTCGCCAACAATATGATTTTTCCATTATACATCGGAAAGGGAAAGGACATCTGGTTCCTGATATGTTATCCCCGTCTGTACCTAAGTTTGATATGTTTGCAGAAAGTCTTATTTCTTCTATTTCTTTACCTTGTAACATTTAAGTTTTACTAATGGCCAATCTAGTCGAAAACCTTTGGCGGGATATCTGTAAATGTTTAAGTGCTGCCTATCAGAACCGTAGTAAATACTATGATCTCCTTCATATGCCCTTGACCTGGAGTACTGGTGATCTGGTGTGGAAGCACAATTAAGTTTTACCCAATGCCACTTCGACGTCAAGCTTGTGCCCAAATACGTTGGTCCTTTTACTGTTAAATGCAAAAGCTCTCCCTGGACATGAAAACAAGCAGATGACTCTGGACATTCCTTAGGTGTTTGGCATATTAAAGATTTCAAACGTGATAAAACTACTTTTCCTTTGGACATCAACCCAAAGCCACCAGACCCTCTCGAAACTGGTGCTGTTGATAGTGTTTGACACGGTACCCGATATTCTCCTGATCAACTCAGAGCGGAAGAAACTGTTAAATCTGATTTTGACTTGTTCTTACATAATGTTTTGTGTTTCTCTCTGTATCTATAGATGTATATGTATTTTTTGTGCTTTCTTTTTTTTTCGTCTTCTAGCCTGTTAAAAAGACGAATGGTTTGTCCTACGTTAGTGACATGCTCTGGGCTGTACTTCAATGTTTAGTGAAGCCGTTTTGGTTCTAGCCCTAGTCCTGTAGGCTGAATATTTTAGGTTGTTACTTTAGTAATTTTATTGGACCGTAACCACATTTCTAGCTTTCTAGCAAAGTACTTCCTTGTTCCAATTCGAAATTGTCCATGTTTTCCTCTTGCTGGTGGCATTTGTAGTGTTCAATTTTGTTAGATATTATTTCCATTCCTTGTCATTTAGTCGGAAAATTGTGTTGTGTTATTCTATAGGCACCTGATTGCTGGTTGAAAACAAAAGAGATATCAGTTGTTATAATAATGTTGGTTTTGTCAAATTTGTATGTTATTGATAACTTTAAAGGTAAATAGCTCCTTCTGGTTTCTGTACATCATTAATTTTCATTCTACGGGGTATTGGTAGGAAAACAAGATATACCTACTGTACTAAATTCTCTAAGAGGAACAGTTTGCTGTATTTTCTTATTGTACAGCTTACATTATACGCAGCTGGTATGTATTACGATTAGGCTTGAAGTTATTCCTAATTACATTTTGTTATTATGCATTGATAAAAATAAATTTTGAAAACTCAAATACACAGTAAATTATTTTCATTAAGCATCAATGAATAACTTGCAATAGTTTAAGAATGAGCTTTGGCATCCCAACAATATATAATTAAAATATTCCCAAAATCATTTATATAATGGAGATTCTGAACATGCTGTAACATATTTTTTTTCTAGTTACACTTCGTTCTTTAACATACAAAATAAAACAGCTATAATTTAAAATATTTAATTTGTGAATTTCCGTCCAATAGAAATTAATGCATAGTATTGATAATAACACATAGATTCCTTTACCTTTATGCTCTAAGGTTCGTTATTAAGCTCTGTCGAGTTGTCAATTTGTTCACTTCATTATCAGCGTTCGAACGGGCAAGCTGCTCTACAAGATAGTGGAGTCAAGATGGTCGTGTGTAGGCACGTGGCCTCTAACAGAGTAAGAAAAAGAACTGATAATTGATTGATTCTTGGTGTCTGGAGGTCGAACCTAACAGCTATAGCGTGAACATGTCTTTCTATAAGTTCCACCTAGAGCGGTTCAGTTGATCCCTGCAGGCCTAAGGAGATGGAAGCCCCTTTACATCATTAATACAGTTGGTATAAATTAATTAAATAGATTATACTAATATTTTTTCTCATAGTGCAATATCTTATATCATATCCTAATCCAATATCTTATATAACATCTTGAAGCAATATCATAAATGGCTACATCTTATATAATATCTTCATGCAGTATCATGGAAGGCAATTTCATATAGGTTCTAAATTTTGTTGGAGTATTAAATTCAGTCAAGCAGAAGTTAGTTTCATCAAATAATAGTTGTATTCAAAAGAACTTTGATAATCGATGGTTAAGGAAATTTCCATACAGCTGAGGTCAAGGTCCTAATTCTTTCGTTCAGAGCAATATCATAACACGTGAGTGTACTTTAGAATTTAATCAATTTGAATATTAATTAAGTTGCAATAAGAAAGTAGAACATTAAAAATTTCGTAACGTAAAAAGCTTTTAAGAAAACAACAAATTAAATAACTAACCTATTGTTTGTCAGAATGTTGCACGTGCACACAAAGTGTAAATTTAAAAAGTTGTGAATGACATTTTATGTCAGATATATAAAAAACATAGATTCAGTTGTCCTATTTAGACCTCACGTGTCGTCTTACGTTAATTTAAAGTATGTTTGAATATTTGGAGGTCATGAACTTTCATTTTTCATCGACATGTGGAATTCGAGTATTAACTGTTAAATAAATGTAACTTAGAATAACTATATAATATTTCAACAACGCTTTGAGAATTAAATTTTACTGTGAAGGTCGAGGAAGTACTTCATTGGCTTAAAGAAAATTATGTGTTATGAATAACTTAGAAAATTTCAAGTCAGCATATTTAAATTTTGTAGAAAGATCCATTCAGAGATCTTTAGATTATTAAATGCAATTCTTTACTAGTATATTTCTGTTTCATAAAAATTATTAAGAGAAAATTTTATAAAGATACGAATTTAAATATTATAGTTACATGAATCCAGAAATTTATTCAAATAGAATCTATTTTGTTTTGAATGACTTTTATTATTTAAAATTCAAGTAAAAAAATTACAAGTCATCCCTGATTAGAAATTGTGTGTAATGAAAACAAATTCCCTGGGTGTATATTTTAGAAACCTAAATTCTATTATTTTATTTTTGGCAAATATTTTTGAGGACACAAATGGTGTCCAGGTTGTACATTTGTTTGTTCACAGGTCAAGCCGAGACATCTGTATGACATCTGGTGTTTGAGGTCTTGGTAAGTGTGTTTAAAAGAGTGAAATTCAGGTTTTATGGCTACGTTAGTGGTGTTGACATAAGGTTTCCGCATTCCCCTAATACAAGCACAGTTAAATTTTGTTGGTTGTAGTATTGAAAAATACGGTGGCGCTCATTAAATATATTTTTGGTCTTTTGACAACCCATGACCCAAGCTCATGATCTACCCAGAGCTAACACTCGACTAGCCGTTTATGTCTTAAGAGTTTTTCTTTATCTCAAGCCATTCTCCATCCAACTTTACCTTGGGCTTACATTAATAAGAAGAAATTCTCGACCTTGTGATATCAGGTTAGGTTTTAGGAAATGTAAAGGTATAATTTTTTAGCTGATAGTCACGAGGATATAATAAAAAAAAAGTTAGAAATAATTTTTTATTACAATGATTTTAATTTATGTACTTATTGTAATTAAGGTAGTTTCATACAGAACTATCGGCCATATATTTATTTACTATTTTACTTGCTTTAACAGTTCGTAAGTCGAACAGCGACATGCAAGAAAGTTTTGAAGCTAAAGGAATTGCTAATCCTTCACTAGTAATGAAGATGGACTCTAAAAACGTTGATAAACATATTAACACAATATGGAGACAAATAGAAGTGACCAAATTTTTAGCTGATTGTGAAGCATCTGGAAATCTTGTATTAGAAATTTTACCAGACATATTACCATTCATTAATGAAGGTAAGGTATATTTTTGAAAATTAAATGATTTTACACAAAATACAGTGTGCAATCAATGTTCAATGGAGAGAGTAAACCGATTCTTTAAATACCACACACACACACACGCGCTCACACACACACGCACGCGCAAACATGCGCGCGCGCACGCACACACACGCGCTCACACACGTGCGCGCGCTCACGCGCGCGCGCATGCACACACGTGCATACATACATGCGCACGCGCGTACACACATACACACACCACCCTCATTCTCCCATATAAGAATTGACTTTGAAGTCCATGCACCTAGATGGATTTTTAAAATTTGTATTTCATTACCGAGTGCAAGTATAACTCTATAAAATAAAAAACTGCTCATCATGATTTAAAAATAGTTCTAGTAATCAATAGTACAACTGAGATTATTTTATTTTAGATTCTTCACCCGATGAAGTAAATAAAATGAAAATTCCCACATTATTTGGATCGTACTATGAAAGAGTTCAGTTAGCAGTACTGGCTATAGTTTGTGGGGCTAATGTAGAAGATGGTTTTGGTATAGCGTTCAGGTATTAAAATATTTTGTTTAGCTAATATGACATATTTTGAATAAGTATTTCACATACCCGAGTGCTAAATTTGTGGTAATTAAATAAGATTAGTTTAATCCAAGAATTTACCGATGTTATGTTAGTAGTCGCACTTGAGCGAAAAGACTGACGTCTAAAATTTGCTACTCATTTACACTAAAAAGTTATTTTGAATTTGTATTTTCAAATAGCATCCAATGCAAACTGTCATGGGTTCCTGCATAAGTGGGGTCTTGATATCGAAAACACAAAAACAACACAGATAATGCATTTTCTCGGCAGTAGTAATGTGTACCGTGCATGTATCTAAGTTTTATTTGAATCTAAAATTTATCTGAATGTATGAGTTAGGTGGCGCGATGTGATATCAAATCCAGCATTTTGAGTTCATACAGACCGTGCTTTCGGTGTGAACATAAAACTGAATTTTGTCAGACATGTAAGAGGATTGCTTTTTGGAATAAATTTATATAAAATGTGAGTTTTCAAAATTCTTAAATGTTCAAAATTACAGATTTCTTCAAATCAAACTTTTACCTTTACTATAGAATTCATTATTATTAAAACTTTACGTTTTACAATTCTTAAATAAGATCTCTTGAATAATTATTATTTTGTTATGCAACTGCAGTTTACACATGCAAACGCACATGGTTCCGTTTAGCTGCGAAGTTCAAAAGAAGTGTTGGTAACTCGTTGAAAAATTATTATGTACATTTGGATACATTTATCGATGTAAAAATGCATTTGACCCAAAACATCACTGCTTTCTTCGCTGAAATTGCAACACAAGTCTGCACGTGCAAAAGTGTTTAATGCAGCCAGAGATGTGGGTGAAACCACTGGTGGCAAAGCAGCTTCATACACAAGAAATCCAATTCCGTAAGGAGTGCAAACTGTTTCTTGATTTTTTTTATATTGAATGTAAACCAATGTCATCATCATTAGGTCTTTAGCCCTAGAACTGGTTGAACACACTGCTGCTTTTTCTTGTTAAATTCAGCATGACCTTGTGTTAATCCTTTTTTTAAATATCTTTTGCACTTCCCCTGCTTTTGTTATCCAAAAATATACCATATTTTATCGATATTCAATGGTACGCGAAGGGAATTAAGCAACCTGATGGCTTGTTACGTTCAATTACACCATGTCGAACGGTTTTTGTTTATTTTAAGATTCCTTCAAAAGTACTTAAGAAAAGTTGCAGATCAGGACCGGTGACTAGGTCAATAAGGCGTTGGAAGGTAGCGGGAGAATTGTGCAGTCCAAAGGTGAGGTGGCAAAATTGGAATAGACCACGATGAGGGACGGTGAAGGATGGGTTTGGATTCAGGGGCGAGAGGGATTTGCAAGTAGGCGGAGCGAATATCGAGTGAGGAGAGGAAATGAGCATCACAGGACGGTCTAGAATCGTGGATGTTGAGACGAGAATGGGCATCTTTTTGTGTGACTTGTTTAACTTTCAGAAGTCAATGCAGAACCTATAGAAGTAATCTTTTTTTTACTAGGACAATTATACTGGACCAGGGACTAATGGAAGGTTCGACAACTCCGAGACGAAGCACCTCATCGAGTTCCGAATGGACTATTTTAAGAAGAGGAGGGGAAATAGGATAGTATCGGTGTTGGATAGATTCGGCAGATGTACGGACATGGTGCTGGACTAAGGGGGTGCAACCAAGACCCTTAGGTTGCTTGGAGAAAGCGACGAAAATAAGGGCATCTAATTGTTGACGTTGGATGGGAGTAAGGTCTGACACAATGTGCACAGTATCAGAAGTAGTTATGGCGAATCAGGAAGGAGGAGCAACGGTCCAGTGGCCATCGTGAAAATTTGGAACACATTGTATAGACTTCCAAAAGTCGACACCCAGAATCAGTTGATGAGAAACATCCAGAAGGACAAGGACATCTAAAGTAATGATGGGATCTGGAAGAGTAATAGGATGGGAAACGGAACCTAGGATAGGACATTTGGAGTTGTCAGTTAGGCTGTAAAAAGATGAAGAAAGGTATGAAGTGGAAGGTGTAGAGAACGTAAACGATTCCAACCGGGACCCCCAAGACTGGTACACGTGGCTCCGGAGTCTAGAAGACCAGTAAAAGAAAGTTCAAAAATCTGAATGGACAGATATGGGCGTTCGTCGACACGAACATTGGCACACATAAAATCCAGGACGGAACGGGATTGAACGTTCAGACCCTGGAAGAAAGAATTCGAGACTAAGGATAATGTAGGGGTTTCGTCTCGGTCCGAAAACCCTACCTATGGTTTGATGGAATCTCGCAACGCTGTGGGCAGTCGCATCGGGTTACTCCCTTGCGGCCGCACCTGTAGCAGTGTAAAATTTGGGGTCGAGAACAATTAGGAAAAGTATGCCCCGGTTAATCGCAATTCCAACATCTAAGAACAGAATTTGGGGTATTACTTGAAGACCTATTTGCCAAAGAAAGGTATGGTGTGGTAACAGTAGAGCGACCGGGAGGTGCTGAGGCGGATGTAGAACTAGTGACAGAAGTAATGTGACTTTTACTGGGGGGGTTCGGCTAGTGATTGTGGGATGGTCTTGGAAACGAGAAGTATTTTTGGAGGTGGAGTTGGATCACAAGTGAGCTCAGGTTCCACACAATCACTTCTCCTCATAGGTGGCACGTATTCTTGCAAGGAGATGACGGTAGGCAATTGGGTTGTATAAAACGAAGCAAGGTTACGGGTCATAATATCCAGTTGAACATCATCGGGTATAGCAGTGTGCCGACGAAACAGGGAAGTCATACATGTTAAATAGTCCACGATACCTTTCGATGGACCCTGCGTTCTGCATAAGATATCACCAAATAATCTTCGTTTAGAATCAGGTGGTTGAAAATGAAGTATCAGTAAATCAACTAAAGTCTGCCAATTAGAAAACCGGTGAGTTACTCCGGTACCAACGTAAGGCTTTCGACTCAAAGAGGTCGACTGCTTGTTCAAATAATTGGGGTTCAGACACATTACGAGCTAACCTAAGCTCTTCACCAAGTCAAGAAAGTAATGTACAGTAAGAAAGTTAAGATCTTCACTAAACTTCAGATTCCGTTTTACTACCAGTTGCGAACAGAATTTACCAAATGCCGTGGCGTTAGAACTTTCTGATTGAGAGGTGGTCGGCTTATTGGGAGGGTTGATTTCGGGACCTATGGCTGCAAAATTCAATGCTGCAACCATGGCCTCTAGATTACTGGCTTCAGAAGGGATATGCTCTAAACGATTTAGTAAAGTAAGGAGTCTTGTTTGTAAGTCGTCACAAAAAACTCGCTGTTCGGGTGGTAACCTTACAGGTGAAAGGAATTGGATTCGTCCCAATACGTGTAGGAGACGTGAGTGGATGGTAGCTATGGTTGAATTCGAATTTGCAAAGTTATTACTCAATTTTTCCGATTTGGTCTCAATGGTTTTTAATTCGGCCTCCGGGTTTGACTCATGAAGTGGATTAATAAAGGATTTATCAGTTGATTCTACCGTAAGCAAACCACGAAGATGTGCGCTCAGGTGCTCGATGGTGTCTGTAGCCGCTACAGGTATTCTTCTAATTAAAAATTCAGAGGTAAGTTCGTCTTTGCATAACCGATTTAGGTCCATTTTATAGTCTGCCATTTTAACACGATCAAAGAATATTACAGTCAAAAGAATATGTTAAAACACGTGAAGGAAAAAGTTGAAATCGAACCACAAAATTGTTAGGGGCATAAAAAATAGAATCTAGAAATACTGATAGCAACAGGCAGGAACAACAAAATATAATCTAGGAAAATTAATAGAAATAGGGCGCCGGCGTTTTCAAGAACTCGAATCGCCAGCAAAAACACAATTCTGGTAACTCGGTAGGACGTAAAACATGCAGAAAATACCGAAGTAACAGACAAGAAGCAATAAAACGAATGGGACAGAAATTTTTATTATGACGGAACGATGTATGTACAAAAGTAATTCAGGGTTGAATGTTAAGTAGAAATGGAGGTTTTGAGGAGCCAGACATTCAAAAAAAGGAGTGGTTTCGAAAATCAGGGCAATAGTTAAGTAAAAAATCGGGGCCACATGCTGGGTTTGCCAAGAATTTTATGTTACGTTGAAAAGAGGGAAAACGTATATAAAATAACCAATAGAGAAATTTAGATAAACCGGGCTAGCTGCAAACGCGGAGAGTGGAGTGTCTAAAACATATGTTCGTTATTCTACCCAGACCAAACTTGATTCCTATACCATAATAATTAGCGTATTGTGAAGTCTTGGGGAGCTACATGACGCTCAATCGAATTTAGCATCAGGCTATTAACGACTCATGCTAGCAGCTTGATGGGGTGACTCGCAAATGCCTCGTTCGATGATACAACCGCTTATTAATGCGTAGTCACAAGGAACACAAATATAAACAAAAACTAGAACTATGCAGAGAATAAATATATGCAATTATTTGCCTGAATATATAAGAACCTATGATGCATACCATGACTTGATTTTATTTAGTAACTGAATTAGAATGTTCGAACCTTGATGTTATAATGCAATTAATTAAACGAATTTTTTTTTATATACGGCAGAATAAATTTGTCAGCATTTCTAAATGTTACAATTGAAATAGATTAGATTTAAGCACTTTAAATTTATAGCTGAATATTTTAATAAAATCAATTTCATATATTGAATAAGCAACCATTTAATTTAAAAAGGAAATTGGAAATGTTAGGCAAATGGCCGTAAATATAGTAAGGGATATGAAGTTTCTAATTAAGTACCAGCAAAAATATTTGTATGCAGGGAAGACACGTAACAAGTATTGTTTCTATTTTATTAAGAGCTACTTCTAGCTCCTCCTTGCTAGATACCAATACCACCATATTCTGTAAATCTAAACATATCAATTGTTTGTTCCTGCGTAATAATTCCAAATGTTTTTCTGCATTTGACAGTATTTATTGCCCTCTTCGATATACAAGTTAAAAATTAACAGAGATAGGGCACATCTCTGACTCACTCACCCCTTTACTAATATTTGACTTCTCTAAGTTCCTGCCATAATTCTGTTACAGCTGTTTGCTCTTTGTGTAAGCCTTGTACAATCCACCTTTTCTTATAATTCATTCCAATCTTTTTGAGTATTTCGAATATTTTTTCCCATTTTGCATTGTCGAATGCTTTTGCCATATCTACAAACCGTATATGCATGCCTTCTCCTTTTTATATTGCTTGCTTCATTATCGTCTTTAACACTAAAATGGCCTTCCGTGATTCTGTTTCGCCTAAACCAAAATTGACCTTCTAGTATTTTAACCCACTTTTCCATTCGTCTTTGCATAGTTCTAGTTAATATTTTTGACACGTTTGCTGCCAAACTTATTGTTCGAAGTTTTTCACATTTATCCGCTCTTCTCTTTTTGGTATAGTTGTTACGTGCCAATCGGCACTTTAACATGTTTTAGGTTAAGTTGATTTATGGAGGTTTCGCGCCATAATTTCAAAAGACGCGGTGCGCGGAATTTAAATAGACTAGGCGTGTACTTCCGTTACGTCATAGTGCATTTGCGCAGATCGTGCGACTCTAGAGGGTTGGACGAATAACTTCGGGGATGTGTAAAAGACAAAAGAGTGGGGACTAGTTTTCCGTGACGCTCTTAAAACGGGGCTTTTTGCCTTGATCTTCGAGTGAAGTGGTCATTTTTTGGTAACGTATCGTTAGCTTTACCTATGTAGATTCCTTTGCTTGATTATCTTTTGCCCATTCCCTGCATAGGTAATGAATTTGAAGCCAACGAGGCGTACCGGACTGCACGACCTGTGATGACGAGTCACCATCTTTGATTACTCCGAGATGGAGCCCTGAGGAACCTTGATAGAGGCCAACTTTGGTTCAACCCCGCAGAACGTTCGGATTTCCGGGGTAAGTAATACCGTGTTTAATTTGTTTACTGATATGAACTTTTGTTTAAATTTTCATATTTCCGATTATGGCGCAATATAATTTTGTACAATGATGACGTCATGGTAGTTGGCAACGCGGAATCTGTAATAAGGTTCGAGCTTCCGGCCGCCAGGGCGTTACATTGCTTTCGTATTCATTGTGCTTGCGCGATGTATTTATGAACTCTTAAACTGTATTACCGATTTCGTAAACTGTTTTATCGACCTTTAAATTGTAAGAACTATCACCATATAAATGTATCACCCGTATAAAAATTGTAAGATAGTGACTACGGTGTTACATTTGAAATCTTTAGGTATCTCATCTGTCTCATACATATAACTTACAAGTTAGAGGAAACGTTCTCTTACTGCTTGTTCAGTGGTTTTTAGAGTTTCTGTTTGCACTTTATCTGTATCTGCTGCCTTACCATTTTTCGGACTTTAATGTTAATTCAAACTCATCTCAAAGTATAGGATATCCCAAATCATCCTTTTCAGTGTCTGATTCCTGTTCTAGTTCCTGCCCTGCATATAAATTCCCTATATATTCTTGCCATCTAATCACTTTCTCTACATTTTCTATAATGATGTCCCCTTCCGCTCCCTTTATATTTTTTCTATATGGTTTGATATCCTTAAAATTTATTCTAATTAGATTGGAAACTGAATGGTTCTTAACATGAGGCAGTAAATTTCAAATATGAAATGGAACGTAACAGCATAATAAATAATGATACATATTAGAAAAATGATGTTACAACAGCACTCCGATAATAAATAATTTGGCATATCAATTGAAATAAGGTATGGTAGTTAGTTCACATCACTGTCCTGAATTAAATGATTGTTCATTAAGTTCTATTACCAACACATTCACATTTATATTGTAACAGTATGGAGTTTGGTGTAACTGTTTGATGCCAGGGGTAACTGTTGAATTTATTTGTGCCCATCAGTGCACTAAATGCAACTACCTTCCGAGTAATACCTGTTAACGCCAGTGAGAACAGTTAAATAATTGTAAAATGTCTTTTGGCTGAGGTTTAGCCATGTTACAAGATGCTCCGCACTTTATAAAATGCTCTTGCTTTTCTTACCTTTTTATTACCATTTGAAATTAAATTTGATTTTGAATAATGTTTACGTATACTTTTGTATTATAAAGTAAAACTAGACACAGTGATTATTAAATTTATTCACCATTTTCTCCTTTATTTACATTATACAAATAAGTATGTTTATAAGTAATTTTCTTATTGGTCGAGTCCTTGAAGCATGGTCTTTCAAAACACAACTAATGTGAATCTGAATCCATGTCATTGGGGTGTGTCATTTATATCACTGCTCGTCCCTTACTTTGTTTTCTTGGTAATCAATAGAGTTTGATTAACGTGCGTCCCTTTTGATATCTGACTGTTTGTTGATTCGGAAGTTGCTGATGTGAATATACCTATTAATTACCATGAGTTCACTTGTGACGTTTTGCCTGAGGTGCAAAATGAGGCCGTACATATTCAAACCCGACCTGTAAATTATGGAAGGTAAGATGTCGGCAGATAATCTTTGATTGTTTCGTCGAACTATGTGTGTTTTACTTTGGTAACACAATTTTCGTTGCAGGGACCTATACCTATACTTGTACCTATCTACGACCATGTTTTATGTTTTACGTTAAATATGGTCACATTCTTCATAAATTTCTCTCAACGTTTTAGATACCTTTAAAACTGCTAATAAAATGCAACAATAGTACCTACATCATATAAAATATCTGGATGCTAGGGTTTTTATTTGATGGAACCTAATTATTTTTAATGCAATATTCGGCAGGCGAGATGATATCTCTATTTAAAAAGTCTAAAACTTCGTCAGCTGTTTCTCTTAGTATGAGATGTTGATGCCACCATATGTTTCTTCAGGATGTTGTATGGAACGCAATGGAAAGTAAAATACGAGTAACAATCTTGTTGCGAATTGTATTATTTTTAATTTGAATTTAATGTTTATTCTCAGGCGGCTGAGCTCACAATTATGACGGTCTATCAGAAAAATGTAAAACACACAAATTAGAATTGTTCCATATGAATTTACTAATTAACAAGATATAAATATATTCAATACATAATTCTAAGCATTATAATTACTTAATGATAACACAAAAGTTTAAGTTGCAATTATTCACCTACTCTACTGTGCAACAGCCATAATATCATTTGTGCATTCTAGTCAAGGCAGAAGTTTTTTTATTTTAATTGCAGCCAATTCTCAACAAATCTATTAAATAGTTACCTTTACCAGGTATGAGTTGTACTTTAATTTCTCTTAGTGTAAAAGATAGTGCATACCTAACTTATTACACATATCTAAATTATTTATCTTAGTGTTCATAACAGTTATTTTGCCGTCTCGTGATTTACACTTAGCTAAAATGTGCGCGTAAATATTTCTTACTGCTTATAATCTAACTTTTTGAACATATGAAATTTCATGAAATTATCATGGTGAAAGGTTAACATGCAAATAGTTTAAAAAATAGAAGCAGATCTATTTTATTGTGTTTACAAAAAGCTTGTCTAAATGTTTATAAAAACGTATTAAGACTTTGTGATTTCCACAGAGTGAATATTGATCATTATTACACTTGATAGAAATAACTATTATGTTTTGAACCAGAATGTTAATATACCAAGTTTTGTATTTTTCTTGCTTCAACTTGCGTTTGATTTCTAATTTTTTTTATTGCAACGTTAAAAAGGAAATGAAAGTAATCTAATCATGGCTCTTAAGATATCTGTGGGTAACATCCCCCTCCCCCCGAGTGTAGTCTCTTGGAAACTCCGCAGTCACTACAGACCAATGTTAGCGCCGCAAGAGTGTAGTTGCTTTATACTCTGTAGTATACCTACCCTTTATATCTCATCGGAAAAGGGGATGGAGCATAATTAATGAGCTAAAGAAATAAAACCGAGATCTTATCTGCAGGGATTCGTGGATTCTCTTATTATATGCCTGCAACGTAAGTATGTCCTGGTTAAACAAGTAAACCGATAAACAATAAAACTTACATTTTAAAATCAGTATACACCGATTTCGTCTCTAATTTACTCCGACTAAATAATTGCCTTCCTGATTTGTTAATTTCTAACTAAATACGAACCATTTAGAATTTAAAACTTAGACTTAAAACTCACATGTAGATAATTAATAAATCTAAATATAAAAGCTCATGCTACTCATGACTTGTGGGAAATTTAAGTATGTCCAACAACATCAATTTTTCTTGCAACATTGCTTGGATTATCCATAGCAGCTTCCTTAACACAACGTACCACCCAATTCAAATTATTGGAGGAAAAACTCTTCAGGCCATAACCCCTTTTTTAACCTGTTGTAACAACGGTAAGTCTACTATCATGCACTTGCAAGTGTAGTTCAACATTGTCGTACACCGTCACATCATAGAACTTTTTTACTTTTAATTTTTAACAGTCTGGCATCTCGTCTTCTTGTTTATTTGTATGACTACTGGTCGTTCTAACTGTCTGAACTTTAACTTTCATGCTTAGTTGTCTTAGTACATTTCTCCTTCTATAAAATTCTATTCATTGTGATTAGCATCTGTTAATACAATGTAATCTATACTTAATAAAAAGGTTATTGTCCCATTAATTACATAAGTCATCTACTTTTGCAGTTGTTCTTGAACATCCAGTCAAGTCTCAAATATGATTATGCATTTTTCATTTATTCACTTATTTTATTAATGTGTACTTGGTGTTTTTTTTTAAAAATAGTCATCGTCCTGGATTAGTATGTCTACATTGAAATAATGTTATGCCTTATTAGCTGAATGACCTTTATAGGTGAAATCTATTAGACAGGGTGCATTCATATTGTGATATAATATGTGTTATTAGGGTGTCCAGGTTGCCAAAAGAGTGTCAGGGGAAGATGGAACTAAACTCTATTCAGCCTTTGCCAGAGGCGACAATCTAACACTCCACGTCCCTTTAATACACTGGGGTTTTCTGAATGTGAAAATAGACCAGGGTAAAGTTGGTTGACAAACTGTTAATCGTAAAAAACTCCCTGTAAGTTAATACGGCTAACTGTGAAATGTAATCCAGCATTTTTGCATGAGAAGGGGTCGAGAGCCGATTTTGTTTCAATACAAACAAAGACAAAACTTAAGGGCACCCTGGAGTTTGAATCTCTAATACCAAAAGTTACATGAAAACGCAGAAACCTGTATGATTCAAAAAGCTTAATCACACTAATAAAAAATAACTAACCCGTTAGTCATTTCTAATTCAAAGCTGTAAGAAAGAGTTCACTATTAATCAAAAACACGACCACCGTTTGTGGTTCTCCACCTAAACACAAATATGTACAAAATAACTTATTTGAAATCAAAGAAGATAACTCAGATACTAACTTAAGTTTCATGTATTAAGCAAAATTTAGTTTCGTTAGTTTAATATGTTACATTAATATACAAGAAATTAATTTCGATACCTCAAAAAATTTTGATAAATACTTAATAATTAAATTCAGTAAAATAATAATAATAACTCATTTCACAGGAGCAAAAATTACATTTACTTGTTTTGGTCTCTTTCTCAGATCTGTTGAAAGATTACACTTTTCTTAAAAAATATGAAATTTTCAAATATCAAAATTTAACAAATTATTTTACAAACGTTCTAAGTTCTTTCGTATTTTTAAAGCACAAACAAGGTAAGGTCATATTGATTAACTGACAAACAATCTAATGTTAATTTTAGAAAACTAGGTCAAAGTTGAAGTTTTACAAAAATGTTTTAATAAGCAATTAACTTTGATAACAAAAGATTACAGGTTCTTAAACTTCATCAAGCGTGTTGTAAACACCTGATCTGCTCAAGCTTTTAAAACATCATTTATGAAATGTCCAAACTTTTGCACATCAATAAAGACTAACAATCTTATTACGAAAATTTGAAGCAAGTATTCACACTTACCGTAGATAGAGTAAAATGTTAAAGTTTTTTCATGTTAAGTAATTACCCTAGTTCACAATGAGAATTTCATCACGACATGGAAGTGTCCTTGATCTAAGAACGATCATCTGCATCTTGTTCATACACGAATACCAAATTCCACATGATCAAAACCAACTATTCTTGTCGAAGTTAGAGTTCTCACGTTCTTGAATAGTGTCTAATAATTTTTAATAATTTTCTAATCATTATCTAATTGTTTAATTGTTGCACTAACTAATAACAAAAGAAATTATTTCATTTTAAATAATGAAAGAGTAACATACCATTGAGGAGTTCCGTTTATTGACGTAGACCAGGTCATTGTTTCGACTCGACTAAGCGAATCTACGCTTCCATGCTATGCACTTATTTCACCCAACATGTTGTTGCGCCTAGTCCTAGCACGAAAGTCCCACATGTGTATTAGAATCAAAGATTATCAAACGCGTTACATGCGCATAAGGCAAATGACCAGTTGATATACTACATCAACGATGCTAATGGACAAATTTAATAAATCTTAGAGTTTTCAAAGTAATCTAATATTATCGAACAAAAATAAATACGTTAGTGTATTAATACGAATTGGACAACCTTGTTTTATCATAATATGAATTTTATGTGGATAATCAAACAATATTACGATGAAGTAAATCTTTCAAGGCAAAACTAAACTCATAATATATGTAAATTATACAAAGTTATGATGACTGGAATTTATTTTATTTTATTCATTTACGGTAATGCCATTTTACAAAGATCAGTTAAAAAATGTGAAATTTCCTATAAGAATAACTAAATTTATTATTTTATAAATTTTTTAATGACTTTTTAAAAGATTGAATGGAAGAATCAAACAACTCCAGCCTAAATTCGTAGGTGTTTGCTAACTTCATAATACGAGTGATAGATTCATTTTGACCATAATTTGTACAATGAAAAGTTATACTAAAAACTTCAGAGTTCCTAGTTCTTTTCCCTGCAACATTTAGTTTAACTAACTGCACTAATGTGGAATCATTGATTCTACCATTCAAAATCTTATGTTACAATATTTATTCTGCCATTTCAAAATTAAATTTTTCCTTTTTCATCTAAATTACAGCTAGCGTAATGCAATATGTTACAACTATGATTTTGCATTATTTTTTATCATTGTTGGTTTTAGGATTATAGATGAATATAAATTAAATCCTGTCAAGGTGTATTGCCAGGCTGGTAAGCAGTTAGCAAAAACTGAAAGATATACTGGAATTTCTCAACTGATCAATTGCATACAGTCAAGTGGCATAAATGACACTACTATGAGTAACATGTGTGATGAAATGCTGACTCTTGCTGTACAAACGCTTACAAAAGCTAATGCCACTGGGCCTCAGTTGGATGGCTTGATTAAATTGATTACAGATAGAGCATCTAAAGTAAGACGATTGTAATTTACTGATAATATTCATAAAACTTTTATTTCAGATTTCTGCATACATTGAAGCAAAGCAATTAAAGAGTGCATATTTACTGGCAGTAAAACACAAGCGCATGGGTGATATCCGTAGAATTTTAAGAGAAGCTGAATTGTTAAATCAACCTAGTATAAAAACATTATGTCAAAAAATTTTGCATGTATATTCTCATTCAAAAGACTGAAAATCATTACTTTAAAGTGGTCTAAAGTAGGGAATGCGTTTTCATATACCTGTGTATGTACTTGGATCGTACATGTTTTTCCTAATTTTAATGTAAAAAGTACTAATGAATGTAAACATCTAAAAATTCTAAAAAAAATCATAAAATATCGAATTTAAGTGGGACCATTATAAAAGCATGAATATGAAATTTGAACATAGTGCCATAACAATAAACAATTATAATCTAATTAGCCACCGATAAAATCTAGAAATCTTGTTACACGTAACATAGATGTTATAAGATGAGAGAAATACCTCAACATATATGATATACTTGCTTGAGAAAACAAACCCTGCCATGACTCGGTCTATAGTAGCCGTGAAAAGAGTGGATCAAGGCGGATGACCACATGAAAAATAATGATGGACCTATCTCCACGGTTCTGCACATAATACGAATTCGTTGTCCTTACACGGGTTTAAGAAAGACGGGAACAGTATGATTTCCCTCAACAAGAACCCTCAAATGACATACAGAAAAAAAATGCCGAAAAATCGTAATTGAGCCAAGTTGATTTGTAAACTCTGATTACCAGAAATGCAGTGTAGTCACTATAAAGTTCAATAGTTACTGCAACAATAATACTAATTGTATCACATAAAAATTTCACTAAAATGTTCTCAAATTGGATACTATTTTCCCGAATTCCTGTTTACATAATAACTTCAAAACAACTTCAGAGTATTTTATTGTAAACTTACAGCTTCAAAATTAATTGTAGACAATCCTATTTATACTTTCAGATTAATTAAGCAAAGTCCGATAAGATCCTTATATCATTTTGATAGTAATAACTAAGGCTTTTTGAAATGACAAGCTGAGTAATGGTACAATTTCATATAATAAAAATACACGTTTAAAAAAATATTAAAAAATTTAATTAAATAACAGTTGGTGTTGATTTCTCTCCAGGAATTCTGTACTAGGACTTCTTCATGACGTTTTATCAACTGAAGTTTTAAGAGTAATAGATAACAGGTGAGACTGCAAGAATGTACTAAAATGACAGGCAGTGGAATTATAACTGGAATTAGGTTAAAATCAAGTTTAAGTTTTTCTGGACATAGACAGTAAGGGGCTCGGAAAAAATATTAACTATAATTATACAGAAAACTACTTTAGGTCTTGTTATGCGTTAGTGAAGCATTAGATTCTTAAATTTGGAATTGCCCGGAAGGAGTGGGAATGAATCCTGTAACAAAATTAAGGGAGCACCAGCTAACTATAGTGCAATTTCAGGGTACACGACCAATAACACTTACCTTGAAAGCCTCAACACGAACAAATGTATGAACCAACTTGTTTGGTCTAATAATGCCATGAAAAACGAGTAATCCTTAAGGATTTTAATTACATTAACTTCCATGTGGAATGAAGTTCTTCTAGCAATCAATTATTATATTCAATCAAGAAAAAGTCTGACAGCATCATCTAAATCTATTTGTAATACAATCTGGTATTTCTTCCTGTAAACCAGCACATATAAAATTTTTAAGGTTACCTAAATAAATTACAACACAAGTTGCATAACAATGCTCCTGAAAACAGATAAATACCAAATTTTAACGTTATATACATTCAATTAAATGCAAGTAGCATAACAATCTCTCTATAACTCTTTAATCACATCATTCACTTTGTTAATTTTAATTCCAATGTCCAAGCTTTGTAATTCTAGTAAAGTAAACAATATAACCTACAATACGGGTGGATGTTTTATTCTTTTGATGTCCAACTAAATAGGTTTCATAAATACATGTCACCACAAAACAAAAGAACAATTTATAAATATCGACACTAACCTTATAACCGAGTGCCAATTTAATTAAGGCCATCCATTTCACAAGTTTGATTCCATATTGAAAAATGATTATTTTTAATTTCCCACCAACGTGGTATGAAACTACCCTGTTCAAAGTTGATCTCGTGTTTTGTTGAGTATGCATGAGTCACCACTACTTCCAAGCCAGTGGAGTTCTTTGACATCCCTTATTTATAAAAACCTTTTACTTGTCCAATCATTACTGGTTCGCAAGTAATTAATTTGTTCATCATTTTTCTGTCGGATGTAACTACTGTCATTTCTTCTTCTTACGTTTAATGGGGTTTGTCATTATCTGGTCTTTCTTAACACCTGAATCAAGCATGTTGTCCATATGGTTTACTTAAGTTAGCGTTATATGTAAATATCTTCAGAAATACAAATGAATATGTTGTATTGTATGAAATGATTAAATTTTCTGCAACCTGATCTTCATGAATTTTACCAACGAAGCACCTGTGTTTTAAGTAATTACATAGTATCAATATATTTCTGATATGGTCTGGGGTTTACGTGGCATTACATTTATGTAACATTAATTCTACTCCATTTAATTAATATTTGTAAACATCACGATATTTGAAATATTATTATATGGAACATTCCAATTAATACGTTCATTATAAAAATTTACTGTAATCAATATTTTGTTTAGACTGTTTGTGGTGTAAAATAATTTATGAACTTAAGTTCCGTTCCAATATGTATTTATCAGAAATAAAACTATGCTTTTGCGGTTTTAAGTTTATGATTTTAATAGAACTAAAAATTGCTGCAAAACTATTTTTTACCTAATTCGTAATTCAAAATATTTTAGTTCAACCGTATCAGGAAAAAGGACGTCCTCATGCAACACTTTCTAAATGGCAATATTACGATAATTTTTTTGCTTAAGGATTTGTTATTTGTTGCAATTATTGAAGCATGGAAATAAAATAGATAATTACGGAATGTATTTCTAGCATTTTCTTGAATTTACATGAAGGCTATGGGTGAAAGGCATGTGGGGGGGCAGTTAAGTGAAAGGCAACCGGGGCGGAACGCAACCGAGGGCGAAAAAGGTGAAAGGTGGCCGAAGAAGGCGCTGGGGGTTTAAGGCAGCCGGTACAAAAGGCGGCCACAGTGAAAAGCGGCCAGAACGAAAGGTGGCTGGAGCGAATGGTGGTCAGGGCGAAAGCAACACACTCCCATAGGTAGTGAAAGCCACTTCTAGTCCCTACTATGTCTAGTGCTAACCTATTCGTTTCAATTTTCAAATTCTCTATCTTGTTTCACGCTTCTAGCATTCCATGCCCCCAACCTGATGTTCTTGGTTCTTCTTTTCTTCTTGTTGAGCTTGTCAATCACATCCTCAGAAGTAGTCCCCTCCCGAAAATCTGAATGAGTGACCTTTTAAACTCCAGAAACTTTTACTCCAAAGAATCCCATCATGTTACTTACAATTTAAGTACGCTGTGTACTTGGGAGGTAATTTGGTGGTTTCCCGTTGCCTTCCACATCGCAGTAGTGTGTTTTAGAATACCATACCAACCTCCTCTGGTCTCTGCCACTCTAAGTACATACTTAGAATTAAAATTTAAGAACTTGCTTCACATTGATTTTGAGATGTATCTAGAAATGCAGCCAGAAACTAAGAGTTGGATCAGAGTGTGCAGTGCCTTGTAAAGCTGGCAACTCTGGTTTTATTCAGAGTTTGCTGCAGTAATATGTACAATTTGTTCTGATTATAGTGGTAATTTTACATGATGATCTGTTTGAGGTGTTTTATGGCCACTCGAATATTTCTCATAGAGTTTAATATCACCAAGTTTGTACTTGTTTATTTGCATTTCTGTTTATGCAGGAACCAGTTGCGTATAAAGAATACATTAATAGTAGCCAGGCTGCTCTAAAAAATGATCCCAAGCAATTTTATAGAATTTTTTAAGAACGACCAAAACTCTCCCTACCCAAAAGTTTTAAAATATGATGTATGTGAACTATCTGATTAAAAAAGCATTGCTATGACTTTTGCATCGTTTTTCGTGCTTCATGTTGCATTACTCCAGACATTATGGTCGCTCAAAATGATAGCTATTCCATAGACATTCCTAGAATTACTGAATCGGCTGTGATACAAGCTTGCAAAAAATTACCAACCTAATTTTATTTTAGCCCAAATAGCATACTCACAGTTGTATACTTCATGTGTTCTGCTTTGACACGTATATTTACTTTATGCTATTCCAAATCCATATTCCCTGATATCTGGAAATTATTCTGTGTGCACTCAGTCTTCAAAAAACTTGATAAATCTATCATTCCAAACCATCATCCAATTTCCATTATTTCTAGTGTTGACATAATCTTTAAGATAATTATTTTTGAATCGCCACTTCCTCAAATTTCAGAACTTCTATCCTAAGACCAACACGGTTTTATCAAGCGATGCTCTACAGTAACTTACCTTTGTGTTGTTACACATTTCATACTGAAATGCTTAAATATTCTATCACAGTGTGATGTTATCTATTTCGACTTCATTAAAGCTTTTGACCTCAATCACAACATCTTATTGCATAGACTACATCAGTTTCATTTCTCCGATAACTTACTAACATTCTTTGTCTCGTCCGATACATACATACGATGTCGCTCAAATAATAAACTATTTTTTGCTGATGTAAAATTTTTTGATAAAATTAATTCTACCGTTGGTTGTCACTTTAAGCATATATATCCCAACTATTTTGATAGAGCAATTCTAACAAATTGGCTCTTAACCCATAAAAGCCTACTGTATGAAAATTCATACACATTTCAACCAATTTTTAAATACTTGTTATTTGCCTCCTTTAAAGTATTTCTAATATTCAGTAGCTGATTTGTCTTCATGAATATGGTAGTAGCAGTCAAAACATTCAAAATGGCGTCTGCATCTAAACAGAATGTCAGTGCTCCGAAAAAGCTGTCGTACTTTTTAATATTATTTATAGTATAAATTATTATTTACTTATAACTACGTATTTGAAAATGAGTTACGTCTAAAATGTTACTAACCTAAGTAAAATTTCATTATCATTTCAAATATGCAATTATTTTTAGACTAACGTTGGGTGTATGAAAATTCATACACTAGGTTTTAGTGATGTCACAATTGACTATTTGCATAAAACTCCTTATACACGTTATAATTTTGTTATTTTACCACTAAAATTACTTTTTAGGCACCCTCTGACTACCGAGGAATTGATTAGTATTATTGAAAAGTCAGATAACGAACAGTTATCAGCCATAAAATCACTTCAGTTTACACTTTTCCCACCAGATGTTGACAATGATACTGATGTGGATGAGATTCCAAAGGAGGTGCAAGTAATTGAAAGTAATAATATTCATCTGCTAGGAAAAGGATTATTAGGGAAGTCTGCAAAAATTGAAGGGATCGGAGATGAAGGTAAATTTGAAATTACTGTAGCATCATCCACTTCAATTCCCTTTTCTCAATTTTCTAACTGCCAACCAAAACAGTTGCCAGCAAAGAAAAATAGCTTTTCTAAAAAACCGCCTTCCAAGAAAAAATGCATACGAAAATGGGAACGTTTAGTTTTTCAGGAAGAAAACAAAAGACAATCACATCTAAAAATAAAAATATAAAAGAACCACAACCAAAAATAATTGAGGAAATGATTGTTAATGGAGGTCATCCACTTGATTTTTTCAAGCTGTTTTGGCTAATCGATTTCATCGAATATATTTGTAGAGAAACAGAAAAATACGCAAAATATAAGTATGGCGATAGGTAACACATTTTCAGTTTCTGTTGAGGAAATATACAAGGCCATTGCAATTTTATTCGTTTCAGGCTACGTAGGTGTTACCAATAGACGTATGTACTGGGAAACAAAACCAGATGTGAACAATGCTGCTATATCGAATGCTATGGCGCATGATAGATTTCTAAAGATTTTCAAATATATCCATTTTAGTGATAATAATGACGTTAAAATATACGATAAATGTCAAAGTGAGACCTATTCTCGAACACATTTCAACAAAATTTGCTCAACATGCACAGCCATTGCCAAGCGTGTGGTCATTAGATGAAGCAATGGAACCTTATTACGGCCATCATCACATGAAGCAGTTTATATGTGGAAAACCAATTAGATTTGGTTTTAAGTTCTGGTGTCTAAATAAGAGACCAATGGTTACTGCCTTAAATTTAAACTGTATGAGGGACATGAAGAGAAAGATCCTTTTATGACACTAGGTAGTGCGGTAACGAAAAAATTGGTTGTAGGATTTGTTCCGCCAGGAAGTCATGTTTTCATCGATAATTATTTTAATTCATTTTCTCTCTTGGAGGAAATGAAAAGGAACAGCGTTCAAGTTACTGGAACCATTTGATCAGATCGAATTGCAAAAGCACCCCTAATGGATATAAAAAAGGAAAAACGGGGATTAACACACGGCCTAGTTGACAAAGAGAATAGTATAACTTTGATTCGTTGACACGATAACAGCCAGGTGACTCTGGCTACAAACAGAACTGATGAACTTGTATCTTCAACATCAAACTGCAAACGTTATAGTACATTACAGAAAAAGAAAATTGAAGTTCTACAACCATCACTGATATCAGAATATAATAGTGGCATGGGTGACGTTGATCTATTCGATCAGTTTCGAGCTGAAAATAGAATCCACATTAGGAGCAAGAAATGGTACTAGCCAATAGTTCGATTTTGTTTGAACGCATCAATTGTGAATGCATGGTTGTTGTTTCGCACTATACAGCCAAATATCATACAAACAGAATTTATAAGGCAAATTACTCTACCAATATTAGCCACACCATTAGTTACTCGTCCATGATCAATTATACCACATATAACCGCTAATGTGCTTGAAGAGGTTCATTATGACAGAATAGATCATTGGCCATTGCGAAATACAACCCAGAGAAGATGTGCTCGCTGTCATAAATGTGTTACACATATATACAGTAAGTGCAATGTAGGACTGAATATTGAATGCTTCTATCCCTATCACATGAAAATGTGATTTCATATTACTATAGATAGTTGTTCAGATTATATTACACATATATTTCAAAGTAATAAAGTATTAAAAATAAACATGTTTTATAACAACCCTGATATCACCATAGCCTAACGTATGAATATTCATACACCTTCTGAATCAAAAACCAATTGTTTTATTTTGCGTTTAATAATAAAAAATGTTAAATTGAGTAATGATTACACATGGTTTTCAAGAAATAATGTTTTTTATCCAACGAAAATGGTAGTAGGCTTTTATGGGTTAATTTTGACAAATGTGTCATTTTGTCCCACAGTAATAATGCTTCCCAATATTCTTTGATTATTCCCTTGGCACCAGTATAATCTCCTGCATATCTACTATTAAGGACTTGGAAATTATATTTGATGAAACTCTTAATTGCTATATAAATAATATTTTCAAACGCTTTCTGCAGACTGTAGGTTCCTAATACGTAGTACATCACTATGTATTGACTTGAACTGTTTTAAAACTTGATACTTTTCCTTAATTCGTAGCATGCTTGAATATGGTTCTCCGACCTGGACACCACAGCATCGCGGAATTGAGAAAGTTCCTTAAGTATTTTAATGTAAAAACCAGTTTCTATCCTCTAAGTATCCTTACTCGGACCTATTCACTGAATTTAACGTTCCTCCATTATATCAACGGAGGGTGTTGTTGGATATGATTCATTTTTACACTCTATTAGCCTAACTTTTATTAATCTTCATGCACTGCCGGGGGTCTAGTAGGAACTGCTCCATTTTTATCCCAACTTCATAAGCATTAACTATTATAGAAATTCTCCTATTTGCAGGATGTCAACTCTTTTAATAAGTTTTGGCAGAATTAGATTTCTCGCTTCCTCCTTTACTTTTCCATCAAGCCCTTTTGGCTGCTCTCAATTAACAGCACTACTGAATTATTTCTCTTTCTGCTGTTATTACTATTATCCATCTGTTCATACTTTTAAATATTTTCATGTATTTCTTTTTATTTTACCCAAGCTAGCTTTTAAAGCGACTATTGTTACTACATTAGCACCATAATTTTTATTCTTGTAGTATCTGAAAGCAACTACTACGTATGTAACTTTTATTTATACTTACATATACAGTTATTTGTGTTGTATACTTGTATTTATATTGTTTGTTTGTGTGACACCATAACTGGATCTTGTTATCTATGCAAGTCCTTGTTAATAAATAAATAAAATACATGTTCATCGTAAATAGCTGTAGATTGGAATCAACTTATGACACGTGAAACAGATATGCCATCATCCACTCGGTTTAATATTCTAACAAACTCTGGTTTGGGCATTCTATATTGAGGATCTAATGCTGGTCACTTTATTAGCTGCTTGTCCCAATCAGTTTTAAACGTTTTGAATACACAAATATCAAGGGGTTGTAAAACACGACTAGTACGAGGTAGCAGTTTTAAGATAACAATATTGTTTTCCCAAACTGTTTCTAGTAAGTCATAAACTCAAATGCCTCCCTGGTCATCATAAATTCTTTTGGATGCTGCATAAATGGTTCTATCAGCTTCGACTTCACTGCAAAGCAGTGGTAACTTTTCACTATGCATTTACTTCTAATAGATACAGCTCCTAAGACTTTTGTGTTACTAGGGTCATGTACTAACAACATCTCTTCCGAATTAAATATTTGTTATCTATGATTTAATTGCAAGTGGTCGATGGTCTCTAACAGCGGATTAAAAATCTATTTATAATAAATGGGTTAATTTGAGACATGCTCTATGCACTAGGGTCTTTTGCAACAATTTACTAACCAGTTGGCCCCGGGATGATCGTGTTTAAATTTTATCTAGATATTATTCGCCTTTGCATAGGTTTGAACAATATTAAGAACTTCATCTCGAAATGCCAAGACCAAACTTCTCCATTGATCTTATTATCCAAGCTAACCGTTCTTCATCTGCAAAAGGCCCCTCTTGTGCCAGCTACATGGTGCCTCAGCATGGTCCAGGGGACATTGAAAGGCTTATAAATTCTTTGAACGTTCCTTTTCCCATTCACCATTTCTTGTATGGTTTGATGTAACGCCTCTCTCCATCTTCCTGTCATACATTGAATCCATTCCACATTTGCAATAAAGAAACAAACTATTTAATATTTGAGCAGTGACATTTGAAGAGGGATAAATGGACTATAGTGAGATCCCAATTCTTCAAACACGGGTGGCCCATTTAACCAAAATTGCAATTTTACGAAGGTAAATGGGTCATCTCATCTATAATCTAAATAACATACGTTAGGTAAGCAAATACATAACGATAACTTATCTTAAAATTTGTACATAACTGGTAGGGTGAAGTGGAGCAAATGCGAGCATCATAACTAAAAATTTGTTTTAGTCTAGTTTCAACAAAAATTGAGTTGATATAAATGATAAGCTTCAACTGAGGTTTAGTAAGGGTACATTAAGTAACATGCCTGGATGAACAGTTTTCTTAAAATGCATATTTAACAAAGTGTCTGAGCAAATTTATAGGACATAAACCTACTATTGCATTTACTCCATTAAAAGGAGTGACTAGACAGAACATTAGCTAATACACTATTACAAAAATATAAAAATTATTAATAAGTTTTCCGTTTAAAATAAAGTAATATTACTCACTGTTACAAAGAACTAAAAAATTTTTGTCTATAACTAAGCAATATTAATATCCTTAAACTTAAATTCAAAAGACATTATGCCACGTTTGCTTATTTTAGGATTTGGCAATATCTTTATAACATCATTAGTGTGAACAATGTCAACATCTCCAACATTTGTCCAATCGAAAATGCTACCTTTACGCTTGACAAATTTGACTTCCAAATGACTGTCATCTACTGTTGCATGCACAATCACCACAATATTTTATCAATTTTTTTGACGTGTACGTAACAATTATCCATTGATCAGTGTCTACATTTTCTACTACTTCGTTTAACCTTTTAGTTTCATTGCATTCTAAAGGTTCTTCCTCTTCTAAATTTTCAAACATTCCACTTTCGTCTGAACTTGCATATTTAATTGCAGTTTCATCCTCGCTATCTGTTGTATCATTTTTTATTTCTACTATCTTTTTCTTTGACTTTTGGAGCAGGTGTCACTTTGTCTTTTAATTTTTTCGAGTTATTTCAGTCTCTCAAAACATTGAGAATTTCAGCAGATGTGATAACTTGAGCTCTGGTGCAATTTTACACTTTCTTTGTATAGATGGCATAGCTTTCTGATGTATTGTGGATAGGATAATATCCTCTACTGATTTCCTCTCTATAAAACACAAAGAAGGCTGCTGATTCAATGCCAATGATGTTCGACTGCATTTGAGATGGACCAGGAAGAAGATTAGTATTAGACGTTGTAGATTTATATCGCAAAAGGTTGATTGTACTTGATCATAACCAAATCCAGAGGACTCTTCATTTTCTTGTTGCTCAACTTGTTTTTCTGCCAATCCTCTCTACTGTGAGTTTTTCTCCCATCGCTCTAATGCATCTTTTTTAAAGTTTTCTTTAGGTATTATGTCCAAGTCAAAGGGAAATACACTACCCTTGGAGAATCCACTTTTGATAACACCAACAGAAACTTTCGACCAAGTTTCACCTAAAAATTGAGAGAACAGTGACTTAGGAAGCTTTTGACCAATGTGGTTTATTTGCCAAGCAGTAACTGTTTGACGCCATTTTTGTTTAAATGATTTGAACACATAAATCTAAAAACTGGAGACGATGACTTGTGTGAGCTGGGAGTTTTAAAATTGTTATATTGTTTTCTATGGCTATTTCAATTAAATCAACTGATATGTGTGTTGCATGTCCATCATATAAAATTAATACGGGTCTTCCTTCTATGGCTAGAATAAACGTTTTTAAAAATTTCAGTTTGGGCTTGCTGCATAAGCAGTGTCAGAATATTCTTTGACTGGAGCAGCTCGCCACTGATACCATACGTTTTTACCTTTGAAAATTATTAAAGGTAGAACCCTATAACCAATGAACAATATTGGTATCTGACAAGTGTAAACCCGTCTTAGGGTCACCTCAGAACCATGTTAAAATCTACCAAAGAGGTAGCCTAAATCATAATGAATTTCCCCCTCAAAATAAATATAAAAAACGACTGCTTAAGCCTTACGGTAACGCAATCGCACACTTCTTTAATAACCATCCTCTCAATTGTATAAATAGAAACATGTTAAAAAAATGTTTTCCAATCCCCAAGTTATTGAATTTATATAAAATTCACCAATAAAAAATAATCAGCTGATTTCACGTTAAGCGTATTGGCTACCTAAAAAAAGTCGGACCCAGGCCGCAACACAAATTGAAGGCAATCATTCTTTTAAACTTTAAAAATTTTTGCCTAGTGTACTCAAACCAACTATTTCGAACATCAATAAATCAAAGTCACCTTCAATTTATGTCATAAATGTCAAACTTGAAGTTTTTATTATTTTGACAACGATCCTAGGTCATGGATCGAAACGTAAATAAAGATGATTTTAAAAACTATGAGTGGTTTAATTCCCAAAGAAGATTAAGAAGAATCCTATAACCAAGAGCATTAGCTGCTAATACAAAAGTAAAATTTTCTTTTCCAGAAATGCTTGTTATTCTTGATGAACTTTGACTCTCTTCCAAACTCTTTCTGGCTTTTAGGTTTAAATTTTCTAAAGTTATTTCCAAGCTTAAAATATCCTTAAATAATACACGGGTCTGTAGCTGCTTTTTCTCTTGCGTATTCCACAGGTTCACGTTTTCTGATAGATAAATTATGGCGTTTTTTGAAATTCAAGAACCAATCTTCTCCTGGTACGCCATCTTTAAAAGGTGTATGTAAATGATTTGTTCTTGCATAGTCACCAACTAACTCAATAATTTCTGGCCGGCTTAGTCCAAATCCCCAGCGTTTTAACAGAATTTGCTAAAGTATTTTCAACATGCTTTTGTAGTACTGTATTTCTGTTTTTTTTTGAATTTTTTAAAACACCCCTTGTACCTTTAACTCGGCAGTACAAATTTGAAAACTGAATAGCATAAATCACAGGCGTTGTGAATATTGTGTTAGCTTTTATTTCATGTACAGCTTTATTCAAATTGTCTTCTGTAAAAGTGGGCTGTTTATTCTCTTTTTTGATATGATTTCTCACCATCTGCAAAATTAAAAGTCCAAGGCAAATGGGGTAAATGCAATATGTATTGCGTTTGCCCCATATGGCTTATATTGCATTTTCCCCAGCGACCATATTTTGGGGGCAAATGCAATAGTGAAAATATGTCATTTTAGGAAATATTTAATAGAAAATCTTTTGCATCACCATAAAATAAACATTTACATAAAAAAATCAATAAAACTACCCTAGGATGACTCCAGAACACAAATTAGTACCTCAATTTAGAATGTGCACACATTAACAGACCTTTGTTAAATGAGGAATTCTTAAGCACTCGGTTCATAATCTATATTTTACAGATGGTTATAAAATAGTTTAAGACGTGTTCTCAATGCCCAAAAGATGGCCTAATATGTTCCACAGGAGACAAAATAATAAATTGGAAGTATTACATTTGTCCCGGTCATACAATTATCCCACCTGACTACAACACATTTATTGAAGTACAGGCTGCAATCTACAAATTTGTAAAAAGTGTTTAGCACAAAATGCAACTACCAAATTCCACCAACTTTATAACTGGTAGTGAAGGTACCAGCAGAAACTATAGAGCTTATTTCTCCTGGGGTTGAATTTTCACAATCAAGTTGCAAGTCCGTTCATTTATTATGACAATTTGACAGGCCCGCGATATTTACAAATGTTGAAAAACCACATAGTAGTGTGCATTAAAGATTTTAAAAGAAAATACAGAGGGAATAAATAAAAAATTTTATGTTCAACCAATGGCGGCACCACTTCCACGTTATTAGAAATATAGTCCTAGTTTCACATCACTCGTCAGCACTGAAACAAGATATAAAAATAACAAGGGTAGTTTTATAGACAGAAGGAACAGAAATTTTCGATTAAATAAATATAAAACAGCAATTATTCGCAAATAGCTGATCACTATACACAGATTCGATGAACATGAATTGTTACAACAAATCTTGTAAGAAAGTGAGTACAAAGTCAGATCCGGTAAAATGTATGGGAAGCTTTGACTGAAACAATAAGTAAATATATTTAAACAACGTACCTTCACAATCACTATTGGAAACGAATATAAAAGAATAAAACCCTGGATTATGCTCGGCATTATCAAGAAAAGAGACAAAAAAAATTAATTAATAAAAATGATACTGAAGCACCAAAACAATATTAAAAGTTAAAACTGATTACTACAAAGAAATAATAAAAGATAGCCGAAGAAACTTGAAAATTTGGAAAATAATTAGAACACCATCAAATACTGAAGGAAACAAACCTAACAAGATTAACATTCTAGTTTCCAACAGAGTACATTTTATTGATGATGCAATAAAAGCAAATTCATAAATGAATACTTTAATAATGTAGGAAATAACATTGCTAAATAAATTGACATGGCTAAAATCCCCTGCCTCATAATGATAAAATACATGCATGTTATGGTTAAATAATAGTTATGTTATAAATTTAGATTTGCCCTAAAAGGGCAGGGACTTCGTAACAATTTTAAAGGAACTCTGGCCAACTACAGTGCTGCGGAAGTGGATTCCAATGGAAGAAATAATAAAAACGAAAAAATTAACATTTGAAATGACTAAACTACAATGTTACAATATTCACTTACCTTGAAAGGCTTTTTCTATCGTCATAATTAAGGGACACCAAACCGTCTGTCTCAACAATCTCTTTGAAATTATCCCTACATGGAAGACGGTTATTTCGCATGGGTCTTCTGTTTTTTTCAAATTTATCACATTATACATTACTTTCTTCTACAATTCTATAAAAACACATCAAGTTCCTACAATTCTATAAAAACACATCAAATTTTAGTGAAATTAAATAAAATTGTAAAATAAAATGCCATTCCCAAAATAAGTTCAAATAAAACTCAACCTATGACTTCTATTAAAATTACCTAATTATCATATGAATGCAAAACTTAATTTTCTAATCATACGGGCCAGTTATTACTAAAAGAAATCCTACAGAAAACATTAAATCAAATCCATCAATAATACTATCACTCCAATTGGCTCGCCCATATTGAATTACATGACACTCTAAGTTCCATTTCTGGAAATGCCCTTAATAACAAACATAAATAAGAAAACAGTTAAATACCAACTTTTCTTTTTATCATTCCATTGTCCAAAAATACTACTTTCATGGTTTAACTAGCACTAAATTCTATCAATAAAACGCTTGAAATCAAAGCGCACATATTCTTACTATTTCGAAATGTTCCAACTTCTCTTTATGGATAACCCTAGTTCCATCGGTCGTTTTCAACAAAATAATTACTTTCACATTTGATTAATTTCTATTACATAAATACCAACATCTACATTTACAATTCACATGGTATATAATAAGTATAAATAAAAGATTATAGTTTACTCATAGTTTAGTTCATCTTTTAAAAGTTTAAGGATGTCCAGAAAACATTGACTTTTCAATTTTTCGTCCTTCAAACAACAGCTGCCTTAACACAGCCAAAACCCATCTACTTGAGCTACATCTGCAGGTAGCCCTTTTTACACGGTACATACATTTTCACAATCTTGCACTCAGATAGCATTCCGTACCAAATTTGTAAACGAAGCTACAAAGGCTCGTGCATAGTCTAATCCCCCCTGGAGAAGTCCACGTTACATCTTGAGACTGTATTCCATTCACTAACTTTTTTAACCTATCCTTATACTGGCCCCGACAACACGACCCTCCCGCCTAGCTTGTCATTCTTCTTACTCTGCATTTCTTCGGATGGTGTCGTTGTATTACAGTTCCTAATATTGAACTTGTATTGAATCACCGTGAAAAGTGTGTGTGTAATGCTACCGTGAATATCAACAATCCTGCAAATGAATACATTGTAAACTTTTACATTATTTATTTGATTAGTACGCCAAGTGAGATTATTTTTAACCTGATATTTGTGAGTTTTATTAAATAAGCGATGTATTTCAGTGATTAATTACATTTCAATAATATCTATTCTGGGGGGTACTTTGTATTGTAATAACTAAAAGCTCTCCTATTTTTGGGGTAATTATGGAACATGTATATTAATAATTTCACTGTTATTTATTTCTTTAATTATTCCAGAAGGTTTCTTAAAATGACAACCCCACCATGAAAATTTACTATTGTAATTATTCTATTTACATGACTAACTCTGCTAATTACTCATGTTTACATCTTTGTATGCGACTTCGAGATACACATTAAAATGTTTTCCCTTTTGCGATTTTGAAATAATTTATTGACCTGAGTTATGTTCAACTATGTATGGTACAAAAAATATAACTATGCTTTTCTGAATAAGTTAACTGTCCAAATTCCCTTTATATAACTAAAGAAGTTATTAAACTGCCATTCTTAATGAACTCTACTATTCATGAAATCATAACATATGGGGTACATCCATATTTATTTTGTTCGTTTAAGATTGATTTTCTCCTTTTCCATCCGGTTTCTATGTAACGTAACGTGAATGTGTTACAAAAAAACAGCACCACACTTGCACTTTCAATTTAATGTTAATGTCCGATTATATGTTGCATTAATTCTGTACTGTAGCAAACATGCTAATATTACTTCGATATAAACAGAGGGCATTTTAAAGCATTAAACTAATTTTGAGTTGTAAATTTAAACTTATGATAGGTTTTTTTATAGCAGCATACGTTTAAAATGTAAATGTTAGTCTTTTTAATAATAGATTGTGTTGTACTTAATCAAATATAATAGCAATAAATAAAATGTGATTTTTGGGTTATTGGAATTTTAGAATGCATTGTCCAAATTGCAGACTCGAATAAATTCAACTGTTAAAAGTATATTTTATATTTCATTTAAAGGGAAATAGCTCAGATTTTTTAATGAATCTGCTGCATTTTCACTCAAATAAAGAAACAAAGCTTGGTTAAAGTCACAATTTTTAATTGCAGGCAGTTTAATGACAAGTAAAGTACGCTGACAATATGGCCCCTATTATAACTATTTAGACACCCAAAATTTCTAGTCAAAGGCACGTGGAAAAATTGAATCAAAACTTTTCACGCAAGCATTGTGCGTAACATGCAAAAATGTTGCCAAGCATTTGCTGTTTATGGTATATTGTATCGACTAATTTTGAAAATTTTGGTGTATCATAGGCGTTACCTTATTTACTTTAAAGTAAAAGTGGCAGGTACATGTTTACATGGCAAATTTCATATTTATACTTTACTTCAACATCGCTAACTCATGTTTTGTAGTTGACTGAATTTTGCTTAACTGCATCTCATAATATTCTCATTCTGCAATTAATTATACTAAACCAAATAAAAAATGTGAAAATTTCTGAGACCTGTTAAATTTGTTTATCAGCGATGCCTTTGTAAGTAATATATCCAGGTATTTAACGTATTCACTAACTTTGTATGTTATCGAATAATTTTGTTATATTTTCATATACATAGGCTGTGCTCAATAATACTCTGTATAATTCTATTTAGATATATTTTTATTAATAAATAAATTCAGATACATCAATATCACCAACATGTTTCATTTTAATCAGAGCTGCCTTATAACCTGCCCCAGATTATGCCCTTGTACTAAACTTAATTTTAATTCTAAAATATAAAGCAGATGTTAAAAATTCAAATCTTTATATAAGTATAAACCAAATAAAGAGGTGCTCCGAATTGTAAACTATAAAACCAATGAACCAGAAATATATCCCTTCTGTTCATTATTTATGCGGCAATAATGTTTCGTACATTCCTAGATACAATGCTAATTGAATCGGTGTTTTTGGAAGTTGTTTTAATTAATTTTGCTTGCAGTTTTTCATGAATGTTTTATACGATACTTTATCATTTTAATCGATGTCATTATGCACATTGAATTCTGGAAGTTACTCGACATACGTTTACTTACTATACGTAACTTACTTTACTCAACCATCAGATGTACATATTACACGAAATAGAAGTATTCAGTTAAATTAGCGATGACAACAAAACCCAGCAGATATTGCTCAAAGTTGTTTTCCTTGTGTATTATAATTCTCCGATTTCTTCGCATGTAACCTTCGCCTTTATATCTAAAATTGACAAACTCTGAAAAATAATAATTAGTGATCCGTATTTATAAGATTAAAAATACATTATTAAAATGATATTATAGATAGTGAAGGAGCCACCTCAACACAACATACCACTATTAATATAATCCATTTTTTTTCATTTGCCCCCACGTTAATTACTAATTTATTATTAGGTTTGTTAGTGTATATCACTTTAAGTTTGCATTTACAGCAGCAGAATTATAAATATTACAACATTTAAATTAAAAACATAGCCTTTTAGTATGACAAATAACTTATATACACAAAAGTAAAGTACTCTTTACAATAATTAGTAGCATTTTCGGGTGGTTGCACTCAGTTCAGTCAGTCGTGTTTGGTTGGGGTTGCATGTGTGCACTCAAGTGCTGTCCTTTTCAACTGAAAGCCATTGCAACATTTACTTGCACTAAGTGCACACTTTCTGAAACTGATTTTGAAAGTCGGTTTCTGTGAGGTTCAGTATTCCCTACATCTAAAAAGAATGTTTATTTGTGTTGAAACCTGCCACAAATTTAATAATACCTTAATGTAAATTAATAATTGGTATTAGTCCATATTATTATTGAATAATAACCAAGCAATCAAACATGGCATTCAATTAAAAAGTATGTTATCTTGTACGTGTGAATGGTGCACTAGAACAGTGTTGTATATTCGGCTGACTAGTTGAACTACATTTACACTGAAAGAAAACTGTGCACATGCTAACACACTCTGCTGGGGTGCACCAAAGATTCTCACCCGAGAATGCTATGATAGCGTTTTCAGGTGGTTGCACGGGTGCATTGTTATGCTTTATTTTGTAAAGTCCCTAGGTATTAGTTCATTAAGTTAGATTCAGGGACTTTTTTAGAATTCGGCATGGAAAAATTCCCACTGATTACCACAATTTCATTAACTCCTTGAAAACGTGTTTTGTTGGTGTTCGCACGGTTGTAGATTTCATTGGCTTATCTCTGCAATCTTCCATCAACGCAAGCGTAAGTGCATCAACTTCGTTTAAGGGAGAGACGTTTAATACCGTAGCATAGCTCAAGGATTACCGTACCGACTTCCGTAGAGTAAACATTACCTTAGAGCTACCGTGCGTGATTCGTTTTTGTTCCCACCTTTTTACCCACATCCCTATCGTATCGTCTAGTGAGGCATAACCGAAACACCTACAGAAGTAGCTACCAACAACAAAGACCGACGAGAATCAATACCCTGAGGTCGACAGCCACGCCCAATAAAATAATGGGCTAAGTGTTTTGACTATTTACTTATTCAGAAGTTTTATTGGAAGGCGGTTGTACGTTATAGCGTACTTGCTTTCACACAGTTCAGTCAGTCGTGTTTGGTTGGCATTGCATGTGTGCACTTGCTCTCGTTTTTGACTGGAGGTCAGTGCAACAGACACTTACTTGCAGCGAGTGCGCATTTTCAACATTGTGAAGTCGGTTTCTATGAGAATACTCCCTGTATGTTTGTTGTGGTTTGTTTAGCATTCTTCTTAATCTTCTTTGCTTAGTGTACTCAAACCAAATATTTCGAACATCAATAAATCAAAGTCACCTTCAATTTATGTCATAAATGTCAAACTTGAAGTTTTTATTATTTTGATAACGATCCTAGGTCATGGATCGAAACGTAAATAAAAATGATTTTAAAAACTATGAGTGGTTTAATTCCCAAAGAAGATTAAGAAGGTTTCTATGAGGTTATGTATTTCCTACATGTAAAAATAGATGTTTACTTGTGTTGACACCTGCCACAAGTTTTAATATAAATTAATCATTGGTATTAATCCAAAATACTAAGCAATCTAAAGTGGCATTAAACGTATTTTATTGTTTATAACAATAAAATAAGGTTAGATTCATAGACCAATGTGTAAAAGGAAATGCCAAGGGTGCACTGAAACAGTGTTGTATGTTCGGCTGAGTAGTTGAACTATTTTGGTACTGACTAAACCAATGTACATGTTAAAAACTCCCATTCTACTGGAGGGCACCAAAGATTCTCACCCGAAAATACTATAATAAAATTTATGGGTGGCTGTGGCACTGGTACATACTTTTATGCACTCTTCATCAGCCATGTTTGGTAGGTATTGCATGTGTGCACTTATCAAATGCTGTCACTTTCGATTGAAAACCAGTGCAACAGAGACTTGCACCAAGTGCATTTTCAGAAACATTTTGAAGTCTGTTTCTGTGAGGTTATCTTCTTCTTTAAATTTATTGACCTTCAGCTAGGAAGCAAACAGTCAGGGTAGAGTGTACCTTTAACGGGTGCGTCTAAGTTAGTCTCATGCCCTCCCTTTTCTTCGCCAGTTGTATTTTATTTCGCTGATACCCAGGGTGAAGAAATGTTTTTAATGCGGTTGTGGTATGGGATCTTGAGGGTGGTAAATGAGTAGGCTAAAAAAAGGATAGATTTTTAAATTACTTGCTCTTTAAAAAAAGCCATAACTATTTTAATTACTGTTGCATGCGGTTCGGCTGTTACTGCAAGCAGGTTTATAGGCCCTTTATAAATATTTACAAGTTGGTCGTACAGGGCCCTACAATTAATTGTTATTCAGACATGCAAATAATATATGGTTTAAATCCCCCACTTCTCCGCAGGATCATTTATCCTCTGTCAAAATACCAATTCTTGCAAGGTGTACAACAATGTTGTGACCTCATCCGGCATATAGTAGTAATATCACCTCTTGTTAAATTTTTAATGTTTTTAAACCATGGAGTTTGTAAGGGTTCATTTTCTATAGCGTCATATTTGGATCCTTTTTGGTTAGATATTGTTTTCCATTTCTCTATCCTGTGAGTTATGTATTATCTATATGTAAAACAGGTGCATACTTGTATTGACACCTATCACAAAATTAATGTAAACTAATTGCTATTAATCCAGATTATTAATGAATACTAAGTAATCAAACATCGCACTAAACATACTTTGTTGTTTATTACAGTAAAATAAGGTTAGGTTCGTAGATCAATGACGTGGAAAAGGAATGTTCAAGGGTGCACTAGAACGGTGTCGTATGTTCGTCTTACTAGTTGAACTATTTTGGCCTCGAAAGAAACTAGTGCACATGCGAGTTTTAAACTAGCACTCGACTGGGGCACACCAAAAATTTTCACCTGAAAATGCTATAACAGTATTTTTGGTTAGCCACACCAGTGTCCACTTTCTTGCACTCAGTTCAGTCTGTCGTGTTTGGTTGGCGTTGCATCTATGCACTTATCCAATGCTATCGTTTCCGATCGAAAGTCAGTACAGCAGTTACTTGCACTGTCTATGCACTTTCTGAAACTAATTTTGATCGGTTTCTGTGAGGTTATGTATTCCCTATGTGTAAAATAGGTGTTTACTTGTATCGACACCTGCCACAAATTTGATAATATAAAATATAAATTAATAATTGGTATTAGTCCAAATTATTAATGAATAATAACTATGCAATTAAGCATGACATTTAAACTTGCTTTGTTGTTTATTACAATAAAATAAGGTTAGGTTCCTAGATCAATAATGTGGAAAAGGAAATGCCAAATATGCACTAGAACCATGTTGTATGTTAGACCGACAAGTTTTACTGTTTTGGCACTGAACGAAACCAGTACACAGGCTAAAAATTTGCACTTCACTGCTGCACACCAAAAATTCTCACCCAAAAATGCTATTAATTTCAAGCTATTTACAAATTAGGGGTGGGGTGGGAGCAAATAAAGAAAACGGATTTAACATATTGTTATGTTATGAACCTTTTGAATATAACAATCTTTGTTTTAGCTTTGTATATAACTCCATTGCTTACAACCTTTGAAACACCTCAGCAGTATAAACTTAAACCTAATATAATGGCATATAACAAAATCTTAACCTTATACACTACGATATTCATATTTCCTACAAAAATTAGGAATATTAATAAATCAAGCAATTATAAACTTGTGATTACTATAACAACAAACAAAAATGTAAAAATAAAATTCTCTCCAGGATTATTGTAAAGCATTTTAAAACAATAAGTATATTAACAGTTTCAAAAATAGGGTAAATATTATAATCTAAAAACTCTTACAGTTGTTAATCAATATTTAGTCCTCCAATATTTCTTCAGCGTTATTTATATTATGATTTTGATCATCTGTAGTTCCATTTTGTAACTCAGTACTTAGCTTTTGAGCAAAAGTTTCATCAATTTCTTTGATTTGGTTCAAAAAATTTTCACGTTGAATAGGGTTCCAATTTACAAACCACTCTTTGAATAATTTTACCTGAGAAAAATAAAAATGTATTATTGCTACAATTCACAGTTAACAATTAAACGAATTTATTTGCTACTGTAACAGTATGAATTACTGGTACGAATAATAAGGTGAGACGACCCTAATTGCAGGTTGGTGTATCTATGGTGATTATGAATAAGAAGACAGTCGTTATAGATCGAATCAATAGTGGCAGGTAATCAGAATTTTAATGCATTTTCCGCCGCCTGCTGGGTTTTTTATCTCTTTTTGGAACAAGCCGTTAATCAGAATTGGGGTTCAAGGGATCAGTTTTTATAATTTTGTACTTAAAAAAGAAACAGTAATTCTTACTTGGATAGGAGGTATTTCTATGCAGGCTAGTGATGACTAAAACCATGTTGTATTTAAAAATTGCTAAGAGCATGTTTTAATCTTTTTAGCGTCAAATTGTACCCTAAATTGATGATTATGAATTCAATTTAGTACATGTTTGATTGCAATTGTGTGATGACGGCAGGAGGCTAAATCAATATAGAATTCTTGGAATGCCAAATTCTTCACATAACGTATCGTATTCCTAAATACCAGTGTCATTACATGTGATTTTCCAATGCTCCACCCGAAGGTATTGCATTGACCATGAAGCAAGTTTTTTTACCTGGAAATTTTGCTGAACCCTTGCTGTTCCAAGCAAGGTAGGGATCTTTAACGTGCGTGACAACACTCACACACGGGACCTCCATTTTACCTCTCATCCGAACGAGGGTGTATTTTTGTAAAAAATGCTCGCCTAACATTTTTCAAGCGGACCGTGTTGGGATTCGAACCCAATACCAGTGTCAGCTATATGAGTCAACATCCCTTCAAGAATACCAGCGACCTTAGTCAAATTTCATAAGCAGGTTAGGTTTATAAACACCCATTTGGGGCCTCTGAAGATTTGAGTCGTGACATGTTAGGTGTTGTAGCCAGATGATGTCGATATGTTTAGTACACGTATTTTCAATTAAGTTAATTGGTTTCAATAGCGGGCGGCTTCGTGGCATAGTGGTATGTGTGTGACTACTACGCCCAGGGTCCCGGGTTCAAATCCCAACATAGTCCGCTTGAAAAATGTTAGGCGAGCATTTTTCACAAAAATACACCGTCGTTCAGATGAGAGATAAAATAGAGGTCCCATGTGTGAGTGTTGTCACGCATGTTAAAGATCCCTACCTTGCTTGAAACGGCAAGGGTTTGACAAAATTCCAAATTTTCCAGGTAAAAAAAACTCGCTTCCTGGCCAATGTAGTACCTTCAAGTGGAGCATTGGAAAATCACATGTAAGGTTTCAAGGGCGACACAACAAATCATTCTCGAATTAAAATTTACAGTGCCAGTTCACAATTATAACTTAACATACATTTTGATAGTAAACAAACAGTTTAGTGGTTACATTAGTAATACTTATTTAAGTATTTGAATTTTAAGGCTTGAGATTGTTTACAATTAATAAACTTCACTGATAGTAATTCTTGATTATAAAGAGTTGATCTTGTAACATACACTAGGCTTTTGTTAGTAAACAAACTAGCTAGCATTGCACATATTTGATAATTGGACACCTTTATGCACAAATGAACCAAACCACAATACGAATGTTGAGTTGATCATGCTATCAGATGCAGAAAAGTCGATTTTACTTTTGCAGCATGAATCCTAACCATATACAAGCAGCGACGAGTTGCTAAACTAAGAATGTTCAACCATCAACGAAGTAAAGCCTTATTATTATATTGCAGTAAAGATCCACACATGAATCCTTTCTGTAGAATAAAGTATGACATCTTATTCTGTTGCAAGAAGATCAAGCCACGTGTACCATTTCTGCACAATTAAAACTATGAAAGAGAAAATGCGCGTAGTGGGCAACAAGTAGAGGACTTATTTGTTGACACGCATTTTCATGAACCGTCGGGTCGCTTTGGTATTCGGCTACCTTTCAAGGATCCCAAAAATCTTCCCATGTTTGAGAGTTCTTTAGACATAGCCGATCGCAGATTATTGTCTCTTGAACACAGGTTGGCCAATCAATCTGTTGTCCGCAACATGTATGTTGATTTTATGAATGAGTACCTCAAGTCCGGACACATGTCAAAAATATCTGATACATCGGATCCAAATTCATATATTATTCCGCATCATTGTGTTTTCAAAACAAATGGTAACACAAAAAGTATTCGTGTGGTCTTTGATGCATCAGCAAAGGCACAAAACAATGTTTCCTTAAATGATTGCATACTTAGTGAAGCCAAACTTCAAGCAGAAATTGCTGAAATTTTACTTATTTTTGTACTTACATTTTTGCTTTCACGTGTGACATCCGTCAGATGTTTAGACAGATTTTAGTTTGGGAACCACATTGCAATTATCAATTAATTCGTTGGAGATTTACTCCTGAAGAATCGACAAATACATATCGCTTCAATATGGTGATGTATGGGGTTACTTCTAGCCCTTTCATTGCCATTCGTTGCCTTTTTCAATTGGCGAATGAAGGTAGACATGAATTTCCACTTGCTTCGCAAGCACTTCGATCAAATTTGTATGTCGGTGACCTAGTCTGTGGTGGCCAAGATCTTTCAGCGGTCTTGGAATTATGCAATCAGCTTATTGCCTTGTTACAGTCAGCTTGTTTCGAGTTACGCAAATAGGCAGCTAATAATAGCACAATTTTGGAAGACATTCCACAAGAACATTCAGTCCAATCATTTGAGTTTTGATAGTGATTCAATTATCAAGATTCTAGGCCTCCAATGGCATTCTAATTTAGACATATTTTCTTTTGAAGTCACAACAGTTGATTCCCCTTGTACAAAGCAAACCATTATTTCAGAGGTGGTCCGTATATATGACCCCTTAAGTTTTTTTTAGCTCCTTTAACATTTTTCGCAAAACATCTTATTCAGTATCTTTGGGCGTTAGGCTTAGATTGGGACTCTACACCTCCGGAAAATGTTTGCACGCAATGAAAAAAATATAAAGATTCTCTGTCGCAATTGTCCAAAGTCAGCATACCTAGATGTTTGAGACCTACTTCATTTTCTCTTTGTCAACTTCAGGCATTTTGCGATGCCTCGGAACTAAGCTATTCCGCAGTCGTTTATTGTAGATTTATAAATCACCAAGGAAGGGTGTCTATATCTTTTGACATGGCCAAGTCCAAAGTCACACCACTCCAACGCATCTCTATTCCTCCTTTAGAGTTATGCGCCGCAGTACTACTTTCAAATTTAGTAGGTTTTCTTTCACAAATCTATTGACATTATTTACATATTGATAAAATCTTCGCATGGAGTGATTCCACAGTCGCCTTTATCATGGATTTGTTCTTAGCCACACAGGTGGAAGACTTGTAGCCAATAAGGTGACTCATATTCAGTAAAGGGTTTCTATGGTTTGGTGGCATCATATTCGTTCAGCTGACAACCCAGCAGACCCAGCATCCATAGGTTTATTACCTCAAGAACTTATCGCGTGCTCCTTATGGTGGGCGGGGCCTTCATGGCTTCAATTGTCGCTCGATTTATGGCCTTTCGCAGTATCTTTTGCTTCTTGGTCAACTGATATCACTGGAGAAGAAAGAATTTCAACATTTGTTTCAGAAGTGTTACCATCAATCATCGACTCGCTTCTCAATCGATTTTCTTCACTTCGCAAAATTCAACGCCTTTTAGCGTATTGTTTTCGTTTTAGTAATAATCTTCGTAAGACTACCAAATTTTCCAGTGCTTTAGTGGATTATGAATTATATCAAATTTTACTATACGTTGTCAAAGACATGCAATCTTCTGCATTTAAAACTGAAATCGAACACATCAAAAGAGAAGTCCCATGTTCTAAACAATTTCAAAAACTTTCTCCCTTTTTGAATAAGGATGGAATACTTCGTGTTGGTGGTCAATTGTCCTATTCATTCTTGCCGTTTGAAACTAAACATCCCACTTCTCCCCAGCAAGCATCGCTTATCGGAACTTTTGATTCTCCAAATTCATCATGATCATTTACATGCTGGAATGAATACTACAATGTATATAATTGAACAAAAATTTTGGATTTTGTCCGCAAAGTGTTCGATTAGGTATTACTTATCAAAATGTAACCACTGTTTTCATTTACATCCAACAGTATTTGTTCCCACAATGGGTGACTTACCTTCTACACGAATTACAGAAGTTAAGCCCTTTAGTGTAGTCGCAGTTACCTATGGTGGACCTTTTCCATTCTTTTATCACGTCGACATGGGTCTAGAACTCAAAAGGCCTACATATGTATTTTTGTTTGCCTTGTAGTCAAGACTCTTCACATTGAAGTAGCTTCCGACTTATCAGCGGAATCATTTATAGCCGCCTTGCATCGTTTCATTTCACGCCGTGGTCGCTGTTCTCAGATCATCAGTGACAATGGCACTAATTTCGATAGAGTCAACAAAGAGCTCATTTCACATATGAAAAACGCCCGTAGAGGGTGAAGCAATTACTTGGAGTTTTCATCCCCCTTCCACGCCTCACTTTTCTGGACTGGTAGAGAGCGGTATCAAATCTGTCAAAACTCATATCCGTCGCGTTATAGGCATGCCAATCCTTACATACGAGAAATTCAATACTGTTTGCATTCAGGTTGCGGCATTGCTCAACTTGCGTCCTCTAGGTAGCATATCAACAGATTCAAATGACATCAATGTTCTTTCACCTGGACATTTTTAACACTCGAGGCATTGACTGCGCTGCCGCATGCAGATTTGAACGATTTAAAAATCTCTAGATTGTCTAGGTGGCAGTTAATCCAGCACCTACATCAAGATTTTTAGAAGCGTTGGCACAATGAATATCTCTATAATTTATACCAACGTAGCAAATGGAACAAAACCCACAATCTCGAATCGTCAAATAATGGCACCTTGATGCTCATAGAGGAGGACAATATTACCCTGTTGAAACTAGGTAGAATTGTTGCCCTACACCCTGGTCGTGATAACATTGCACGTGTTGCGACCGTTCACACCACTTCAGGCCAATACACACAAAAGGCCAATGGTAAAGCTTTGCGCCTTGCCTATACAATAATCTATTAGTTTTAATTTTGTATATATGTATTTCTTGTGCACATTGCAATCTATATAAACTTAGTTTCTTTTTGCATATAAGTACATATAGTTCATATTATCGTTTGGAAATTACCCATTTTTTGGTAAATTCGGTGGGCGGTATGTTTCGTCCCTAAACCCTTTATCTAAGTTATTCTTCAACAATAAGGAACCCCAGTGGTGTGCATGTAATAGTAACTCGTTTTTGCGCGCATCATTTCATCATACAAGTGACTGTCCGTGTAGCCGCCGTTGAGTTAACATGTGCATGTTCCATTAGCAACAAGTTTTCGCTTTGCAGCAGTAAGTTCGTCATAGAACCAGCAATCAGTAAGTGAAAATCATTTACATACTACATTTGAATTATTAATTGCATCCAAAGTCATATTTAGTGGTCCTTTATTATCCAACATCCATGAGCAACCCTCAATAAGCTCCTTAATTAATTCCACACATTGCAATCTATATAAACTTAGTTTTGTTGCATATAAGTACATATAGTTCATATTATCGTTTGGAAATTACCCATTTTTTGGTAATTTCGGTGGGCGGTATGTTTCGTCCCTAAACCCTTTATCTAAGTTATTCTTCAACAATAAGGAACCCCAGTGGTGTGCATGTAATAGTAACTCGTTTTTGCGCGCATCATTTCATCATACAAGTGACTGTCCGTGTAGCCGCCGTTGAGTTAACATGTGCATGTTCCATTAGCAACAAGTTTTCGCTTTGCAGCAGTAAGTTCGTCATAGAACCAGCAATCAGTAAGTGAAAATCATTTACATACTACATTTGAATTATTAATTGCATCCAAAGTCATATTTAGTGGTCCTTTATTATCCAACATCCATGAGCAACCCTCAATAAGCTCCTTAATTAATTCCACACATTGCAATCTATATAAACTTAGTTTTTTTGCATATAAGTACATATAGTTCATATTATCGTTTGGAAATTACCCATTTTTTGGCAATTTCGGTGGGCGGTATGTTTCGTCCCTAAACCCTTTACTTAAGTTATCCTTCAACAATAAGGAACCACAGTGGGTGTGTGTAATAGTAACTCGTTTTTTGTGAGCATCATTTCATCATACAAGTGACTGTTCGTGTATCGCCGTTGAGTTAACATGTGCATGTTCGAGTAGCAACAGATTTTCACTTAGCAGCAGTGTTTTCGTCATAGAGACAGCAATTAGTAAGTGCCCAATCCTTCATATACAACATTTGAATTATTAATTGCATCCAAAGTCACATTTGGTGGTCCTTTATTATCAAACATCCATTAGCAACCCTCAATAAGCTCCTTAATTAATCTGCATTCATAACAGAAGTGGTTTGACATTTAATGGTACTTTTATTTCGATATACACATATACAATACTTAGCTGGCATCAGTGAAACCATTTGAATTATCAAGTATTTTAGAATAATTTTAGAAGTGAACTACCAGTTCTCATACTAAAATTAATCCAAATATTAAAAAATCTATGATTTCGCTGCAGCAAGCTATATAAAAGTTGGCGGATTTACATCAGTGTTTTCGATTTATCATGTTTAACAGACAGGCTTGACAGATGCACACAAATATAATTTTAAAAATGGTATTTTTCAAACCCATGGTGGGTCAAAATGTAAAGATCGATCAAAAGCTCGATTTCAATACTTTGGGTCCAATTTGACCATCTTTGTATTTTTATGGTTACAAAATCCCAATTATGAGCAACTAATTTAAAACGTCCTGTATCGATTGTAAATATTGTTAAATAAAATACATGTGGCATACTGCACTTAGTTGCTGGCAGATTAAAAAATTGTTTGTAGTTTAGCGAAAAGAAAAACTACATATATATACTATTGTGTACCTAATTTTGCATGATTTGCACTTACGATATTTTGGTCGGTTGCAACGAAATTTAACACAAACATTTTAACATTTTTAAAATTTTATGATAAAAATTATCAAATTTAATTTATTATAAAAACAAATTTTACGAAAAAATAAAGTAGTAATAAAAAATAAAACTTATAACGCGGACATGTTATGCTAACTGTAAAATTAAATGGGTATGGAAATTTAGTAAATTTGGATGGAGAAATTAAATATAACGCTCCTTGTATAACAGATTTTGTAAATAATTAATTTTAATTAAGCATAGTATTTTAATTATTTTGCTTTAGAAAATATAACTTCAACTTAGGGCAGTTACTGTAACTAAAGCAATACAAATTAATTTTCTTAAATTCAATTAGTACAATTTAATACAGTATTCAAATAACGCATTAGTCATTAAATAGGAGAAACGTCGCAACAATATAAACTGCTGAAATCAAGTTTGCATAAATCACAGTATGTAACAAATATGTAATGCATGCAAGGCATCATGCGATAAACTCAGACCACGAAATGAGAGTTATTTATAGTAAAATACATATTAGAACGAAACTCAGATTCGTAAATTATTTTAAACCCACAAACAGAAAAAACTAATTTCAATGTTATATATTCCTCTCATATAATTAAGAAAGCTTTTGTACATCGGTCATTAAAAATAATTCCATTTAGAAAGATATCCAAATATACAAAACAATGACAGCTACAGTTTGCAATGTAGCAATTACTTAAAACCTACTTGCCGAATATTAGAAATTTACGAATATCAGATTGCAGATATAATTCAACCTTTTCAATACAATTCAATGTATTCAGACAGAAGGAAATGTGGAACGTTCTCTTAAGTAAAACACATGGTACCAAAAGTACTTGCTGGGATTCATTCCATAAACCCAATAGGAAAACTATACCATGACAAAAACAAGAGGAGGGGGGAGGGATTAATGACAACAATTACATAAATTAGTTATTGTAATATATTATGTTATTAAACTGTATTAAAATACACCAAAATAACGTTTTTCTTTAAATTTATAATAATTATAATGCACAAAAACAATAAACTTGCATTTACAACTAAACAGATAACACTCAGTATGTTTCTGCAAGATCAACGCAACCAATAAAAGTATTCTCCCTATAACAAACTTTTTTTGCTACTTACTATAGACGGGTGAAATCTATCTAATTGAAGGTTAATGCTTATGACAATATGCAGGTCACTGAATTTTCTGAAGGTAGTTACGATATCTTATAGTAATGATTTTCACACACAATTAGTTTATGTAGGCTTACGATACTTTGTCAGAACGTCAATTTAAATTTCATATCCCTTATTGTTGCCATAGTTATTTCCATGCTTAATAATGGGTTTGTTTCCCTTTCAATTTGTCTTACATACTGTAGGAAAATATTTCGTTTTAAATAATTAAATTTCATATTCTCTACTGTAACCACGGTCATGTGTGAAGTTGTTAAGCATTTTCTACTTCCCTCTAAATTGAAATAATTGCTTATTCAACACCCTGTGGGTTTTATTAGTATATGTAATTACCACTCAAATACAGCAAATTTACTCTTTCGATATAGTATTGAAGTCTGGTATTTTCCTTAAAGATTACAATACATTTAAAAACGTGGTATTATTAAAGTATTTGTTTTGGAAATATTACAATCATTTAGCTATGTGCGTTATCAAATAGGTTTCCCGTTATCAGTTGCTGTGGTCTTGAGTTTCTCGGCATACTCAACTAATTTGTTGTCAAACTTTTATATTAGATCCACCTAATGACTGTAACAGTCCGAATGAAAATTCACTGATAGATATATAACATGAGATTCTGAAATTATTTTGTACAAAGTGGTTACTTTGAGAGATGAACTTTTTCTATAACGAAATTATTTATGGAGATTTGTATTAAATTGCTTTCAACTGGTTCAGCCCATCACTACGTAATATGTATAGACATATATCCTACGTCAAATAATGATTTGCTACTAGCTAATGGTCAAGAAAAGTGAAGAGTTACTTTGTTCACCGTTACTTCTGAATTTGATACACTTGGTTTACCAAGAAAAGATTTTGGTATGCCATGCCTAGCGTTGTAGAAATGTATAATTCTATGGTGTAAAACTTCCATATAAAACTGTATTAAACGGTATGTATAAAACATAAAACAACTCGATTTTTAATGGGTATTATACTGTGTACTTTACTGTTTTGAACAATATGTATAAAATGTTTAATACTAAAATCAAATAAATAGTGCATCATAAACTCAAATTTGAAATTAGCATGTGATGTTTTGTTTTGTGTTGGTGTTTAAGTGTAGTGTTTTAAGTGCTTAAAGAAGGTGCAATATTAGTATTATATTGAATACTATCATTGATAAATGATGACTTGAATTTCTGCTGAATGTATACTGTGTAGACAATACATTGTACATAATGGGAAGACCATAGAAGTACAAAGAAACTGTTTCCAAGTTTTTTAAGCTTCATGTTTCAAAAAAGGGAAAGCTTAAGTGTTATGCATGCATATTTTGTAATACAACCTACACTTACAATGTTGTGAGAATGGCACACCATTTGCTGAAGTGTAAACACACTACTAATACTGAAATATTTAACAAAGAAAAACAAAATATTGCAAACTTATTAAAGTCTCCTACAATTTCTAAGTAATCTAGAGCTCCAACTCCTCCATTGTCATCACTGTGTTCATCTTCGTGTTGTTGCCATAAAGTCGTGTTGAAACCGTTTGCCAAATTGTCCAAAAACAGAACCAGATGCAGAACATCAATTTTTGTCAACTACTATTAACTTAGGTACAGAAATAGAGACTGGGCCTTCTTCTTCTTATCCGTTTCAACCATATTCATCCACATCAACGTCGTCAACACCTTTACCTATGTGCTCGAGCTCATCATTTACATCAACATCAGGATCGCTAATCTCTTTTATGGACAGTATAAAGAAAAACGAACACGTAAAATACAAACAGATAAATTAAAAGTCTAACGGAATAATTTATTTAAAGGATAAACTTTGAAGTTTACTTGCAAGAGCCTGCTATGCAACTGGGACGCCTTAAGTTTTACAGAAAACATTTATTGGCAAGAGTTTTTTAAGAAATTGAGGTTCAGTTTTAAACTGTCATCACGTTATATGTTAACTTTGTCTCTTCAAGCAGAATATGAAAGATAGATTCTTATACTCCCGCAAACGAGGTATATACGACACAAAGGACAGTTGGTAACGCTAATCTATAATGTGGAAATTAGCATGCCCATCTGTCAATGACGTCACACACTATGCAAATTATTACACGTAAATGACGAAATATGCAAAATTCATAAAATGTATTATAAAAAACCCCACACACGGGGAACTTACGTGAATATGTAAGCGTCTCACAGAATTACTTTCTTCAGGGTTGCTCGTGGCACCCTACCGGATTATTTAAAGATGGCGGCTGCAGCTTCCTTCAGGGTTGCTCCAGCTAGCGACTGTGGGGCTCCCTTCAGGAATATTTAAAGATGGATCTCATGGCGTCCTTCGGGATCATTTAAAGATGGTTCTCAGGCGTCCTTCGAGATTATTTAACGATGGTTCTCAGGGCGTGGACTGCTGTTAGGCCAGGTTGTATCCAGATTTATATCTTCTTCCTATATGTAGAGGTAACGGCAGGAACAGGTTTATAGGGACGACAATTAAAAGGCAAAGGGAATCTACATAATAAAAGATAAAGATACGATACGATACCAGAGCCCTGCTCTTCTTGATGTTTCAAAGGCAAGTCCAAGCCCCAGCGTCTTGCGGAAACTCCCCACTTTTCTTCTCCCACACGCGTCGGCGCGATCTGGCACAAACAGACTCTGTAGTGACGGAAATACGCGCAACAAGTCTTTCAAATTTATGGTGCGAAACTCCCGCACTTATTTAAAAATGTCTAGTGCCAAATTTTTGGCACGTAACAAGATTTAATGATAAATGAAAAATTTGCTGTTGCTCAGTTTTTAACTTTGCAATTGGATGAATGATCCAATATAAGGCAAGTTTATATTTTCTCTATAAATACTACTATTTTTTATTTAAAATAAATATTTAAGCACTCCTACGATTCCTACAACCATGTTGTTTATTGTTTTTTACTTTTCAGATATTTAAGAATTTTTGTCAACATTCAAAATATTTTATTAATTACAACAAAGTACTTTTGACACGTAAGCGCATCATCATCGGTGTTTCAAACATATAAAATATCTTAGTAGTGATATTATCAAAAGATATTATTAAAATGTATAAAATTAAAAATAAAATTAAGAGAATGATTGTAATTTTAAAAATTTGTAAATAAAAACAATCCCTTAATTTTATTTTTAATTTTATACATTTTAATAATATCCTTTGATACTATCACTACTAAAATATTATATAAATTTAAAACACCGATGATGACATGTAAAACACGTCGAAAGCGCTTTGTTGTAAATAATAAAATATTTTGCATGTTGATAAAAATTCTTGAGACACATGCACGTGGCAACACATTTACATTTAAATTTCTATATTGTAATTGTAAATAATATTTAAATTATTAACATAAACATTTTTTCTTTAAATTGATATTATTTACTACAACTATTCACTAAATGTTTTAATTTTATTGCAGGCATGAACCGATAGTTAATGTTGTACCGACAACATCAGAACCAGTAATTTTTTTAATTGTTGACACAGGTATAAACAAGCACACGGGAGAATATATGGCCACAATTATTAAAAGTACATTTAAAGAAGTTGGGCTAGATAGAATAATTTCAGTTATCACTGATAATGCCTCAAACATGAAACGAGCATGAGAAATAATAAAAGATGCATCTCCAAATAAACCAATCTCATTTTACGGCTGTGCAGCTCACATCCTCCACCTACTCATTGGTGACATAATGAAATTAAAGACCTTTAATGATCTGCAAAATTCTGCAAAATCTATTGTAAAAGACATAAGAAATTCTCATGTACTAAATTCTTTATTCAACAAATTTCAAAATGATAATATTGGAAACTGCACCTCTGCTAGTTCTACTTTTCTAACGGTTGAAGGACCTTTACCTACAAAAAGAAAATTAAAACTTCCTGTAAGTACCTGCTGGGGTTCCATTGTACACTGTTTACAAATTTTTTTGGATACATACCTAGCAACGAATTGCAATTTCAAACGAAGGGTCAACAATTTTGGACAAGCAGTTGGTTTTGAAACTTCTAGATACTGAAATATTTTGGTGCAGAGTGAATTTAGTTTACACTTTCCTAAAATCAATAACTAAGTGGATTGCAATATTAGAGTCAGACAAATGTTATCTCCCACTTGTGGTAGAAGCATTTTTTAACTAGAAACTATTTAAAAAAATTTTGCCTCAAACTCCAGGAACTATAGCAGAGGAAAGTCTTATTATCAAGTGCCTCAAAAAATGAAAAGATATGGCATTAACTGATATTCACCGTACAGCTCATTTATTAGATCCTCGCGTTATGGGAAAATTGCTCGATGAGAATGAGAGTGTAAATGCAGTGGAATATATTGCAAATCTGCCCAGCAATTTAATACATCCAGAACCTGTATATTCAGGCACATCTCTGAATGATTGTGATATTATTTCAGATCTTGCTCTTTACAAAATCAAAGAAGGTTTATGGGCAAAGCCTTTTGTATGGGATAGTCTTACACCACAGACAGACGGAATCAAAATTAATGTAGTAACTTGGTGGAAAGGTATTTGTGGATCTTGCGTATTAACAAAAGTTGCAGTTACAATACTTCAATGTCCTCCTATATCTGCTACTACTGAAAGAAGTTTTTCTACATATGGACACGTTCATACTGCAAAGCGAAACAAACTCACAAATGTGACTGCTTCGAAACTTGTTTTCATAAAGCATAATCTAAAACTTAAAAAAATGAAAATTAGTAATAATATGATGTCCAAGGTCAAAGATAATGAATATCAGAAAGCCAATAATGCAATGCAATTAGAAACTAAACATTATTAGTCAAAGTACTCACAGTTGTGGTCGTGGATCAGAGCATGGCTTTTTAAATTCAAACTCAGAAAAAGAGGAAGAAGAAGAAGAAACTACAGATGAAGAAAGCGAAGAAAATATAATATATGCAGACAGTGATAGTGCTATTACTGAGGATGGAGAAGTCTCTGAATCTGAAGACGTGGAAAAAGAAAAAGACAGTATTCTACGAAAGGAAGATGAAGACATTTTATACTGATGAAAAAGAACATAATAATCATTACTGTAACATATTTTAGTTCTGTTTATTCTTAATAAAATTGTTTAAAAAAGTAAAAAACCGTCATACCCAAAATATGGTATTATACCGTTGGTTCAATACTCAAAAAAGTTTGATACCATATTTTTTACATCACTAGCTGTGCCATGTGATCCCGCAGATGTCAATTATAACCAGTTGTGGGGCCGCAACGGAACGTCCGTCCAAACTGTAAGAATTCCTATTTTTTGTTAAGTTTTTCCGGTTGCTCATCGTACAAATGGAGGTATCACAGTGTTGAAATTAAACTTACTTCACTCAAACTGGCAGAATCTGCTAATGAGGACAACGTTTCTTCCTTGGGTATTATTTATATAATACGATTTTCTCTAGACATAAGAATTTAAAATTATACTATTGTTTTGATGTGTTTTTTTTATTTAATTTTATTCGTTGTAATGGGTACGAAATGCATTTAGATCAGCGAATGGGATTTCTCTGAATTACAATTGTTTATTATCATAAATGTAATGTACGCCTTAAAAATATAGTACACAATTCTGGAAGTAGTAGAAGTATTTAATCTGAGAACTCTTTAAAAGTTGTATATGGTATGAATTGACATAACATGACAAGACTATTTTCAGGCTGCCTAGCAACATAAAAATCTTGGCTAACTATTTCATGAACACAAACATAACAATAAAGGAATACTTTTGGAACACTAAGAAAGTATATTTAGGGAAATATAGAAATTCTTGAGACTGTAAGAACATTCAAATATTTACAAAGTGTGGTAGGCAACAATTGAAAACAATCCACTAATTTTTTCCCTTAATTTAGTGCTAGGTAATTAAGAAGGGTATTAATTAATTTTACTGTGTAAATCCTTCAGGATATTTTGAACAAAAAATGTTTTTGTTGCTGGTTGGTTTTCCTTTTCTTGTGTATCATTTTTTTACTACAGGTTTTATAAATTTTCTGTTGTAACATGTTTCTTTAATTAGAGGTTTTGTATATAAAGTCCATTCTTGAGGCTTCCTTTTCTTTCTATAGGACCCACCCCATTCTTCGATGCTTTTAGCTAGCACAGGATTAATTCTTTGTATTCCTCTCCTTTTTTGTTGCGGTACTCGGTGCAGACTTACTGTTCCTTTGCTTACTGTACTTTACTTTTCTCTTGTCCACACAGATTAATGTAACAATCTTATTTGTAAATCTAAGTCTAATTATTAGAAAAAGTTTAAAACCACTACAATATGATGAAAAACATACAAATAAAAGCTTATAACGCACACTGGTTCTTTTCTAGAGAACCTAAAACAAAGGCTAAAATATCAACACTAAAATCTCACGTCCACATTGGGCAAATTATAAATATCTGGGCAACAATTATAAAATGCTGAATAATGTTACTCAAATTAAAAATAATTTAATGATATTCAGTTAGTTACAAATCAAAACATGCTTACCCTACATTCAAAAAGCGACATGGGCTTATCATCACAATTCACTGCAGCAATATGATTTACGAGACCATTAACATACACTTGATTTGAGTATTTTTCTGTCAGTATTGGTAAAAAATCAGATCTTTGTAATTCACTCCATTCATTAAACCACTGAATTAAATATCGAACTTGAGCATCCGTAGTTATATTGGCCATGCTGATCAATTTCAGTCTTTTCTATCAGTCTACGAAGTATAAAGTAATCTAGAACAATCAAATGCTTTGTTAACTATTATTAGAACTCTAAAAAACTACAGTTAAAGAGAAAGGCCAGTGAAATTAACTGTGGAAAAAGTCAATATTTTAATTAATTTCAAACATGCTACATTTACATGGAGTATGGGTAAAATTTATATATTTTTATTAGCATGACTTACCAAGACGCTACTGGGGCAAAAGCTTGAAACTGAAAATTTTTGTTATTCCTTCAAAACATCTACCATGATGACCTCCCACTTTTTAAACCTGAATCCTTGACCTTTTTGTTTTGTTACTAAGTCGGTAGGACAGGTAGTATTTGAAACGACCAGTTTACGGGAGATTTTATAGGGTAATAAATTTTGGAAAAAAATCACAAATTAGAAATTATTATTCAAGTAAAAGATACCATTAGGATTTTTGTGCAAATCACTGTTAATAACCATCTGTAATCCTTGGAGTGACAACCCCACCTTAAAATCATATCCCGCCAAACGTAGTTTAAATCTCCAAAACTAGCGGGTAACAAATGGTTGTAGTTTGTAAAGCCTGATGTTTAATTATTGGAAATTGTTTCTGTCAATTCTTCGCCGCCAACATATTAATTTTTTTTTTAATTATTTATTATTATATAGGATAATGAATTTGCTACCGTTTCATAAGATAATGACGTCATTTGTAATATCAATATATTATCCTACAGCACAATATAAAAGATAACATTCGCCCGCCATTTCGGAGACCACTGACAGTTTATTTGCATTAGCTTTACATAGGGGTAATTTTTTAAACTATGCCGGATAGTGCAGCGTCAAATTGTTCCAACCATGATAGACATGATTTTAAGTTTTTCTGGTAAATAATTGTATATTTGGTTTTTAATTTTTTATAGTAAATATACTACAATATAAACAATTAAAGTTTACAACTGCACTTTTTGTTATTATCGTATTTAAATTTTGCACAATATCATTTGCAGGAGCGTGTTGAAAACGAAGTGATGATGATTATTTATATTTTTAGTATTAGTATGGTAAGGATGATTTGTAACTGTCGTGATTTTGGTTTTTGTAAATTAAATATATACATACAATTTGAGGTTATGCTCCAAAACGATAACTAACATGTCTCAGTAACAGTTAGTTAAGGTTGTAACTGACACTTTTCTTCTAGTTACTTTAACCAAAAGTTTAAGGACTAAATTGCCAGTTAATAAAATTGATAAACTTGTTAACTAAAACTAAAAGATAACTATGGGTTATGTTAATTAATCAAACATTGATGAACCGAGACCAAATTTTTAAATAATCCTACAACCACTAAATCGCCGGATAAATATTAGGTGATTTTGCAACCATGAATATTCGGAGTGTTTGCTTCATAGAGAACATTATCTATGGTTTGCTTACTATATGATCTTGAAAATCAGCAGTTATACTGTTTTTAACTGGTCGATAAACATGCAGAGGTATTCGATCCTGTTTAAACATAATTTGAATTGTTTGTACTCATTTAGTAACTGCCAAATCGCATAATCCTTAACATTTGCAGGTATCATTCAACAGTGACGGTTGCAAATGCCACCTATTCGCTCCGGATGACCTCGAAAAAGTATGACCTTATGCAGTTAGCTATGATACCGTACTAAACGGCAATCTTTTTATCATGAAGGTCTTCACGAACTATTCATGTATTTTTCAGCTGGCGATATTTGACGGTCTCGAATATTAGCTTCGATTTTTAAAAGAAAAACGGGTCTCATTTATTCATGAAATCTGGGGTTACCATTTAGGTTTACCTTACTTTACAGCCAACGCTCAAACTGATCGCGGAAGGTAATTTACACACCCTGGCATGTGTACATAAAGAATATTTCGGGTAAAGCGCACATCCGGGGTAAGGTGCATCTAGAGTGCATACAATGCCCGATTGATTGATGAATGGTTTGGAAACACATCAGCGTGTTTATATATTATTTATTCATATAATTATAACCTTTGTTCGGTCTCTTTGTCGCACGTTGTCGTGTTTAATTTTAAGTTGTAAATTTGTAGTTGTAAATCTAATAGTAAAACTGTCATCCCTTGTTCCCTTATATCCTGCCGTAAAAATTCCTTGTGCATGTGTAAATAAGTTGGACTAAGAGTAGTGAACAAACACTCTCTCATGGATATCGAAGCAAAACAGTCGGTTTTTTCGTTCGGTAAAAGTGAGTTTGTCAATAGTGCCGCAAACTTTATTTGTTAAACCCCTAAAAAACACAGTACAAGTGCAACGTAACACGGACGAAATTTCGCATACAGTCCACTTAGTTGAAGGAATAAGAACTGCAGCTTAGAACAACAAAAAACCGCGGAGTTATGTCGATGTACAAAGTTATAAGACCCCCCGCGCTGAACAACCTTAGTTTTGGATTTACGGAAATTTTTGCAGGCAAAAAGTTATTCCGCTTGTTTGTTTATCCTTTCGAACTTAGCACTGAGTAACATGTTTAAGAAGTAAAAATTATAAATATTTAAATGGATACAGGGAATCCCTAATGCTGGGTCTCTTGATTGTAATTTTTTTTCAATTATTACAATTCCTTTACGAATGTGATAATATAGGATACAGTGATGATGAACCTTAAACTGTTTTAATGGTGGTGATTTCAACACAAGGCAGTAGAAATATGAATGATTCGCGTTGTATTCGGGATTGCATTGAAGGTGTGTGGAAATAAAGTAAACAGTGCAATGCGCATGTCAGGTAAAAATTTATCCCAGCTTCAGATCTGGTGAAATAAGGCGCATTGGGAGTGCGCTTCCAATAATTTATTAGCATCTTAAATACATAACTAGAGCGTAAAATATTGTTTATGAACGCTTTAACACACGCGGTTCGGGACACAATTATTTTTGACTGTTTCAAGGTCAACTTTGACGTTTTAGTTTAAACTCATATTTAAATTATCCGTTAAAACTGAACTATCTATAATGGTATCTTTTAATTTGAACGGTAACGGATCTAACTGCTAAAACGCCTCTTCCACTTAGACTTTATAGATCTGTACATAAAATAAAACATATACTTTTTGCATAAATATTATGTTACGAGCTACTATTAGGCAACCCGTCAAACATACAAGCGCCGTAAGCAATGTATATACTACAGAGGCCTCGATCCGTAGATAAATAAGTACTGTATGTTCTCTATCCCTCGAACCTTCTAGCATATACGGAGTATGAATCATTCATTTAATTCAGGGTATATATATAAGACCGCTGATAAATGTAAAAGTTAGTCTATATCAAAATGCTTTATATAAATCATTTCGTGTATTGTTAGTTGGTTCATTACGTTTTGAAAGTCTTAAGGTAACATAAATTAGCGAATGTGAAAGTGTATATCGTACCACCAGCCTGTACATGAATAGACAAAAGTGTAATAAATAAATAGTAGTGTTTGGTGTTGCTAAGAACACTTATAGTGAAGGAATTAGTTTAAGACGATATTAGTGCTTGTTAATAGCATTAGTGTGATAGTGCTCCATTGTTAATTGAACTGAAAACATCTATAAATATAGCATATACTGCTAATTCGACTTGTGAATAGTGAGTAATAAAGACTTTTATTACTAATTGTTTTAAATTGGTGAAACGCGTTAATAACAGCCCGCTACACTGGTGTCAGGCTGTGTGAGGTATATAGTGATTACTTTAAAAGAAAGAACACACAAGTCTAAAGACATTTAAGTAGTTTGTATATGCCAGTTACAAGAAGCCAAAGTAAAATGGACGTAGAAGCTTTAATAAATTTCCTTAAGGATTTTAAGTCCGGAATGGAGGAGAGGTCGGCTAAAATAGAAATGACACTTAGTGAAGATGCTGAGAAAATGGAAGTAAAGTTTAGTGAAAATTCTGAGAAAATGGAAAGTTTAAGTGAAAATGTTGCCAAAATGGAAGAAAAGTTGAATGAAAGTACAGCCATGTTAGAACAAAGATTAATGGAAAGCTCCATTGCATTGAAAGAAAATTTCACTGAACAGGTAAAAACAGTTGAACAAAAATTGGACAGTAAATTGGTAAAAATGGAAGATGTGATGAGGTTGCAAGAATAAGTGATTTCACTAACAACGCGACCACTTGAATTAGTAAACCAAGTTGTAAATCAGAACATCCCAGAAATAAGAAGCATGGAAGGAAGCGAGTCAATACCGTCAAAATTTAAAGTGAAACCACCCACATTCGATGAAAAAAACCTTGGCCCACATATTTGAAATTATTTGAAGCTGCTGCAATAGCCAACGGTTGGTGCAACAAAGAGAAGGCTATCTCCTTAATAGTGGCACTACGAGGGGAAGCTCTTAACATCTCACAAACGATTCCCGATCACCAACAGAATGATTACGGCTTCTTAACATCGAAGCTTGAGATGAGATATAGAGACGCTCACCTACAACAGGTTTACCATGCACAAGTTAAGAACCACTCGCAAAAGACAAATAAAAGCCTGCAAGAATTCAAAGCTGACATTGCCAGATTAGTTAAATTGAAATACCCAACGGCACCAGATAGCTCCCTCGAACAACTGGCTGTTCAAACATTTGTGGATAGCGTTAAAGACAGCGAAATACAGCAAGCGCTAAGATTAGCACAGCCAAAAATGTTAAATGACGCACTGGCCTATGCGCTTGAATTTGATGCAGCTAAGCAAACATCACACAGGGTGACTCACAAAGTGCGGTCTGCCTTAGAGGAACGTAGTCAATCGCAGAACCACATAGAAGAAATAATCAACCGTGTGTTTGTAAAACAAAAGGCGGAAAGGCTGGAAAGTCAACGACCGCGGAGATGGCGTCTGTGATGCTAGAGCTGCGGTGAAGTTGGTCATATACAGAGACGCTGCACTCAACCAAAAAACAACCGGTTGAGCAGCGGGAAAAACTAAATCAAGTCGACGTAAGGGGGCGAACGTCGACAGCACAACGGATTGCCCCGGAGATTATCATCCGTGCTGCATCGTCGATGGGAAGTCTGGGCAGCATTTATATCGATGGTGGAATTAATGGTAGGGCTGTCCGCTTACTCGTGGAAAAGTGCTACCTGTATCAATATGTCTTCGAACGGCAAGTGATGAGAACATTTCTACTCACGGAGAGACTGCCGTTACGTTGGCAATTGGAGACAAACTAATTAATCATCGGGTGTTGGTAGCTGAAATTACAGACAAAATGATCTCATGAGAGAATATGGGTTTCATGTGAACATAAAAGTAAATGTGCTTCGGATAGATGATGATGAGATTCCATTTCAAGGAACAAGTAACCAGACGATGCAAGTTCGAATGATTTGTGATATAAAAATACCCAAGAAAGCTGAAATGATAGTAATGGGACACCCGGATGGTACGCTCCGGGAAGGACAAATATGCATGATGGAAGCAACTGAATCGGGAATGGGTAGGAGGGATTACTGATTGAAAAAGCGCTGGTAAAGTTTCGAAATATGATACCAGTAAGGGTGCTAAACATTAATCCGCATACGGTGACCCTGAAGAAAAACATGATTGTAGGAAGTTGCATTTTAGTATGCCGTATTAAACGTTGTGTGGACGACACAAAAGATAAATCAGCCAACGGTTGTTCACAAAAATTGCTAGATATGTTGATACCTTCGTGTCAAGGGTTAAACGGCGACCAACTGGGCAAAGTAAAAAAATTGGTCGGATGATATCGAGGTGTGTTTGCACTGGATGATAGTGAGAAAGGAAGGACGAATGTTGTGCAACACAAGATCAATACTGGAGATGCGCAACCGATAAGACAACATCCCAGGCGGCTTCCTTTAGCAGAACGTAAGGAAGCCGAGCAAATTTCACCGACATGGAAAAACAGGGAGTGATTGAACCGTCGAATAGTCCATGGGCATCCCCGATAGTGCTTGTCAAGAAAAGAATGGGTTGACAAGGTTTTGTGTAGACTACCGGCAGTTAAACAATGTGACAAAGAAAGACAGCTATCCTTTACCCAGAATTGATGACACCTTGGATGTTCTATCCGGATCTAAATGGTTTTCGACCTTGGATTTGAAAAGCGGGTACTGGCGGGTAGGCTTGGGGCCAAACGATAAAGAGAAAACTGCGTTTACAATTGGAACTAGATTATGGCAGTTCAAGGTCATGCCCTTTGGATTATGCAATGCCCTTGCTACTTTTGAACGTTTGATGGAGTCGATACTGCGTGGGCTGTCCTGGAAGACATGTCTGGTGTATCTAGACGACGTGATAGTGATAGGCGGGTCTTTTGAAGAACACGTTAAGAACCTAGAGGAGATATTCCAAAGATTACGTGGGGCAAACCTTATCTTGAGCCCTAAGAAATGTCACCTATTTGGAAAAGAGGTGAAATACTTAGGACATGTCGCTTCGGAACCCGGAATAAGAGCGGACATTAAAAAGATAAAAACGGTACAAGAGTGGCCTACAGCGGCAGATATACACCAACTACGCAGTTTTCTAGGATTGTGTACATATTACCAACGTTTTATACTAGGGTTTGCGAACATTGCGAAACCGTTGACGAAATTAATCAAAGATGGGCAAGAATATAATTGGAATGACGACTGCCACAGTGCATTTGAACAACTGAAACGGCTGCTAGTTACAGCACCAATTCTGAGTTATCCGCGGATGGAGGGGAAATTTTTGTTGGATATCGATGCCAGTAACACAACTATAGGAAGCGTTCTTTCTCAAGTGCAGGAAGGACAAGATAAAGTTATTGGGTATTTCAGCAAGGTCTTGTCGCGACCAGAAAGGAACTATTGTGTGACGAAAAGGGAGCTGTTGGCCGTCATTAAATCCGTAGAGCACTTTTATAAGTACTTATATGGCCGTAAATTCATGTTAAGAACAGACGATACTGCACTAAAATAGTTACTGCAGTTTCGAATCCTAAAGGGCAAGTTGCAAGGTGGATAAATCGGCTGCAGGAATATGACTTTGACACAGAACATTGTGTAGGAACTAGCCATCGGAATGCAGACGCTCTGTCAAGGAGACCTTGTCCGGTAGACTGCAATCATTGCTCAAAGATGGAAGAGAAAATAAGTGTCATTCATAGATTGACGGTAACCGATGATACTTGGAAACCGAAAGAATACGAGAAGACCAGTAAAATGACGCCAAATTGGGACGTATTATTGAGTGGAAAAGTAGAGGACAACGACCAGCTTGGGAAGACATTAGTATTTCAAGTAAGAGCCTGAACGCATACTGGGCACAGTGGGACTGCTTGATAATTGAAAATAGAATCTTGAAACGACGCTTGGAATGTGAAGATGGCACTGAGAGATTACAAGTGATAGTGCCGAGAAACAGGGTGCTGGAAGTGTTGCAGCACTTGCACGATGGTATTTCCAAAGGGCACTTTGGCGTGAAAAGAACTCTTGAAAGAGTGAGAGAAAGATTCTATTGGGCGAACTGCAAAAAAAATGTGAAGGAGTGGTGCCGGAAATGTGAGTTGTGTGCCTCTAAAAATGGCCCGGTTACAAAACGAAAAGCCCCAATGAGACAGTATAACGTAGGGACTCCTTTTGAGAGGGTGACCATTGATATAGCTGGTCCGTTTCCTGAATCAGAGAAAGGAAATTAATACATCTTCGTTGCAGTGGATTATTTTACTAAATGGCCGCAGGCGTATGCTATACCTAACTAAGAAGCCGAGACGATTGCAGATGTACTAGTGAGAGAGTTGTTTTGTCGCTTTCGAGTTCCGTTGGAATTTCACTATGATCAAGGTCGGAACTTCGAATCAGCGTTGTTTCAAAACGTCTGCAAGCATCTTGGAATCAGGAAGACTAGAACCACGCCACTTCAACCTCAATCGGATGGAGTGGTTGGAAGAATAAACAGGACGTTAGGAAAGTACCTAGCCAAAGTTGTCTCTGAACATCAACGAGACTGGGACCAATATCTACATTTGTTCCTACTGGCGTACCAATCTTCGGTACATGACAGCACAGGATACTCTCCCGCTTGCGTGATGTTAGGACGTGAATTGCAGCTACCATGTGATCGTCAGTTTGGATTTAAGCCTTGAGAAGCGATCGCAGGTGAAGATTGCGTTAGTAAGCTTCGCGAAAAAACGTCCAAAAGAATATCCAGGCAGCAAGCGATCAAATAAAATCACAATATGACACGAGAGCACAAGAAGGTGGTTACCAACCTGGAGATTTAGTGTGGTTGTACAATCCACAAAGAAAGCGTGGATTGTCGCCAAAATTACAAAGACAATAGGAAGACCTGTACAAAGTGTTAAAAAAGAATTAATGATGTAGTGTACCGGATCAGAAGATCTCCCCGTGGTAATGCGAGAATGGTACACCTTGACCGTTTAACATCCTATGCTGGCAACAACCAAGAAGACTCGAATAATGAGAATGGTGTTCGGCGAGTTATTAATCATAAGCTAAATGTAGATTTTGAGAGTTTTATGGCGGGGTATGGTGGTTCCGCTAAGACGAGATTTGGCGTTGTTGTTGAAAAACAACAAGATCTGTTTAGAGCACCAGAAGAGTATTCCCTTGCACATTGCGTAGCTCAAGACCTGGAAATGTCAAGAGGAATAGCTGTTGTTTTCAAGAAAAAGTGTTTGAATGTGTGGATGAATTAGTATAGTTCTTTCAAAACCTCATGGGCTGTTGCGCAGAACACCAATTTAAGGTATTTACGTTAAAGTGCATCATAAAAACATTAACAAATCAGCTGTCGATTTATTTGCGTATTAAGATTAGTGGTTCATTATTATTGTTTTTGATTATTATTTATGCGATTTCAGCCCTGATTCAACATTAACCAGTTTTTTCAAAACTACTGCAACTCAGTCTAGTTTTTTATTTATAGGTATAATGAAGGTTTCAATTCAATTAGAAGAATAATGCTTGGTTTTACAGATTATTTTGTTATTTTTAAGCTTTTAATTTTACAATAAGTAACCGCAAGAAAACAGTTCACATTCAAGAAAGAGAAATTATTTATTGTGTGTATAAGTTTATGAAAGAAGACAAGAACGAAATACCTGGGATTCCTATGAATAATTTACAAGAACGAGTAGCAATAGCAACTGGAGTTGGACTAAATACGGTCGTGCTAATTATTTCAGAAGCGAGGAGCAAACCGGACGGTGGCAGATATGTATCACGAAGAAAGAAAATTAAAAAGAGTCCTAAATCTTATGTGGACCAATTTGCGGATTTTGGTAGTAATTTTATGATTTTGTAGATTAAATTTCTATAAAATATGCATTCTTAAAGAATAATAAGAGGACAGTATTTTGGCCTCCAAGAGTTTTAAAAAATTTAGCCTGTGTATTTTTATCCACACACGCACGGAAACATGACACACGAAAAGAATAATAAACAATACACCAAAAAGATTGCAGGTTTCGCATACAAACAATGTAGTTTTATAATTTATATTATGTTGATAAATTACTGGTTATGCAATCCACATAGCATAGCGATTGAGTTAATTCAGAATACGCATCAGGAAATTCAATGTTTTTAGATTTTACTTATATTGTATTGTTCTTTCTTTTTATACGATACCTCTCGCTTCCTTCATTGCGATCTCACAGCCCATGAGATTTTGAAAGACCTATACAAAAGCAGCCAACTGTAGGAAAAGCTTTGGTTCTTCAGGGCAAAAATCGTTATGTTTATTATCTGGTCGCCAAAAATTCTTCATGGCAGAGACCTAGTTATAAACATCTATGGGAGGCTTTACTAAATCTTAAGGCGCAGATGATGGAAAATGGAGTAACGAAACTATCGGTGTCCAAGCTAGGCTGTGGACTGGACCGCTTATATTGGAGAATAGTCCGAAATATGCTAGAAGTAGTTTTCCAGGGAACCAACGTCCAGATCCTTGTTTGTTGTTATCAACCGGTTTCCTACCAAGAGCAAGAAAAGAGTGTTGACTGTTATTTCCAACGACGTGGTGGATGCACCAGAGGAGTTAGCTGCTGATACCGTCATCAGTCATCGAACTGGCGTCAAAATGTATTTACAGTTACGAGACGTAACGGTTTTTAAGAAGGGGCAGTGTTACGAGCTACTATTAGGCAACCCGTCAAACACAGAAGCGCCGTAAGCAATGTATATACTACAGAGGCCTTGAACCTTCTAGCATATACCGAAGTATGAATCATCCATTTAATTCAGGGTATATATAAGACCGTTGATGAAGTACAGAGTTAGTGTATATCAGAATGTCGTATATAAATCATCTCGTGTATAGTTAGTTGGTTCATTACGTTTTGAAAGTTTTAGAGTAAATATAAATTTGCGAATGTGAACGTGTGTATCGTACCGCCAGCCTGTACATAAATAGACAAAAGTGTAATAAATAAATAGTAGTGATTAGTGTTGCTAAGAACACTTATAGTTAAGGAATTACTTTAAGACGATATTAGTGCATGTAAATAGCATTAGTGTGATAGTGCTTCATTGTTAATTGCACTGAAAACATCTATAAATTAGGCATATACTGTTAATTAGACTTGTGAACAGTGAGTAATAAAGACTTTTGTTATTACTTGTTTTAAATTGGTGAAACGCGTTAATAGTAGCCCGCTACAATAATTATAAAATATCACCGGCCCACGCCATATAGGTTTTGAATTTCATTTCTATTTGTTTTAACTTTGCATAGAATTATTAACATTAGGATTAGATAATAAGTTTGTTAATAAGTATTATGGAAGAGGAAATTATTTGTGAGGAGTGCAAAGGTTAACATTTATACGTCAAACATAACCTTGTAACAGCCAAAAATAATTGTGTCCCGAGACGCTTCGCTTTAACGCCTCCGTATAACGCTTGCTGAATAGATATTATTTATGAATGCACCCCAGGTTTTTCAAATTTACTAATTAAATTACGATACGCCTTTGTTTGACAGTGCGTTGTCACAGATTATCCACCTCTAAGGGCCATTTGCGTCGACAAATTTGACTAGAGCTTATAGATAAGTAAAGCTTAAAGTGATAGATGTTATTGCACCGTATACAAAGCCACACTTAAACTCCCATTAAATTAAGCCTGAATATTTCTCGGCTTAAACGCCACCTAACCTATAAGCGGCCGATGTGTATGTATGTCAGTTTTACGACAGCTTTATTAATGTTCTAAAAGGATAGAGTATTATTTATCGGTTTGATCCTATCTGCAGGACTACAATAGAATAGATTACAAAATGATGGAACAGCTGTTGAATGACGATATGGACGTGAACAAAATTATTAGAGAGTTATCGCTAGTACAACTCTAAAGGTCCGTTAAAGCTAAATGTCACGTGATGATTTAAATTAATGTATTTCATGTAGAAACACATACTAGAGTTATCGCATCCTACTATATTACAGTACGAAAAACCTAACCTTGAATGTGTGACAATTAATATTTAATTCCCGATTGATTTATTAATGGCAATTCACAATTAAAAACTCAATAATAAATTACGAGGATACATTCAAGTTTTCAAAACTAACGTCAAATAAAACAAATAGCGTCCGATATGTTGTACACGCTATTTTACGAAAATAGCGGACCGCGACTATTTATTTACCGCACGTAATGTCTGCGCGCATGCGCTTTTTGCTAAATTAGCAAAAATAGCGTACGTTAAATTTAGCGGTGGTAGTGCGATAACTCCCTATTGATTTTGGATTTCCGAGACGCATTAATATTAGACCAAACTTTATGAAAGACATGTACAATTTTACTTTTTTCAAAAGATTCAGAATGTACAAGTAAACGGTATTACGAATTCTGATCATTATAGAATATAACTAATTGGGTCCTCTTTGCCGTTTTTCCATTTCAAAATCAATCAAACTAGATACAGCGTGGTTGTGAAATGTCAATATTGTTATTGTCGAATGTCATATTAACTATTAATATACCACAGAACTACACATTCTCTCAAATTTTACAACGTTGCCTAATATCCTCTAGGTTTAGTTAAGCTTTAATTGAATTGCTGTCGTGCAAGGCCAGTTTTTAACTGGAGCTTAAAATATTAAGGGTGGCTTAGTTAAACTATCTTAAACAGCTCGTCGGTGCAAACGGAGTGGATAATCTGTGGCGTTGCTTTCAAACTTATTTTCATACAAAATCTTTGTAATCTAGAAAGGTAGTTTTTAGCGCATTCATAATAACATTAAACCAACTCCTGGAAGATTTATGTTGTATGATTTACGTTCATATGCGTTTTAGTTAAAAACCAATTTACTAAATTGTAGCAATTTTGTTTCGCACTAGTATTGCTAATTATCTAATAGAAGACTTTGGTTGTTTCTGTAGATACAGTAAAATTCAATTACTCAAACAATTAAATTTGGTAATACTTAATTTCTTAAAATTACATGCAAGACATTATAAGGTCCTTGATTATATGCAACTTTAAAGTATTTCACTTACCTTATAACATATTAAATTGTATAATAGAGATGTAAGAATTCACAACTGATTTGAACGATTGGCTAATTTTCCCGTAAGCGTTGGCAAGTCCGTTATTGGATATCGAAATTTGACAATTGCATGTTGGTGACATAACGTTTATTTTGTTTCTCTATTATTGAATTACTTCAATAATTTGAATTTGTAAATCGTAGGTTTCATACATTATGTTGAATCACATATGTTTCTTAGTTGTTTGATTTTTCAGATTTGATATGTCTTTATCACCATATCTTCGTTCGCCATTGACAGATCTTACAGCACCACTAGGAGGCCATCAATGGCTCTTATCACCTTGTGGTGATATGGAAATGAAGATGCTGGATTGTTTCGAAGCGTATGGTTTGGACCGAGGATTAGTTAAGTGTGATAATTTATATCAGGACTTTAAAGAGTGCACTACTCGAACTAAGCAAATTCAAAGAACGATGGCCATGCAAAAAGAAAGACAGAGACAAATTGCAGCTGGTGAACGTTCTAAGGAAGACTATTATGCACTCTCCCCTAGACCAGATAGTTGTTAATATGTTCAAGTCATAATATATAGATGGAAATATACATAGTGTACAAATTATAGCAAACATTTTGAATTTAGTATATTCTTTATTACCGAAATATAACTTACTAATTTTTATTTTAACACCCCACTAAAAAATACGTTATTTATTAGTAATATTTATTTAAAACACATTTCCCTATTTAATTGCAACACTAAATAGTGCAAAAATGACAAATTTATGGCATCGCAAAAAAAGTGATAATTTTATCGCTCAACTGCAACAGTAGGGAAGAAATGTGCTATAGATGACTCAAATGTGACTCTCAACTTGTTTACGTCTAAGCTATTCACAAAAGTAAGTAGTATTACTATTATATTAGGTTAGGTTAGACTATTATGTAATATATTTAGTGACCAGTATTCATGCATATGCCATACGATAGTTAATGCTGGAAGACAAAAAGCATCCACTCGTGACATAGAATCTTCCTGACTTAGCACATTCTTTGCTGAATCACATTTGTCATTGTTTCAAATACTAGGATTTATGAATCTTTGGGTTGACGATGTGTCTTTGAATATAATTTCAAAATGATTAGAAATGACACCAAAAACAACAGTTGATTGGGTGTCATTTTGTAAAGAAGTTGTTGATTACCGGAAAACTATTAATTCCACAAATGTCTAAGTGTAGGTGGATCCTTGGTAGCCACAGGCTGCTTAATCCTCTTCACAGACCACTTAATCTCTGTGAAATAGGGCATATAATTAGGAAACAACAGAAAGGGGAGCGAGCTGTATCTAGGCTGTGGGAATTTCAGGGAACGGTGTAGGCTAGCTCAGAATAGAAATAAGTGAAGGTTACTCATCCAACCAGTTTCAAGAGGGAAAACCTAATGACGAAAAAATAATTGCACTTTAATCTGATGATTATTATAAACAACTACAGGTGTTGGTTTTGAAATATTTTCAACTAATGTTGATTGTACGAAGGGATATATTGGTAAACTATTAATTCGACAAATGTTCAAGTGTTGGGGGACATTGGTAACCGCAGGCTGCTTAACCTCCTTCACATAGCACTGAATATTTGTGAAATAGGGTATATATTTGTAAACAATAGAACGGGAACCGAACTGCATCTAACAAGAACAGCAGTGGCTATATTCGAAGACAACAAACACAGAACCAAGTTGAAAATTGTTAAAAGCATATGGAGCACAGCTCAGTACGTCTATGAAATAGGGGCAGTATGAGAAGTAAACAGAAAAACGGTAGAAGTCTTTTGGAATGTAGTGCTTCAGATGTATGGAAATGATAGCATGGATAGACAAAGTTAATAACAAAGAGGTTATAGAAATAGTAGGGGAATAAAGATATCTGTGGAAAAAAAATAGGAGAAATAGAAGGACAGGATACGTTCTAAAGCATTTTTGGGGAATAGTGGGGGATATATTACAAGCAGAGATAGGAAAAAAGGAAGGTAGAGGCAGACCTAGATGAGACTATTGCGCGTAGATAGTGAAAAATGCAGACTGGAAATTTCAGGGAAATGTGTGGGTTAGCTCAGAATAGGAAACCATGAGGGTACAAGTCCAGCCAGTTCCAGGACTGAAGACCTAATGATGATGATGAATAATGAATACGTTTAAAGTAATTGAGGTGGGCTTGGGTTACTATTAATGCACATGAGACGCAGTAATTAAGAATTTTAAAGGAACTTAAAACTTTTACGCATATAGGATGGAGAGATAAAAAACTGCAGATGGCTAACTTGGTTATTATCCAAGGGAGAGTTAGAGATGGACAGGTTTGAAGTATTTTTTGAAAAACTGAAAACAAAATAAATTGAAGTTGGATGCCCTGTACCTAGCAAGTATTAAAAAAAATTATAATTTTAGGGTAGATACAGAAAACTTTCGGAATAGATAATTTTAAAATTTTTGATTTAACTTTTTGGAAAATTAATCAGACTAGAATAAGAATTGTTCTATTGTATAATAAATAATCTGTATCCAATAACAATATTTAACAAAAGAAATAAATCATTTCAAATATTTTAGTTATAAAAAAAATTATTGGAACAAAATTTCGCTACTTAATGTTTAAACGAGCATGAGATCTGATAATCACGTACAAATTTTATCAAAAACAGTAATTCAAGTACTTTTAAAATAGTTATGAGTGAGAATTTCCAATATAACAAAGATTACTTTGAAGAAAATATACGTTCGTAGTAAAAAAATTAATTAATCAATAAAAAGTCGACTCGGGTTGGGTACCAGGTCTTACAGACTGGATCGATGGAGGTTTTCGAAACGTACATGTTTGTGGAAAAGGGATAGTGATATAGAATCTGTTCCCGGATTCGGCAAAAATAATTCATCCTTAAACACTTTGATTGGTTGCACCCAGATTCCAGCTTGATTGCTTGTGGTGAAAAAGGCAATGGCCCCAGACTGATCTCAAAGTACATGACGCGTGAGCTCGAGGGCGATTGCATGCTTAAGAATGCTTGGACATCAAAGATGCTGGTAGGCTCGAGGGAACATTTTGTTGGTTTGAAGGTATTTTGTAGGTTCTAAGGTATTTGCTCTGAAATGAATACAAATTAAGGCACTAAATTTTTCACCAATACTCACCATCGACTCCCCATCCCGCTTGACTCAAAGATGACATGGAATTGAGCGGATTGAGAAAACGACTTACAAGGACAATTTAACCAGGGGAAATCTTATCAGAACAAATGCTTGGTGGCCACACGCCGAGTGTATGAAACAAGTTGAAAACCTTGAGGTGCATTGCGAACAAAAAGGTGTTTACACGGACTTGAAAGATTAGATTGTTATTTACGACTTTCCAAAACAGGTTTCAAAACACCTGAATTGTTTTCTATATGGTTGTGGGTACAAAATGTGAAACTTAGCATTACAATTTAACCAGACTAGGAAATAACAGATAGAATTATTGTTCAATTGTATAGCTAATACTCTTTTGAACTCAGTAATAGACAATTTTTTATTCTATATGATGATTATTGATTATCCATGAATTAGCAACGCAAATATCAAAAAGGTGTTCAAAAATCACTTTACAATATTACTTGATGCTTCTACTCAGAACTGTATGATACGACGACATCTGGTTGCTGTAATTCATGTCTTTTTTTTGCTTTATTATAAAGTTGAATACAGCTAGGTTTCATGATGATATCATCTTTACGGGACTTTTTTCCAGTATCCACTAAATCACTATTTTTGGGGGATCGGTAGTAACCAACAAAACAGGTCTTTTATCTTCTCACTTTATAACTTTTACAGTCATTTTGTTTACCATATACTTGTTCTTTCTTTATTTGTGGTACTCCACGTAAAGTATCACGGTATAGTACGTTTTTGTTAATAGAAACTGCCAATGGCAGACTAGAATAGAAATTATCCATAAATAGATGGTGCTATTATTTTAAAACGTTTCAAAAGTTCATGAATGATTGCTTCTGAATGTTCTTGCCTTGCCACTTGTTCATTTTTTCCCCTATATGCAATAACATTGCTTGTGAAACCATCTACCATACACAGCGTGTATATTTTTATCCCATATTTGTGTGATTTATTTGGAATAGTAATAATAATGAAAAACTTCAATATTTCATTTTTATCGATATCAGTCCACGATTTTAGTCTAGACTTAGGAGTAGACCTCATCTCTAATGTTTGTTTAGCAAAGTGACTTGTTTCTGTAACTATCAAACTTAATAGATCGTCGGTTAGAAATAATCTGTATGTATTTAAAGGAGTTTTTGTATCTTTATCAAAATTAAATGTCCCTGTTTCTATACACATGTTGAAAATAGGCTGAGATATAATTATATCATGCCAAATGTCAACATTACTATCCACACCCGTGCTCGTAATATCAGTGCCATCTAAATTCTCTCAATCGTGTACATCTAAAAGTAACCTCAGTTAATGCTACCTAATAAAAATTAAACAGTTTACATACCACTTCCTTTTACTGGTTTCGGTTTCAGAATTATTTTCATAACGTGTGTCTGCATCAGAATACTGAGGAGATGGCAAGTAGTTTTTATTAGACACACTATCATTCCTACTGTTTGTACAACAATTTGTCGTGCTGGTTAATTGGTTGATTGAATAATTAAAGTAACCCGTGAGTTCTTTAATATTCTCTGATGGAACCAGTGAACTTTAAGGAAGCATTTCCTTAAAATGATGGAACGCAAATATCTTCCGACTATGCTAGGGATCTATAACTCGGGTAGAGCTTATGAGGATTGGTCGTGGTTCTTTTAACAAAACATTATTTACTTACTATGGCTTAATTCATACCAAAATAAGGGTTTAGGGATGGCACCACCAAGTCATTAAATTTTAAACACAGAGTTTCCCTAAGGGGTTGGGAGTCCTTAGAGAGGAATATTGTATTAACTGCTTACGCAGGAGCTGTAAAGAAAATTAAATTAAATTAACAAGGTGAGGACACAAGAGGTATACTCTTGCTACCTCATAATAAAAAAATGCTGAAAAGATTAATTATGCACACAATTTTATAGACACAAATATTAGGCATCAAATTCTGAAAGAGCTCGAAGGTATTTATGCCTTTTGTTCCTTGATCTAATTACACTATTTTTGAACTCACTAGTTCAAAATAAAACAATTAATTAAATGAATTAAATGGTGATTCTTTAATTAAATGCTGCTTCATGATAAAAAGTAGTATTTACAAAATTTACATATCAAAAATGGTACTATAAATTCTTTTACACAGATGTAGAATTCTAAATTCAGATGAAATATCAAATACGTTAAGCGTTTCTTTTTACTACAAAAATTAACTCAAATCAATACCCAAAATATCAGATCTGTTATTAGGCCTACAAGTTTATATGAAAATATCCAAAAATCTAGTAATTCAATGTTCAAAAGCTTTAACTATAATTACACATAAATGAAACTTTAATCAGAACTCGATGAAGTTACTTAATTTCGTTAATAATAATAACGGTTAATTACGCTGGATTTAATATTGACAATAAAAAACATCAAAAGTCCTTTATAGTTTGTTCAGCAAAATACTATTTATAGGTCATCACAATGTTATTTAGGATGTTGCCTTGAATCAATGTTGGCCAAATGCGGACGTCATGTAAAAATAACAAAGAGCGCTTACCTCGTTTCAACAGGTGCTTGTTTGTGTACAGCGTTACATTGTATTAAACCAGATGTGTATACATACTGTTCCTGACGTCGCCTTCACATGTTGTACTGAAACCAACCAACTGCGTTTTTCTCGGACCCAATTATAAGCTTACAGCGTGTTTCCTCTATGCAATAACGGAACAAACCAAAATCTATTCAAACAGTTATCAAAAAAATGCAACGCTTCGATGTATTACTGCATTTAGTTCGTTATCCAAATAATTATCTTGAGTGTAATTATCCACATTGTTACTTGTAAATTCATCATAGTAATTTTAAGAATATCGTAAATGTTAATTATGGAACGTTTAGATTGAAACAAAAGAATTGCTTTTAAATTGAAGAACATTCCGGTTAAATCTCAAATATTACAGTTTCATTGCAGAACATTTTATTAAATCCAAGTATTACGGTAAAGTTGAAAGATGTTCATATTAGACCAAAATTTATTATCGCCACATTGAAGTACTTTCTTGTTAAATTTAGAATGTTACAATCAAATTGATAAATGCTCACATTAAATGGTAAAGTAGATGAGCATAAATGAAGATAAAAGATCACATATGATCATACAATACAAAAAATAAACGGGATAATTTTTATAAGACAAGATAAAACAGGGTAAGACTGCATAAGAGCGGATAAGAGCTGATAAGAGCGCTATAACAAAATTATTTAGTTTGTTTAAGAGATTATATCTATTGGCTTACCATTATTAAAAACACCACTACAAGTGCTCATTACATTTTGAGCTAAACACTTAGGCGTAAAGCCACCGTAAATTACTGGCTAGAGCTCTAAGATTCTTCATGATGCCTTCATATCAAGTGCTCCAGCCAGAATGACCGTTAACACGTTGCGCACAATATATGAAAGTTGTTTGGCATTGAAATGTTTATTCAAATAGTTAGCACCTGTTGTTAGCAACCAAACTAGCATCTCTATTGTGGTTGGGCTACATGATCCCAATACGGATATTTATTTAAATGACGACGTTTACGTGTTTAATGGATCGGACAAAAAGATGTATTTAACTAATAATTATTGGTGCTTTGCAGTCATTAAAAAAAATTTTACACTGTAATCCTTGTAATTTTCATTTTCATTGTCCAAAATTAAATCTTGCAGATTTTGATCAGCAACTTCATTAACATTTTCCACAACAATGTTTACAGGAACTTTTTCAACTTATCATTGTTCAGTCACAGACAAAATTTTTTTGCACGTAAATACATATTTAAAATTTCTATACTAATGTTCACTTACATTGTCAAATGTTGCAAGAAAATCAACAAATAATCAATGCACAAACTTGAAGTAACCTGATTTTATATAATTGTCATAAGGTGCTGATGACCAATACTGCAAGTAAGTGATACGTTAATCTTTTAGTGCGGTATAGGACTCTGAGGACCGACTTTTGGAGTATATAATATAAAAGATAAATAATACTACCTGTAGATATTTAAATGAGCATCAGACCTGATAATCACGTACAAATTTAATCAAAAACAGTAATTTAAGTAATCTTAAAATAGTCATGGGTGAGGGTTTCAAATATAACAAGTTCAAACAAAGATATTATTTTCAAGAAAATATACTTTCATAGTTAAAAAAATTTAAATAGTCAACAAAAAGTCAATTCTGCTGAGTACTGGGACTTACAGATCGGAACGATGGAGGTTTTCATGAATCGAAACTTAACCATTTGTGGGAAAGGGGTTTGTGAAACAAAATCCGTTTGAATTCGCAAAATAACTCATCGTTAGCTACTGGCCGCTGACTGCTACCCTTAAATTGTGGTTGGGACCAGATTGCAGCTGGTTTCTTGCAGTGAATAAGGCAATGGCCGTGCATTTACATTTCCAGTGCTCCACCCGAAGGTACTACATTGGCCAGGAGGCGAGTTTTTTGTTGCCTGGAAATTTAGAATTTTTCCGAACCCTTGCCGTTCCAGGCAAGGCAAAGATCTTTAACGTGCGTGACAACACACGCGGGATCTCCATTTAACCTCTCATCCAAACGAGGGCGTAATTTTGTGAAAAATGCTTACCTGCCATTTTTCAAGCAGTCGGCCGTGTCGGGATTCGAACCCAGGACCTTGGGATCTGTAGTTTTACGCTTACTACATTGACCCACGGCGATGTCTATAAGGCAATGGCTCCAGATTGATCTCAAAGTACGTGGCGGGTGAGCTTGAGGATGATTGTAGGCTGAGGGATGGGACATCAATGACGCTAGTAGGTTGGAGGGTACATTTTGTTGGCTTGAAGGTATTTTCTATAGCTCTAAGGCATTTACACTTAAATGAATACAAATTAAGGCTTTTAAATTTTTCACCACTAATTCTCTCCATCAACGACACTCCATCCTGCTTGACTCGAAGATAACGTGGAATTGAGCGGATTGAGAAAAAGACTTAACAAGACAATTCAACTGGTGGAAATTTATCAGAACAAATGCTTGATGCCCAGGTGCCATGTGTATGAAACAAGTTGGACACTTGAGGTATATTGTGAACAAGTTTTTACATGAACTTTGTAAGAGTATTGGTATTTAAGATTTTCCAAACCAGGTTTAAAAATACCTGAATTGTTTTCTATATGGTTGTGGATACAAAATGTTGAACCTAGCCTTACAATTTAACTAGACTAGGAAAAAACATCGTATGTTGTTTTCCATAGGGACGGAGGACTTATTCAGAATTCAAAAATTTATCTAAATTTGCAAATAAATATACTTGGCGAATTTTTTTATTTTTTTTTTCTATTGCCTTAATACCTCTATTTTGTTCCGATTTGAAATTATTTTATATAGCCCAAAAAAATGGTTACACACTAACGAATAGAACTCCCATACAAATTAATTCTAAAGTGTTTTTACTAACTGACTCACATGGTAGTAGCTTGGGAAGTCCGTAACAAAATTTCCTGCAAATCACAGTGTTTAAAGATATTTAAACCTGATGCTAGATTAAAAATGTTGTCAATGACATTAATGTACTCACCAAAGATTTTTACTTGAATGACTGTAGTTATTCAAGGTGGTTCTATATCTTCAGTAATTCAGTGAATTCTTCACTTTTAATAAGTGCTTAAAGAATCTAATTGTTAAATATAAGCATTATATAATTTAATTTTAATGATAATGCCTTATCGATATGATACTGAAGTGTATAACAATGTTATATTTTACCTTAATAGTTTACTGTATTACTTAACTGGTGGATATTCTCATGTTAAACACTAGATGTTAACTCGGACTCTCTTTTCACAAAACACAGATTTCATCATGTTTGAAGGAATTCTGCTGATTTGTAAAAATATAGCATGATAACAAGTGCCTAAAAGATCTTACTAATAGTGCTAATAATAAATTCTCAAAGGTAAACAATTTTTGTCCAAGAAGCCAAAAGTACCTGCCAGATAGTCCTACAAGAAACACATCAGGTGAAGCAATCCTTGTGCTGTGCTAGTGAAAAGTCAAGCAAGATCTGTTATTAGGCTACAAGTTTATATGAAAATATCCAAAAATCTAGTAATTCAATGTTCAAAAGCTTTAACTATAATTACACATAAATGAAACTTTAATCAGAACTCGATGAAGTTACTTAATTTCGTTAATAATAATAACGTTAATTACGCTGGATTTAATATTGACAATAAAAACATCAAAAGTCCTTTATAGTTTGTTCAGCAAAATACTATTTATAGGTCATCACAATGTTATTTAGGATGTTGCCTTGAATCAATGTTGGCCAAATGCGGACGTCATGTAAAAATAACAAAGAGCGCTTACCTCGTTTCAACAGGTGCTTGTTTGTGTACAGCGTTACATTGTATTAAACCAGATGTGTATACATACTGTTCCTGACGTCGCCTTCACATGTTGTACTGAAACCAACCAACTGCGTTTTTCTCGGACCCAATTATAAGCTTACAGCGTGTTTCCTCTATGCAATAACGGAACAAACCAAAATCTATTCAAACAGTTATCAAAAAAATGCAACGCTTCGATGTATTACTGCATTTAGTTCGTTATCCAAATAATTATCTTGAGTGTAATTATCCACATTGTTACTTGTAAATTCATCATAGTAATTTTAAGAATATCGTAAATGTTAATTATGGAACGTTTAGATTGAAACAAAAGAATTGCTTTTAAATTGAAGAACATTCCGGTTAAATCTCAAATATTACAGTTTCATTGCAGAACATTTTATTAAATCCAAGTATTACGGTAAAGTTGAAAGATGTTCATATTAGACCAAAATTTATTATCGCCACATTGAAGTACTTTCTTGTTAAATTTAGAATGTTACAATCAAATTGATAAATGCTCACATTAAATGGTAAAGTAGATGAGCATAAAGAAGATAAAAGATCACATATGATCATACAATACAAAAATAAAGCAGGATAATTTTTATAAGACAAGATAAAACAGGGTAAGACTGCATAAGAGCGGATAAGAGCTGATACGAGCGCTATAACAAAATTATTTAGTTTGTTTAAGAGATTATATCTATTGGCTTACCATTATTAAAAACACCACTACAAGTGCTCATTACATTTTGAGCTAAACACTTAGGCGTAAAGCCACACGTAAATTACTGGCTAGAGCTCTAAGATTCTTCATGATGCCTTCATATCAAGTGCTCCAGCCAGAATGACCGTTAACACGTTGCGCACAATATATGAAAGTTGTTTGGCATTGAAATGTTTATTCAAATAGTTAGCACCTGTTGTTAGCAACCAAACTAGCATCTCTATTGTGGTTGGGCTACATGATCCCAATACGGATATTTATTTAAATGACGACGTTTACGTGTTTAATGGATCGGACAAAAAGATGTATTTAACTAATAATTATTGGTGCTTTGCAGTCATTAAAAAAAATTTTACACTGTAATCCTTGTAATTTTCATTTTCATTGTCCAAAATTAAATCTTGCAGATTTTGATCAGCAACTTCATTAACATTTTCCACAACAATGTTTACAGGAACTTTTTCAACTTATCATTGTTCAGTCACAGACAAAATTTTTTTGCACGTAAATACATATTTAAAATTTCTATACTAATGTTCACTTACATTGTCAAATGTTGCAAGAAAATCAACAAATAATCAATGCACAAACTTGAAGTAACCTGATTTTTATATAATTGTCATAAGGTGCTGATGACCAATACTGCAAGTAAGTGATACGTTAATCTTTTTAGTGCGGTATAGGACTCTGAGGACCGACTTTTTGGAGTATATAATATAAAAGATAAATAATACTACCTGTAGATATTTAAATGAGCATCAGACCTGATAATCACGTACAAATTTAATCAAAAACAGTAATTTAAGTAATCTTAAAATAGTCATGGGTGAGGGTTTCAAATATAACAAGTTCAAACAAAGATATTATTTTCAAGAAAATATACTTTCATAGTTAAAAAAATTTAAATAGTCAACAAAAAGTCAATTCTGCTGAGTACTGGGACTGACAGATCGGAACGATGGAGGTTTTCATGAATCGAAACTTAACCATTTGTGGGAAAGGGGGTTTGTGAAACAAAATCCGTTTCGGAATTCGGCAAAAATAACTCATCGTTAGCTACTGGCCGCTGACTGCTACCCTTAAATTGTGGTTGGGACCAGATTGCAGCTGGTTTCTTGCAGTGAATAAGGCAATGGCCGTGCATTTACATTTCCAGTGCTCCACCCGAAGGTACTACATTGGCCAGGAGGCGAGTTTTTTGTTGCCTGGAAATTTAGAATTTTTCCGAACCCTTGCCGTTCCAGGCAAGGCAAAGATCTTTAACGTGCGTGACAACACACACGCGGGATCTCCATTTAACCTCTCATCCAAACGAGGGCGTAATTTTTGTGAAAAATGCTTACCTGCCATTTTTCAAGCAGTCGGCCGTGTCGGGATTCGAACCCAGGACCTTGGGATCTGTAGTTTTACGCTTACTACATTGACCCACGGCGATGTCTATAAGGCAATGGCTCCAGATTGATCTCAAAGTACGTGGCGGGTGAGCTTGAGGATGATTGTAGGCTGAGGATGGGACATCAATGACGCTAGTAGGTTGGAGGTACATTTTGTTGGCTTGAAGGTATTTTCTATAGCTCTAAGGCATTTACACTTAAATGAATACAAATTAAGGCTTTTAAATTTTTCACCACTAATTCTCTCCATCAACGACACTCCATCCTGCTTGACTCGAAGATAACGTGGAATTGAGCGGATTGAGAAAAAGACTTAACAAGACAATTCAACTGGTGGAAATTTATCAGAACAAATGCTTGATGCCCAGGTGCCATGTGTATGAAACAAGTTGGACACTTGAGGTATATTGTGAACAAGTTTTTACATGAACTTTGTAAGAGTATTGGTATTTAAGATTTTCCAAACCAGGTTTCAAAATACCTGAATTGTTTTCTATATGGTTGTGGATACAAAATGTTGAACCTAGCCTTACAATTTAACTAGACTAGGAAAAAACATCGTATGTTGTTTTCCATAGGGACGGAGGACTTATTCAGAATTCAAAAATTTATCTAAATTTGCAAATAAATATACTTGGCGAATTTTTTTATTTTTTTTTTCTATTGCCTTAATACCTCTATTTTGTTCCGATTTGAAATTATTTTATATAGCCCAAAAAAATGGTTACACACTAACGAATAGAACTCCCATACAAATTAATTCTAAAGTGTTTTTACTAACTGACTCACATGGTAGTAGCTTGGGAAGTCCGTAACAAAATTTCCTGCAAATCACAGTGTTTAAAGATATTTAAACCTGATGCTAGATTAAAAATGTTGTCAATGACATTAATGTACTCACCAAAGATTTTTACTTGAATGACTGTAGTTATTCAAGGTGGTTCTATATCTTCAGTAATTCAGTGAATTCTTCACTTTTAATAAGTGCTTAAAGAATCTAATTGTTAAATATAAGCATTATATAATTTAATTTTAATGATAATGCCTTATCGATATGATACTGAAGTGTATAACAATGTTATATTTTACCTTAATAGTTTACTGTATTACTTAACTGGTGGATATTCTCATGTTAAACACTAGATGTTAACTCGGACTCTCTTTTCACAAAACACAGATTTCATCATGTTTGAAGGAATTCTGCTGATTTGTAAAAATATAGCATGATAACAAGTGCCTAAAAGATCTTACTAATAGTGCTAATAATAAATTCTCAAAGGTAAACAATTTTTGTCCAAGAAGCCAAAAGTACCTGCCAGATAGTCCTACAAGAAACACATCAGGTGAAGCAATCCTTGTGCTGTGCTAGTGAAAAGTCAAGCAAGAATGAATTAAATTTTCTACATCTAAATATACAATCATTAAGGCATAAAAAACATGAGTTAGAATAATAAATTTTTAACAAGTTAGTCTATTATTTACTTAAGTGAACACTGGTTGAAGATTTCGGAGGTGCCATTTTTTAACTTAGAAAATCATCAGGTAGCGTCTTCTTTTTGTAGGAAATATAGTAGTCTTGGAAGAGTAATAATTTATATGCATAAAAGATATTAAGTATTGTGGTAAATAAATGGTATATGAAAATCGCTGCGTAGTTTCTGGCATCATCATATTCGAGTCTGGATTATGGTCATAAATACAGATTGTTCACCGTATAATTTGAGTATGGACCGCTACACTTGCAGCCACATCCCCAATGCTCCACCCGAAGGTACTACATTAGGTTTAACTGCGAATAATTACGTGCCTCATATAAATCTGACTTCAAAGTTAATTAATCATTAAATATAATTTATAAACTAAAACTAAAGTTAGGGTTTAAATAATGATGCCCATAACATTGACATTGAGTGTGTCTGATCAACATGACACTAACTGGGGGGGGTTCAAAATACTACATAGCAGCTGCTGGCTCTGCTTACCGGTGCGACCTAAAGAGTCGACTTAAAACTATCCAAATCTAGTATTTACTAATGGATTCGAATTTCTAAGCACCTGCCAAATTTATTAATAGCGAATCCAGGTATTTGGTCCTACTTATAGATTTACAACATCGTCCGCTCTACTCTTAAGTAATTTATTCTAAATTCAGTTCCTAACGTTCACTATTGTTACCTGACTTATTCTAATTTCAATCTTCATTTCTATAGATAATATGACCAAAAAACAGGCAAAATGCCAAACAAAACAAATAGCGATAGAACAGTAAAATATATAATGTACAATACTGGTATAAAATGTAATATATAAATATCTAATAAAGCATTAAGTATACAACAAATGCATAGAATAAATAGCAAAGAAGCATTCCTTAAATTGTCAGGTGCACTCGCATAAACATTATGTTGGCTAACGCCATCACACTAAAACATGTTCATTCAAAATTAACTACAAAATTTACTTATAATACAAATCAGTGTGTATGCGAGTACAGCCGCTACAATATTTATAAATACCTCGAATATAAATTTTTCCAGGATCCGAAGATCCGATCGGCATATCGTTCACCACTTGACAACTTTTGAAATTTTTATTATACATTAACTAAAGTTGATTTTACAAAATTGGTTGTCATTTACAGGGACTTTAACGTACATTTTAATCAAAAATAAATGATGCTGCTACAATAACTGCTCTTTTGTATTCCTTTAATTTAGTTTGTGTAATTCATTTCAGTATGCGTAGAAGTAACCAACTGTATAATATATTTAAAAATTTCTACACAAATAAACTCCACAGATCTAAATTTCAACAGCATTCTCTGACCATGATGGTATTCAAATGATGCCACCTATGTCTACCGATACGTCTACGTGTCGTATGCTTGTACAATTTTTTAGATAGATTACAACTGCCAGGCAGATGTTGATGTTTGACCTATTGGAAAATTGTGGTTGGAATTTTATTGATGACCAAAATGTAACTGTTAATAAAAAGATGCGTTTATTTATAAATGTTTTTCAAAGTAGCTTTGTTAAGTGTTTTCCATTAGTAAAGTATGGTTATCTATAAAAAAAAGGGGAGATCTTGATTTAACGATGACATTAAATGCCTTCGGGATCTTATCTGCTTCATCCTATAGTTCATAATCTAATAGTTAGAAATAGACGCCGGTAGATCTCTCGCAAAGTAATTAGGAAAGCAAAAGTAAATGCGAATGATGAATTTATAAAAAAGTCCAAGAATCCATCTAAAGATACGAGGAAATTGATAAAAAGGTTATACTCAGTCGAGAAGCCGAATAATGAATCAATTTTGACATTGTGACGAGTTTAATGTGTATTTTACTAAAATCGCCAGTAATATTATATTTAATTTAGCTCACAATGGTAACTGTAGGTAGTCTATTCACGAATATGGTAGTACCTAGTAATTTAAAATTTCTTTCCATTTGGTATCTATTGCAGAAGTTAGAGATACAATAAATACATTAAAAAACGTAAACTCTTAAGATTTGTATGAATTGAAGTCTGGAATGATAAAATCATCAATTGATACTTACATTACACTATTCACAAAATTCATTAATCTCTGTATTAAATCTAATACTTTTCCAGATTCGTGCAACACTTGCAATCAAATTTGGGGACATAATAATTTATGCCCAGGGTTATGCAGTAATTGGCAATGTGGGTAAAACATAACAATATTCATTAACGTTTTTGACTGTTTCTTGAGGTACCTAACTATAACGTATTATGGTAATTAAAAAGAAAACATCTATTCCTTTAAATTTATTTGTACAAAACATTTTAAAATTACAATCAATACAAAGTGTGCTCTTTTGTATTAGTGCATGGTATTTCATTGATTACGTTAATACTGTTGCAAATAGAAAATTTCCCACTTACCAAAAATTTTCTAAACTTAGTTTTTATTGCAGAAGTGTCATTTATTTATTTGTAATATGATACGAAGGCATATAAAATAGTAGGGATGGGAATCCACAAGGCTATCTATGCTATTCTTTTTTGAAGTGACTAATGTGGCCTTTAAGAGACTTTTCTTACAATCAAATACCCACATTGTGAACTTTTTGCAATAATTATATCTACAAATAAAACTAATAAACCTTAGAGGCGCTTGGTCAAACAAAGTTGTATATAAATATTTACATTAGTCTCTATAATCAAACTTTGATTCTCTGATAATAAAACCCCATTTGTAAATCTATAACTTAGTGTTAACAACACAATGCTTGCTTATTCAATCACATTTATATCACATAATATCAATGCAAAACCATCAAGTTACTTTGAGTGTTTATGAACACATGAAATTGACCATATTACAAAAATGGAATGTAGAAAACAAATTCGTTCTTAAGTACAGTAACTTACAAACTAACTTATATAGGAATTATTTAATAGTGTAATCTAAATTTCAAAAATCGCTCGACAAAAGTAATAAGACCCAAAAAAAATTGTCTTATTATGATCGATTTCTGAAACTCGTGTATCAAAATTTATCCAATCAATATATAAAAATTGTTGATAATATATGTATATACATAAACCTTTTAAGTATAAGCTATATCAAGATAAATGTATTAACACATTACCCACCCCTACTCAAACTTTAAGATATTAAGTAAGCTTATATATTAATTTGTGCATGTTCCAATATACAGTTATTAGGACAAAACTTTAGTTACAATAAGTACTTTCTGTTCTTTTTTCAACATTATTTTTCAAATTCGATTCACTATCACATTAAATAATTTACAGTTTTATAGCAACTTTTTGGTTCGGAAAATTAACTTGATATAATAAGGCAACAAATGCTGAAAATAAACTAAACTATCATTGTACTAATACATGCCAGCGACAAATCTGCTCCTGCTGAAATTCTTTCATGTCCATCCAATGTGCTAATTCTTCAGCGCCACTAGAATTTAATCCTAAACTAAACCATCCAACCATCTCCTTCTTTTTTGTTACTCCGCGCCTATTGTAAACGGCAACCATTAAGGTGACATCTGCCAGTTGAAACAGAGCAACCTAAAGAGATATCACATACAATTCCTGAGCAAACAATAAAATTAAATATATTAATGTGATTCAAGGTCATATGACATTGTATGATAAAACTCTTACTTCATAAATTCGTGAAAATGCGAGAACGAATCAATCTATGTAGATATTTATTTGTACAGTAACATTTGTGAAATGCCCCGTATAAAAGGTATTAAATACACTTGAAGCATATATCATGGCGATTGTTTTAATTTGCCTAAATGCTTTATAGAAGTTTCATGCAAATTTTATAATATAAGGATTATGTTTTCTATAAAATTTTAGTTCAAATGCATATGAATACTTTGAATTATAACGGTAAACTTGCATTAATAAATATTCTACAAGAATTTCATTTGTAATTTGATAACACAAAGACACATTTCTAATTAAAAAGCGTGTTTATTGACCCCGTGTCCTAGAATAGATTGGAATGTTGAAATAAAGCATGGGTAAATGACGTATTCACATAACCTAGATTATTGAATAGTCTGAAGCGGTAATAAAAAGTATAGTGAAACAATTACGAAAATTCTCGAACCCGCTATACACACTTGAAAGGATTACGTCATAAGGGTTGTGTTCTTATTTAAAGCCAATGCAGACTTCAGTTGAGATCAGTGTTACTCGAATCGCCAATGTGAGAGTGTTGCCTTTGATAGCACAGTGAGTTTACGTAAGTAAATTCATACATATAAAGCTACAAAAATTTGGCAGTCAAAAAATATATCGATACGTGTATTTAAATCAAATTAAATCTATTGTATGATAGAGTTTATAATTGAAATGGACGTATATATTCTAAATGGTTTATAATTGATAAAGTAGGTCAATTTCCTGGAATATTTTTACTTTTTAAAACGATTTAAAAGAAAATGGAGCATGGATTGGTAATTATGCTTTGGAAAAGCCAAAGCTGGTGAATAAAAGCTCAACAACAAGAAAACACTTAACGATGAAATTTAAATTAATTTTATTTTGAATGATTTCTAAAGACTCGTTCATTAGTTTAAGTTTCAGAGTAAGATTTGTGTGTAATGGTCAATTTAATTTAATGTGAAGGGTGGTCTAACCTATGCATGGGATTTGTCATTACACAAGGTTAAACTTACTTAATTCAACTACGTTTAATACAAGGGCAAATCATATTAAATTAGATAACTTTGAAAGGAAACTAGTGTACATACTAAGTATATGGAAGGCTTTATAGTAGTTAACGAATGATAATCATGTGTTTAATATTTGTTTAGAATAATTGAGAGAAGGAGATGTTCTGGACTCTTCATTTAGTATATAAGGTGTATGTTCTGAGGAAATTATATCCAAACATCATTTTTTGTATTAAAGATAGTGTTGTAGCGAAAGTTGTTGTGGATGCATTATTTTTGTACTTGAAAGATTGTATGTTAGTATTGATTTACTTGGATAAGTTTTTAACTTTCAACTATGCTACTTTTTAAATGTGATAAAATTGTTCTATTTTTAATGATAAGGCATTCTAAAATTAACTTAAAACTAGTTATTTATCGAAACTCTACGTTCCCTTTCTGATAAACTAAACTATTTGTATACATATGTATAAATTTTTATGTGTCTTACAATAACTAGTATTATCTAAATATTTAATTAGTCATTAATTTTATATATCGGGCAAAACTTCAAAATAAAAATGTAACATAACCTTATTAAATTATTCAATCTTTGTGATCTTTTTATTATATTTTTTTGAATTTCATATTAAATTTTAATTTCATATTCTTTTTAGTAATTTAAAATAAATAATGGCATAGACTTAAATTCAATTTGAACTATTTTTAGTGTATTAGATTATTGTCCAGTTTAGTAAAATTTGATGTGTCTACTTTATTATTAATGCTATTTTTATGGCTTTGACTTTGAATAATTTTTAGAGTATTTCATTCATTATTTTTTTGTTCAACATCAAAATAATATTAGTATTTTCGAAACCAAAATGCATTGTCTAACGCCTGGTTAGACAAGACAGAATTTCCTTTGTGAGTTTTTATTGTGCATTGGTGTTAGTAAATTCTTCGATTTAAATACTGCTGTGCATTACCCATATAATTACTGTTGCACCTTTTACAATTAATCTTATATATACATGTTTTATTGTTTGTGGGTGTTAAAGGGTTAACTTTTATAAACAGATTTTTATTGTTGCTGTTAGATTTATGAAATACTTTTAATTCGTATTTTTTTAAACAATACTGTACTTTATGTGATCAAATTGTATATTTATCTTGTTTGGCATTTTCATCAACTTGTTTATTATTGGGATTATATAATTGGTTTTTACTAAATTTTTGTGAATACTCGTTTTGTTTTTCTTTGTTTTATTAAGAATATTAGAGAATTAGAGCAGGCACATGCAGAAGTAAATATTAGGAAAGGAGAGAGACTGGGACGTGCACTATCTCCATTAATTTTTAACATGTATATCGAAGAGGCAATTAATACTGCCAGATGCAGGGAGACATTTGGAATTATTATGCAGGGACAAACGATTCATTTGTCCAGATTTGCAGGTGATATAGTGGTATCAGAATCTAGCAAGGAAGAGTTAGAAGCAGCTCCTAATAAAATGGAAACAGTACTAATAGAGAAATATGGTACGAAAATCACCAAAAAAACCTAACGTACTAACATGTAGAGAAGGTGAAAATAAGTGAAAACCAGAATAATAAATCGGAAACGAGAAGTTAAGAATTTCTGCTACCAAGGAAGCCAAGTAACACAAGAGGGGAATAGTGCAAAAGATACGGAAAAAAAGGTTAGCACAAGACCATGCTGCATTTAACAAGAAAAAGTAGCTAATATATTCGAAGACAACAAACATAGAAATAAGGAAAAAATCGTTGAAAGCATAGGTGTGGAGCCCAGCACTGAACGGCTGTGAAACGTGGACAGTAGCAGAAGCCGACCGAAAGACAAGCCTTTGAAATGTGGTACTACAGACGTATGATGAAGATATTATGATCAGATGAAGTTAAGAACAAAGAGGTTCTAGAAGTAGTAGAAGAAGTAAGAAATATCTTGAAAACAGTAAAAACACAGGAGAGAAGGATAATAGAACACAAAAGCATGAGCAAATATTATGGGATATATTACAAGCAGAGAAAGGAAAAAAGGGAGGTAGAAGTAGACCTAGATAACTATTACACATAGATATTGAATGAGTATGCTGAGAATTTCATGTGAAATGTGTAGGTTAGCTCAAAATAGGAAACAAGAGAGGTGCGTGTCCAATCAGTTCCAGGACTGAAGCCCTAATGATGATGATGAAGAATATTAGGTTGTTCATTTGGGTTAGTGAATTCCATTGCTCTTTCCAAAATATTTTTTACTTTTTTATGTGTAATTGGTATAATATTATTATTATATTTTGTTTTATTTCTACATTTAGAAAGTGAGTAGTATTATTTTTTTGTTTTTTTATTGTGTTTAATCCTTTGATGGTAAGCATAGAATTTTGAGAATGTTTTTTCAATTTTATCTTTGGGCATACACAATCAGCAATCATCTATAAATTGTTGATACAAATGTGGAGTAAACAATAATGTAGGTATAATCATTTTTTCAAGTTCTTCCATAACCAAATTAGCTATTGTAAATGATATTGGTGACCACATAGCTGTACCATGAATTTGAGAAATATTTTACAATCAAATATAAAATAGGTAGAATTTAAACATCATTGATTTTGGTTCTTATTTCACTTTTATCTCAGTTGTTTTACATTTAATTGCATTTTTAAAGCTGGCAATGATATGATAATACTTAATTTTATTATGCGTGAAAAAATTATTGACTAAACTAAGAACATACATTACTGGTTTGGGTTTTTGTATGTATGTTAAATTTGTTATCCATTTAACATTTATTGCTAATTTGTTTTCATTTTTAATTTTTTTATACTGGTTTGCTTTAATGTTTTCAAATAGTTTATTGTAGTGGTAATTACGTTGGTGATAAAAATGTAATTGGTTTTTATCTATGTTGTAATGCATCTCCATTTTTACATTATTGTATTTACCTTCTAAATAATTAATACAGTATTGCCCGAAATAAACAGTACTGAAACTAAGTTGGCGGTGTTTTTATGCGTGCGCTGTCACACTCAAGTTAGCTAGTATAGACCTGTCAAGTAAACCTCAAACAAGTAATTAGTAGGGCCTAATTGTTAAAAATGGTGTTAAGTACAGAGGAGAAAGTGTTTCTGGTAGAGCATTATTTTCGTTCATACGGAATCGGCCGACGTAATGGTGCAAGTTTGCTATCGTGTCTGATCAATTCACACAAAGGTTTAATAAACGTTCTCCAAGTAATGCTGTAATTTTGAAGGTTATTGAAAAGTTTAGAAATACAGGTAGTGTATTGTGCCAACGAAAAGGAAACTCGGGCGTCCCAGGACAGTTAACAACAACAATAACCATGAACGTGTTTTGAGCAAATCTTAGAAAATCCGAAAGTCAGCCAGGCAAGGACAGCGTTACAACTTGATTTAAAAGAACTTCCTTTCAAAGAATCCTGAAGGAGCTGGGTACATTTTCGTATGTGATTCAGGTACATCAACAACTACATCCTCGGGATTATCGCAGTAGAGTGGAATATTGCGCCAGAATTCTCGCGTTACAGTATGAAAATCCTGAATTTTTGAAAAATGTTTGGTTTTCAGACGAAGCACATTTTCACTTGTCAGGCTATGTGAATCGTCGCACAAATCGATTTCTGGGCTTTGCCAGACCCGATGAGGTTCAAGAGGTTCCTTTACATAGTGAAAAAGTGAGTGTCTGGTGTGCTGTTTCCGGACACGGAATCATTGGTCCGTACTTTATCGAAGAGAATGGTAGGCAAGTCACACTTAATCAACAGAGGTACAGACAAATTTTAACACGATTTATCCCTGATCTACGTCAATTCTGTCGTGCACGTAACTTGGCATTTCGAAACCAATTTTTTCAGCAGGACGGGCAACTTGCCATACTGCTGCCGCAATTCGTCAATTTCTTCAAGAACATTTTCTAAGCAAATTCATATCACGATTTACTGACTTCCCTTATCCTTCACATTCTCCAAACCTCACACCTCCAGACGCATACATTTGGGGCATGGCTAAAATGCCGTTTTCAAACGGGCACCACAAACCATCGATGAATTAAAGGATGCCGTTAGAGTCTTCTTCGCAGCCCTGAGACAACCCTTATTCAATAACATGACCAGAAACTTAGAACATCGTTATGAAGTCTGTCTCGAACGAGGAGGTGCACATTTAGAACATATAATAAAGTGTCAATAATATGTATTTTTAAATATACAAAACAATTACAATTTCAGTACTGTTTATTTCGGGCAATACTGTATTACTATAACATCGTTTAATCCATAACTTTAAACAATGTAATTGTAATATTAACGATTTAGAATGTATGTACAATAATGTAAAAATGGAGATACATCACAATTACCAATACAATACACTATTTGGAAACATTAAAACAAACAAGTGTAAAAATTGAAACCCTGAATAATTTTTAGAGTATTTCATTCATTATTTTTTGTTCAACATCAAAATAATATTAGTATTTTCGAAACAAAAATGTATTGTCTAATACCTGGTTAGCCAAGGCAGTATTTCCTTTGTGAGATTTTATTGTGCATTGGTGTTAATAAATTCTTCGATTTAAATACTGCTGTGCATTACCCATATTTACTGTTGCACCTTTTACAATTAATCTTATATATACGTGTTTTATTGTTTGTGGGTGTTAAATTTTATAAACAGATTTTTATTTTTGCTATTAGATTTATGAAATACTTTTAATTCATATTTTTTAAACAATAATGTATTTTATGTGATCAAATTAGACGATATTTTATACTTGTATATTTATCTTGTTTGGCATTTTCATCAACTTGTTTATTATTGGGATTATATAATTTATAGATCATTTCTTTTATAATTGGTTTTTACTAAATTTTTGTGGATACTCGTTTTCTTTTATTTTTTTAAAATTTTATTAAGAATATTAGAGAATTAGAGCAGGAATATAGAGAAGTAAATTTTAGAAAACGAGAGGGACTGGGACGTGCACTATCTCTATTAATTTTTAACATGTATATCGAAGAGGCAACGAATACTGCCAGATGCAGGAAGACATTTGGAATTATTATGCAGGAACAAACGATTCATTTGTTCAGATTTGCAGGTGATATAGTGGTATCAGAATCTAGCAAGGAAGAGTTAGAAGCACCTCCTAATAAAATGGAAACAGTACTAATAGAGAAATATGGTACGAAAATCACCAAAAAAACTTAACGTACTAACATGTAGAAAAGGTGAAAATAAGTGAAAACCAGAATAATAAATCGGAAACGAGAATTTGCAAGAAGTTAAGGATTTCTGCTACCAAGGAAGCCAAGTAACACAAGAGGGGAATAGTGCAAAAGATACGGAAAAAAAAGTTAGCACAAGGCCATGCTGCATTTAACAAGAAAAAGTAGCTGATATATTCGAAGACAACAAACATAGAAATAAGGAAAAAATCGTTGAAAGCATAGGTGTGGAGCCCAGCACTGAACGGCTGTGAAACGTGGACAGTAGCAGAAGCCGACGGAAAGACAAGCCTTTGAAATGTGGTACTACAGACGTATGATGAAGATATTATGATCAGATGAAGTTAAGAACAAAGGGGTTCTAGCAGTAGTAGGAGAAGTAAGAAATATCTTGAAAACAAGTGTATAAAATCGAAACCCTTCAATTAAAAAGATCAAAACAAATTAACAATAAATGATACAAAACAAATTTAATTAATATACAAATACCAAAACCTGTAATGTATGTTCTTAGTTTAGGGAATAATTTTTCCACACAATATAACAAAATTAATCATAATCAAATCATTGCCAGTGTTGAAAATGCAATTAAATGTAAACCAACCAAGATAAAAATGAAATAAGAAGTAAAATCAATAATGTATTAGCAAACCACAAAGATATAATAAACAAGAAAATACACTGTCAAATTCTCCAACATGTAAACCAAACAAAAACATTCATTGATTAAAAACACCAAGAAATTATTATAACTAATGCTGATAAATGTAAGAAAACAGTTATAATGTATAAAAAAACGAATATAAGGAAAAATATATGAACTTTTAAATGATATTAATACATACAAAATAGAAAAATATCATCCAACAAAAAATTCAAATGACACTCAATGCACTTTTGAATAAAATATTTAATAGGAATCAAATAACATTAGTAGAAAACAACTTAATAAATCATAATGGAAAAGCACCATACTTATATGGTCGAAATATTTAGCAAATATTGTACCGAATTTAATTGGTAAGAATAATTATGTAAAAATTCATGTGATTTCCATAAATTTATTTATAAGAAAATAATTTCAGAAAATATTTTAATATTCTTAGATAATCGTATTGCTATTTACAAATGTGCCAAGCAATTTAGCTATAAACATATTATATTCCGGATGGGAAAAAATTAAACAATATACAAATATAAATAAAAACTACTTTATGGAAACGATAGGACTATGTTTAAATTATACCTATTTTACATTTGATAACAATATTTTCTCAAATTCATGATAAAGCTATGGGATCACCAATATCATCTACAATGGTTAATTTGGTTGTGAAAGAACTTGAGAAATGGTTATTCCGACTCTATAGTTTATTTCACATTTCTATAAAACGTATATAACTGATTGTTTATTGTGTATACCCAAAGATAAAATTGAAGAAACAGTCTCAAAATTCAATCTTTACCATCAATATATTCAATTTACATAGAAAAACAAACAAATAATATTATTCACGTTCTAGATATAGACTTAAAACAAAATAGAAACGGTAATATAACTACCTATTAGCATACAAAACAGATGTGGGACAAGTAGATATCTAAATTTTAAATCAAATGTACCAATCACATAAAAAAAAACTTACTAAGAAATTTACTGGAAAGAGCAATTGAATTCAGTAACCCAAAAGAAAAACCTAATATTCTTAACAAAATAAAACAAAATGATTATCCATAAAAATTTAGTAAACCAATTATAAAAGAAATGATTCATAAATGATATAATCCCAATAATCAACAAATCTATAAAAATACTAAACAAGATAAATATATAAGTATAAATACCATCCAATTTTATCGCATAAAATATGCCATTGTTAAAAAATATGAATTAAATGTAGTTCATAAACCTGATAATAACAATAATAAAAATCTGTTTACAAAATTTAAACCATCAACACCCACAAGCAATAAAACACATTGTATATAAAAGATTAAATGTTAAGGGCGCAACAGTAATTATACTAGTAATACAAAGCAGTATTTGAACCGAAGAATTTATTAACACCAATGCACAGTAAAAACTGACAAAAGAAATACTGCCCTTCTAACCATGCATTATACAATGTATTTTGGTTTGGAAAATACTAATACTATTTTGATATTGAACAAAACGATAATATACAAAATACTCAAGAAATTATTCAAAGTCAACGACAATAGCATTGATGATAAAGTATACATAGACAATTGTCAGAGGCTTTCATGGCCGGAGTCGTAATAAATATTTATGGTTTCGGGTTGGCACCGTGGCATCTTATTCCCTAAGTCAACGCTTCACCCACTTTTGTAAGGGTCTTCATCAGGACAAGAAAAGAAAATGAAAATAAAAAATAAAATTAATAATAATAAAGATAAGAATGATAATATTAAGTAGACAAGTTAAAGAGTAAGGAAAGTTACTTCTGAACTAGCAGACTCACCAGCCCATTTAAGCCAAAAGGCGTCTTGTGGCAAAATAACTGGTGAAAGTAGCGAAAGTGGTACTTTATATAGGGCGAGAATTTGATGCACGAGTGATCATGAATAGAGAGTGTTGTAGCGGATCAGTGAACGATACGGTTCTGCTTTTGTGAACATAGAATCAATTCAAGCTTTATAAATTTCTAATTTGTGAAGGATTAAGACCAGCTAATGACCAACGACGAGAAATTTATGCGAGTGGTGTACCAGGATGTGTAAGGGCAAGGTAAAATTTTCTTTTATAGTTATGTGGTACGACGCATTTTCAATATGCGCAAAATGCATTATTGGTCACAAAGTAATTCACAGATATATCAACATCACTTTGCACTTAATACGTGATGTGGCATTTTTGGCACAAGGATAATAGGTGCTATATATATTGTTATTCCCTAAATTCGGAACGTTACCTTGATTCTGCAACATGATCTAGAGGATGCATTAAACAATTTGCCATTGGGTGTTGCACATAAAGCGGCTCCATGACTTAGTTGGTTTGCATGTGACTTCTAAGCCCAGGGTCCTGGGTTCGAATCCTGACACGGATTGCTTGAACAGTGTTAGACGAGTATTTTTCTCAAAAATATACCCTTATTCATATGAGAAGTAAAATGTAGGTCCAGTGTGTGTGTTGTCATGCACGTTATTGACCCCTACCTTGCTTGGAATAGCAAGGGTTTGGCAAATTTAAATTCTCAAGTCTTTGAGTGCACACATAACATTGATTAGTTTTGAGATTGTTAGCTTGTCTGATAATGTTGTAAGAGTATTTTGTTAACAAGAAATTATTATAACTAATGCTGATAAATGTAAGAAAACAGTTATAATGTATAAAAAAACGAATATAAGGAAAAATATATGAACTTTTAAATGATATTAATACATACAAAATAGAAAAATATCATCCAACAAAAATTCAAATGACACTCAATACACTTTTGAATAAAATATTTAATAGGAATCAAATAACATTAGTAGAAAACAACTTAATAAATCATAATGGAAAAGCACCATACTTATATGGTTTACCAAAACTACATGAAAATAATTTCCCTATATGCCCCTCGATAATAAGTAGTATAAATACCTCGACATACAAATTATCGAAATATTTAGCAAATATTGTACAGAATTTAATTGGTAAGAATAATTATGTAAAAATTCATGTGATTTCCATAAATTTATTTATAAGAAAATAATTCCAGAAAATATTTTAATATTCTTAGATAATCGTATTGCTATTTACAAATGTGCCAAGCAATTTAGCTATAAACATATTATATTCCAGATGGGAAAAAATTAAACAATATACAAATATAAATAAAAAATACTTTATGGAAACGATAGGACTATGTTTAAATTATACCTATTTTACATTTGATAACAAAATATTTTTTCAAATTCATGATAAAGCTATGGGATCACCAATATCATCTACAATGGTTAATTTGGTTGTGAAAGAACTTGAGAAAATGGTTATTCCGACTCTATAGTTTATTTCACATTTCTATAAAACGTATATAACTGATTGTTTATTGTGTATACCCAAAGATAAAATTGAAGAAACAGTCTCAAAATTCAATCTTTACCATCAATATATTCAATTTACATAGAAAAACAAACAAATAATATTATTCACGTTCTAGATATAGACTTAAAACAAAATAGAAACGGTAATATAACTACCTATTAGCATACAAAACAGATGTGGGACAAGTAGATATCTAAATTTTAAATCAAATGTACCAATCACATAAAAAAAAACTTACTAAGAAATTTACTGGAAAGAGCAATTGAATTCAGTAACCCAAAAGAAAAACCTAATATTCTTAACAAAATAAAACAAAATGATTATCCATAAAAATTTAGTAAACCAATTATAAAAGAAATGATTCATAAATGATATAATCCCAATAATCAACAAATCTATAAAAATACTAAACAAGATAAATATATAAGTATAAATACTATCCAATTTTATCGCATAAAATATGCCATTGTTAAAAAATATGAATTAAATGTAGTTCATAAACCTAATAATAACAATAATAAAAATCTGTTTACAAAATTTAAATCATCAACACCCACAAGCAATAAAACACATTGTATATAAAAGATTAAATGTTAAGGGTGCAACAGTAATTATACTAGTAATACAAAGCAGTATTTGAACCGAAGAATTTATTAACACCAATGCACAGTAAAAACTGACAAAAGAAATACTGCCCTCCTAACCATGCATTATACAATGTATTTTGGATTTGAAAATACTAATACTATTTTGATATTGAACAAAACGATAATAAACAAAATACTCAATAAATTATTCAAAGTCAACGACAATAGCATTCATGATAAAGTATACATAGACAATTGTCGGAGGCTTTCATGGCCGGAATCATAATAAATATTTATGGTTTCGGGTTGGCACCGTGGCATCTTATTCCCTAAGTCAACGCTTCACCCACTTTTGTAAGGGTCTTCATCAGGACAAGAAAAGAAAATGAAATAAAAAATAAAATTAATAATAATAAAGATAAGAATGATAATATTAAGTAGACAAGTTAAAGAGTAAGGAAAGTTACTTCTGAACTAGCAGACTCACCAGCCCATTTAAGCCAAAAGGCGTCTTGTGGCAAAATAACTGGTGAAAGTAGCGAAAGTGGTACTTTATATAGGGCGAGAATTTGATGCACGAGTGATCATGAATAGAGAGTGTTGTAGCGGATCAGTGAACGATACGGTTCTGCTTTTGTGAACATAGAATCAATTCAAGCCTTATAAATTTCTAATTTGTGAAGGATTAAGACCGGCTAATGACCAACGACGAGAAATTTATGCGAGTGATATACCAGGATGTGTAAGGGCAAGGTAAAATTTTCTTTTATAGTTATGTGGTACGACGCATTTTCAATATGCGCAAATGCATTATTGGTCACAAAGTAATTCACAGATATATCAACATCACTTTGCACTTAATACGTGATGTGGCATTTTGGCACAAGGATAATAGGTGCTATATATATTGTTATTCCCTAAATTCGGAACGTTACCTTGATTCTGCAACATGATTTAGAGGATGCATTAAACAATTTGCCATTGGGTGTTGCACATAAAGCGGCTCCATGACTTAGTTGGTTTGCATGTGACTTCTAAGCCCAGGGTCCTGGGTTCGAATCCTGACACGGATTGCTTGAACAGTGTTAGACGAGTATTTTCTCAAAATATACCCTTATTCATATGAGAAGTAAAATGTAGGTCCAGTGTGTGTGTTGTCATGCACGTTATTGACCCCTACCTTGCTTGGAATAGCAAGGGTTTGGCAAATTTAAATTCTCAAGTCTTTGAGTGCACACATAACATTGATTAGTTTTGAGATTGTTAGCTTGTCTGATAATGTTGTAAGAGTATTTTGTTAACAATGCTATATACTGGGTAACTGAAATAAATAATAAAGTTATAAATGATGGTATGCTGTTAGTTTGAGGAGCTTTTATGAATTGAAAAACAAATTGTAGTATTAATGGAAATGGAAGAAAGAAATTTATAATACAAAATTAAATTGGAAAAGATGAAATCCAGATCACTATCCGCATTAAAATATGTAAGGGACACTGGAGCAAGCAGGAATAGAGTATTTTTATGATAGAGGGCTGCACGCCATATTGATTTTTAATATTTTTAATATAATATTATGGGTCTGCAAGCTGCACGTGATTTTTAATATCCATGAAACACGGGTCGAAAAATTTTGTTGGAAGATCCCTTGAAATTTTATTTAAAACATAACAATTTAAATCAATTGAAAATCTGTAGTATTTGAATTTGATTTTTGCTTTTGCAAGTAAGTTGCTGCTAGTTGTCTTATTAATGCTACTAATGTGAAGTTCAGTTTTTGTTTTTAAATTAATTTTGTACTAAATCTTTACGAATGATGTTAATTTGCGAAGCCACGGAGTACGGCTCGTACATCACTGTAGAAACCCCTACCGTCTTAGATTTTTTTAACACAGCTAATACAATATTATGAGGATTCTACAGAGCGTGAATTAATGTATTTGTTCACTTGAACTTTGAGATTATTATTTATCATGCCAGGTTGATACTGGTGATTAACATTAACGAACTAATTTATTAATAATTAGCAATCACTGAAGGCTCTAATTACGAAATGGTATTGTGCAAGTTTGAACATTTTTTTACATTGAAAAGATTTACAATTTACTGTAAAATGATCTAGTCTCAAACAATTAAGATGCAGCTGTTTAACTCGAATTTTTTGTAATGCATGAATTAATTGGCAATTTTAATAATGTCAGACAATTATTAGTGAAACGACTATTTTCAGAGTAATAATTACAATTACCTGATTTGTTTAATGTTAGACCATAGGGCGCGTATTGTAATTAGCTTCATTCATAGGTCTTTTAACTCTGAGATCGTTACTTTCGCGTGAGCTAACAGCATTTAGCATTTTTGAGTTAGAACATTGCACGCACTTGGCACGACGGCAAATTTGAGGCTTCTAATTTATTCTCCCTTTCACTTCATGTTGACAAAGGAAGTTTCGATGTAATTAAATAGACCAAGAGATCAATCCACTTTGCCACTTGTCTACCCATTGCAGTAAGAGGACGTAAATGTTATGAAGTTGTATCCACAATTATTGATATGACTCATTATGAAGTGCAAGTAATTAAAAAATTGAACGTACGTGAGTGGTCACAATTAATGCGTTTGTTTTTGTAGAGATTTTTCAAAATTTGTTTAGTGTTTTCATACCATTTGGTTGTTATCTTCAGACACTTAATTGTATCCCAAACTTCATTTTTACGAGTTGATATCATATACTGTAGTTTCTCAACTGGTGATAATGAATCATTAGAATCGATAAGTTGATTAAAGGTCTCTCTGAACGAAATCCATTTGTCAATTCCATCGAACGTTGGTATTTGGACATTTGGTAATTTAGCTGCACGACTAGCTGATTGTGCTACTTTTTATTGTTGAGGTTTTGTTTCACAAAAACATTTAATTAAATTTTTAGTTGCAGTTTTGAAAAAGTTGCGTCAATGGCTTCCTTTTTGGAGAAAATGTCTTCAAATTCTGAATAAATGTTACTATTGTAAATTTCTTCCAAGAACTCCTCAAGTGTTTTACTGATTGTTTCCAAATTTTCCTTACTTTCATTTAGCTATTGATCTAACATTGTTACACACTATTTTAAATAAGTGCATTTATTTTTGTATTTTTTAATTATAGCTTTGGTAGAAGCTAATTTCTGCTATTTCATTGTAAAGGAGTAGTTTGTCGGGAATGTGTGTAATGTGGTAGCCTACTGTAACTTACCTTGTACAAGAACATCACTGTGTTTAAATAAAACAAGATTTATTCCTTATATATTAAAAATACACAGAAAACAAATTGAACATCTTTATTATACGATGAACACCAAGTATACTGAATTTAACAGCCACCAAAGGGTGGTTGAGAGAATACAAGGGTATGCAGGCCAGGCTGTCATATACTTTAACCATATAACTGCACATTCTGAGGACTATATTGAAACATAATAATGAAATGCAAATAGCAATTTGGAGACGTAATACTTCAGCAAATTACAATTTAGTTTTACAACTTCTTCATTTTCTAAATTAAAACGTATTTTTTGTTTTGTTGAGAACATAGAGGACATTAAATTTACCTTTTCAACTTAATTCTTGTGAGCAGTTGAGTTATTCATTTATTCAGGAATTTAGAGACACCTAGCTACCACCTTCAACATTGGTAGGTCCAACAAGGGTGGTTATATAGGTAAAAAATTATATCGGTAAAATTTTAAGTAAGTAAATACATTATTTGTTTTATTTGATGTTTGATCTAATATGAAATTTATGAATTATCAGGGACTCTGTTGGTTAAATTGCTTTCGAGTCGTTTTTATCTAGCATGTGTTTGAATTTTTGCAGGAGTAAGCTTGCTTAACTTACTTTGGATTTTTGAGGTTAAAAAGAAACATTGATGTACTTTGAGAATTCAACAGAAACTTAAGTATTTCATATAAAATTTAGGAAAGCAGGGTTTGATGATTCCCATTTAATTTCATCTATCATTGGTGTGTTGACTCTCCTTCTTCGTGCCTTACCCTGGTTAGGTGGCACCCGGTCTATCTTTAGGTTGCTCATTCCCCCAGGACTCTCATGCAACTGTCATCTTAACACCAGATAACTATTTTCTTTTTTCGGAGTTTTTACATTAGCCATTTATTTTATCACTTGCATCCGTGGGCAAATTTAAGAAGGAAAAAATCTCCTATTAGCATCTCGACGTTGCTTTTGGGCAAAACCTCCATTTAAACATTTTGTTAACATTCGTAGAATAAAAATTTACCACAAGTTTGTTATAACAACTGTAACAATATATTGCATCATTATAATCTCTCAGTTAACAATATCTAAACAAATCGCTGCATTTCTTTGAAATATATAAAACTAATATCAGGTATTGCAATTATTGTTAGTAAAGCAGTGCTTAGTAGCATCCTTTGTAGGCTTGCACTATAAGCATTTCATACAAAACTATTTACTTGTAATATATTAAGAGATATATAATTTAGTCACCAAATATGCTTTTTTTTCTATAATTTTCTCTGATTACTACAATCTTCAAAAATGCTATAATCAAAACAAACTCTTGTCATTTTTGTTTCAAGTTATTAGAAGTAATACATGCAAATTAAATAACAATTACCTGAAATATAAAAGTTTCCTTAAACAGTGGATTTGGTTGGCCTCTTCTAACTGTTGTTTTACTGTATCCAATTTGTTGACCAGTACTACTAACAAGATGTAATTTTACATACGTATCTGGAGCACGATTTAAAGCTAGGTTCCTAAAATAACATATGACGAATGTGAATATTTTTTATTTTTGGCATACCTAAAATGTGAACCTTTAACTATTTCAACGTTTAAGCGTCCTGTTGTTGCATTATAAGACAAACCTAGTAATAATTCAGGTACACCACCATGTTGCATTGAATGCGTCGATACAGTACTATCAGATCTTGCCAAACTTGTTAATTCTCTTCCATAACCACTTAACTAAAATTTATTAATCATTATAAATAAATAAGCGTGTTATATAGTTACATCATTTAAGCAACAGTAGTTATTTAAACTTACTGAAGTGTTAGCACGTGGTTCTAAATTTAACCAAAAATTATTTTCTAATTCCAAATTTATATTTGCAAAACTGACAACAGCTTCTCCTATTAAACGCTCTCTTCGCATTCTTTCACAGCCATACAAACGCAGTCTTACACCCATGGAATTTACATCTTCTGGATTTACCCTATGCAGCAAATAACTTTCCATGTATTGAGGATTTTCGCCAGATCTGATTTTAGTCTTGTGTTTCTGCTTCTTACTTGGCAATAAAATTAACCGCACCTGTGGGATAACAAAATTAAATTTAATGTAACAAGTATGTCTACTATTATATTGCAAAAAATTCTTTATTTTAAATTAAAAATTACATTACAGTAAAGATTAATAAAAAAATAAGAATTTAAATTATTTACGACAAACTCGTAGACTATATGTGTATGACACTGATTGGTGGACTATAAAGAATTTCCTTAAAATAAAAGGCATTTAATTTTGATGACAAGATGCGTAGTTGTGTATAGTAAATATGGGTGATAATGATAACTGCAATTGTAGGTTGATCTTCTGCTACCCATTAGTGTTAACATTCCAAGTTGCTAAGGAGTTAACCTAATGTTAGAGTTCTCTTGTTATTGCTAGCTATAACAGAAAATGCTTATGTCACAGTCTGAATAGACGTGTTCGTTGTGATGTGCTGCGTAGTTATAATTCATATTCATAGCTTGGTTATTTAATTATTGGTGTTAAGTTGCTAATTTCGATAATAACTGAAGCATATCTGGGTACCAACTATAGAACTTAAATGATTAATTTTTTTACGAGAAGTAAATAAACAGAAGTAATGGTTTTAACCCTTGATACCTCAATTAAAACGGTTACTGTCAATAAGGAATTTTTAGTTGAAATTGCTACAAGTGTTACAAAGATAGTTGAAGCTAGTCTCGAGAAAACAAGTAAATGCAATATTAGAAATGGGTTTAATAGCGGCAGAAATGCAGAATGAACAACTTGTACGAGACAATATTGCTCTACAGGAATCTCTGGATGCGCATTGACGATATTCCAGGCACAACAACCTGAGGATTTTTGGTTTTGGAGAAAAGATGACGAGAATACTGACCATTTAGTTTTACAAATTTTTAAAGAAAAACAAACGTTTATCTGGATAGTTCTTGAATTGATAGATCACATAGAGTCGGTCCAGAGACAAACAAGAAGTGGCACATTATTGTTAAATTTGTTAGCTGTTATGGCCGAAAAGTGATAATTTAAAAGGAACTCGTATCTTTATAACTGAAGAGCTGATTAAATTAAAGCTCACTCTACTTACTCAGACACAAGTCAAATTTTCTAAACGTAATAGCTGGACTCACATTGCATTTGGGTATGTGAAAAGCAGTAATTGCAAAATTGTGGTTCGGAATAACACTGATCTGCTTAATACTAATATGGATTTGTAGATATTTAAGTTAATGATATGCCAACACATTGCTCACTAAGTAATTTAGTAATCACCTTTCTAATAAGATTACTTCGATTCTATATATTCGTTTCTACTTCTTTCGTAACTTCTATTTCTTATTTTTTTCTCTTACAACACTTGCTGATTATACATTCCCTGCTTGTGTTTTACTAGCAAAATTGATGATTTTTGAACATCTTAATGTAAGATCTCTTTTTTTTAAATTTTAACAATTTTGTTGATATTATTAATAGTAAAAAATTTGATGTTATAGGTGTAACTGAAACAAAATTGGATGCTGGTGTAGATTCAAGTGCAATAGATATTCCCTGATATAGAATCGAGAGTGGTTATCATGGTGGACGTGGTGGCGGTATGGATATTTACATGAAGGTTTCTATACATATGTTAAATTAACTATTGAGATCAGTTTAAAGAGTAATATTGAGTATCTTGTTCTAAAACTAAAACGTTGTCATAAATCGATAATATTTATTGCAGTACATATACACCATACATTTGATTTTCAAATGCTCCACCAGAAGGTACTACATTAGCCAGGAAGCGAGTTTCTTTTTTATCTGGAAATTTGGAATTTTGCCGAACCCCTGCTGTTCCAAGCAAGGTAGCGATCTTTAATGTGCATGGCAACACTCACACACGGGACCTTCATTTTACCTCATCTGAACGAGGGCATATTTTTGTGAAAAATTTAACCCGGGACCAATACATATAAAACATTTTGATTTTCCAATGCTCCACCCGAAGGTACTACATTGGGCAGGAAGCGAATTTTTTTTACCTGGAAATTTTAAATTTTATCGAACCCTTACTGTGGCAACCAAGGTAGGGATGTTTAACATGCATGACAACACTCACACATGGGATCTCCATTTTACCTCTTATCCGAACGAGGGCGTATTTTTGTGAAAAATGCTCGCCTAACATTTTTCAAGCGAACCGTGTCAGGATTTGAACCCGGAACCTTGGGCATAAATATACATATGGACCTTACATGTGATTCTTTTCCAATGCTCCACCCGAAGGTACTACATTGGTCAGGAGGCGAGTTTTTTTTACCTGAAAAATTTTGAATTTTGCCGAACCCTTGCTGTTTCAAGCGGATCTTTAACATGCGTGACAACACACACACACGGGACCTTCATTTTACCTCTCATCCGAACGAGGGCTAATTTTTTGAAAAATCTCACCTAACGTTTTTCAAGGAGACAGTGTCGGGATTTGAACCCGGGACCTTGGGCGTATATACATATAGACCTTACATGTGATTTTCCAATGCTCCACCCGAAGGTACTACATTGGCCAGGAAGTGAGTTTTTTTACCTGGAAAATTTGTAATTTTGCCGAAACCTTGCTGTTCCAAACAAGGTAGGGATCTTTAACATGCGCGACAACACTCACACACAGAACCTTCATTTTACCTCTCATCCAAACAAGGGTGTATTTTTGTGAAAAATACTCGCCTAACATTTTTCAAAACGGACCATGTCGGGATTTGAACCCGGGACCTTTATACATATAGACCACGGAATAAAACTAAAAAGCGATTTAAAGCTTCTGATTTTATTAGCAATATGGAGGGAATGTTAGCTATTTTAACCTTTGGTGACCTTATAATGTTTAAGTGGTATGAATTTGAACCTATTAAATAAACTTAATCCACTATTGTCAGTTTTAATTTTTATAGTTTTACTCAAATCATCAATGCACCTACAAGTATAGCTTATAATTCTAGTTCCTTATGTGACCAAATTTTTATAAATTGTTCTCAGGATTTAGTTATCAGTTTTGGAACCATTAATGCGGATACCGTTAGTGACCATCGACTGATATTTTGCCAGATCAGTTTTTTAGTTAAATCTTGTAAACTTTTCTCGATTTCATGCATTTTAATCATGAGAATTCAATAGATATTCAATAATTTCTTGGCCTGCAGTACTGCAATCGCGTAACATTAATTACAAAGTAAATATTTTTAATAACACTATCCTCCACCATTTAACTAGCATCCTCCATTAAAAATTGTACGCATGTCAAAAATCAAAGGGTCATGGTTGATTGCATATTTTACATCTGATGAAATTGTGAGATAAGCAACTAGCCAGTTTTAAGTTATTGAAAGCATAGGATGCTTGGAACAAGTATAAACAATTACGAAACTGCACTTTATCCATAATTAGGAATATCTATAATGTGTTCTTAAATCATAATCCTAAGAAAATATGGGTAGCCTTAAAAGCTCTTAATTTTGGGAAATCATGTCATGCTCTATCGTTGCTGCCGAAACCTTATCAATGATGTAAATAATTTTCTCTTCATTTTATGAAGCTGGAGATGATTTATGGCGAGATATTTTGAATTTAAAATGGTATCGGTTGCAGACATTCATAATATTCTGTACAGTGAGAAATCAAATGCATGTAGATAAGACAATATCTCTTAAGTTATTTTATTTTACTTATTATTTATTTCCCAACAGACATTACATCCAATTATATTATAGGACAACACAATACACAGTTACATTACTAAATCTAAATCTATTACTAGATCAATATACAAATATCAAGAATGCGTAATTATTAATTTTACAAATACAAAATTATTAATCAAATTTAATTTGCCTGAAGCATAATAGCTCTAGTTTGCTGAAGAGATTCATTAAACAGGTCAATATCGTTCTGATCATCACAATAGTTCAGAACCATAGTGTGGAGTGGGGAAAATTTCAAAATATTAGTTGTTGGGGTTTGTAAGTAAAATAGAGAGTTTAGACAACTGCATGAAATTTATCTTAACAAGACGGGGCAGTCAAGCATACCATTTATCAGCTTAAATAGCATACTGATCGAATAGAAATTTCTTGTCTACTGTAACACCCAAGAACCTTTTTAAATTAATCCAAATTTCAAATAATATTTTCGGCCAATCACAAATAGTTCTATCTAAAATATAACCTATCAATAACCAAGAATTAATACAGTTATCCAATCCTAGTTCGACTTTGGGGTGACAATTGACACTTTAAATTAACATAACCTATCAACTGAACTCTAACATCCCGTGAAATGTAGAAGATTTTAAATTAGGCGCTAAAGGGAAATACTAATTTGTTCTAGAAAATTCCAAAACCGGAAATACGTAATAAAATGTTATTTTTCGTGATATCTATAAAAATATTAACAGGAAATAGTTCAGAATATTGCAGAATAACTTAAATTTAATTATAGGGCAGTTTCAATTAACAATTGCAATAATAAAAATGGATTTAACCATTAACTTAAAAACACGTGTAGGAATGGTACACAATTGTGCAATATGTAAGGTTTGTAATTGGCTAGACAGTCACGTGATAAAAGGTATATAAATAGTGGAATGAAGAAATTAAAAGACACGCCCGCCACACCCAACATACTCGACACACCCAACACACAAAGACAAAAAGACAATACACAAAGGCAAAAGATGTACGAAATAAAATAAAAAGTAATTCGCCCATAGTTAGGGCCAGTTACGCTGCAATGGCGCGTAACTATCGTGGTTATTTGACCGTGTAAATTAAAGTGAAGTATATGTAATAAATATAAGAAGTGAATACGTTTATTACGGGATGATTAGTGGATTTAAATAATGAATAAAGGACAGTATAATTAGACGACAAAAGGGTTAAGTTGTAGGGCGGTTAATGGTTGGAGACGCCGCCTTGTTAACGGCATAGAAGATGATAACTCAACACACTTTTATGGCTCAGTTTGATTGATTGGTGGACGTTTGTATTTTGGAAGTTCGACTCCAAACCATAAGTTGGTTAGAAGTAGCGAGATATCCAGCGTTCCAAGCACGAAAGTTGTCAATAACCGTGTTAACAGTGTCAACCCTGGTGAGAATAAATTACCTCAGATGCCTTGTTTAGGATGAAGCAATAGGGGGTATTGCATACCCAACACAGGTATTGAGTGAATCTTTGCATACATGGTTCGAGAGAACGGACGTGTATTTGCATGCATACACGGGGTTTGCAAGTATGAATTTATATATAATTATATATATATATTATGTTATGTATGTTGATATTTATATGTAATGATGCTTAAATATCCGAGTAAAATAATAGGTGCAACCTGTAATATGGTGTTAGTCTGTAATTGATTAAAATAAAACTCTCTCAATTCAATTATGCCACGGCTTTTTGAAACTCTTTCTCAGGGAAACTGTATCTAGTATTTTAACTCTGTAAGGAGAAGTAGGTTCTTTGTCCCCTTACAGGTATTGAAACACAAGCACCTAAAGCGTATACGATCAAAATCAAACTTAACCTCTAAGTCGTGCTTACGTATACCGATTAAACAAAGATTGATAAATCTATTCTGCAATTATTTATTCTAGTTAACGTTTGAAATTTAATTTATTCTAAATTACTTAATATGAAGAGTAGATAATGTTAACTTTATACCTGTAACTCCGTTGAATGTGTCTGGTTGTACAGGATTGGAACAGGATACACAAAGTTGCCTCAAGCGCTTTCAGTGAGTACCTATTAAATAATATGTCTTAGTATAAAATACAATAATGTTTTTCCTCTAGTTTTAGGTTCTCTTATGGAACTACTTCAACCACTAATTGTTTTATTACTCTACAACTACGAACACCTTATACTTCACCAATTAACTGATCAGCTGCAACTCCTGAACCACAACAAAGGATGCCCCCGATGGTGGTATATTGAAATCTTCTTTCTTTAAATTAATTTTCGTCGTTTAACTTTCACTTTCCTTTTACCTTATTATTTTGAATCAAAATGCATGCACAATTAACATGTATATTTAATTTGATATAAATTCTCAGTACAAGCTCTTTACAAAACAAATTTATCAATCCACAAAATTTATATGCAAACTTTTTCCAAAATTTTTATAATTAATTCTCCATTTAAAACCATTATCACCATAACAACCAACAAAACAAACTTATTTCTAGCCTACTACTAATATAACATAAGGGATGCATTCAACTAACTTAACTTAAATCTACCTAATTACTATTTTAGAACATGTTTGTTTTATTTACATTTTATTTGACATTACAAAATTTTATGTTGATTTATATTTTAAATGTATTAAACATATCTTATTTTAGGAAACTCAAAATTATAATTGGCATACAGTATCCTGCAAAATTTACAAATGCTAAACTGAAGACAAAACCTATACACATTCAACCGAAGATGCATTGGATACCCTTCGTATATGCAAACAAATAATAATGCTTTTTATAAACTTCAAACGCTGTACTTCTAGTACGTAATATCCTATTTATGCTTTCAACAAGTAACTATTCATCAATCTTTGTTAACCGTAGTGTTTTTAACTTTTTGTATAGCTTGATAAAATGGAAAATTTATGGTTTTATCCGTAGCACTAACGAACTACCTTTGTAGATCCTTTGATAAATGTCAAATGTCATAAAGCCCCACCTGGTTTGATAAAATAAATAGAAGATTCTCTTTCCTCTAAACAGCGTCAACGATTGTAATAAGCTTATATTTATTTTTTAAACCACTGCTAACCTTACGTTTTAAAATTACTAACTGTAGTTCAACCATATCAAAATTTAATATGAATACTAATACTAAATTTAACTTTTGTAGAAATGTGTAGACTTGATTACTAATGCCTGTAATTTACTAACACTTTGTGATATAAAATGTGTATGTGTATTTATTGTATGAATGGGTATAAATGTTCCAAGTGAAATCGTCCCGACATTCACCCCTTTCATTCTCAAGTTCAAACGTATTGCCATTAGCGAAAATTTTCCTTATTTGATAAGGTCCTTCATATGGAAATAATAATTTTGCACAAATGTTTCTACCCCAATTCGAAACTCTCAACCTCTTAACGCAATGGCGCGTAACTATCGTGGTTATTTGACCGTGTAAATTAAAGTGAAGTATATGTAATAAATATAAGAAGTGAATACGTTTATTACGGGATGATTAGTGGATTTAAATAATGAATAAAGGACAGTATAATTAGACGACAAAGGGTTAAGTTGTAGGGCGGTTAATGGTTGGAGACGCCGCCTTGTTAACGGCATAGAAGATGATAACTCAACACACTTTTATGGCTCAGTTTGATTGATTGGTGGACGTTTGTATTTTGGAAGTTCGACTCCAAACCATAAGTTGGTATAGAAGTAGCGAGATATCCAGCGTTCCAAGCACGAAAGTTGTCAATAACCGTGTTAACAGTGTCAACCCTGGTGAGAATAAATTACCTCAGATGCCTTGTTTAGGATGAAGCAATAGTGGGTATTGCATACCCAACACAGGTATTGAGTGAATCTTTGCATACATGGTTCGAGAGAACGGACGTGTATTTGCATGCATACACGGGGTTTGCAAGTATGAATTTATATATAATTATATATATATATGTATATGTGCTTTTAAATGAATATGTTGAGTTGCTAGATTAAGATTGAATTTCTTGGACTTTATTAGCGTTACTACTTTTTATTATGAGTTTTGTAGAGAATATTAAGAGTTATTGGCTATGTTTCAGTTGGAAGCCAATTTGTTTAAATGTAAAATTTGCAATGTTTAGTAGAATGTAATTACCCGATATAAGGGGGCTTTAGTTAAATAAGAGATACTGATTTTATTGCATTCAAGTATGTCAATATAGTAAATGTATATAGTTATATCACCACATTAAAGGTTATTAAATTCATTAGTTGATAATTTTGAGATCTATAATTCAAAGAGGTTTGTTGAAATACATTTAAGGTACAGATACTTTGTAAACTTTTGGATAAGTTAACTCACCAGTATCGGTTTCAGAATTCTAGGCCTATCCACCCGGGACATGTCCATGTATTCTCCGTTGTAGAGTAGCCAAGTCATTTGAAGAAAGTAGAGTAAATACTATTGGAATAGGTAAGTGGACCCTTATATTGCAATTTTGAACCATAAAAAGTGATATAGAATTGGTATTCGATTATATATGTATTAGGTAACTCGGCCCTTGTTTCTTTGACTGATACAGATAGGTCAGAAAAGGGGGGATCATTGCTTTACTAGTTTATCACAGTTTAAATCTACGTTATTACATCATCTATTATATCAGGAGATTCATATTTAGTTTTGTTTTCCTTTCACCTACAATAATGTGAATTTTGTTTATTGTGCTTATTACTCCTACCTTTGATATTTTTTCTTTGTTTAATAGTATTATGTGAACATGAAGACATACACTGTTTAGAGGTTAAGTGTAAGAGTAGCTTACAACTGAACTTTGCATCTTTTAGCGTGCTATACCTACCTAGCATGCTTTATATTATATATTATTATCTATTTTTTCTTGTTTTTTGCTACCTACTTTATCAGAAAACCTCTTGTTTTCTCTATATATTTAGTCATGAACTTAAAAAAATTCTGTTATATTTATGCAATAAAAATATTATTATAATTAATTAGAGAAATATAAAACAAAACTTTTGTTACAAATTAATGCCAGTTGTCATGTGCACTATTATAGTATTTAAGGAATTTCCTCTGCTGCATAAAACATCTCATATGAAGACAATTCGTTTTGTTTACTTATTTAAATTGTTTTCAAGAAATATGAGAATCATAACCAAACCTGTCTTATGTCCCAAAAACTATCGCCTGTCACATAAGTGTGATGTTCCTTCGTTCTGGATTACCGACTCTGTTTTGGCGAGTTGAGTATTGCTTTCCTATTCTCCTTATCTACCAACATTTGCTCAATGCAAGCCCTTCTTCTTCTCTTTTTGCTCCGGAAGCTACTGATTTCAACCTCCTTTTAATACCTTTTTCTATATTTATCAAACTTTTCTTTTCTGTTAGTGGTCGTATGGTCTGGGGACCAGGTAACCACTAGCACTGGGCCATGTCGTGCGGACCTAGTTTTCTGCCATGTGTCTCCACTATGCTTGCTTTAAGCGATGGCAGTGTCAATTTATTTTTCATGGCATATCTTATCGACTCCACACCTGGGGCACAGGTGATCCTGTACCCACAGTAAGCCACTCTCTTGTGCGTTCAACAGAATGGGTATTGCTCCTCAAACCCATTTTGGACACAAGAAAACTTTCCTTTTAACGACTCTATGGGACCACTATCTGAATTTAGCTTTAAGTATATCTGCATCTTTATCTTAGAACTTTATTTTTATCTTGAGATTATCTTTAGGAATTACCTTGAGATTTTACCTTTATCATGGGGTTATTTTTGAAAATTATCTTTGGATTTTACCTTCATCTTGAGATTACTTTGGGAATTATCTTGCGATTCTATCCATATCTATGAGTTATTTTTGAAAATTATCTTAGAATTTTTTATCTCGGGGTTAACTTTGGAATTTATCTCGGGAGTTTACCTCTATCTTGAGGTTGTCTTGAGAAATTATCTATTTGTTATAATTGGACAATTTTTTGGGAATTGAATTAACTGATATTTTGAAACCAAGATTGAATCTTGGATGAAAAGTAAACACTCAAAGAAAGAACCTTATTGGAGCTTTACAATTTGTTAGGGCAATTAGGAATAATTATCGAAAAATTTGTTTGATTTAGATGCCAAGTAGGCAGGGTAAGATTCGGATACTAACATGTATTTTTGTAAATATTTGTTTAGAATGTTTTATATATTAAACGGTTTATATTTAACAAAAAAATAGAAAAGTAGTTATCAACTAAGTTATATCTGAAGAATTCGAATTTAACTTAGAATTGTAATATATTAGGTTACGGAAGTCTTTTGCTTTCTGACAAAATGTGTTGCTGGCAGGAATTGCAACTAAAAATTTTTGTGTCAGCAATATTGAAATAGTCGAGTAATTAGTGACTACTTACTTTTCCATTTCCTGATTCAGTGCTAGTTGTTTCAAGAAATAGCAGGTGGTACGTAAAGAGTTTATTTAAAAGTAAGTCGTCCGGACTTGGGAAACATACTTTTTGCCTTTTATAGTTTTGCCACTATTGTTGCATGTTAAGTGGAAGTAACCTGTAGTGTGCCTTTTCATTTATTGCATAATCAGTTTACATTTCATAATTTAATAAATCTATTAATTTGTATAAAAATAAAGCAATTCCATTTGTTTTCTGAATTCGATCCTGTTTATTGTGTAATAGTAATAAAAACCGGGGTAATTAAACTTTTTAAATTATTACCCTTTATCCTCGTGTTATCAGATCTAACTGAAAACCTTTCCTTATTTTGTATAATAAATTATCCATCGATTGTGGCTGTTCATATTGTGCTTTAGTAATCAAATTTAATTTTCTGGCATCTAAACAAATTCTTATATCTAACTTATCACTAGGTTTGCATGTTGATAAATTCCTGGTTTGTCCATCTACCCTCGTCTTTAAATGTCTGTAACGCTACTAAAAATCCTTTTTTCACCCCAGTTATGTCGCCTTTCTACTAAGAAAGTCTGCAGTCACGTTCTCCTTCCTGGCTTGTGCCTAATGTCAAAGTCGTATTCTTGTAGTGTTAACGCCCACCTATATAAACGATTATTTAAAATTCTTTCTTCTTCAAAACGTCACCGCTGAATTATCTGACTCTATCAGAAACTTATTCCTAACAAATAAAACCTTAATTTTTCACTGCGTACACAATAGCTAACATCTCCTTCTCTGCAGTTGAATACCTTGTCTCACATTCCTTCAGTACTCTGGAAATGAAGCATATTGGCACTTCTACCCCCTTTTGTATCTGAACTAATTCTGCGCCTATCGCACGATTGGATGCATCTGTTCGTAAAATAAACCTATCAACAAAATTTGGATATTTTAATGATAATTCCTGGTAAAACCCCCTTTTCAAATCCTGAAATGCATTCTCTCGCTGCTCCGTCCACCTCCATCTCTCATTCTTTCTAAGTAATTCCACCAATGGTAGGCACAATTCTGAATAATGTGGTATAAAACGTTTATAGTAGTTGAGAACTCCTAAAACCCTCGCAAGCCCCTTAAATTTCTTGGTTGTTCTAAATTTTAAGTTCTTCCAACCTTTTTACAAATCGTAATGCGCTCGTCACAAATTACAAATCCCAAATACCCAACTTCACGTTTGAAAAATTCACATTTTTCTACATTCAACTGTAAACCTCCTTCATCTATCCTACGTATAATTTTTGTTACATGTTCCAGGTGTTCCTCGTTATTCCTGGAGAATATCAGTATATCATCGACATAGTGCGTGCAAAATTCCTCGAACTCATTTAATAACTTCTGCATGGCTCTGACCAATGCAGCTGAACTTGAATCAAGACCAAATGGAACTACTCTATATTGAAATATTTCTCCCTCGATGCTAAAACCAGTATACTTTCGGCTGTCTTCATGCAAAGGAATCAACCAAAATGAGTTTTTCAGATCTAATTTGCTGAAAACCCTTCTCCCACTTATTTTGTATAATAAATTATCCATCGATTGTGGCTGTTCATATTGTGCTTTAGTAATCAAATTTAATTTTCTGGCATCTAAACAAATTCTTATATCTAACTTATCACTAGGTTTGGGTACAACAACGATCGGATTAATAAAAGAAGTCCTTGCTGGCTCTATTATTCTATTTTTCAACATATCTCTGATTTTTATCTTAACTCTCTCCCTGATACTATACGGAATCGGATATACCTTCGTAAAACCCATTTTCTTCTGTTACTTCTAACTTGTGTACATACTTAGTCGCTACCCTTGGTTCCCCATTAAATAACCCTACGTGCTCATTAAATATCTCATATAATCTACCCTTTATTCCCTCGTCTATAATCCCTATCTGTCCTTCGTCAAATACCTTCTCAAATAAATTACCTAACATTATCTCATCCTGTCCTTCTAAATTACTTTCCTAATCATCCCTGTACCATAAACATCACTATTAGTATCCATCCCTTTATTCGAACTCACCTTAGGCACCACCCAATTCTTCCTAATATTTAAAATCTGTATACTTCTATCCTTGCCATCTATTTTCATCCCAAATCTTTCTATAACATCTATCCCTATTATAAAATCTAAATATAACCCCGTTGCCACTAAAAACTCAGCTTCTCCTAGCTTTTCTCCCCCTATTGAAATCGGTACACAAATCATTTCGTCGATTACTGATATCTTCTTTTCATCGCAGACCACAAACTTATCCGTTTTATCTTGCAAATCCTCCTTTTAATAACTCAGCGTGCTTGATTACTATTTCTTTCTTTACCAGCGACAGCTCAGACCCACTATCAATTAATGCTACATGTAGACAATTTCTAACTTTAAATTAACAAACGGTAAACTACTTTTCTTTCACCCCTGTCTTCTAATAACGAATGTACAAAACTTAAGCTACTGTCGTACCCAAATCCACTAAACTTAAACCTATATCTAACTCTAGTTGCTGGCAGGAATTGCAACAAAAAATTGTGCGAGCAATATTGAAATAGTCGAGTAATTAGTGACTACTTACTTTTCCATTTCCTGATTCAGTGCTAGTTGTTTCAAGAAATAGCAGGTGGTACGTAAAGAGTTTATTTAAAAGTAAGTCGTCCGGACTTGGGAAACATACTTTTTTTGCCTTTTATAGTTTTGCCACTATTGTTGCATGTTAAGTGGAAGTAACCTGTAGTGTGCCTTTTTCATTTATTGCATAATCAGTTTACATTTCATAATTTAATAAATCTATTAATTTTTGTATAAAAATAAAGCAATTCCCTTTGTTTTCTGAATTCGATCCTGTTTATTGTGTAATAGTAATAAAAAACGGGGTAATTAAAACCTTTTTGTAAGTTTATTACCCTTTATCCTCGTGACTATCAGCTATATACTAAAACTCTCTATTTTAATCTGATATCACTAGGTCGAGATTTTCTTCTTTATACTCCAAGCCCAGGGTAATGTCAGATGGAAAACGGCTTTAGACAAAGAAAACTCTTAGGGTTAAACGGCTAGTAGAGTGTTAGCTCTGGGTAGATCATGAGCATGGGTGGATAATCGACCAAAAATATTTTTAATAGGCGCCACCGTATTTTTAATACAAGTGCCAACAAAATTTAACTGTGTTTGTATAAGGGAATGCGGAAACCTTATCTTAACACCACTATCATAGCCATAAAATTTGAATTTCACTCTTTATCACACACTTACCAAAACCTCAACCACCAGATGTCAAACAGTTGTCTCAGCTTTACCTGTGAACAAACAAAAACACCACATGGACACCATTTGTGTCCTCAAAAGCATATGCCAAAAATAGAATAAATGAATTTAAACATCTGTGAAATACTAAAGGGATTCATTTTCATTACTCTGTCTTTTTACTTAATGAGGGTTTGCTCTAGTTTTCTTTTTCCTAATTTAAATGTTGAATAATAAAACTTCATTCAAATGAAACAAAATGAATTCTATTCATATGTAGAAATCGGATATATATATACATGTGACTGCAATATATATGCTTACTATCTTGTCATTAATTTTTTTTTTTAAAAAGAATTTTAGTGAAGTTTAACCTTCTAAATAAATATTTATAAATTAATCATTTCTATAAAATTTTAGTTTAAGCAAACATGTCATAATTTATTAGATCATAACACATGAATTTATTTTTACTATAATCATTGAAGCGCTTCCTTGACCATTTACAACAAAGATTGATCATCAGAAAAATAACGATCATAAAATGCAACTATTCAAATTTAACTGTTGTCTACACAAAAAATATACACGAATATCAGTACCAATAAAAAGCTTTTACATGACCTTAATTGTTTTTAAGCAAAATGTGAAAATTAAATCAAGACTGCGTCTGGTGTTTAGATTAGGAAACAGAATCTATACTATTTTTTTATCTGACACAAGTTGTCATTCTAAATATCTTGACACACATTGAATGCGTGTACAAATAACTGACAAACTAAATATTTATTTGGTGTGTTATTAACTTTAAAAAACTACTTTAAATTTGTGTTATTCTAATAATCAACGTAGGAAATCTCATAATAATTTATAATACTTTCAAAGTTACGGAAAGTTTCAAACACTCACGTGTATCCAAATAAATTGCAGGTGCAAAATCATGACGTCAGCTGTTGTATTTTTCCAGCGTATTAATCATCTGTAAGTTTGAAGTACCAAGATTCTTTGTTGAATAAACCATTTCTATGCGGCGTATTAAATAGATAGAACGAAACCATAACTGCCTGCTTTAAATTATAGCGACGAAAATTTATTTTAATTTAACATTGAAAATTGTTGTTGTAGATATGTCCATAAGATATTGCACTAAAGTGAAATATATTAGTTTAGTTTATAATATTAATCTATACCAACTGTCTTAAATGATGTATATTATTGTTCCATGTTCTCAACTCAAGTTTTTCTTTCTGACTCTATTAGACGCCTCGTGTTTTAGTCGGGACATCTTGACTTTTATCTCTAGTCTACAAAAAGCGACTTCACTCTTCGACGTTGGGAACAAAAGTGCTCATAATTAACTGGACTACGCTTGGCAACAAGCCACAGAATATAAATCTCCTAGATTCTATGTGTTATTGGGAATATTATACTTTACTTTTTATTGGCTGAATATTTACGAATTAAATGCTTTAAAATTTATCTGTTTTATTATTAATCTATTAAGCTTGGTGCAACAAGAAAAAAATACGTTACACAGCCTCTTCCCAAGAGAAAAATTCGAGGTATGGAAGAATTTTTCTAAAAAATTTTGACTGAAACTTCAAAATTACTCTTATTAACTGTATAAACCTCTAACAACTCACAACAAAACAGCACAAACTTTAACTATAACTAACGATGAGTTTAACAAAAAATCAGAATCATTCACTAATTGATATGGGGAATATTAATGCATGGGATTGAGTGATTAGTAACTGCGCGTACTACACGCCTATAAAGGGACAAATTCGGGAAGTCATAATCAGTATATACGTCAATCAGTTAAGAATATTTAGGGGAATCTAACACTCAGTGGATGCATTTCATCTATAGTTACAAACGCAACAACCATATCAAAATAAAAAAGATTTTACCTGAAGCGAAAAATATTTTCTATAAATTAGAACTGTAATAAACAAAATCGAATGTATAACAAAATTACTATTAAACAAAAATCTGTACAACGAATACTCTTCTCTAATTTACTATATCTGTCTTAAGGATTTATGTACATAACTTTCCAAGTGCTAATTACATTTAAACTAATCGATGAATTTAACAAGTACCAAAAGCTGTTATTTACGAAGTCCATTCACGAAACAAATCTCTAATACTCGAGAAACAGACAAAGTATTAACAATACTTATTCATCAACAAGATACCTTTGATCTTTGAGTGAGCACCTCACAACATTATCTGTACGACTACTATGCTACAGACTCAACTATATCTCTCAAAAATTCTACAACATCAGTGATTCATCACCAAAGAACTCCAAAACCACTAATAAATCATACGTTGAGCCTACTGGGAGACATCCACCAGCAACTCACAAAAAAACTCTTCATGAACTCTCTTAGCTCATGTACACTCTCAATAAAGAATAAGCACATCAGGCCTAGTCTCAAACTACTAAATCAAAACTCAAGCATTCCTTTAATGCTTAATACTCTATCACACTCTAACTATATAACTATACTCAATACTTTACTAAACACTCTCTATACTCTATCATGTACCTCATAACTGAATACGCACCTCTTCACCGAATACATATTCATCTCTATATACTCGCAACATTTCTCAGCATATGCTGCACTCTCAAACACCTCAAAAAAAAACATATCATCATTCAAAATCCATAAACATATCCTTGTCGTCATTTAACACATCCTTGTCGTCATCAAAAATTATCATTTAACACATCTTTGTCGTCATTTAACACATGCAACATCTAAATCAACAAACATATTAAGCTCTATTACTACTAAAACAAAAATTACTTTAAACAAATCAAAAAAATTTCACTAACTTTAATCTTGTCCTACTTAAGAATTTAAAACATGGACCAAAAGGAATTACTACTGACATCAACTATAATTAGAAGTACTTAAGGATCAGAAACATTTTTATCATCTTCATTTTCACCTTCATCTGTCGCAGAATTATCGATACTAAACATTTTCTTAGACTTAAATTTGAAGATACGGATAAATGAAAAAGGGGGAATTTGAATACGAAATTATTTTCTACTTTACTTCATGATAACTATTAATAAATGTTCTGGTACACGCTTACTCTACCCATAATCAAACTGTCGATATAAACCAAAATGCTTCACAACGCATAAACTTGCTAGAATGACAAGCTCCTCTATGAGCCTCACCTAGACTTATAAACAAAATTGCTAGAATGACAAACTCTTCTCTGAGTCTCATCTAGACTGACAAACTAAATAAGCAAAACGAATCACATCATAACTGACTTCAAATAATCTCAAGTGACGATGCCAAAACTGCTAAAGCGACAAACTTACCACGACCCTCGCATAGACTGACATAACGCTGAACGACCAACCCTTCCTGAGTTTCGTCTAGACTAACATAACGCTACACGATGAACCACAACAAGTCTCGCATAGATCTAACTTAACTCAACATACTACGTTGTAACGCGACCATAAAAATTGCTACTCAAAACCAATCAAACTAAACCAAAACGTGCTCATGCACAAGAGCAATCTTCAAAACTATATTTCAACAGTAAAAACTAGTGTACCATTAATCGACCAACAAACATAACTAATAAGACTAAAAGATGAATCTATTATCGATGAAATACATACAAAATCAAACAAACTTGTAATATCCATATCAAATAACTTTAACACTTTATCTAGAAACAGGAATTTCGCTACTCATTTTTAAGTAAATGTACGATGCTATAAGTTTCTGCCATAATTAAATATCTGAATACCTCTAACGTAACTCAATTATATAATTTTTTGAAGATGAAATCTCAAACAAACGAATGTCCTAACTATATAAAGAAGAACTCACTATAAACTGTAACAAACTTTAACAAAATGAAACTAAAAGAAGACGTTCTTGCATTATGTTTTTAAAGATATTTATATGTAATGATGCTTAAATATCCGAGTAAAATAATAGGTGCAACCTGTAATATGGTGTTAGTCTGTAATTGATTAAAATAAAACTCTCTCAATTCAATTATGCCACGGCTTTTGAAACTCTTTCTCAGGAAACTGTATCTAGTATTTTAACTCTGTAAGGAGAAGTAGGTTCTTTGTCCCCTTACAGGTATTGAAACACAAGCACCTAAAGCGTCTACGATCAAAATCAAACTTAACCTCTAAGTCGTGCTTACGTATACCGATTAAACAAAGATTGATAAATCTATTCTGCAATTATTTATTCTAGTTAACGTTTGAAATTTAATTTATTCTAAATTACTTAATATGAAGAGTAGATAATATTAACTTTTATACCTGTAACTCCGTTGAATGTGTCTGGTTGTACAGGATTGGAACAGGATACACAAAGTTGCCTCAAGCGCTTTCAGTGAGTACCTATTAAATAATATGTCTTAGTATAAAATACAATAATGTTTTCCTCTAGTTTTAGGTTCTCTTATGGAACTACTTCAACCACTAATTGTTTTATTACTCTACAACTACGAACACCTTATACTTCACCAATTAACTGATCAGCTGCAACTCCTGAACCAATACCATCGGGATGCCCCCGATGGTGGTATATTGAAATCTTCTTTCTTTAAATTAATTTTCGTCGTTTAACTTTCACTTTCCTTTTACCTTATTATTTTGAATCAAAATGCATGCACAATTAACATGTATATTTAATTTGATATAAATTCTCAGTACAAGCTCTTTACAAAAACAAATTTATCAATCCACAAAAATTTATATGCAAACTTTTTCCAAAATTTTATAATTAATTCTCCATTTAAAACCATTATCACCATAACAACCAACAAAACAAACTTATTTCTAGCCTACTACTAATATAACATAAGGGATGCATTCAACTAACTTAACTTAAATCTACCTAATTACTATTTTAGAACATGTTTGTTTTATTTACATTTTATTTGACATTACAAAATTTTTATGTTGATTTATATTTTAAATGTATTAAACATATCTTATTTTAGGAAACTCAAAATTATAATTGGCATACAGTATCCTGCAAAATTTACAAATGCTAAACTGAAGACAAAACCTATACACATTCAACCGAAGATGCATTGATACCCTTCGTATATGCAAACAAATAATAATGCTTTTATAAACTTCAAACGCTGTACTTCTAGTACGTAATATCCTATTTATGCTTTCAACAAGTAACTATTCATCAATCTTTGTTAACCGTAGTGTTTTAACTTTTGTATAGCTTGATAAAATGGAAAATTTATGGTTTTATCCGTAGCACTAACGAACTACCTTTGTAGATCCTTTGATAAATGTCAAATGTCTAATATAATATATATATATATATATATATATATATATATATATATATATATATATATGTATATGTGCTTTAAATGAATATGTTGAGTTGCTAGATTAAGATTGAATTTCTTGGACTTTATTAGCGTTACTACTTTTTATTATGAGTTTTGTAGAGAATATTAAGAGTTATTGGCTATGTTTCAGTTGGAAGCTAATTTGTTTAAATGTAAAATTTGCAATGTTTAGTAGAATGTAATTACCCGATATAAGGGGCTTTAGTTAAATAAGAGATACTGATTTTATTGCATTCAAGTATGTCAATATAGTAAATGTATATAGTTATATCACCACATTAAAGGTTATTAAATTCATTAGTTGATAATTTTGAGATCTATAATTCAAAGAGGTTTGTTGAAATACATTTAAGGTACAGATACTTTGTAAACTTTTGGATAAGTTAACTCACCAGTATCGGTTTCAGAATTCTAGGCCTATCCACCGGGACATGTCCATGTATTCTCTGTTGTAGAGTAGCCAAGTCATTTGAAGAAAGTAGAGTAAATACTATTGGAATAGGTAAGTGGACCCTTATATTGCAATTTTGAACCATAAAAAGTGATATAGAATTGGTATTCGATTATATATGTATTAGGTAACTCGGCCCTTGTTTCTTTGACTGATACAGATAGGTCAGAAAAGGGGGGTGAAGCGTTACACTACTAAGTTCATTTAAATTAAATCTATTAAGAAGAACATCCCAAGGAAAGCCTGAGTCATCATCAGATTTGTACCATAAAAGCTATGCTTAAAATTGCAGTCCCCACATTACCAATAATTGCAAAGTAGGCTATTAGACAAATACCTAAAACAGTAGGCTGTAAATCTTTTTCTGATCTATGCATGACAGGCATTTTACATGTGATCTCAAAGTTTTAGAAAGAGTTTTATACAAGCAAATACATAAATATATTAACTATAGTAACTTAATTTCAGATGTGCAATCAGGTTTTCGTTAACATTATAGTACAATCATCTTCTTAGCCACGGTAACAGATGATATTATACGATTTTGTGACAAAAAACTAAATACTATTTTAATTCTTTTTAATTTTTCAAAGGGATCTATCCTGGGACCTCTTCTTTTTATTCCCTACACATCTGACATTTTAAATTTGTTATCCATTGTAAAATCTAAGCATATGCCAATGTTGTGCACCTTTACTTTAGTTTTCCAATTTCTGATTTGGATAATGCGCAAGGTCTTATAAACGAAGACCTAAATGGCATTAACAAAATTCAATTGTGCATAACCTGCTATTAAATTCGTCCAAATCCAAGCTGATTATTTTTGTAATAAAGATAAATATGAGCTAGTCACCTTAAATTTGGATATATGTATAAATTATGTTTATTTGCAAGTTGTAAAGGTAGCTATAATTCTTGGTATCATTTTTGAAGACGATCTTAAGTTCAATTCTTATGTTGAATCCACCTACAATAAGCTTACTCTTCTCTTTGAATAGTATATTGCTCGCATAACTATTTGACATTTGACCTAGAAAAGGCTGTAGTCGAATTCTTAGTATTATCGTTGATCATTTACTGTGACTTGGTTTACGGACCTGTATTGACGGGACTACCAACAGACGGATTCAAATATTACAGAATACGTGCTGCCGCTTTGGGTTCGGTCTATGAAAGTTTGGCCATATCTCATGTAAAATTCTGGAAGTCAAGTGGCTAAGGATGGAAGATCGTAGGGCTCTACAATTCAGTTGTTTTGTTTTAAGTTGTTATCAGACCAACGTCAAATATATTAAAAATTAAACTAGTTCCTAGGTCGATGGTACATTCGGTGAATGTGAGGAGGAAATGTTTATTTACCGTACCTCAACATAATACTGCCTTGTTTCATCTATAATGCTGTTAAGTTATTTGATCATATGCCTTTCGATCATTGCTTTACTAGTTTATCACAGTTTAAATCTACGTTATTACATCACCTATTATATCAGGAGATTCATATTTAGTTTTGTTTTCCTTTCACCTACAATAATGTGAATTTTGTTTATTGTGCTTATTACTCCTACCTTTGATATTTTTTCTTTGTTTAATAGTATTATGTGAACATGAAAACATACACTGTTTAGAGGTTAAGTGTAAGAGTAGCTTACAACTGAACTTTGCCTCTTTTAGGGTGCTATACCTACCTAGCATGCTTTATATTATATATTATTATCTATTTTTTCTTGTTTTTTGCTACCTACTTTATCAGAAAACCTCTTGTTTTCTCCATATATTTAGTCATGAACTTAAAAAAATTCTGTTATATTTATGCAATAAAAATATTATTACAATTAATTAGAGAACTATAAAACAAAACTTTTGTTACAATTTAATGCCAGTTGTCATGTGCACTATTATAGTATTTAAGGAATTTCCTCTGCTGCATAAAACATCTCATATGAAGACAATTCGTTTTGTTTACTTACTTAAATTGTTTTCAAGAAATATGAGAATCATAACCAAACCTGTCTTATGTCCCAAAAACTATCGCCTGTCACATAAGTGTGATGCTCCTTCGTTCTGGATTACCGACTCTGTTTTGGCGAGTTGAGTATTGCTTTTCTATTCTCCTTATCTACCAACATTTGCTCAATGCAAGCCCTTCTTCTTCTCTTTTTGCTCCGGAAGCTACTATGGCATCCTACTGATTTCAACCTCCTTTTAATACCTTTTTCTATATCTATCAAACTTTTCTTTTCTGTTAGTGGTCGTATGGTCTGGGGACCAGGTAACCACCAGCACTGGGCCATGTCGTGCGGACCTAGTTTTCTGCCATGTGTCTCCACTATGCATGCTTTAAGCGATGGCAGTGTCAATTTATTTTTCATGGCATATCTTATCGACTCCACACCTGGGGCACAGGTGATCCTGTACCCACAGTAAGCCAGTCTCTTGTGCGTTCAACAGAATGGGTATTGCTCCTCAAACCCATTTTGGACACAAGAAAACTTTCCTTTTAACGACTCTATGGGACCACTATCTGAATTTAGCTTTAAGTATATCTGCATCTTTATCTTAGAACTTTATTTTTATCTTGAGATTATCTTTAGGAATTACCTTGAGATTTTACCTTTATCATGGGGTTATTTTTGAAAATTATCTTTGGATTTTACCTTCATCTTGAGATTACTTTGGGAATTATCTTGCGATTCTGTCCATATCTATGAGTTATTTTGGAAAATTATCTTAGAATTTTTTTATCTCGGGGTTAACTTTGGAATTTATCTCGGGAGTTTACCTCTATCTTGAGGTTGTCTTGAGAAATTATCTATTTGTTATAATTGGACAATTTTTTTGGGAATTGAATTAACTGATATTTTGAAACCAAGATTGAATCTTGGGTGAAAAGTAAACACTCAAAGAAAGAACCTTATTGGAGCTTTACAATTTGTTAAGGCAATTAGGAATAATTATCGAAAAATTTGTTTGATTTAGATGCCAAGTAGACAGGGTAAGATTTGGATACTAACATGTATTTTTGTAAATATTTGTTTAGAATGTTTTATATATTAAACGGTTTATATTTAACAAAAAAAAATAGAAAAGTAGCAAGTTAAACTAAGTTATATCTGAAGAATTCGAATTTAACTTAGAATTGTAATATATTAGGTTACGGAAAGTCATTTGCTTTCTGACAAAATGTGTTGCTGGCAGGAATTGCAACAAAAAAAATAGTGCGAGCAATATTGAAATAGTCGAGTAATTAGTGACTACTTACTTTTCCATTTCCTGATTCAGTGCTAGTTGTTTCAAGAAATAGCAGGTGGTACGTAAAGAGTTTATTTAAACAGTAAGTCGTCCGGACCTGGGGAACAGACCTTTTTTGCCTTTTTATAGTTTTGCCACTATTGTTGCATGTTAAGTGGAAATAACCCGTAGTGTGACTTTTTCATTTATTGCATAATCAGTTTACATTTCATAATTTAATAAATCTATTAATTTTTGTATAAAAATAAAGCAATTCCCTTTGTTTTCTGAATTCGATCCTGTTTATTGTATAAATTTTTATTTACATTCTAGGATTAAAATGATTTTAATATGTATAAATACACTAAGATTGGTTGTAGGACATCAGTCACTTTGAATAAGCCAATCACGTGGAGTGACAAATGGGTGTTCAAACGATGTTGGTAATTTACATGAACTTCAATAGATCACTTCAGTACCGAAGTACGAAATATATATGAGAAAAGAATGCCATCTTAGTCATTAAGGGCTAAATACCAACTACTTGGAGAGATCAACTATAAAGGAGCTAACTTTTATTAAAAACGTTTGGTGTTGAAAAAGTACTTTATACCAGCGAAATTGAGGAACATTTTATGTACATCTTTTCATTGCAAATTATTAACACGTATGAAGGAACAAAATCTTTATTAAAGCACGATTTATTTTGTAGAAATTGAGCAACATTTTAAGCATATTTTCATTCATTTAGCATTGAAAGTTATTAATGAGATAAACACATTTATTTGCGAATTGCATTAATTTCGAAAACGTCTCGCAAGATTTAAATTGGGAAGTTCAAATTCTTATTGTAAGTGTATTACTTTTGGTCACGTAGGCTAGCAAATTTTCATTGTATATAAACCAGCACTTACAATTGATAAAAGCCTTATCAAAAAAATTTGTCATTTACATTAGGTGATTAAGGAATTAATTGAAAATGAAGATTAGTAGAATTTACATATGATAATAATGTCGAACAAACAGCAGAATGAAAATTTTCCAACATTTTCATGACCATCTATTAACTTTCAGCACATTGGTATTTATGTTACAGTATTCATTGAAAATGAATGCATACTCAAACTACTAAACATAATCATTTATAGTTTTTAATCGATCAGTTTCAACAAAAGGAATAAAATTACACAATAATTTGTTTAAAAACAATATATCATTTGTCCAAATCCTAAATTCTATTCATGAAAGCTCTGATAGTATCGCATTATATTTTACTAACAGAAAAGCAACGTACAATAAATTAAGCAATGTTCTATATAAAACCCTCCAGATTTACAAGCCACAAAATAATTTTTATCATTACAGTTACGTTGTATTGTTAAAAAGTGAAATACTTGTGTAAGTCTTAATCTGTTTATCCTTAAACATTTTACAAATATTTTTATAAACTGTTTTTGGATTATTAACTAAAAAAGATTTTGCAAAACATGTTAATTGCAAGAATTTTCCTTATTTTAAGAAATTGTATGAGGCGTTGAATTGTAGTCTATGGAATTTAGGATGCCCTGTATAATGTCGACAATATATATGTTTATTGTTTATAGCTCACAGAATTCAATTATTGTCTTAGATAAGACATCGTATGTCGTAACATCAAATTCTCAATATTTTAGAAAAACATGGTTACTAATATTTTATAACTATTAGTTACTCTTTGGTACTGCAAATAGTTATGTATTTTGTTACATATTAAAGAAAAAATAATTCTATAATGTTATTTCGTGTTGTCAAAGAATTATAATATAAGAATCAGATGGAATTTTGTTCATACTATTAATTTAATACATTTAAATGAAATGGCGCATTATTACCTGTGTATGTGTGGGTTGACCTCTATCACGACTAGGTATATCTCGGGCTTGTAATACATGAACTGTCATTTTACGCATAGGTGCATCATATAAAAGTGCAATTTCGAGATGACCACATTTGCTTACTAACTGCGTTTCAGGTTCTGATCCAATGCAAGACAGCATTTCAGTTCCATCGGCTTCTGTATTCATTAAAACTATGCACTATAATAATACCAGTAGTAGTAAATATCAATTATAATATAAACAACTTACATCTCTGTTACTATTACTGTGAATACTGTGTTCAGTTATTTTAGTTTCCTGAAGCTTGCTTATTTGATTGTCAATTTTGGTTTCTCGTAATTCAGTTTGTTGTTGTTGTAATCTAAAGTCACATTTAAAATAACTATTACATAAATTACTGCTTACCCTTTATCAATATTAACCTCAGCTGTAACTTTAGTAGTCCCTGTTAAACCTTGTTTCTCTCCAACAGAACTAGTGGTTGAACTACAACATGAACTATTACTACTAATACCGACCCGTCCTTTCTCTACTAAAGAAATGAGATCGTGCGTTGTTCTTGGGGGATAATATGAACTCATTACACCGGAATGAATTTGATTAGTTCGGTTACCACCCATTTCAGACTCGGAGCTTGATTCACCACCAACATCAAAGGAATAAGCTTTCACTGAAACATAAACAAGAGCCTATTAGATTTTGTGCATTAAGCATAAATAATCAGTAGTTCTTTGTCAGAGTCAGAATAAATAGTACAGTTGTGGGAGTTGCATGACCTTTGTTAAGTGAGAGATTTATGTATATTTTTACTTAAAGTATAAAAATGAAAGCATATGAATATAAATATTATATTTAATTTATTAAATAGTGAAATTATAATCAGGAAAATCATATGAATTAGTCTAGCATTTACTCACACTATTACTATTGTGTGCTTTAAAATTTTATTAATTGCTTTTAATTAAAAAGTCGTATTACAAATTTTGTCTACGATATAATTAAAATTATTATTTAACACAAACTAAGAATTATACACCAACAACCTACTTCAGGCACACGAAATATATAAAATGTCAATGGGTGCATTCCGGGAATTGCAGCAATGCAGCGATGTTTCCTGACTGAACCTTGCATACACTTCTGAACCTAAGGATTTCATCAGTAAATTTTGTAGTTGGCAATAATTTTTGGATGTAGATGATATGACATTGTTAAGGTACACTTCAAAGCTGTAAAATATAAAGATAAACCATAATGGAACATTTAGCAGCAGACAACAATTTGGATATTATGTGAATCGATTCACCCCATTGTATTGTCAGTTCGCTTGTTTCATTCATTTATAATGCTTAGTTGACAAAAACAAAACAAATATTTGTTTAGGTTAATAATTTTTACTTGCAGATGTTAGATCTTTGTTTAATGTTGCACTGCTTTTCACACGTTGACGTGGAAAATTTATATGCTTTACTGTTTTACTAAGGTGCTTCAGCGGTACGCATAACTTTAATGCATTCTGTGAAATTTAAACTTAAAATTGTTGTGGAAGGATACTGTTTAAAATCAGCAGTGCTAAACAGAACCCTTTGAATATTAAATTAATATTTTATAATTAATTAATATTCAATAAATATTCTATTCTATTCTATTCTATTCTATTCTATTATGCCTTAATAAAGTGCTACAACACTGCAGTTTCCTGAATGCGCTCAATGATTCTTATAAGCTGAAATGATGTATGTATAACTAGTCACTGTATCACTTGAGAATGCTCTCTACTCATAATGCCCAAGCCATAGATTTGAAATGCTAAATTTAATAAAATTACAGAAATTGATTCATCAATAAATATATATATTTAAGAATTAACGTTCTTTAAGAAATGATCTCTACCTGCAACAAAAAAAAAATAGGCGAAATAGAAGGACAGGATATGTTTTAAGGCATTTTTGGGGAATAGTGCGGGCTATATTACAAGCAGATATAGGAATAGAGAGGTAAATGTAGACCTAGATCAGAATATTGCACGCAGATAGGGAAAGGTGCAGACTATGAGAAACTCAAAAATAGGACACAATGGAGGTACGTGTCTAACCAGTTCCAGGACTGAAGACTTAATGATGATGAAAAAATGTATCCCAATTTTTATTCAAATTATCCAAATCTCTGCTCTTGAGAACTTCGTTCTGAATTTGTGCCAACATATAATTCCAATGGGCTGAATAAATTACTCAAATAAATAGTATTTAGTTTTTCCAATCAATCAATCAATCACATGGCTATTTATTGTTAATTAATATCGTTGAACGCGAACTTTATTATTGGAATTGCCCGAATATATTTTTATTTGACTATGTAATTGGATATATCCAAATTCTATATAGATTCATTAATCATAAGAGTATTCAATGGTTAAAACTAACTAATTGTTCGAAGACAAACAACCATAGAAACAAGGAAAAAATTGTGGAAAGCATATGTGCAGAGCACTGTACTGTATGACAATGAAATGTGGACACGAAAAAGATAAAAGCTTTTGAAATGTGGCGCTAAAGACGTATGATGAAGATATGAACAGATGAGGTTAAGAATAAAGAGGTACTAGAAATGGTAGGGAAAGAAGAAAATATTTGGAAAACGATAAAAAATAGAAGAGGTAGGATGATAGGACACATACTAAAACATGAAGGGTAATAAGCACGGCATTGTTATAAGTAGAGAAGAAAAAAGAGAGATAAAGGTATACCTAGATTAAACTATTGCACACAGATAGTGAAAGATGTAGGAATTTGAGGGAAATGTGTAAGTTTGAAGCAATGGAGGTATGAATTCAACCAGTTATGGAGACCTATTGATGATGATCGATTGTTTGTCAGATGTCTGAATTCAATTCTTTTTCATAAACAAATTTAAAAAAACTAAATACGTAACTTTTCTACATGTTTTATATTAAAGAATGTATTAGGATGTAAAACATTCTATTTATAATTCTGCACAGTGTTGTATATTTCAAAACTACCTTTGGGAAGGTTTTAATAAACTAGGATTACAGTGCATGAAAAATCGTACTAGGAATGTCAATAATAAACAAACAGTAATTAGCCAATGTAATGAGTAACAACTCTGTATATATCAACACATTCTTCCTTTCTTATTGTCAATGACACATAGTCATTCAAGTATCGAAAGTTTTATCTAACCTAACGCTTTTTCTAAGTAACAGCGACTTATAGGAGACCACATCATTAGCAGGCGTTGATACATTTTCTGAAGTCACAACTACTTCATCTATTCGTTCTACATCAGTACTAACAACATGGGAATCAGAAATTTCTTCTTCTGCATCAGAATCTAGCTTACCAAATTTACTTACAGGACCTACATGTCGTGTTTATACAGTGATTTAATTCCTTTACATCTGGAAGCTGGACGTGAGCATATTCTGTATTGCCGTGGTTCATATTTGGATTGCCGATTAAAACTTTTCGTATAAACAGGTCCAAAAGTTGGTGTTGAGAAACCATTTCCGAGTGCCGAAGATGATTGAATATACGTTTGTAAGGGATTGCATTAGTGGCAGGGCAAAACAAGGATCAAAGCATTTACTAGAACTGATTGCCACTGACTAGTTTCAGGATTTGCATATTTTCGTGCTAGTTTGATTGGCTTCCATAAGATTCCATTATACCTCTCAACTCGTCCATTTCTGCTTGGGTTATAAGCTGTAGTTCTGCTTGCCGCAATTCCAGCTTCATTTAGGAAATTTTTCTGTTCTTTGGACATAAACACTGCACCCTTGTCTGAATGGATATACATAGGAGTTCCAAGAAGAGCTGTTTTAGATAGCATAACAGTAGTAGTTCGCATATCCCTACAACGAAATGAAAAAGTAAATCTGGAGTATTCATCCACAATCACAAGAAGATATCGGTTTTGATTAGCAAATGGAATAGGTCCTTTAAAGTCGATGCTTAATCTATCAAATGTAGCAGTAGCTTTAATCATAACACCTTGATGTTTATAAAATCTAGGTTTCACTGCAGCACAAACATTGCAAGAAATCAGGAGGTTCTTACTACACACCCAATGATAGAGGCGATTTACTCCTGACACAATAACTTATGAAATTCATTTAATTTTTCTATCGGATTTATTATGGCCGAACACAACCTAGATGAAGCATCAACAGGCTGGTTATGCGATCTCAGTCTGTAAGTATCCCCATAATTATAACAAGATAACTTCAATCGCCATCGCATAATCTTTTCATTCTTCACTTTACCATGACGAGTATTGTCGAACATTAAAGCTACGGATTATTGATGTTATCAACTTAAAACGATTGCCTATAAGATAGTGTTTCCATTTACGAAGAGTTTCAACTATAACTTGAGCTTTTTATCAACAGCAGAGTGTTTCTGTTCAGAACCATTTAAAGTTCTTGAAAAGAACACCATAGGACATCCAGATTGTGACAACATTGCAGCCATAGCATCAATTTCAGTAGTAAATGGGATATCATCGTCAATACAATAGCAACATATTTTTCTATTTCATGCTTTAATTCCTTGAAAGCTTCCTTTGCTTTCCTAGATAAAGGAAATTTCATGAGAACAAGATGAGCTATTTTGGTGGAAAAATTTGGAATGTATGATGAATAATGCGAAAACATACCAAATACTCTTCCTGCAAAGGCTATATTTTTTGATGGGGGCAGATTCTTTAGCAGTTCGTGCCGATTTGGAACAGGTCTGGTAACTCCATTTTATATTTGATGACCTAGTAAGTTGATCTTTCTACATGAAAATGAAGATTTTTCATAATTAATAGTTAGATTATATTTCTTTGCTCTTTCAATAAAGTTATCAAGATTGTCATTATGTTGCTCTTGACTTTCTACAGATGGACACATCATCTAAGTATGCATAAGTGTGTACTAATTTTTCGATTTGGAGTATTTTATCAATGCCTCTTTGAAACTCATACACCCCATTAATGACACCAAATCGAATGCACTTAAAGTTATAAAGTCGTCCATATGCTTCGAAAGCTGGATACATTTTATCTTCTTCTCTGATAGTGACTTGAAGGTACGCCCTTCATAAATCGATGGTACTAAAAATGCTATAGTTAACAACCTTATTAACTACATGTTCAGTTCTTGGCAATGTACACGTCTAATAAAGTAAGTCTATTTATAGGGCTTGAATAGTCAACAAACACCTTCTTTTTATTTTTGTTTGAAACAACCAACATTTGTGCTCTCCAAGGGGAGTTGCTAGGTTTGATTACATAACCTTTCAGTAATTTTGCTAATTCACTTTCGATAAACTTGTAGTCATTGATAGAATTTCGGCTCTACTTGATTGCAATTGGTTAACAAATAAAGAAGCAGACAGTGCATTAGCAGCAGCTACGCTACATACGACTAAGGGGTGATTATCACCTTCAAACACTAATTGGCAACTTGTATGTAGTTTTAAATATCATATCCTATTATAATTTCAGAGCGTAGATTTGGTAAAATAGATAGCTTTACTTCATCATATGAGTGATCAAGTTCACATTACACAGTCCTTCAATTTTAAAAGTCTTAGTAATTGATGCGATAGATACAGACAAGGAACCACTGATAAACTCAATTTAGAGTTGGTTTTCTTGTTTATGAAATATAAGAAGCTTCCCGTATCAATTATAGGAGAAACAAGTACTAGTAACGAACAGTACTCTTGGATAATTCGTCTATAGAGGCTAAGAATTCTATCTAACTATATTCATAATGTAAACTGTTGGCTGTCGCATTTCGGGTCTTAACGGATCGGCACACTTTAGCAATATGACTTAGAATGCCACAAGATTTGGAAGATAAATTTCATGTTGGACAGTTACTTCTAGGGTATTTAGAATAAACAAAAAAAAGCACTTTTCATCACGAGTAGTTACAGTAGTTCTGGTATTACTATAAATTAGAGGTTTATAACGATTATTTTAGGTGGAACTGCATATAAAGGAGTTTACGAGTCTGGCTTGTTTTTGTGCAAGTTCAAGTAAGTGAGCTAGCTAGGTCATAAGCTCTTTTAAAGTGAACTTAACTTTTCCTAGAAGACATTAACAAATTATAGATGACTGTCGTCCAGTAATAAAAGCAACCCTCACAAAATCATCTTCATCCTGTTCAGCTGTAACAGCTTTAGACAGATTTTGCTGGATAGTTTTAACGCTTGCAAGAACTGATCGACATTTTCATTAGACTTTTTTGTGTAGATAATATATGCCTCGCAAAAATATCTTTTACTGGTTTGATATAAAGATTTTTGAGTACAGTTATAGCATCATTGTAAGTTTCACATATACTAATATATTCGTCCATATCTGACGACACATAGTTTACCAATATATTCAATTTTTCGCTATCCATTGGGGCTGGATTTAGAGTGGAAATAAAATTCTGAAATGTTTTGCTCCAATGAGCTCACTCTCTGGATGCAATACTAAACTTAAAATCTGTATTAAATCTTTCAGATTTTAAAACTGTCCATTTTGACAGAAACAAGGAAAAAATTGTTGAAAGCATATGTGTGGAACACAGCACTGTACGGCTATAAAATAAGGACAGTAGGAGAAGCAGGCAGGAAAAAGATATAAGTCGTTTGGAATGTGGTGCTTCAGATGTCTGATGATGATAGCACGGCCAGACAAAGTTAACAACAAAAAGATTCTAGAAATAATAGGGGAATAGTAGTGGAAAACATTTGGAGAAATAGAAGGACAGGACACGTTCTAAGGTATTTGGGGAATAGTACGAAATGTATTACAAGCAGAAATAGGAAAACGTAGAGGTAGAGGTAGACCTAGATCAGACTACTGCACGCAGATGGTGAACGATGTAGTCTGTGGGAATTACAGAGAAATGTGTCGGTTAACTTAGAATAGGAAATTATGGAGGAACGTGTCTAACCAGTTCCAGGACCGTAGACTTATTGATGATGACTGTACATGGAATGTAGGAACTTTTGCAGGTGTCATGCGAAATTGTCAATAAGATTATTTTGTCATCTAGTAATGTACTTTCAATACCACCACAACTGAAGTTATAAGTTCTAACACCTGACTTTTAAGCTCAAAAGCAAGTAAAAATTTTATTCGAGCTGTCATGCTTATACTACCAGAGGTTGATTATGGTTAACTTCAAACGCCTAAAGGTCATTCGAAATTTAGTGAATAGACTGTCATTTGCATCAATAATACAAGATAATGATAATTTGAAAGTTTAAAGATCACCGATAATTTGGTGCAAACTGTCGCACTCAATGATCATACAAGACAACGATTCTGATTAGGATGATGATTTCTCTCGACTTAAAAATAAACAACCTTAAGAAAAACAGTACTTTAAAATATCACGTACCTGTCAATGATAGCAATACTTAAGCCATTGTCATCCGTTGCAAAATCATATAGATCGACGACAGTAACTAGAAAGGAATTAACACTCTTTTTAAAACACAGTAGGCATGTTCAGAATCTCTTATGTTACAAACCTTTGCTAGCATATCAGATACAATCTGAAAGGGTATAACACGATGCGTTATGCTAAGCATAAATTAGAGCGAAAGAAATAATTTATAATCTTGAATGGACTAACTTTTTATTGAAGCACCCTGTAGAATCTTATTGTTAATGTAAAATGGTGTTTAAAAATAAATTTGCAATATAATCCACAATTTTATTAGAATTAAACTGAATACCCCAAAGAAATTCGTGTTATTTCTGTTAAATACATAGAGGAACTTGAATAACAGGTTGTAAATTATTTTAAACCACAAGAATGTAAACAAATCACTTATAACCATCAAATTTTAGAGTAAAAACCTGTCATACAAACCTTTCAGAAATTGTTATGAAAATAATAGTGGATTTATTAATATGCACCCCAAATATGAGCTTCAGGAAGTTTCTTGAATAAATTCCATGCAATATGAGATAGTCAATAAATTCCATGCAATACGAGATAATCAATAAATTCCATGCAATATGACATAGTGTTGATAGACATTGTTGCAGCTATCATAAGGTAAACCACAAATACGCTTTATTACAATGTAACTGATAACATACAAAGTACAAAGTAGAATGGGAATTAAAAGAAGAAATCCAATTGAGATTGAAGTAGGTCTTATAGAACCTGGTTACTTGAAAATATCAAAATGTAGTGATATGCGTGAATAGAACAGGAGGTTGGGCTTGACAGAAGTGAGTCGGTATATGGGGTGGTAATAGAAAGTGCAGAAGCTGCAAGAAAATTGTATGGCAATTCCCAAAGGGAATAGGCAGCCATGGACATGTAATATGTAATACCTCTGCAAAAGGCAGTGTATGTTCAACACGTAAGTGTGGATTTAATGTCGGAAAATCGTTTTGTAACAAAGAGGTAGGAATCTCTCCAGAAATTGGAACTTTTTGGGGTATGTTTTGAGTCAGTGAGCTGCTGTGTTTGGACCTTTACTAGGTGTGTAGGAAAAATCTTGATAGTGGCTGGAAACTATGGAAATGAAAAGTGAGTACTTTTATGAATGTTTTACAAGTAATATTATAAATTTTTAAATGTTAACGTGTTTTGGTAATAAGACAATAAATAAGTGAAAATAATTATTTGATTGAGAGAGATTTGAGAGAGTCATTAGTGAAATTTCGAGTATTAAAAGTATTGAATCTATAATATTTTGGGAAGGACCATGTTGTAGTGCAAAGGTGGTATTCAACTGTTTTCTTGTTTGATGAAGGACATTACCCATAATTTGAGATTTATCAATGTAATAATTTAAAAGTAGAGCAGAAAAATGTGGACTTCGAATAGTATTGTTGATGATTAGGTTTATGTTTTTTAAAGATTCTCTTTAGGATTTAGTTCAGCAACATCTTAGCGCAAAGGTGGTATTGAACTGTTTTCTTGTTTGATGAAGGACATTATCAATAATTCGAGATTTATCAATGTAATAATTAAAAAGTAGAGCAGGAAAATGTGGACTTGAAAAAGTTTTGTTGATGATTAGGTTTAAGTTTTTTTTAAAGATTTTCTTTAGGATTTAGTTCAGCAGCATCTGGCCAGATTACAGGGTAAGATGTATTGTTAGAACAGATATGTGTATGTGTAATGAAATTAGATTTTTATGTTAATAGAGATTAAGTTAGGTTGATTTTTATTTAATTTATTTAGAGTGTTGTTTCAGTGGTTTGTAAAGGATATCCAGTTACCCCAGTCGTATGGTGAAAGAATATTTTATTTTGGGAAACCTCATTAAGTATGGCCAACTTTATGAAACCAAAGCAGGGGAGTTTTATGTTGTATAAGTCTTTTACATAGAAAGGAAATCACAAATGTTGCGGTGACAGACTGTTTGGCACACTTCAATTTGGCAGAGACAAAAATTTTCAGGGTAAGTGTTATTGTAATGTAATGAAGTTAACCATTTTAATCATTAATTTTATATTTCCTTATTTTTCTTTTCTCATTTATCCCCAGGAACCCACTCCTGCATCACTGCAGTTAGCCGATGCATCCTTTAGAGCAAATCAAAGTTTAAATTATTTTAACGCCTATTTCATCCGTAACAAGGGCAATTTCATCAACGAGATGATTGTGTACAAAACTTTGACTAAAGTTACAAGAAGAGTCTTTACATGCCCTAGTTATACTTGAATCTTATTTTTTACATAATTTTCATTTTCTTATGTTATTTTATTTCAATGTAGGATGAGTTTATTCATTTTATACACTTACTTTGTTGCGCTTACTGACTATCTGCAATTAGTTTGTTTTATTTTATGAATTTTAAAAAATGTATTCTCATTATTTATTTTACTTTTATCTAGTATATTGTCTTTAGTCATTATTTTGTAGTTAAAAACAGTCATAAAATTAGACTTTCTTTTTAATAAAATATTTGTTCGATTCTGAAGATAATTTGTAATTGTTGGATTTTTACAATTATAACTGAAACCTTCTATTTGATCACAAATTCTCAAGAATTCTTTTGGTCTTGCAAAATCCAACATTCTAAGCAAATAGAAAACAAAATTCATCAATTCTGTATACCTTCAAAATATAGATTTGTAAAATTGATATTTAAATACAAGTTCTAGTCCTTAAACTTTATTATATAATTCACGTTAAATATAGGATTCTATTTAATGGCAAAATTGTGCTACAGAAGTAACTAGAACTTACAATACTCATTTCTCTACCTTTATGTGTTGCGTTAATGGGCAAGTCACTTGCCAAACAATGCTTAAACGAGTTGTTGTTCTATATTGATTGAAAACAAAACAGCACTGAATCTAAAATCTTCTACAGGCGATATATATTTTTTAGCACGTGTTATGTGACGAAAACCCTTCATATCGACTTGATAGCAGACAATATTAATTTTATTTATTGCTGCATAAAGGTGTATTTTAAGTGGATGTGGAAAACCCTGCAGATAACTAGATTCATTTTGTAGAAGCTAGTGCTAAAATTAAAAGATAACGTTAAAAAATATGCTGTTAAAAATGATAGCATTCAGAATGTTTTAATTAACTTCGTATTGTTATTCATCTCATTTAGGCAAGCTCTGAGAATCTAAGATTTGCATAGTAAAATACAATTTCAAAAAGTCACTTGAACGTGTGAAAAATATTACACTTTATCTACACAAGTAGAAGTTACAACAAATTCTAGATCTCTAGCTCTATTATCGCATGCGTCAAATGATTTGAAACACATATCACTACTCCCTTTTTAATTAAATGTAGTCTGTAACGTATCGCCTCACACTAGAAATAAATTAGAAGGGAAAGGAAACTTCCTAAAATGTGAATGAACAAACTAATATATGGACTTCCTTGTATAATAGGTTTTACGAATAATTATTCTTAATTAATCATGATATTTCAAATTTTATTTTAATAAAAAATTCAGATAATAAGATATAACATTGTTTCTTTTAAATACATTGTATCGTAATAATTCAGGACGATGATTTAATTTAAAACTGCAAATAAAAACATATTTCAATATTGCAAGACACCATGTATGCACTTCTCGTGAACAAGATAATTTACAATAGACAGATATCGTCCATCGTGACCACCAAAGACTGGAAAATAATACCATATTACAACATACTGCGCATTACTTACAAAGTAGCGGGACAATAATCTTTATATAAGCATAGATAAAAATATATTACATTGTGAGAACGAAATTATATAGTGGGGAAAAATACTGTAGTTAGATGTCTGAGGGAAAGGAATGATTAATTACTATGATTTAAGCAACTATATTACAAAATCAGTTCTAGGCGTGTTTGTTAAGATCTAGCATACCCAGTTCTATGCAGCTAATAACTATTTCGTTTCTTAAGCTACCTATGTTGGGCATTGCTCTTACAGGGTTCGGAGGGACATATGAAAATAAAATTCCCTGATTTTTCCAGATTTCCCCCCACCTTTTCATCTAAATTCCTGGCACCTATTTTTTAATTATATAAGATAAGAAATTTTTGTACTTTTGGTTTAAAAAAATACAAGAAAATATACACTTCCAAATAACTTAAAAACTAATGTTTTTGTTTCAAAAAAGAGGTTGGTTTCAAATTTTATTCAATATTTTCTCGCGATTACGAATTATTTATAAAGGTGCATATTACAGTTATAAAAAATTGACAATTGACAATAACAATTACCATGTATTTTTCTAACGAATTTTGAACGGTTGCAATTTTATCTATATGCCAATATAAAAAAATCGAGGGTTACATGGCAAATGCATATTTTATCTAATAGAAAAATTTTATTTTTTTAAGCAATTTTGTCAACGAACATTGACAGCAGACGTTAAAAGAAAATAGATGGTAAAATTATCTAAACGTAGGAAATGAAATCAAACAAGGACACGAATGTCAAAATCAATATACATATTAGGCTTCATGCTGATCCTTATGACGTGAAAACGTCTTTAAATCAATTCTGGATCTAAGGAGGTAATCGTGCTCAAATGAGTGGCAGTTTCTGTAGAAGCACTCGTAAATTTAAATCAGTTAGCTAAAAATAGACAGTAGCGCCATTTTGGTCTCATTTTAAAGAAGAAAGATGAAAGTTTGGACTAGCAACAATATGACGTTTGTAGTAGCCGAATATCACAAACTACGATCTCACAAAATAAACCCACGATTTTCGACTTTCTGAGTTTAACATGTGTCCATAAAGGCTATTATACCTCAGAGACTAAATCTTATCAGAGTCAACCAAGTAGTTTAGAAGAGGAGTGTATGTGTTAAAACTTATCTTGAGCTGCAAGTCCGTATCTCAATAATTCAAGATGATACATTGCTGTGAATTTAAAGTTTGAAAATTTACAGATTTTCTTAAAATGTCACGATATGTAAAAACAAAGTACAACCAAAATACAAAAATCGGACAAGAAAGTGAAACCTAATAATTCCATGTGTTTGTGCTGCAAGAACAAGAGGCTCCAGATGTCTATGAACTGGATGGTGCCAGTAGCGACATCTTGTTTCGACATACTATTCTGAGTTACACCATGCACCTCGGTGTTGTAATTGTACAATCGCATCACTTTTTATAGGATATGAAAAACAAAAAAACAACAATTTTTTTGAAGTTAAGAAATTAATGCCATTTTGAATAATTGTAGTTTTAGTTTTGCTACTAAGTTGCAGTTAATTTGTATATTACTTGGGCCTATAAGAAGTTCAACGTTAGTGCTTCACTTAAGATTGCTGAACTATTAATTGATTGGTTGTTGCCCCAATCTTGGAGCAGTTTATCGAGCAAGACCATTAAGGTGAGTACTAATAATTCCTAGATTTGTAGTTGTTTGGAACTTTGATTTGTTGTGGTTCAAATTCTCCACGCTATTAAAAGTCGCAATTATAGATAACCTATCACCGCTTTGGGAAATACTATATTACCGCATTTCCACCATGTATTTCATAAATGTAAGTTGGAAATAAATTAACCCATTAAACAAATTTTTATTTTATTATCCGCTATTGACGTTTTCACGAAATTAACGGTGGCAGGGTCCTATACAGCACAAATTTCTTCTTGTACAAGTATATATAAATGTGTAATTTACAATACAGAATATATAGAAGTTAATGCTAATGATGAATATTTTTTGGAATTTCTGAAATATTCTCAGCCTTCCAGGTGTATTTTCGGTACTTTCCAGGAATTCCAGGCATAAAATTATATTCCCTGACTTTTCCAGGATCGTGTCTTATGTTTTTGCTGCCTTGTCAGTGCTGTTTTGTTATCATGTTTTTCTGAAGTGTTGCCTTCCTCAAGGCACTGAGAATAAAATAGAATAGAATACTTTATTTACTCGTTTTACAATATGAATACGTCACAGTAGAAATCCCTATACTTATGTTACAAAATATCGATAAAATTATTTTAAATTACACCCACGACAAATGGAGTAATCATACGGAGAAAAAAAAATCTTGTATTGTTAAGAAATTAAGAAAAATGAAAAAAGATATACAAACTGAGTGTTTAAGTTATTGTACTTGTAGGGACAGACAAGTAATCGCTAATGGTATAGTAGCACTCTCATATTAAGAAGAATACAAGGGTTTTCTTAAACTTTTGATGTGGGTGGTTCTTTATTTGTTCTGGTAATTTATTACAAAGCTCATAATGTACCTTATTGAGTTTTGAAGACCTATTGCACGAGTAACAAGTCACAATAGATTTAATCATCAAGTGTTGTAATCATGCATAGCTGTGTCTGTAGGGAATTGTCCTTGGCACCTATGAATGTGCATTAATAAATACAGGCAGTAATGTCGTTGTTGTATTCATTAAACAATTATATGCATGATGTTAGATTGCCTACATTAACAGTAACTCGTACCACTTTTTTTTTGCAAAATAACCAATTTGCCTGTACAAGCTGTAAATCCCCACAAAAATATACCATAAGTAAGTGCTGAGTGGAACAGCGCATGATGACATATTATAAGCAATTTATTTAATAGAGCGTGTTTTAACTAATTTGGAAGGTATGCTATTTTTGGCAGTCGTAAATAAATATTGTCAACATGTGCATGTCATTTCAGGGAGTCATCTATTTAAATCTGAGTATTGTGGCTGTTGCACCTGTGTATATGATTTGATTTTTTTGTTAATTTTGTTTAGTTTCAACTTATTCTATGTCTATTTTGCAACTTTCATAATATCTATAGTTTCTTGGATAAGGTGGTGGACATTTCGTAAGGCAATTTATACTTGTTTTAAAAAAGAACCCTATTTTATTGAAAAAATCTAAAGAACATTCTGCTGATTATGCACACCATTGATTACAATAGAGAGAAAACTCACCAAAACCTACAGTACGTATAAATTATACAAGCAACCAATACTAATTCCTCGCTGTATTTTTTATTTTTTGATTAGTATTACCTGAATATTTAAAATAATTATGCACCTTAAAACATTTTATTGTACCCATTATATAAAAAAAAACACATCTAATTGCTTAATACTGTGTTCACTGTAACTAACGTACTTTATACTTGAAAAAAATATATTCCAAGTTTAGTTTATATAAAACAACTTTATTCGAATTCAAGCACATTACTTTTAGAATACTTCATGATTAAAGGAAAATTTACAAACTGTTTTAACTTCAAAAATAAGTACCTACTATTTAAAATTATACAAATGAAATAAATAAAATTTTTACCTAATGGTTTATTCATCACAACAAGTAAACTTTTGCAATTACCGCAATGTGAGTGTTATCATAGTAAGCTTATTAAAAACTACAACTGCTTCCATATAAACAATTTATTGTGGTTTATTCCTAGGAAGTTCGCACAATATGAACACTATGATTATCAGCAACATCTATCCAATTTCCTGTTTCTAATCAAACTCATATGAAGCTTAGTATAAAATATTTTTTTATTAGAATTTAATAATGTAAACAGAATTATATAGGTTGTATAAAGAAAATTATAACTTTAATTTATTTTCAGATTCATTATTAAAAACAATTCAGTATTATAAATTTTAAAATGACTACCCTTTACTACAATGAGTTTAAACATTTTTAATTTAATTATTTAAACTATTAAGCAAATCAAATACACTTACTCGAAATAATTCTCTTATTTCACAACTATAGAAATAGAAATACTTTTATAGATTTTGTTTTACAATGCGAGAAAGTCAAAGTAAAAATTCTTATATCTACAATATATACCAATACAAAACAAAGAAAGAAATTAAGAATAAGCTTAATTATAAACCGAGTGTCTTAAGTTATTGTAATTGTAGGAGAAGAGCCATTTGTCATATAAAAACACCTCTTTAAGAGATGCCCTTTGATTCTTTACTTTGATAATTAATTGTAAAGTTTGATATAAATCTTAATAAATTTTGAAGACCAAGTGCATGAGTACTAAGGCACAATAGATTGAGCAGAGAGTGCTATCGTCATGCATTGCTGTATGTGTGATAAACTTTGTAGTTTCTATGGATATGCATTAGTGATTCATATACAAACATAGATTTGCAACGTTATTATTTAATAAATAGTGGTCTGCATGATGTAAGATTGCTTACCTTGGTAATAAGTCGTACCACTTTTTTTTTCGAAAATTAAGAATTCGTCTGTGTGCATTGTATATTTTCATATTTATTGAACCACTAATAATTACAAGACAGAAATAAGACATGGTTCAAAGGGTGCAGTTTAGGAGTTTCTGATTGAGACTACAGCTCTATCCCTGAATCCTTTATTATGTTCTACAATTTACATAGTGGGCTCGAATACATGTTAATATAATAAGAATATAATGAAGACAACGACCAAATACGGCAACTAAGGATATTGCAAAAGAACAGGAACAAGGGCACACAGGGAGTACTGTAGTACAAAGAGTATCATCATCATTAGGTTTTCAGGCCTGGAACTGATTAGACGCGTATCCTCATTGTTTCCTATTCTGAACTAACCTAAACATTTCCCTGAAATTTGTACAGTCTACATCTATCACTATCTGCGTGCGATAGTCTGATCTAGTTCTACCTATACTTCTATTTTCCTATCTCTACTTGTAGTATATCCTGTGCTATTCCCCAAAAATACCTTAGAACGTATCCTGCCCACCTATATCTCCTAATTTTTTTTCGTTTTCCACAGATATCTGTATTCCCCTACTATTTCTATAACCTATTTGTTATTAACTTTGTCTGTCCATGCTACCATCCTCATATATCTGAAGCACAACATTCCAGAAGGCTTCTAGCTCTTTCTGTCTGCTTTTCCTACTGCCCCTATTTCATAGACGTACTGTGCTGTGCTCCACACATATGCTCTCAACAATTTTCTCCTTGTTTCTATGTTTATTGTCTTTGAACATAGCCGCTGTTCTTTCTTGTTAGATGTAGTTGGGTCCCCTTCTATTGTTTTACAATTATATATCCTATTTCCCCGATATTCAGTGGTATGTGAAGGGGATTGGATGAGAGGTAAAATGGAGGTCCCGTGTGTGTGTTGTCATGCATGTTAAGGATCGCTACCTTACTTGAAACAGCAAGAGTTCGGCAAAATTCAAAATTTTTCAGGTAAAAAAAACCCCTATTTCACCGAGACTCAGTGGTATGTGAAGAAGGTTAAGCAGCCTGCGGCTGCCACGATTGCCCAACACTTAGACATTTGCCGAATTAATAGTTTTCCAGTAAATCCTTTCGCACAGTTAACATTATTCGAGAATATTTCACAACCAATACATGTAGTTGCTTATAATAATCATCATGTTTAAGTATATTTATTTTTTTCGTCATTAATTTTTCCATTTTGGGACTGATTGGACGCATACCTCCATTGATATCTATTCTGAGCTAGCCTATTACAATCTTTTTACTGGAGGGGTTATTTTTATATCCCCAAATGTGACCAGTAACCTTTAAGGAAGGATTCCCTTAAAATGATGGAACGCAATTATCTTCCGACTATGCTAGGGGTCTATTCCTTGGACAGAGCTTATGAAGATTGGTCGTGGTTCTTTTTACAGAGCATTATTTTATTACTAGGGCTAGATTCTCGACAAAACAGAGGTTTAAACAGGGCGCCACCAAGTCTGTAATTTTAAACACAGGGTTTCCTTAAGGGGGACTTGGGCGTCCTTAAGGAGGAATACGTATTAACTGCTGATGCAGGAGCTGTAAAGAAAATTTAATTAAATATACTAAAATGAGGACACAAGAAGTTTTCTCTTGCTACCTCATCTAAAAAAAAACAACAAAGGTTAATCAGGCAACAATAATATGAACACAGGTTTTGTTCTTTAAATACTGCAAAGGCTATTAAAGCTCCTTATTAAATTGGGTTTAGTACTTTACCCTATTTGGTCTTATTCTTTGTCACCTTACTTCTGAACGTACTTGTTCAGAATAAAACAATTAATTAAGAAAATTAAATGTTGTTTCTTTAATTACAAATGGTACTTTCATAAAAATTGTATATATAAAATTTATGTTTAAGAAAAGATAATACAAGCTTCATCTACTCATAAGGTAGAATTATATATACAAAGAAAAATATCAAGACTTCAAATGTTAGTTTGATTACAAAAATCTAATTTGAATTTATACCAGAAATGTCAGATCTGCTTTTTCTGTTTACACTTTATAAAACTTTAACTACTTCTCTATTAATTCATTATTTAAAAATTGTAAGTGAAATCATGCGTAAATGAAACATCAATAAGAACTCTTTAAGTTTACATTATTTTATAAAATTTAATAACTGTAATTGTATTGAACTAATATTGTTAACAAAAATTTACTAAGATCCTTTTTAATATGCGAAATGGATTTGTCAAAATAGATAGTTACAAAAATATTTTCTGAAGCAGCCTGGTATTAAAGATCGCCAAATGTAGACATGATGCAAGAATAATTTAATCTCTTACCTTGGCTCTGCAGGTGTTCTTTACATGTTGTCTTCACAACATGTTTGGGCAGGTGTTTATACATACATTTTCAGAAAACAAGTGACGTCAAATCCACATGTTCCAGCAAACACGAACAGCTGCGTGACTCTTGGACTGGACCATGCAAACTTCCATGCGTTTTTGTTATACGCACGAACTGGACCAACAAAATTCCAATACTTTCAAAAGCGTCTTCGGACTTAATTTATAAACCATAAAAATTTCTATCTACTTTGTAGAACGTTTCTTTTACTTTCCAACTTATTGCTTTTCCATAATATAACACAAAATCCAACTATCCATCGTACGGTTGAAGGACGTTCATATTTTACATTCGCAGATGTAAAAGTAGAATTTTATCTTCCATTAAACCAGCCTGTTCGCTGCTTTAGTTTTGTAAAACCAGATAATACAAAACGACTTCTTAAAGTTGTTAATTATAAAATAAAAATCTAGTTGACGAATTCTACGAAGCGTTGAAAAACATATCTTATCGTACTTTTACGAAATCATTAAAGAATTGTTTTCTGTGTTATTTACACAAATGTCCAAAGAATTATTAAATGAGTTTATCTCAATAATTATTGAAACGATGTTATTTATTAGAAGTCATGTAAGATCGACTTTTAAACGGAACGTTATAACAAAAATATTGAAGATTATTAAAAATAAAATTACGAAGCGTGTAATTATAGAAGGGAAATTTATCAAACGAACATCTTCTATAAGTTAAATTATCAAAGGAGCAATTACCAAAAGACAAGATATGATAAAATAAAATAAAATAAGATAAGAGCGCTACAACAAATTATTTAGTTGATCTAATTAATTATTATTTTAATTCTTACCATTGTTAAAATCACAAAGCCTAGTGTTTTAGCGCACTAGGGCTGTACTCCGCACAAAAGCTAGGCATAAGTTACACGCCAGAAACTTTAGTGGTTTCATTATTTTCTCTACGAGAGCTCTGGCAAAAGTGGGCGCAAATGTGCTATGCACTAAACAGGAAAGGTGTTTGGCCTTGATATTAGTTGTATTAACTTTCTGCGCCTGATGTTAGCAACCAAACTAACATTTCTGTATGGCGGCTAGCACATACAATATCGATACTTGTTTGTATTAAAAATGGTTCGCATAATTTAATGACTTTACTTGAATTATTAGAACTAAAATTCGTTGACATAGTTTAGCGGTCAAAAAAACTGTTACAAGCCTACACAGTTTCCTGAAATTCCTACAGACTACATCTTCGACTATCTGTGCAATACTCTAGCCTAGGTCTACCTCTACCTCTCCTTTTTCGTATCTAATATATATCTAATATATTTCGCACTATTCCCTCATGCCTTAGTATGTGGCCTATCTCTCCTATTTTTTTTTAACATTTTCCATATATTTCTTTCTTCCCCTGCCATTTCTAGAACCTCTTTGTTCTTAACTTTGTCTGTCCATCATATCTTCATCACATGTCTGTAGCACCACATTTCTTATCCGCTTCTCCTAATGTCCAGGCTTCACAGTCGTACAATGCTGTGCTCCACACATATGTTTTAAGCAATCTTTTCCTTTGTTGTCTCTGAACACAGTAATTGCTTTTCGTCTTAAATGTGGCACAACTTTGTGCTAATCTTTGTTTTATATCTTTTGTACTTTTCCCATCTTGCGTTATTTGGCTTCCTAGGTAGCAGAAATCCTTAACCTCGTGTAAGTTTTCGCTACGTATTTATATTCTTGTTTTTTATTTATTTTCCCCTTCTTTGCATACTAGTACCTTAGTTTTATTTTTGTTAATTTTCATACCGTATCTCTCTGTTAGAACTGTTTCCATTTCAATAAGAGCCGCTTCTAACTCTTCTTTCCTAGATGCTAATACTGCTATATCATCTGCAAATCTAAGCATATCAATCGTTTGTCCCTGTATAGTAATTCCAAATGTCTTTCTGCATTTGACAGTATTCATTGCCTCTTCAATGTATAAGTTAAAAATTAATGGGGATAGGAAACATTCTTGTCTCACCCCTTTCCTAATATTTACTTCTCCACATTCCTGCTCTAATTCTATTACCGCTGTTTGCTCTTTGTATAAGCTATGTACTATCCATCTATTCCTAAAACTCATTCCAATCTTTTTGAGTATTTCAAACATTTTTTCCATTTTACATTGTCGAATACTTTTTCCACATCTACAAACCCTATATACACGCTTTCCCCTTTTTCTATCGTTTTCTCCATTAACACCCTCAGAGCTAAAATAGCCTCCCGTTTCTCCTGTTTTGCCTAAACCCAAATTGATCATCTGCTAGTATTTCTTCAGCTCGTTTTTCCATTCGTCTTTGTACAATTCTTAATATTTTTGACACATGTGCTGTCAATCTTATTGTTCAAAATTTTCACATCTACCTGCGCATCTTCCACGTATATCGTCTTCTAGCATGATGTTGAAATAATGTGTTTGTGATGATTAAATTGTTCTTGTCGCAAAATTCTACCAACCTATTTCTCCTGTCTTTTCTCGTGCCTAAACCAAATAATCCTACTACCACTCCTTCCCTACCCTCACCTACTACTGCATTAAAATGCCCCGTAATTATTAAATTTTCATGTCCTTTTACATATCCTCGTATGTCTTTAATATCTTTGTAGATCGCCTCTACATCATCCCCACTGTAAACAGAGGTGCCCTTGTATACTTGTATTATTACTGTATTTACCAGTTTAGATTCTAATCTAACCATAAATACTCGCTCGTTCTTTTGTAAGTAATTTTCTACATAGTGTCCTATCTTATTTCGCCTAACATTACCCACACTTGAATTTCCTTCCTCTGCTCCTGTATGAATTACCCTGAAGTCTCCACTTCAAAAATCCCCCGTTTCTGACCACCGAACTTTGCTTCCCTATTATGTCTACTACTAACCTACCCATTTCAATTTTGTAAGTTCTTTAGCTTACCTACTTGTCTCATACTTCTGACATTCCACGCTCCGACTCGCAGAATGTTCCCGAATCTTTTTCTAAATTTTCTGATCACATCCTCCAAAGTAGTTCCCTCCCACAGATCCGAATGGGGAACTATTTTAACTCCGGAATATTTTACTCCAGAGGATGCCATCGTCTTTAATAACAATTTAAGTATGCTGTGTACTTGGGATGGCGTCGCCGTGGATCAATGTAGTAAGCATAAGACTACGGATCCCAAGGTCCGGGGTTCAAATCCCGACACGGCCGACTGCTTGAAAAATGGCAGGTGAGCATTTTTCACAAAAATTATGCCCTCGTTCGGATGAGAGGTTAAATGGAGGTCCCGTGTGTGAGTGTTGTCATGCACGTTAAAGATCCCTACCTTGCCTGGAATGACAAGGGTTCGGCAAAATTCTAAATTTCCAGGCAACAAAAAACTCGCCTCCTGGCCAATGTAGTACCTACAGGTGGAGCATTGGAAATGTAAATGAACTGTGTACTTGGGAGGTAATGTGGTGGTTTCCCATTGCCTTCCACATTGCAGTAGTGTGTCTTAGAATGCTATACCGACCTCTATGGTCTCTACCAATCTAAGTTCCGAAAGAGCCACTGCCCTCTTTCGGGGACCTGTCTTAGTCTGGTTCCTCACTAAAGACCCTGTAATATAATGTAGTATGCTTGCACTACATTTGTAAAAAAAAACAAATACGTTAGGATTGTTATACGCTTTGATTGTGAACCTAACTCAAAAGGAAATACACTAGCGTGGATACATTGGCACAAAACCTATTCTAACTATATGAAGAACATCAAAGCAAACGAAGAACAAAAATTGGAAATGTTGATCAACTATGTTTCTTCAAGTGTATACTCATACATCGAGTGTGTTTCTTATAATGAAGCAATAGAACTGTTACAATTCTTATATGACAAGCCCAAAAACGAGGTTTACGCCCGCCATATTCTTGCCACTCGTACGCAACAACCGGTTGAAGCAACAGACGAATATCTCCAACAGCTAAAATTACTGAGTAAAGATTGCAATTTTGGAACTGTCGACGCAAATACTCACCGTGACGAATATGATAGAGATTCATTCATTAGAGGTTTAGCAAGTTCAGAGATCAGACAACGTCTATTAGAAAATAACAAACTAACTCTTGAAGATGCGTCAAAGCAAGCAAGATTGCTTGAACTAGCTCGAATACAGTCTCTCTCTTATAAAACCAATTTACAACATTCGGCCTCTACAACGGAGAACACGGAACCAGTTAACGAAGAATGTGCTGCCCTTAAAACAAGGCGGCTCCGTGGCATAGTGGTATGTGTGTGACTACTACGCCCTAGGTCCCGGGTTCGAATCCCGACACGGTCCGCTTGAAAAATGTTAGGCGAGCATTTTTCGCAGAAATACACCCTCGTTCGGTTGAGAGATAAAATGGATGTCCCGTGTGTGAGTGTTGGCACGCACGTTAAAGATCCCTACCTTGCTTGGAACAGCAAGGATTCGGCAAAATTCAAAATTTTCCAGGTAAAAAACTCGCTTCCTGGCCAATGTAGTACCTTCGGGTGGAGCATTGGGAAATCACATGTAATGCCCTTAAAACAAAACCGAAGGCAAAGTCAAAATGCTACTTCTGTGGCTACGATAAACACCCACGCTTCAAATGCCCAGCTAGGTATATGCCTCTCGTCTCCCAAGGAACATAATGCATCGATACTAGCTTCTTTGCCCAAAAATTTAACTAAAGCAGCTACTACTGTTCTTGTTAATGAAACCGTCGCTAATGCACTTATTGACACTGGAAGTTCAGCGAGTTTCATTGATGATGCTTTCATAAGCAAAATGAGCATAGCACAAATTCCAAGTACAGGCGAGGTCTTAATGGCTAGCACTTCACTACGCTCACAGATTCTTGGTTATTGCCGCGTTAACCTAACTATTTCTGGTCACGTTCATAAAAACATCAAACTATTCATCCTATCTAACTTGTGCACAGAAGTCATAATCGGGCATGACGTCTTACGGTTATATTCTAGTATATCTATTGATTTTGGAGGGAGAGGACAACCCATAGCTTTCTGCAACTTGGGAGCCGCTGAAGTGCCGCATGCGGAGTTGTTTAAGTTCCTTTCAGCAGACCGTCATCCAATAGCTACTAAATCAAGAAGACACTGTGATAACGACACTGCGTTTATTACTGAAGAAATTATAAAATTAACTACTGAAGGAGTTATTGAGCCAAGTAACTCACCATGGAGTGCTCAAGTTCTTATCATCAATGGACGAAAGAAGCGTATGGTAGTCGATTATTCTATGACCATTAATCGATTTACTGAACTTGACGCGTACCCTTTTCCCAAAATTGAAGAGATAGTTAGTAAAGTTGCTACTCACAAATACTACAGCACTATTGATTTCAAGAATGCATTTTATCAAATCCCTATTCCAATAAAGGATAGACCGTATACGGCGTTTGAAGCAAATGGTAAACTTTATCAATTTTGTCGTGTTCCATTTGGCATTACAAATGGTGGAGCAGCATTTCAACGTGCCTTAGACTGGGTGATTGAAACTGAAAATCTCCAGGGCGTATATGCATACATTGATGATGCTACTGTGTGTGGCAATACACTACACGAGCACGATGAAAACCTTGCACAATTCAAAACTGCTATAACGAAATATGGCTTTACCATAAATGAAGACAAAAGTAAATACTCATTGACGAGTATTAATCTTCTTGGCAACTTGATTTCATATCAATCTATCAAACCTGACACAGAAAGACTAAAACCATTGCTAGATTTATCACTTCCAGAAGACCGTCAATCGCTAAGAAAAGCTGTAGGGATGTTGGCTCACTATTCCAGGTGGATTCCACAATTTTCAAAAAAAATCATACCATTGGCTCGTGTTGAGTTCTTTCCCCTTAACAATTGCGAAAAACATCATCCTTCTGTAGAGGAGGCTTATGCAATAGTGGAAGCTATGCGTAAATGGAGGCAATTCTTATTAGGCCGACATTTCACTCTTATTACTGACCAAAAGTCGGTCAGATTCATGTTCGATGTAAAACACTATGGAAAAATTAAGAACGAAAAGATATTGCAATGGAAACTGGAACGTGCATGTTTTAGTTATGAGATCGTGTATCGCACTGGGAAAGAAAATGTTTCAGCTGACACGCTATCTAGAATATATTCTGCTTCAACAACATCAGACCTCAGTAAACTAAAAATGTTTCACAACTCGCTTTGTCACCCTGGAGTTACTCGATTTTATCATTGGTTACGTACCAAAAACATGCCCTATTCTATAGAAGAAGTGAGAAATGTGACATCGTCTTGCAGAATTTGTTCTGAAGTAAAACCAAGATTTTACAGAAACGAAGGAAAATTAGTAAAAGCTATGTTGCCTTTCGAAAGACTTAATTTGGACTTCAAAGGTCCCTTAGCTTCATCCACCAAAAATCGTTATATTCTAACGGTGATAGACGAATTCTCAAGATTCCCTTTTGCGTTTCCTTGCAGGGACTTGAGTTCCAGCACAGTAATTAAGAAACTCAGTAAACTTTTTACTATGTTTGGAATGCCGGCTTACATTCATAGTGATCAAGGCGCTAGCTTCATGTCCCTAGAATTAAAAAACTACCTTTCTTCGTGCCAAGTCGCTACCAGCAGAACGACGCCGTATAATCCCTGTGGAAATGGACAGACTGAGAGGTACAACGGAGTGATATGGAATACCGTATGCTTAGCTTTGAGGTCAAGGGATTTGAATATCAACCAATGGGAACTAGTATTAGACGACGCTCTCCATTCCATACGGTCGTTATTATGTACTGCAACTAATGCTACCCCACACGAACGTTTCTTCACATTTCTTAGGCGAACTCCAAATGGACAATCGCTGCCTGCGTGATTAAGCTGTCCTGGAAAAGTCTTAATGAGACGGTTCGTACGAAATAGCAAATACAACCCGTTGGTCGATGAAGTAACACTGCTTGAATGCAATCCTGATTACGCGCATGTCAGACTTGCAGATGGCAGGGAATCTACAGTATCTACCAGGCATCTAGCCCCTGTCGGACAAGATTCTGGTTCGGTAACTCTGGAAAACCAAAATCCTACATTACCTGTACGTGGTGCACACGAGGTAGTCCCTGATACTCAAGGAAACCAGGAAGTTACAACGGAAGATTCTGAATCACCGGCGGACATCCCTGACTCACCTGAGGAAAATGAATCTCCGATTCCAATGAACATTACTAGAAGCTCCCCCAGGAGCAGACGTCCCCCGATATGGCATGACGACTACTTCCTAGGTGGGGTGAATGTAATATAATGTAGTATGCTTGCACTACATTTGTATAAAAAATCAAATACGTTAGGATTGTTATGGCAACTTTCAATGTCATGAGTTTTATTTAATTAAGAATGTTCTATGCTAAGTTCTATGTTTAATAAAGCCTTATTTTCTTGAAGGTAATTAATATAACAGACCCCACTAATTTAGTTACACCTATAGTTCGGATCTTTAGATCACTGGAACTCTGAAGCCATTCCACCTGTTCTAGTAATCTAGAACTTCAAGGTGCGGGTCTATTCAGAACGGACATGTATATATTGAGAATAAAATGCTTGAATTTATCTAGCCATCCTAAATTAGCTAAAAATTCATTTTTACATGTTATTAGTTCATAACATCAACTTAACTTTCAATTACGTTTGGCATCAATCATATCTGACAGTGTCAAGTATTATCTGTTCAAAAAAATATTGGCTCAACTAGTTGTGGCGAATTAATAGTACCTACACATTAAATAATATATAACTGAAAATGTAAAAAACATGATTTTCGCACCTTAAAATTTGTAAAAAGTATTGAGGTACATATCACAAATCATCATTAGTTTTACTTAGAATTTTTGGAGTTTTCTTTTACTATGCTCGGAAATACAAACAAACACTAAATTATTGCAAATTGTAATGTATAAAGTAGTTAAGTCTAAATTTTGAAGTTTCTAATTTATTAAGCATTATTAATTAATTTCTATTCTGATTGGTTGTATTATTGTTTTCAATTTATCATAATTTTGATACTATATTTTAATAATAATGATAATGCTAAGTACCTATATAAAAGTAGGTACTATGCAAACAATAAATGATATTTGTCGAAATAAATACATTACATGTTGGAGATTTTAATAAAAGAACTGAATCTCTTTTAGCCATGAGAACTTACCTAATTTATGTCTAGGAGGTGGTGGTGGTGGAGGTGCCATGGAACTGTCAGGTAATGTTGGTGAAGGTATGGGTCGTGATGAAACTGGTGGGCATGCATCTTCGCAACAATTAATACCACCAACTGAATGCCATAACCATTTTTTGTTTATATATAAAAAGAATACTAACAATAGAGCACCAAATCCAGCAATGGCACCAAGTATGGTTCCGCCATTTATACCTGAAACAATAGTATCAATAAACAATATGATCGCAATAAAGTTATTTTCATTTCTTATTAGTTTTATTTTCCTTACACTGAAAATATGTAAGTTAAATTTTAAGACTGCATTAAAATATTTAAGCAATTGAATGCAATAATAACAAAAATAATAATCCTGTGAAATGTTAAGAGAGAACATTCAATATCTCTTTGTCTAGATGTATGTTATATTCTGTATTTTTAGACGTATTAGTATACAAAATAAAAATATTGGAAATGGTTCTAGGTTTCTATTTTGTCCAAATATAATTTTTAGAGTGCTAATGTCATTTGTTAAAAACATATTTTATGAAACATTAGTTGTTAAAGAACAACATTGCATTCTAAAAATCGTACTTGGACGAAATAGAAATTTTAAAATATATATTGCTGTGGACTAAAGATGATTCTAGTAAAAATGTTGCCGTGATTGTCTTGCTACTTCAATTTAAAATAAAACTACTAGAATCAGACATCAAACTAATAATGACACGAAATATTCTTTAAGAAACAATCTTTCAAATAATAAGTACTACATCCACATCTGTTTTTTCTAACAAACAATATATCACATCTAAGAAAAGCAATTTTCTTTCAGCACAAACTTTAAAGATAGTGTACAAAACCGCCACAACAGCGTTGCCTTACAAACAAAATCGTAAATCTAACATCAAACAAAATTATAACTACTGGATAATCACTAGCTTACACTAAAATAGAGTTCAAAATCTTTCTTTTCTAATTAGAATTTTCATTCACAAGTCATTCCCTATTTAAAACTTATTATGTACAAAATTTTATAAAATAAGTCGGATAATTTTAACAACCTCCCCATAAAATCGGATTTAAAAGTACCTGATGAGTTATGTTTAATAGTATTTTTTATATAGTGGCAAAACTACCAAAGATCAGCCTACCTCAAACCAAATTATGCACTTGTATAACTCTCACACCAAGTAACAAAATATCAAAACTTAACTAACTAATAGAAATGTCCTTTTTAAAATTCTAAAACAATGTGATTTTTATTTTACTGTGTAAAAATGTTGGTCGTTTTCCCCCGTATCTAAGCATCAATCAAAACTCCAATATTGCTTAAATTGCCTTAATAGGTACGCCTTTCTGGGCAAATTGTTTCATATAAGTTGTAACAGACCAACCCATTCCATTTGTTTAATCTCAATTGATTTTAATTCTTTATTTCACTTTTAAAACAATGTAATTATCTACTTTTTTCAGAATGATAATAAACTTTCAAAGTCATCTGCTTACTACAATACTTCACTACTCGATATCACTTAATAATAGATTAGCATGGTGACGTTTAAAATGAGTATTGAACAACTGACCTCTGTATTTGATTTCTTTGGGTTTTATAGAATCGAGCCCGGTAACGTCACGCGTCCAGAGGCTTCGAGTCAATTCTGGTTGCTACTCCTACGTTTTGATTGGTCAAAAATATAGGCTCGTCCGCCTGTGTAGGATCTAGAATCTTCATGTTTATTGGTGAATCTTTTTCAATTGGTTGGGGTTGAAGACATGATGCAACATTCACAGAAGTGTGACGTTCGAATAGCTCCGAGCTATCCTTAATTAATACCATTTACATCTGCACGTTATCTTTATAACTTCATCGCTTGATTTATGGCTATCATTCGCCTTCTGCTCCACTTTCCTAATTGACAATTCTAAAGGATCAATGAACACGTACTTATGTTGTTATTAAGAGCAAAACGCAATTGAATATTACCTATGTGCTTTCACCAAAATACGACCCTATGAAATTACATATTGTACACTTACATAAATTGAGCTTTATAATCTTTTGAAAACACGATCGCGATAATTATGCATTTACCAGTAATCGAGAACCTGGATAGCAAAATTTATGGATGAAGAACTCTTTCAAAACGTCTTTCTAATTGCAGAATATTATTATTCTTATCTAACAACACGATTAAGTTACGTAATAAGAATAAAAGTTCTTCAATCACGGGTTCATGCTTTTATAATTCAATATATTTAGTGTTTTTAATAAATACGTTATTACGAAAATGAATATTTACATAATCAGACTTTTTCTAAAATTTTTCTTATTTTGCTCAGGTTCGTAGTGTTGTATGTTTACGAAATGGTTTTATTTGACTTTTTGATGACCCATAATCACATCGATATATATTGCTGTGACAACGTCGTACGTTGGAGCGTCACTAAATGAGTGCTGTGACAATGCCTCGCTTTGATGCGCCTCTAAAAAGTGCTACGATAAAGATTTTAATTTAATATTAATTTTGTGTACTGAAACGAATGTAAATATTTTTATAAAATACGACCCCTTTTGCATTAAAAAGCAATTAAAGTTTATATTAATTTTCCCGTGGATTACAAAAACTTATTTTAAATAAAGAATTTTCTAGAATATTAAGAATATAAAGAAATGAGTCATCGGTATTTAAAACTAGGTAAATATCTAATTAATAAATGAAACATTTTATTCCAAGAAGGGACCGGAACACGGAAAACCCACAAAATCCATGAAATATCCGATAAAATTGATTATCTTTGGCATTAGTATGCTACGAGACAAGAATCGTATATATATGAAACAAGGACAAACAGCACGCGTCACAAATAACTGGAACAGGATTACGCCGAGATTTTAGACGCTGAATTTTTCTGAGAAACCTTGCATCATAACGTTTCATACTATTCTAGTAACTACTGGATATAGATAATTTTAATATATAAGGAAGTGTTTATTAAAAACGAGGATTCATTCAGTAGATCCGTTCATTCATTAGATTGATTCGATTCATAAATTCGATCGCGAAATGTTATTTTGAGAGAAGTCGTGAGCTGTTGCTTTGCGAAGATGATATTTGAAGTATGCAGTAAGCATACCTTAATTTGATAATTGCATTGTTGCAATGAATATAGAAGTGATGTTCTAAGTGCAAATTACATAAAGAAGAAATGGAATTTATTATTTACAATAAAGAGGAAACATTCTTCAAGATAACGCTAATTAAAAAATTTTATTAAATAATCTAAAGGAAGATTTAACCAAAAATGTACTATGGTAACTGCCTTTTGAAATGATGATTTTAAATCTTCTTCGTCTACGACAGGGTTAATTCTTTTAGGTTTTCCAACAAACTGTTTGTGGGTTCTACAATTATGGATGAACCGCGTCAGCGTGTCGTGCGTGGTTTTTGATCTATCCAGATACCTCAAACGAACGGTTCCGCAAGCTGTTTTAATTACCTTGTTACATTCCTCATATATTAATAATAAATTGAAATAATCTTCATTATTAAATCCTAAACGGGACATGATTAACATTTTTGCCACGCTCAAACGTCAAATTATTTGTATTTTCTGTGAGTTCACACATTAACGCTTTTGTTTCTTGTTAGTTCCTTCAAATCGAAGCCAATTGATAATTTAATAATTTTTAAGTTTCTAGAGAAACCAACCTGCAAAATAATATATATGGTATTCCATTAAAATAACAAAGTTTCTTGATATTTGAAATCTATAAAAGTTTAGGAATGATTGCAAACACCCTATATACCTAAATTGCCAAATATTTGCATACCTAGAAAGGAATGACATTTGTCTATCTGTGTATCAAATATAAACTCAAAATTTTAAAATTGAAACAGCCTACACATTTTTAAACCAGACAATGTTTTTCAGAAATTTCACGAAAAATATTCATAACTTGGCAACGCTGCATGTAAAACAAAAACAAACATATGCTCAAAAAGAATTTAAGGAGAGCAATCGAAATGTAATACAAAATAGAAAATAATCAATTTAAAAGAAAAACAGATAGGCGCAGAACCACGATAAATCGAAGTACCCTGTTGTTTAAAAAGATTTTACAACGATGTAATGGCGCCCATTCTACAACTTTTATTTGAAACATCTTTTAATGTACATGATATTAAATGAGACATTGGACTTTTTCACACTAATGTACTATTTTATATAAAAAATCTAAGTTGCAATTTTCGTTTTCAAACCTTTTGATATGTTGAAACGTAATTTCTAATCTCACCCTAAAGTGGGCGAGTGACTAACTACAACATCTCCCTCCTAAAACAAGTTCTTAAAGGAGCGGCAGTCTTCCGACGTAGTTAGGGGTCCAAGTCCTAGGCATATAAAATACAAAATCTGCTTTAAGGGGAAACTTGGAAACTCTCTGAGAAGAATATCGCATTCGCTGTGTAAATATAATTGTCAAAAAGCAATGCGCGGCACCTGTAATAAAATAATATACTTAGAGCAAAGAAAGAACATAAGAGGCGTGCTCTTACTACCTTGCTATTGCAAAAGAAATAACATTTATAAATTACTTCTTGTAATAAAAATATATCTGGTGTCATGATTAGAGTTACGTGAAGACTACTATAAGGCAGGTCTACAAAAAGAGCCCGTCGTTTTAAAATCTTACTAACATAAAAACCAAATAGTATTACGAAACATGATAGGAAACAGTGTAAAAATGATGACCAATAAGTCACCATTAATATCTCATCTATTTATAATATATATCAAAGAATTGTATGAAATTTCCCTATTTTTAGAGACACGTGTCCAAAATAAAACAATAAATTTAGTTTACGTTATTTGTTTAATAAATCTGTATTTTTTATGTTTAATAATTTTATTTACAAAATATACAACAAATAATCATAAAAAAACCAATAGCTTTCAGAAAGTGGAAAACAAATTTAGTGGAGTATACTTTCTTTACTAAATTCATATAAAACAGTAACTTTTATACAACAACTACGAGGTGTCTTTATATCAGATCTGTATCTACTTAAGTTTCAGATTTAATTTTTAATAATCATTCGCTTAACCTATGCAATGTAAACAGATTTACGTTACAAATATCACTTTAAACGGAAACATCGATACTTTCAGTGGCTATTCTGATTGCACGTTAATATAAACAAATATTTGTTAAACATTTACCTGTTAATGTGACATTGACTTCCTTTAAAACGAACAGGTGGCAAGACAACAAGTACAAAGCTAATCGCTTACCTCAAATTGCTAAACAAATGTCGAAAGTTCACAAAATAACACAAGGGAACCATATGTTTCGAATTGAAACAAGCAAACTTCTTACATGAACTTTATGTAACTGCAAATTACTAAGGAATTGAATACTGGTGCTCTTTTCTTTTACTCTTAGAAGATAACTTACTAATTGAATTTATTCTTTGACATTCACAAACCAATAAACTGAAATGACGTAAATCTGGACGCCATATATCTAAGAGGAACTGACCTCGTGGCACAATAATCTTCTTAAAACCATCAGGGAAAAAACGCTGTAATTGAAATCAAGTTAGGATAACTAATCTAATAATTTTACCCGAGTACCGTTAACAGAGAAAGTAAAGCTTACATGGAGCCTTGTCATTTAAAAGTGCAAATCTAAAATGAGGATACGCATATCGCAAACTCAATTCCTTCCAAAATCGATGTTACTTGTTTCAAAAACCAAGAGCGAATTCCGTTCGATTTGACGAACTAATAAAACGACCTTATGTAGCTGTCGAATGAACAAAGTTCAAACAACGATGCGATTAAAAATGCCTCTTTATTGTTTGCTTTAAATAATACTCGACTCCTAATTGGATAATACTGCAAACGCTTGATTAGTAATTAATATTAAAGATTTAATTACTGAATCAAACAATTAGTACACTAAGTGTTAGAGAACGGACTCTACGTATTAATAAATCTCGGCAAAAAGATATGTTACAATGCGAATTCACTCTTATGGAAATCATAAGCAAAATTATAGCAAATTTGTTGAATAAAACTAGACCAAATTAATTTTCGTTAAGGCTTATTATAATTTGTTGCGCACAATGACAACTCGCTAAATTTTAAGTTTCTACCGTTTTCATTGACAGATTCGTATTGTGGTGTTCTGGCTGTCTGAGGTCACCTTGTTAATGCTTCGTAGTAACAGATAATATCTATTTACTTAAAATATTGATGTGAATACATTAACATTAAAGGCATGACACGCATAGGAAACCTTTACAAACGTTTTTATGTGCGCAATTAAATTGCAAATATCTTTAACACTATAGCTGAAAGCACTTTAGTTCATAAAGTTGCGGAACAAGTTTCTATGTTGAAGAATTGGATGTTGCGACTTGGGTCTTTCGTCGTGTAGGTGATGATGGCCACTGTACAGTGTCAGCATTGAGCTACCCGCTTATTGCAGTCGGCACCACTGATTCGATTCAAATACAAATAGTGGAGCTTTTGTTCACTCTAGTCACAACGGCGCGGCGGGTTGCCGATATGGAAGGCAATTCTACAAATAAATACATGTAATAAAAATCAATAACTTTAATCTGTCTATTTCACCGCCTTTTCTAAATTAAATGTTCATAACTTTGAATCCCAACATCCACGATTTACGTAACCCCAGCTCGGATTACGTTAAATGCAATGCGGCACCTCATGGCGATGATTGCAGTCGGATTTACATAGCTTGAATACCTAGCGGCTGGCGGACTTATGCTGGCGTACAACGGCTTCCAGGGTTGGTAGAAATTGAAATAGACTGATTACGGAATGTTCCCAATCCTGGCGTGCTTGTTAATGTTAATGTTAATGCGATGGTACTACATGTACTTATTTGCTGCGAACAATTGATAGTTTATCGGTATGAATATTCCACTGACCTTGCTTCTTGGATATACACAGTGGTCTGCACCAGTGTCAATTAAAAATTCCACAGATGTGGTACGATTTTTTATGTACAAGTGGCGTAAAATGGAATATAAGGAATTATCAGCATAAATCTGTGAGTTGTTGCTGTCCTCGTAGGCTTTGGCTACGTTGCCTTGTTCAGAACATTAGTTTAGTAGGACTGTGGCTGCGCTGTTTAGTAGTAGCGCTTTGTGTTTGCTGAAGCTGAACTTTGGATATGCTGCTACTTCTTTTGCAAGCTTTTCCAAAGTCTAGATCTTTTATTCGCAATTGTATTAACGTGATGTGCAGGTTGGGCTTCGTAGATGGCATCTGCTAAACGTGGAGTGTCCTCAGAGAGGCTTGTGATTGAGTAGCTATTATTGCCTGAATTTGTATTGGTAAGCGGCTTAACGAGATTGATTTTAACAATGTATCTGGAACGATCGTTTCATTCTGTTGTTGTAGGCCCTTTAAGAATTGCGAGGGCTTTCTGCCACTTAACGTTTTGTGCTCCAACAGTTTTTAGTTCGTTGTTCTTGCGATGAGCTTAAGCGTTTAATTAATTCGGTTTTGATTTTTGCGTATTTGTTGCTCATGGGCGGTTTAAGTATGATGACCCGAACCTCTTCTGGACCTCTTCCGGACTGATAAGGCAATATCCGTTAAGCGTTCTTCCTTGACGATTGGGATATCCGACTGCCGATGGTCCTGGTCCTAGAGGGGAACGTAACACGGATATCAACATCACATATACAACACACATACACACAACCTTCACCCACCCACACACACACACACACACAAACATAACACACGCCCTGAAGGTCGCGCACCCACATACACACACACACACACACACACACACACACACACACACACACACACCTTACTCACGGTTACTTTCTAAACGCTGTACAAACACAATTGACTATTCACATACTTACATTGTCTTTTCAATATCTGGATTTCCGGCTGCGGATGGTCCGAACTGACGTGGCAATATATGTTGAGCGTTCTTCTTTGACAACTGGAATTTCCGGCTGCCGATGGTCTTGGTCCTAGAAGGGGAACGCAACACGAATGTCAACCATACACACATACACACACAACCTCACATACACACTCATAATACATGCCGTCAAGCACGCACGCACGCACGCACGCACGCACGCACACACACACACACACACACACACACCTTACTCACGGTTACTTTCTGGGGTGAAGCCAGGTCTGCATAAATTTCAGGTAGCAGACTACTGAAACATTGGAACAAATAAATAAATAAATTGTTGTATTAGAGCATCTTTAGGGTTAAATTGCGCAAAGGATGCACTATTGTTGGGTTTGCGGATGATACGCTGTTGATTATCAGGTCGAGATTGTTAACGGAGAAACGAAACCGAATGAGGCGTTTAGTAAGTTGCACAAAAGCTCGCAGGAGGTCGAGTTGAAATTCAACACGACCAAGTCAAGGGCAATTTATTTCGAAATAAAACCGGGGCGTCTTCCTAGTCTAGAGCTAGGAGGGGAAAAGATCACATCAAGGAAGCCATCATATACCTCGGCGTTAAATAAGACAACAAATTAAATTGAAAAACGCGCGTATAATTTGTGAAAAGTAAGGACAGCGTAATATTTAACAGCACGATGGCTGTAGCGAAAATAAGCTGGAGATTTAGAGGCGAATCGTTGAGGACATTCTACGCCGGAGCAATAGAACCGGCGATGCTCTATGCGACATGATTGGGCAGAGAGCTTAAGGTCAGGGAAGTCCAGCAATTAGCGAGCGTTCAACGCATAACTGCGGTCAAGACGGCAAGAACGTACAGAACCACTTGCACGGAGGCGGTCTTTGCGATTAGTAGGATGCTCCCAATCAAATTTGTCGTCAAGGAGATTAGAGTTCGGAAGCTTGTAGATATAAAAAAGGGCGGAGAATTGTTGAAAATCTTGGTCTTGAGAGTAGGGGAGTTGAGGAAAAAATCGTTATTTTTGAACTAAGACATTCGGCTGATGTCAAGTGGCTCGAGTTTGTTGAAGGCAATGAAAACGCGACGGGATCGAGATTTACACGGATGGTTCGCAAATGAATGAAGGGCAAAAAGGAGCGACGTTCGTTGTGTAAAAGGAGGAGCGGGAAGAGTATCAATCCCAAACTAAAAATGCGGACTGGAGCACGCTCTTTCAGTGCGAGTTGGTAGCTATAAAGGAAACCACTCGTGCGCAAGTGGATGTTCTGTTATTAACGATAGCAAATTGGCCCCGACTGCTCTTGCAAATATGAACACCTCGACAGATCTTCAAGGGGACGTCTGAAAAATAGCGCACACTGCGCTTGGGTTTCGGCGTTTGAAGTTTTATTGGGTTAGGCCGTATGACGGCAATCGAGGAAATGACAGAGCAGATGAACTGGTCAAAGAGGGCGCAACAGAGGAGTTTCTTACATCGTATTCATTGGTACCGAGGTCGCTAATTAAGAAAAAGCTGCGAGAATAGTCAATCCAAAAGTGGGAGAAGACGTGGAACAACGCCGATACGGGCAGGTTGACACACAAAATTGTACCGAGCATAGAAGCTAGAGATAAGATGGAGGCGAAGTTCGATCATAAGATGTTAGATGTTAGTAACAGGGTACGAGGCACTGAAAGACTACCTGCGAGATTAAGATTGACGGAGAACGACTGCTGCAAATGCTACAAGGGCGGAAAAAGCACCGAGTACATGCTAGACTGCCCACTCGAGATGGTTAGCAGTAGATTAGGTGGACAGAGAACTAGTTGTTGAGAGACTAGAATGGTCCAAGAGCTTGGAAGAACTTCAGGAAGTGGTTAACCAGAGGGCGTTCTGGATAGCCTTAAAGGAGTTTGCCGAAGGGTCGCGATACTAAACGCTGAGAACCGGGTGTAAACTGAAAGGGAGGTGGATGGAGGCGTCGCTTGAAATTTGAAGGAGTTAGTTTAGGCTTGACGTAAAATTTATTTTTTGGCACGAGTTACATATCCCCCAAATCAATAAATAGGTATAATTCAATAGAATTATTAAAACTTAAGTTAGATAATGTATAAATGTAGGACATATTACAAAAGGTTAATGAAAGTTCATAAACCAGACATGAGAACGGATGTGAATACATTGTATTCCAGACGTAACTTGACACTGCAGGTGCAGGTCACAATAGATTGTAAGAAACTTATTGTTAGAATTAATATTGTTACTTTGTATTGTATAAATAAATAAAGAAAATAGCAGACATGAGCTCTGTAGTTCCCACTTGCAATGTGAGGGGCAGGGACAGCATAAGTACCTTCAGGATCCGAAGATGGCCAGTCAGTCTCGAGCTTCTCAACTTTAACATTGTTGGTTGTTGAAGCTATTCAATTTTGTGTAATTATTTTAATTAGTGAAAAGTAATTTTGATTGTTAAAAGCGTTAATGAATATAACGCAACCATTTGTTAATTTCCATTGTATTTCTGTTTTAAATAAATCTGTTAGAAGGGTTTTTAAAAGAAGCCTTTTTAAAAAGCCGCTACAAGAGGCCCAAAATCTAATTCACGATATAACTTAATTTACAAAAATAAACAAAAAACAAGAAAAATATATACAAAAAAACACATATCTAAACATGCGAATTTATTAACTAAAAACATACCCATCAGGACTTTAGCAGTGCATATCCATCTTTCCTTAGCAGTGAAAGATAATTAGGTGTAGGTATGGTACGACCAGATCTTCGGATCCTGGAGAAATTTACCCTCGAGAATTTTATAAATATTGTAACGGCTGTAATCGCATAAGCATTGATTTGTATTAATAAGTAAATTTTGCAATTAATTGTAAACGAGCACGTTTTAGTGTGATTCTTATGCGAGTGCGCCTGATAATTTGAGAATTTGAGGAATTCTTTGTTGCTATTCTATACACGGTTATATGCTTAATGCTTTATTTAGATATTTATACAATTACATTTTACACCTCTATTGTACATTTATATATTTTATTGTTCTATCGTTTGAGTTGTTTTGTTTGGCGTTTTGCCTGTTTTTGGGCGTATTATCCATAGAAAGGAAGATTGAAATTAGAATAAGTCAGTTAGGGAACGACAGTGAACGTTAGGGACGAATTTAGGCTGAAGTTAGAATAAATTACTTAGACTAGGGCGGACGATATTGTAAATTTATAAAGTACGAACATGTGGCTGGATTCACTATTAACGAATTTGGCGTATGCTTAGAAATGCGAATCCATTAGTAAATGCTAATTTTGCTAGTAGACCCTTCAGGTCGCACCGGTAAGCAGAACCGGCGGCCGCTATCTGGTATTACGGATCACCCCCTCACCCCTACATTTTGAAGGCGTCTTGTTGATCTGACACACTCCAAAGTCAACGCTATGGATATCATTATTTACCCCTAACTTTAGTTTTAGTTTATAAATGATATTTAACGATTAATTAATTTTGAAGTCAAATTTGTATAAAGCATGTAATTATTCGCGTTTAAACCCAATGTAGTACCTTCGGATGGAGCACTGGGGACGTGGCTGCAAGTGTAGCGGTACTTATTCAAAATATACAGTCTATCTAGTCCCGGATTTGTATACAATTTTTTCACTATAAGCAAATGAGCACAACTGAAACAGACACCGGTACAATTGAGCACAAAATAAACACAACTCAACGGACTAAGAAAACATTAAAAAAGTTACAAAAAGCGGAGGCTGACGCACAACTAGTCCCCGTTACATTAATTTGTTTTCAGTTTTTTCGCTATAAGCAAATGAGCACAATTGAAACAAACATCGGCATGACTGAAACAAAACGAGCACGATTCAACGGACTAAGAAATATTGAAAACTAAAAAAAACAGGAGTTAGCGGTCAACCTGCCCGCGGATTTGTTTTCAACTTTTTCACTGTAAGCCAATGAGCACAAATTGAAACAAACACCGGCACTATTGAGCACATAACGAACACAATTCAACAGACTAGTAAAAAACTGAAAAACTCAAAAAGCAGGGGTTTAGCGGTCAACCTGACCTTCGGGATTTGTTTTCAATTTTTCGCTATTAGCAAATGAGCACAACTGAAACAAACAGCGGCACAATTGATCACAAAACGAACACAATTCAACGGACTAAGAAACATTGAAAAATTAATAAAAGGCGGGGATTAGCAGTCGACCTGTCGCCGGATTTGTCTTCAATTTTTTCACTATAAGCCACTGAGCACAATTGAAACAAACACCGGCGCGACTGAACGCAAAACGAGTACAATTCAACGGACTAAGAAAAAATTGAAAACTAAAAAAAACAGGGGATAACGGTCAGCTTGCCCCGGGATTTGTTTTGAACTTTTTCGCTGTAAACCAATTCGCACAAATTGAAACAAACACCGGTACTATTGAGCACATAACGAGCACAATTCAACGGACTAGTAAAAAATTTAAAAACTCGAAAACCAGGGGTCTAGCGGTCAACCTGACCTCCGGGATTTGTTTTCAATTCTTTCGCTATAAGCAAATGAGCACAATTGAAACAAACAGCGGCACAATTGAGCACAAAACGAACACAATTCAACGGACTAAGAAACATTAAAAAATCAATAAAAAGCGGGGACTAGAAGTCGACCTTGTTATGTTTATTTTCAACATAAATTAAATACCCCTTTTTTTTCCTTGTTAATTCATTACCCGTTCGAATAAATTCCGTTTCAATTCTTAAATTCTTCATCAACATCCTATATATTGCACCTGTCCAGATAAGCCCGCTTTACAATAATTTTAACTCAAATCTATTTGCTTTGAAACGTAAAGTTTATGCTCTAATTAAATAGTCAACACCTTGTTTTAGGTATCCGTTAACTTGTTATACATTACGACCGCGTATAATTGCTTCTTATGTGTTTTCTATCTAAGCATTCGCCTAAATAGTGTATTGAACTATCCAATAAAACCGTGTTTTCCAGTTTTAATCGCGCCTTGATAACGGGAAGATTTGCAGATCGAATTCGTGTTATTTGAACCAATTTTTAATTTGATTCTGCAGCTTATGCGTTGAAATATTTTCTACATTACTCGTCACAGTACTTCAAGAGCGATGCACGTTTTTTTGTTCGACAAGTAGGAGGTATTTTGCGTGTATCGGTGAGTTTTCCGCGCTTACCCATACTAATAAGATTCTCTTTTTAGCTTTTAGCTAGAGGCCAAATTGGTTCTTTTTATGTAGGCCCACCTTTTCTTTGCCACAGACCAACTGCCGTTGCCTGTAGATTGCTAGTGCCGTTTTGATAACAGGGTAAATGGATTTTGACGACCGTGACGATGCGGTGCTAAGTATCCCGACAGATGCAGGTATACAACTTGTTTCCTTTTGTGTATATCAAAGGAATATTGCTTATCAGCGTTTGGTGTAGTTACGTGATAAGAAACGTGATACTGTAGGACTATTGTTTGTTGCTGCGAATTGATATTATCGCTCTAAAGGTGTGATGTACCATTGTTAAAAATGTTTGACAAAAGTTCCCACAGTTTTACTGATTAGTTAATTTTACAAAAGGTACTATATGCAACTTTAAAAAGTTTGACAAAAGCTCTCACATGTTTATTTTCATTACTGATTAATTTTATTTTGTGTAAAATACGAGATGCGCACTTCGTATCTAAAGTACTAAATTGTTCGTATCACATAATTGTTTGTTTTGAAATAGTAGCGCTTAATTTATTACTTTTGCTTGTTTGTACAGAATCCTTTATTTATTCCTATTGTTAATAGATAATCGTGGGCGATATGCCTTTTTTTGGTATTTAGGTGAATCCCCCCACTCTCCGTGTTTGGTAGTTAGCCTAGTACTTACGTTTCTTCCGGCTACGTCTAGGTAAGGGCAAACCTGTCCCCGGATTTGTATTCAATGATTTCACTATAAGCCACTGAGCACAATTGAAACAAACACCAGCACAATTGAGCACAAACCGAGCACAATTCAACTGACTACGAAAAAATTCAAAAACTCCAAAAAGCGAGGGCTAGAGGTCAACCTGCCCAAGCATGTTTTCAATTTTTTTGTTACAAGTAAATTAGCACAACTGAAACAAACACCGGCACAATTGAACACAAAACGAGCACAATTCAATAGACTAAGAAAAATTAAAAAATGAATAAATGGCGGGGGAGGAGCGCTAGCAGTCCACCTATCCCCCCGGATTTGTTTTCAATTTTTTCACTATAAACCACTGAGCACAATTGAAACAAACATCGGCAAAATTGAGCACTAAGCGAGCACAATTCAACGGACTAAGAAAAAATTCAAAAACAAAAAAGCGAGAGCTAGCGCTCAACCTGCCCCCACGCATATGTTTTCAATTTTTTCGTTATAAGTAAATTAGCACAACTGAAAGAAAAACCGATACAATCGAACACAAAACGAATACAATTCAATGGACTAAGAAAAATTAAAAATCAATAAAAGGCGGGGGTGGGGGCTAGCAGTCGACCTATCCCCCACCCTCGGATTTTTTTCAATTTTTTCACTATAAACTACTGATCACAATTGAAACAATCCCCGGCACAATTGAGCACTAAGCGAGCACAATTCAACGGACTAAGAAAAAATTCAAAAACTCAGAAAAGCTAAAGCTGGTGATCAACCTGCCCCACGCATATGTTTTCAATTTTTTCCTTATATGTAAATTAGCACAACTGAAAAAAAAACGGCACAATTGAGCAAAAAACGAGCACAATTTAATGGACTAAGAAAAATTAAAAATCAGTAAAAGGCGGAGGGGAGGGGCTAGCAGTCGACCTATCCCCCCGGATTTTTTTCAATTTTTTGACTATAAACTACTGATCACAATTGAAACAATCACCGGCACAATCGAGCACTAAGCGAGCACAATTCACCGGACTAAAAAAAAATCAAAAACTCAAAAGAACGAGAGCTGGCGGTCAACCTGCCCCCACCCATGTTTTCAATTTTTTTGTTATATGTAAATTAGCACAACTGAAAGAAAAACCGGCAAAATTGAGCACAATTCAATAGACTAAAAAAAATAAAAATCAATAAAAGGCGGGGGGGGTAGCAGTCGACCTATCCCCCGGATTTGTTTTCAATTTTTTCACTATAATCCACTGAGCACAATTGAAACAAACACCGGCACAATTGAGCACTAAGCGAGCACAATTCAATGGACTAAGAAAAAATTCAAAAACTCAAAAAAGCGAGAGCTAGCGCTCAACCTGCCACCACGCATATGTTTTCAATTTTTTTGTTATAAGTAAATTAGCACAACTGAAAGAAAAACCGGTACAATTGAGCACAATTCAATTGACTAAGAAAAATTAAAAATCAATAAAAGCCGATTGATGGCTAGCAGTCGACCTATCCTCCCCCCCCCACCCACCGGATTTGTTTTCAATTTTTTCACTATAAACCACTTGTGATGGTGTAATAGCCGAATAATTTATAGTTATTACATTGTATTAAGTTTAAGCATTTAAAAGGTGAGTGACTTGTATAGGAAGTGAAAAGTGCGGAAGTGGTACAGGAAGACAATCAGGAAGTACACGTGCAACGAACTCTAGGCTAGGTGTAATTTGAATTAGTAAATAAGCATAGTTGCAAAATCATTGTTAGCAGTTAAGTATTAATTTAGAATAAGATTGATTATAAGTCTAACCTTCCAATGTAATAGTTGTACTGCACCTTAAAGTGACAAGTAAATTAAACATGTGAAATGGTCTTCGACTTTGATTTAATCACCTACAAAGACCCCAAGAGAACACTACATGGCGATCCTGCCAGGATTAGCAGGGCTGGCAGGATCGCCATGTAGTGTTCTCTTGGGGTCTTTGTAGGTGATTAAATCAAAGTCGAAGACCATTTCACATGTTTAATTTACTTGTCACTTTAAGGTGCAGTACAACTATTACATTGGAAGGTTAGACAAATAAGCAAATTTTTATTCAAGGAGTATCGGGTAAAACAAAAGCAATTGGAACAGTAAATCTACCAATTACAATAGGGAATATCTCAATTAATCATACTTTTGTTGTAATGAACGATTTCGAATCAGACGTAAACGGAGTAATAGGATCAGATTTTTTTAATAAGTACAGATCAAATATCGATTATAAAAATTATAAATTTACTTTCGTAAGTAATGATGTATCAACGTCAATTCCATTATTAGCAAACGAAGATTTATATACAATAATCCCACCACGATGCGAGATTATCAAATATTTTACAGTAAATTGCAAAGAGGAATGTGTAATAAGATCACAAGAATTGTGCGAAGGTGTATTTTTAGCAAACGTAGTTGTAAAGCCAGTTAAAATTTTATACCAGTAAAATTATTGAATACGAACGACACTGAAATTAAGTTACGAAATTTTAAACCTACCATCGAACGACTTTCAGATTACAAGATAGTTAAATTTGAAGAGTCAAAATTCTCAGTTGAACGTATTGATAAATTATTAAAAGACATTAACGTCGAAGGTTTAAATAGCGAGGAAACAAACCAGCATTCATAAGATTTCTGCTAAGTTTGCAGACGTATTTTATGTCGACAATGACCTACTAACCGAGTCAAACATAAGTAAGCAGCATATTCAGTTACAAACAGATGCTACAGCAACGTACGTTAAACCATATAGGTTACCATATTCACAGAAAAATGACATAGGAAAGCAAGTAGATAAAATGTTACATGACGGGATAATAGAACCCGCACAGAGTGCGTGGTCTTCACCACTACTAATAGTACCGAAAAACCGGATAGTTTAGGAAACAAAAATGGCGCGTAGTTATTGATTATAGACAATTAAACACTAAATTGCAAGATGACAAATTTCCGCTACCAAGTATCGAGTCAATTTTAGATTCGTTAGGAGGTGCGATATATTTTCACGTTTAGATTTATATCAAAGTTATTATCAGATAGGATTACAAGAACAGTCCAGACCGTGTACGGCATTTAGTACAGACAAAGGACAATTTCAAATGACTAGGTTACCGATGGGATTAAAAGTAAGCCCGAGTATTTTGCACGAGCGATGACAGTAGCTTTATCAGGATTAAATTACGAGAATTGTTTTACATATTTGGATGATTTAATTGTATTCGGAGATAGTTTAGAAAAGCACAATACAAATTTAGTAAAAGTACTCAATAGGTTAAGAAAAGTCAATTTAAAATTAAATCCAAAAAGTGTGAATTTTAAAGAAGGAAATTTTATATTTAGGGCACGTTATAACGGCACAAGGTGTACAACCAGATCCAGAAAAAATTGCAGTCATGCAAAATTATCCAACGCCACTTAACGCAAACGACGTTAAAAGGTTTGTAGCATTTGCCAATTATTATAGAAAATTTATTCCAAAATTCGCTGAAATAACAGTACCGTTAAACAAATTGTCTAGGAAAGGTGTCACTTTCCAATGGACCAATGAATGTCAAGCAGCATTCGAACTGTTAAAAACAACTTTAACAAACCCACCAATATTACAATACCCAGATTTTTCAGATAATAGTACATTCATCTTACGCACGGACGCATCAGGTTACGCGTTAGGAGCAGTTTTGTCGAATAGCGGCGACAAGCCAGTAGCTTACGCAAGTAGAGCACTTAACAAAGCCGAAATAAATTATTATACAATAGAAAAAGAGTTATTAGCTATAGTATGGGCAGTGAAAAAATTTAGACCATACTTATTTGGCAAAAAATTTCAAATTTTAACGGATCATAGACCGTTAGTATACTTATTTGGTATGAGTAATCCATCTAGTCGATTAACAAAATTTAGGTTAACATTAGAAGAATATGATTTTACAATAACGTATATTAGGGATACAGAAAACGTGACAGCGGACGCTTTATCTAGAATTATTATAGATTCAGATTATTTAAAGAATATGGAACGAGCGGTTCACGAAAAAGTATATGTAACAACAAGAGCCCAAAGTAGAAAATTAGGCGACTCTCAAGTCGAATCAAAAGCATCAAAGGATGATGGGACTGATCACCCCAACATTGTTGAACTTTTGAAGCATCCGAAGGATGCAACAGAATTACGATTTGTATCAGAGGAGGAGTTTAACAGAATCATTAAATCCAATAAAGGAAATAATTTTGTTTACATGCATGTATTATCAATTTATGATAGGAGTAAAAATATAGTTTATTTGAAGCAAGGATCTCGATCAGCGTCAGCCTTCGAAGCGTCGTTGAGAGACCTGCAATTTCTTCGTAGAGAATTTACAATTCCGGAATTTATTATTATAAAAAACGAAGAATCGAAGTCATTTTTAAATAACTGTAAAGCTGGCCGCAATTTACTTAAAAAAAATGACATACGAATTAGTGTGATTAGGGAAGTCACTAATATTAAAAACTCAGAAACGCAAAATTAATCATTAATGATTTTCATTTATTGCCTACGGAGGTCACGCGGGCATCAATAGAACATACAATAACATAAAGCGATACTATTTTTGGTCAAGTATGCGAAAGGATGTAGAAACATTTATTAAAAAATGTGACGAATGTCAAAGACATAAACATTCAAATATTAGCAAACAGCCGATGATAATTACAACCACAGCTTCCGAAGCTTTCGAAAAAGTTTTTTTAGACTTAGTTGGACCATTGCAACCAGATACAAATGGAAACAGGTATATTTTGACACTACAGTGTGATTTAAGTAAATTTGTAGAAGCATATCCATTACCAAACAAAGAGACTGAAAGTGTAACTAGAGCGTTTGTCGAGAATTTTATTTTACGATACGGCATCCCACGCGAAATTTTAACGGATAAAGGTTCAGAGTTCATGTCGGAGATTTTTAGGGAAACTTGCAAATTATTAAATATAAAACAATTAAATTCTACAGCGTATCATCATGAAACTATCGGTGCGCTCGAAAACTCACATAAAAATTTAGCAGCATATTTAAGGATCCAATGTCCGCAGTATTCAAATAATTGGAGCAGTTGGATACCTTATTGGTGTTTTGCATACAATAATTCAGTGCATACTGAAACTAAATATACCCCGCACGAATTAGTATTTGGGAAAATATACAAATACCGTCAAACGTAGTAAACTCAGTAGACCCACTATATAATTTTGATAATTATCCAGCAGAACTAAAGTATAGATTGCAAGTCGCTGGAAATGAAGCGAGATATAATTTATTACAATCCAAAAGTAAAAGAAAGCATAAGTTTGATATCAAAACTAAGCATGTTAATTATAAATTAGGAGATAAGTTGTTAGTTAAGAATACATCTCTTAATAAAAGAGATCCAATATTTGTAGGCCCATATGAAGTAGTTTTAGATAAGAATCCTAATGTTATAGTTAAGATAGATAATAAGTTAGTAGAAATCCATAAGAATAGGACAAAATTATATAACGTATTGTAATTTAGAAAATTTTTATTTTGAAAACAAAATTTTTTAGTGCACCCCGTGGAGGTGTGATGGTGTAATAGCCGAATAATTTATAGTTATTACATTGTATTAAGTTTAAGCATTTAAAAGGTGAGTGACTTGTATAGGAAGTGAAAAGTGCGGAAGTGGTACAGGAAGACAATCAGGAAGTACACGTGCAACGAACTCTAGGCTAGGTGTAATTTGAATTAGTAAATAAGCATAGTTGCAAAATCATTGTTAGCAGTTAAGTATTAATTTAGAATAAGATTGATTATAAGTCTAACCTTCCAATGTAATAGTTGTACTGCACCTTAAAGTGACAAGTAAATTAAACATGTGAAATGGTCTTCGACTTTGATTTAATCACCCCTACAAAAGACCCCAAGAGAACACTACACACTGATCACAATTAAAACAATCACCGGCACAATTGAGTACTAAGCGAGCACACTTCAACGGACTAAAAAAATATTCGAAAACTCAAAAGAGCGAGAGCTTGCGGTCAACCTGCCCCACGCATATGTTTTCAATTTTTTCGTTATAAGTAAAGTAGCACAACTGAAAGAAAAACCGGCACAATTGAGCACAAAATGAGCACAACTCAATGGACTAAGAAAAATTAAAAATCAATAAAAAGCGGGGGGTTAGTAGTCAACCTATCCCCCGGATTTGTTTTCAATTTTTTTTCTATAAACCACTGAGCACAATTGAAACAAACACCGGCACAATTGAGCACTACGCGAGCACAATTCAACGGACTAAGAAAAAATTCAAAAACTCAAAAAGCGAGAGCTAGCGGTCAACCTTCCCCACGCATATGCATTCAATTTTTTTGTTATAAGTAAATTAGTACAACTGAAAGAAAAACCAGCACAATTGAGCACAATTGGCGAAAAAACAAAAAATTAAGAACTGTCAAAGGAGAAGCGGCAATGTAACTCACCCTATCTATTAACATAGAACGCTGACATGAACGAAATCACTTGACATTGATTCACGCGCATTACACCCTTAAATAATGCGCCTATGTTGAAGTAACAACTACAGAAACTTTTTTTAAATCGCACAGCAGTCGAATGATAAACGTTTCACGATATAAATATTTTAAAGGCGGGATTGCGATATCAAATTTCTAACATTCGTTATCCTTTAATTTACCTCCCAAACTGTAATGCATCTTTCGGCTTGTAATTTCGATTTGGAAAATTTATGCTCAAAGGAATACCTTACAACGACGGGTTTTACGTTGGGAACCCTTCCAATGTATAGGTTAGTAATTTCAAAGACTTTCGATCAAAGAATCTAGAACCGAAGAGAAACGCGCCTTATTATCGGTCATAAACTGTCTTTTACAATGAGTTCTGCCCTGCCCATATAATAAAGTGCCAAATAGACGAACTTAATATGTCTTTGATTGAGAAAACAAATCAAAAAACGTGAACAAACAATATAAGGAAAACAAATGAGGTCAGTCATTTTCTCTAAATGTTTATGCTCTACTATAAAATGGACGTGACCCAATATTATAAGTAGCACAAAGTTGTAACGTCGAACGTGGGCGCGACCACTTGTTGGGCTTGTATTTGTGTCCATAAGATTTCTAAAAGCTCCTAGACATAAATTTAAAAGAGGAAATTAACATTGTTCATTGATGTAATAATAACAAGCACTTGATGTAACAGATGCAGCACTGACATCCCTCAGACGCTTACCCACGCAAAAGTGGGTCTTTCCCAGACCCTAATATTGATTTTCCAACTTCATGGTTTGCTCCCCTTCCATCAGTTCATTGAACAGAACATCTGCAATGTATGAAACAACTGCTTGTTTTGTTACCTGTGACGAAATGGCGCATTAGCGATCATGTTTCATTCTGAAAAATGAATATCGTTTATTTTTAAGATTCGAATTCAAACATGACGTAGGTGTATTGGTACCCTCGGAAATGACGTAATCTAAATTACGTTTAGGAGTAATTAAGGATGCTTGACGGCATCTAAATTTAATATTAAATCCGTAGGACGCACAAAGAACGCCGCTATTATAAAATTATTTTTTGAAATCCTCTCATCTGTTTTTTATTATACGTACCTATATGCGTTTTCAAACTCTGGAACTATTTGACAGTTTGGTGCTTTTAAATTATTCACCGCATTAAACTACATCAAGCAAGGCTTTTCACATCTTGTCAACAATAAGAAGATACTAAAAGCGACATCCATTATTGATTTGACATATTGTCAATGGTTTAAGCCGTATAGGGACGTTCGTGTCCCGGGTTAAATATTCTTAAAGTGGTATTTGACGTGAAACAATTTGAAGGTATAAGGTACTTGTTTAAAGTAGAATCTCCAAAGCAACCGTTCGCGTCGTCATATGACATTACAAATGCTTCCCGATACTAAAATATAAATCACAAAAACTTGAAATATCGAAATGTAAAATGTATCTTTTAAATTTGATACTTTTACATGAAACTTGTAAACATAAACTGTACATAATCCGCTGTATTTTTATGAAAACCCTGGTTTTAAATTAATCAGTAATTACATCCAAATTACGTGTCATTTTCAGATGACGTCAACGTACAATACATTTATTTTGTACTAATACTCAATCCGTCAAATCAAGGCATAAATACGAGCAGTAATTCAGGCAGACAAACTCTAAATGCTAATGCGTGTGAAAAGATACCGTGTGCTGATATTACATTTTAGAGCATCCTAGTTTTGCCATTGGTATTGCAATGCACAGTTGCCCGCCTATTTTGTTCGGTTTGAAGTTAACGCATATCTTATATCTAGGGTGTCCCAGACCACCTGGATTCTTCGATATCTGCGTTATTAGGGAAGTTACCAAAAAAACTTATTAACAAAAGTTGCAGACAGAAATCCATTACGAATGAACATACACCTTGAAGAAGTTCTAGATTACTAGAACAGGTGGAATGGCTTCAGCGTTCCAGTGACCTAAAAGGCCAAAGGAACCAGATTAAGACAGGTCTCCGAAAGCGGGCAGCGGCTCTTTCGGTACTTAGATTGGCAGAGACGATAGGGGTTGGTATGGCACTCTAAGACACACTACCGCGATGTGGAAGACAACGGGAAACCACCACATTACATCCCAAGTACACAGCATACTTAAATTGTATTTAAGATAAAGGAATTCTTTGGGGTAAAAGATTCCGGAAATAAAATAGTCCCCCATTCGAATATCTGCGAGAGGACTACTTCGGAGAATGTGATCATAAAATAGGATCAGCGGAGTTCGGAGGCCAGAGGTGGGGGATTTTTAGAGTGGAGAATTTAGGGTAATTCATACTGGTTCAGAGACAGAAAATTCTGCTGTGGGGATAGTTATGCGAAAAAATGATAAGGCACTGTGTAAAAAACTACTTACAAAAGAACGAAAGAGTACTAATGGTTAGAATAAAAACTAAACCGGTAAATACAGTAATAATATAAGTATACATGCCCACCTCTAGTCACAGTGAGGAAGAGGTAGAAGTGATGATCTACAAAGATATCGAAGACGTACTAAGATATGTAAAAGGACATGAAAATTTAATAATTACGGGGGATTTTAATTGCTGAAAGATATCGGGAGAATTTCTGATGCTAAGGAAGTAGAAACAGAATGGAATAACATTAAATCCAACTTATATATGGCGGCCAGAGATATTCTAGGGTATACACAAATAGGAAATAAGAAACAGTGAGTAACAAAGGATATCTTGAATTTAATAGATGAAAGACGAAAATACAAAAATAGATCAGACGAAACAGGAAAACAGAAATACGACGCCATAAAATGGAAATTATTCGCAAATAGGCGAAAGCTAAAGAACAATGGATTGATGAAAAGTACAAAGAGGTACAAACTAAGATGGAAATAGGAAATACAGACGAAGCATACAAACTAATTAAAATGAATTTTAGGGATATAAAACCGTATAGCAAAAATATGAAGGAAGCGAGAGGAAACGTCATTATAGAAAATGTAGAGTAAGTGGTTAGATGGCAGGAGTATATAGGAAACATATATGCAGGAGAGGAACTAACAGCATGAGAACAGGAATTAGACATAGAAAAAAATGACTTAAAATATCCTATACTTGGAGATGAGTTTGAATTAGAATTAAAGAGTCTGAAAAGTGGTAAGGCGTCGGGTACATATAAAGTACAAGCTCTAAAAGCCGCTGGACAAGCAGTAACAGAACATCTCTGCCAACTTGTAAGCTATATGTATGAGACAGGCGGGATACCCAAAGATTTCAAACGTAACATGATAGTCACTATACCACAAAAGAGAGGCGTGGATAGATGAGATAATTTTCGAATAATAAGATTGACAACACACGTGTAAAAAATACTAACTAGAGTTGTACAAAAGGCGAATGGAAAAACGAGCTGAAGAAATATTAGGAGAAGATCAATTTGAGTTTAGGCAAAACGGAGGAACACAGAACGCTATTTTACCTCTGAAGGTGATAATGAAGAAAACGATAGAAAAAGAAAAAGCTTATATATAGGGTTTGTAGATCTGGAGAAAGCAATCGACAATCTAAAATAGAAAAAAATATTCGAAATACTCAAAAAGATTGGAATAAGTTGTAGGGATAGACGGATAATACATAGCTTATACAAAGAACAAACAGTGGTAAAAAAATTAGAGCAGAAACGTAGAAAAGTAAATATTAGGAAAGGTGTGAGACAGGGGTGTGCTCTATCCCCGTTAATTTTTAACTTGTACATCAAAGAAGCAATGAATACTGTCAAATGCAAGAAGACATTTGGAATTACTATGGAGGGACAAAAGATTGCTATGCTTAGATTTGTAGATGATATAGTGGTATTAGCATCTAGCAAGGAAGAGTTAGGAACTGCTCCTAATGAAATGGAAACGGTTTTAACAAAGAGATACGGTATCAAAATTTCACAAAAATAAATCTAAGCATGCAAAGGAGTGGAAAATAAATCAAAAACAAGAATACAAATAGGTAACGAGAACTTATAAGAGGTTAAGGATTTCTGCGCGAAATGGGAAGAGCGCAAAAGATATAAAACAAAAATTAGTACAAGAATATAAATAGATACGGTATGAAAATTAACAAAAATAAATTTAAATTACTAGTATGCAAATGAGGGGAAAATAAATCAAAAATAAGAATACAAGTAGATAACGAGAACTTATAAGAGGTTAAAGATTTCTGCGCGAAATGGGAAGAGCGCAAAAGATATATAACAATTACATTCAAAGTAGTTTCTGATGTAACTCTCCACGATTCCCAATAATTGTAACCTGCTTGCAGCTGTCTTTCGTTATCAACATGCTGTGTTTTGATAGATCTAATTGCTTTTCCATAAACAACTGATGCAGTTTGACTTTTAATTTTCATATCTACATGTTGTTCACGCAATTTTTAATCTCCTTTCTTATCAAGAATGGTTAGATATTCGTACGCATTTATATTAGCTACCTGAAGCTCTATTTCTATCTCCGTGTTAATCTAATTGTTTGGTACTCTTTTGAATGCGTGTCTAATTACACTTTATCGTATTTACCTATCAATATACGCGTGCTTCCACTGAAAAATATCATTACTTGCTATACCTAAATTAACTAAAACTTTATCTACAGGGTATTTAATATTTTCTATTCACCTAATGAATGTCTTCCTGGTTTCTACGCTAACTATGCGTCTTCCTATGTTTATCTGCGTCGCTTAAAACTATTTATACTTTATATACAGGGTGCTGACTGCCTACTATTTACAAACTATCTCCATTTCTCAATTCTTCACTAAATAAGTGCAGTTTTCTGCTGCCTATGGTAATTTCTCATTTCTAAATGACCTTTACTATAAAGTGCACCCTTAAACAACCCCTTATCACAGCAATATATATATATATATATATATATATATATATATATATGTATACCCTATTTCCCCAATATTCAGTGGTATGTGAGGAGGGCCCAAGGTTTCGGGCTCGAATCGTGACACGGTCCGCTTGAAAAATGTTAGGCGAGCATTTTTCACAAAAATACACTCTCGTTCGGATGATAGGTAAAATGGAGGTCCCGTGTGTGAGTGTTGTCGCGCACGTTAAAGATCCATACCTTGAGTGGAACAGCAAGGGGTTGGCAAAATTTAAAATTTTCCAGGTTAAAAAAAACTCACTTCCTGGCCAATGTAGTACCTTCAAGTAGAGTATTGAAAAAATCACATGTAGGGTATGTGAAGGGGGGAAGGCGGCTCTGTGGTGTAGTTGGTATGCGTGTGACTACTCTACCCAAGGTCCCAGGTTCAAATCTCGACACGGTCCGCTTGTAAAATGTTAGGCAAGCATTTTGCACAAAAATACGCCCTCGTTCGGATAAGAAGTAAAATGGAGTCCCGTGTGTGTGTGTGTGTGTGCGTGTGTGTGTGTGTGTGTTGTCACGTACGTTAAACATCCCTACCTTGCTTGCAACAGCAAGGGTTCGGTAAAATTCAAAATTTTCAGGTAAAATAAATTCGCTTGCTGGCCAAATCAAGTGTAGGGTATGTGAAGGGGGTAAAGCAACCTGCGGTTACCAAGATCCCCCAACACTTGAACATTTGCCGAATTAATAGTTTTCCAATATATCCTTTCGAACAAAGGTTATCGTCTTGAAACAGGTTGCACACGTATCTCCACTTATTTCTATTTTGGGCTAGCCTACACAGTTGCCTAAAATATTCACAGCCTAGATACAGCTCGGTTCTCCTTCTGCTGTTTTCTAATTATATGTCCTATTTTACCGAGATTCAGTAGCATGTGAAGGGGGTTAAGCAGCCTGTGACTGCCAAGATCTCCCAACACTTGAACATTTGCCGAATTAATAGTTTTCCCGTAAATGCTTTCTCCAAATAACATTAGTTGAGAATATTGCAAAACCAATACCTGTAGTTGCTTATAATAATTATTAGGTTTAAGTACAGTTATTTTTTTCGTCATTAGATTTTCCCTCTTGGAACTGGTTGAACGCGCACCTCCATTGATTTCTATTCTGAGCTAGTTTACACATTTCCCTGAAATTCCCATAACCTGTATATTTAACTATCTGTGTACAATAGTCCAACCTGGATCTACATCTACCTCTTTTTTATCATATCTCAGCTTCTAATATATTCCGCACTATTCGCTCGCGCCTTAGTATGCAGCCTATCATTCTATCTCTCCTCTTTTTTACTGTTTTCCACATAGTTCTTTCTTTCCTTACCATTTCTAGCACCTCTATGTGCTTAACTTTATCTGTATATAATATCTTCATCATACGTCTATAGCACCACATTTCAAATGCTTCTTTTTCTTGTCCGCTTGTTCTACTGTTCAAGTTTCACCGCCGTACAGTGCTGTGCCAGTGGAGAGTTACATCAGAAACTACTTTGAATGTAATTATTTGATTGGTCACAAATAAGCGACGAGTTCTAGACCATACCCACGGATGGAGTGGGAACGGAATAATATATTAGCAGGCACAGTGATAACGAAGACAGTTTGCAACTCAACAAAGGCCGAAGTGCGTCGATATGAAATAAAGTAACACGTAATAATTTGAAAAGTGAAAGATAAAATAAGTGCCAAGATGAAAACTATAATTGCCGATTAAACGTAAGTACATTTTAATGAATTTATTTTAAACTAAAACATAAACATAATAGGGCTTTAATGTCCGCGGGAAACAAACGACAATTTTGAGGTCCGGGGAAAATCCAGTAATACAATTTTGAAGTCTGGGGGAAGAATAATACAATTTTAAGTTTGAAGAAATTGATTGATAAGAAGTAATGTCTGATATGAAACGACAATAAATTGGGGTGCATAAATTAATAATGGTAGTCCATAGGGTAATGGCAATAATTTGAATGTAATCCTGAATTGGGGGAAGATAATTTTTATGCAAATGGAAGCGTCGATGTCAAGAAGATAGACCAGGTTAGAATTTTAGTTATAAGACATTTTGTTTTTCTATATATTTTTTATTTTGAACATTGAATTTGCTTAATATAATATGCTTGTGAAAAAGTCAACAAAAGAAGTTGCATAAGTATAAAATGAGTAATATAATAACAGGTTTAGAACGTTCTACGCTTCGTTGATAAGGATAATAGGTTTTTTTTTGATGACTTTGGGTTTTGAGTAAATAGTAGATGATTGTTAATAAATGAGATTTATAACATTAACTAATTAAAAAGTGTATTTCAAATAATTTACAAAAGCTGTACATAATATATTGGTTTCATTATATAAAATCAAAATTAACTGAATTTTATAATTCCAAATAAATGCTAGCCGAGGTCATAAGATTTAAATAGTTCAAGGAGGAGCTACGAGTTGAATAGGAAATTGATAACACGCAAGGCGGTAACGTATCGAATTTTGCTATTGGCAGACAAGGTTGCTTCAAGATAAAATCCAGTTAAGTTTCTGGAGGGAATTGATAGCAATATTAAAAAGACGGAGGAGGAGATAATTACAATCTTGTTTATTCATAGTAAATATTAAAATGGTCGTCCAAATAATGAAGCGCGATTAATTTAGAGTACATAGCAAAATTAATAAGGCGCACAACGAAGGGGCATGATAATAGAGAGAGTACATAGCAATATATATATATATATATATATATATATATATATATATATATATGGTTATATAACTACTAGTCCGATTTGTATTCGTCAATAAGCTTTTATTATTTTCATATATTGTTCTACTCAACTTCCTATTGTGGACTATATATATATATATATATATATATATATATATATAATATCTGCGATCTCTAGCTGGATTGGGGCTCCACGTTCTGGGCGACATTAATTCTACGATCTCTAGCTGGTTTGAGAGTCCCTCGTTCTGAGCAACATTAATTCTACGATCTCTGAGTCCCTGTATTTGGGCGTTATTAATTGCTACGACCTCTGGGAGCAGCTACGACTGCTTCTGTTGGCGGTGAAGTGATATACCTATTTTAAATACTACCTCTGCTTAAAAAGATTTGCCACGACTGCTCAGCTGCTTCCTGAAAATAAAACTAACTACTCCAAAAAAATACAGCGAAAAAGCTGCATTTACCTGAACTCCATATTTATCTACTGGCCTGCTAACATTCCATCCAGGACTGCTACTTCAGGAACACCCCAATCTGGATTGCAATAACCACAACTGCAGGCTGCTGCCATATTACCAAGAAGTTATCTCGTCTACCATTTGATTGAGCATCTAAACTTCAAACCTCATCTACTAGTACCATAAAAATTTATACAAAACTAACCTGGTTTAAACGCTAACTTCCACTCAAACCATGTGCATCATTTACACAATCATTGCAAATTAATATCAATTGTTTTACTTATCTCATTAGACGTAAATTAAATTACCAATTTATGCAAACGTAAAAGCATCTTTTTATTATTAGAGGTGTCAACTTGCCGAAGATTAATAGCGACGTACACTTGTTGAAAACTAAGAGTAACTTCAGCTTGTAGAAACATAAGAGAGTCTCCAACCAAACTCCTGGACTTATATGTATCTCCCCCGCCTCTAAACGCCTGTTAATTCTTGAAATTTTCTTCAATACAAACATCCAAACGTATACAATTCTAAAAATTGCCCCAAGTTTACACACAACACTTCCAACCACCACAATTGTCTAAAAACAACCCCATAACGTGCACAAAATTCTTTGTATCCTTTCTAACCGAAAACATATTCAATAACAGTTCTTCGAAAATCACATGAGGCTACCAATCGCGCAAATGTTACTAAATTGTTTCGTTGTATTTTAAACACCCCACTCTAAAATAACCTTCTACGAACCCCAAGCTAACGTTTTAAACTACGCCTCTCCTTTAACACGTGTTATACCTATCTTACTTATCCATCCATACTCTCATCAACTATCTCTTATACCGTGTTTTCAAGCTTCGTTGTAACGGACAACAGCTGTTGCCAATCCACAGCATTTCTGCGTATGCACAAGTTAATTATCGTTCTTAAGAAGCTATACATTTCTCTTTAGCCTCGCTAATTGACGTCGGTAACTGGAATTGCTGTTGTTTGTTCGACTGTTATTTTCCCTATTTAAAATGACGGTTTGCAACGAGCTAAAAGCTTACCAGAAATCTCTCCTTCCAATTTGTTTGTAATTTAATAATACTAGGAAACTAAACGAGTTGAAGTAAGCTAAAGCTTTATAGAAATATTCTTACTAACTACACTTATTAAATACGACGGTTACGTTTGTTTATACACATGGTGTTTCTAATATGCAATGCGCTTTATCTTTATGAGTATTTATCTAGAAAGAATTATTACATTTGAGCTTCCTGAAATGCGTTGTGAAAAATTATTAATTTTAAAACTCGTATTTAAAATAAAAGCGTTTCAAAGTGGTTTGTTGTATTTCCACATGCTGACTCACAAAATAGATTGCAAATTGTAAATTAATCTCCTTTTAGCCCCAAATATCACAGTAATATATACATATATTTGTAAAACAATAGAAGGAGAACCGAGCTGCATCTAACAAGAAAGAGCACCGGCCGTTCGAAAACAACAAACATAGAAACAAAGAAAAATTCTTGAAATCATATGTGGAAAACAAAAAAAAAAAATAAGAGAAATAGAAGTCCAGGATATGTTCTAAAGTATATTTGGGGAATAGTGTGGGATATATTACAACCAGCGATAAAAAAAGGTAGAGGTAGGTCAAGATCCGACTAATGTATGCAGATAGTGAAAGATGCACATACTGTTAAAATTTCAGGGAAATGAGTAGGTTGGCTCAGAATAGGAAGCCATGAGGGTACCCGTCTAATCAGTTCCAGGACTGAAGACCTAATGTTGATGGTAGACAGAAATGATCTCTATAACGTAAAAATATTTACAACTATACAGGATATCTCAAGAACGAGTACTGTACCAAACTTGTTTTTTTAAATAGGATACACCATATTTTTTTACCAATTTGGATTCAGCATCAAAAATAAATATGAGTTTGTTAACATAATATGGCACCGCTAGCAATTTTTTGTAATATTTAAGACCCATTTGGAAAAATTCGGTTTGCAGCAACAAATCGAAATAGAGACATGACATTTTGAAATTACCATCGGTCGAAGTCTAACTACCATTAGAAATACTTAAAGTTGCCAATTGTTATACAAAATTGCGGCCTATTAAATATTTCTAAACCAAAACAAAATCAATAAAAACATCAGAATCTTAAATTTAAACAACACATATTTGATAGGCACATTTAACAATAAATTGCTCTCTTGCAAAAATTTTATAAACTGTGCGGTTTGGGAGTTTTTTGGCAAATTATAGACCCACCAGATTTACTAATACTTTATTACTCACTATTCACAAGTCTAATTAACAGTATATGCCTTATTTATATATGTTTTTCAGTCCAATTAACAATAAAGCAATATCACACTAATGCTATTTACAAACACTAATATCTTCTTTAACTAAATCCTTAACCAGAAGTCTTCTTAACAACACTAAACATTACTATAATTTACTTATTATCCTATTGTATATTTATGTACAAGCTGACGGTAGAATATGCACGTTCACATAACACAAATTTATATTTACTATAGGACCTTCAACTAACTATACACGATATGATTTATATTCGACATTTGGATATAGACAAACTGATGTACGACTGGACGCGACACTCTCAGCGTCGTTATAATGCCTTATAACTCCTAAGAGTTTTTTGGCATGTTGATGTTGATGTTGTCTGTTGTTGTGGTGCAGTTTGGTGTTGAACTTCTTGATAAATATAAATATGTTGGTCTGGACTCCACGAGGCCTGCTCCTGGAATCCTCTTGTTTTGATGCAATGAGCAGTTTCCCGGATCTTCCCCTTGGTTGCTCTCCAACTACACGATATCCGAATCCTGGGTCCAATGGGCTGTGTTTTCGACCAACAGGATGGCTATTCGCCACAGGCCGCTCCATCGTCAGGTAGGTAGTCTAACAGGACTGACGGATGTGCATCCCCAAAGACTTCACTTGTGTACCCATTCCTCGGCGCGCCGCATAGCTGGAGAACTCCCTCGAGTCGTCACCGTTCTGCTGCTCATCTTTGATCGCCCGGGGACGGTGGTAGATATATGTTGCTCCTTCGAAATCTAGGCAGCAACTAAACTGATATACACTCATCACCGATCTTATATATACCCTAAAATTAAATAGATGATTCATAGTCTGGTGTTTCCTCGAAGGTTCTAGACTTCTGTAGAATACACTTTGATTATGCAACTTGCGTGTTTGACGGGTTGCCTAATAGTTCGTAATAATACAAATAGTAGGCGTGAAAGCAAGCATGCGAAAAATATAGTGATCTGTCAATTGTTGCAAACATTTGAAACAATCGGTATTTATGTGATTGTGTGTCGCACATAAACTGCATATTAAAAACGCATAACTAGAAAAATACTGTGGTAAATTTATCTACAAATAGTTATACGCCAAAGAAGCTCGAATTAAAATGATATACACACTACGAGAGATTGAAACTGTATATTGGCTAGTCATGTATGCAATCAGCGATTTCCTGATTTGCGACATCCAAGAGTGGGTGCGTTCAAGAAGCTACAAAATTACTCCAACAAAACGGGAAACGTAGACTATTCTCCGCATCAAACATTTCGTATAATTCTCACAGATGATAAAAAATTGTATATTCTGCTAGATGCTCAAGAAAACCAGCATCTTTGCCAAAAAACACCTAAACCGCACGGTTTATAAAAATTTTGCAAAAGAGCAAATTTGTAGAGAATTAAATTTACTGTTAGATGTGCCTATCAAATAAATGTGTGTGTTTAAATTTAAGATTCTGATGTTTTATTGATTTATGTTTTGTTTTAGAAATATTCCATAGGTCATCCATTTGTAAAACAATTGGCAACTTTAAGTATTTTTAATGGTAGTTAGACATCGGGCCAATGATAATTTCAAAATGCCATACTTCTAGTTTAGTTTGTTGCTACCCACCGAATTTTTCAAAATGGATCTATAAAATTCCAAATAAATTGCTGGCGGCGTAAGAGCTCGCTACAGGTGGCGTTTTATGTTAACAAACTCATACTTATTTTTGGTGCTGAATACAAATTGGTAAAAAAATGTGCGGAATTCTATTAAAAAACGTGTTATTTTGGTAACTTCGTTAATAACGCAGCTACCGAAGAATCCCGGAAGTCCGGGACACTTTGTATGTTACACTCACTAAACAAACAAAAAAATTGACAACGCGTTGTGGTCGGTGCCAAACGGGCAAACTCCGAAATAAGATAATTTTCGCGCTGTGACCATTATTCTTGACCTTACCGCATTGTGAACAATGCTCTAACGACCAGGACGCGTTGTGAGTGGTTGAAAACGCTAATAAGCCGGCCTTTCTTGTCCCCTACATTTGATTTTCCAATGCTCCACCCGAAGGTACTGCATTGGCCAGGAAGCGAGTTTCTTTACCTGGAAATTTTGAATTTTGCCGAATCCTTGCTGTTGCAAGCAAGGTAGAGATGTTTAACGTGCGTGACAACACTCACACACGGGACCTCCATTTTACCTCTCATCCGAACGAGGACGTATTTTTGTGAAAAATGCTGGCTTAACATTTTTCAAGCGGACCGTGTCGGGATTCGAACCCGAGACCTTGGGCATAGCAGTCACACACATACCAACTACACCATGGAGCCGCCCCTTCGCATACCTTACATGTGATTTTCCAAATAGGGTTCGTTCTTAGACATTGAAGAATAGTGCGGAATATATTACAATCAGAGATAGGAAAAAGAAAGGTACAGGTCGTTACGGTATTTCGCGCAAACACGAAAGAAAACTGTAAGAGGAAGTAAAGAAATCATTTACGCCGAATACCGCAACAAAACGGGGACAGAATGGTAGAATTCGGGCTAGCTTAAAAACGTCGTAGAGGGGCGTGGGTGAAATAGAAAGGACACATTGAAACCCTCTGTAAAACTATATTGTTAACATCCAATCTCGAAAGAACATTTACAAAACAATAAAATCCAATAAGTTGCGTAATCGTTTGTTACGTGATAGTAAACAAAGCGTCATAACATAAGCATATAAAATTGGTAAGCAAAATAAATATAACATCTTATAATCTAAATACTTACTTAATGGTTCACCTTAAGTACATATAAAAGAAAATTATGCATAAACTGTACGGTAAATCTAGGAAAAGAAATATACCTAAATTATATATACATGCTGCTTTGTGAAGTGCACCTCCTCAACAAATAGTATAACATTAAAATTAGCTACCCTAACTTAAATTAATCAAATATTAACTACTTTTAAATTGACGCGTAAGTTCTTTACGTTAATGTTTATACAAAAAGACAAAAGAAGCAGTAAAACGGACTCTAACACAGACTTTGAATAATTAATTTTTAATTTGAAGAATATTACATCGTCACTCGTGCATTGTGAATGTAAGTTTGGTAACGTGGTGTTGATAATTTATTAGATAATCGTGAGTAACAGCAAATAAAATGTCTATCCTCCACAGCAGTATCAAAAAAATTACAATAACAATAAACTGTACCTTGAGCAATCGACTTCGTGCTGGCCTCATCTTAGGGCTGGGAAAATGCGGCTGCATTTCTCTCTGGGCTGGCTGCCGGAACCACTAACACAACTCATGCTAACACAAAAAGCATTTTAGTAGCGCGACTTTACAACATGTATCTTCGGTAAGAAGATGTTGTCTTCAATGTTCTCTTTCAAAACACGGTCTCTATTTTATAAGGACAAAATCATGTATGGGGTAGGTATTTTGACTTTCAAAGATCTCGCCGAAAAATCAAGTCTGCAGAATTCCCAGACAACAGCTGCCGAAATACAAACTGTAACAGCTTGCCAACAAGCAGATAACGCAATTATCAGAGGATTTTTAAACAAAGGAAAACAATCTTGTTATTTTGTAACATCTTAACAGCTGTAGAATACCAGTATACTTATAGATAACAAACCCATTGTAAGCAGATGTAAGCAGATGGTAAGTGACCTTATCTTTTAGAAGAAAGCTGTGCATTTACGTGCAGCTTTTAATTAAAATGTAGTCACTGCAGATGGTAGGAAATATTGCAAATACTTTGTAACGTAATGTTTCCTAAACAGCTGTTTGATTTTCTAAGGCAAACTTTATATAGAGTAATTACTTGAGAAATTTTATAAAATAATACTAATTCAAATGGCGAAAAATCAAGCTTGTTGAGAAATTTTAGGGGTTTTATAAAAAATAAAAGCAGACAAAATTACTTGCAGGGTTTTGAAGTAACAAGGTAGTTATAGACCTAGATTAGACTATAACACGATATAGGCTGTGGAAATTTCAAGGAACTGTGTAGATTAGGTCAGAATAGAAAGCATTGAGATACGCATCTAACCAGTTCCAAAACCGAAGACCTAATAATGATGATGAGGACGATAGTACACATACTAAGGCTTGGGGAAATAGCGCGGCATATAGTAGAAGCATAGAAGAAAAAAAAGGTAGAGGTAGTACCTAGATTAAACAATTGTACATAGATAGTGAAAGATGTGTATTGTGGAAATTTGAGGAAAATGTGTAGGTTAACTCAGAATAAGAAACAATGAAAGTACGCGTTCAAACAGTTCTACGACTGAAGACCTTATAATGATGATGTAGCCTTACTTATTCACAGTTAACATATTTGTGTCGCATTTACAATAAATTAACAAAAAAATTAAATCAGAGTTTTTCTGTGTCATGATGACCCACTCTACCCTACCTACGACTCGGCAGGAATTGTAATCTGTGTATTAATCCACAAGTGATACGACATAAATTGTTATTAGAGTTATTAAAATAAATATTCCTAATGGCTATTTAAATTAGGATAGAACAGTTAGTACTTATGTAGATAAATTAGTAATAAAAATATGATAGTCGTTATGCTAGGAGAGAAATTAGTGCGGTATACAATATAGTAATTACCATCGATGATCCCTGTAGCGGCATTTGATTAGATTAACGATTTTCTGTAAATATTTGTAAATAATCAGGCTTATGTTGGAACGAATAAAGAACTCTAAATTAAAGTTAGTTGCAATACAGATTTTTACTAAAAATACTGTACAAGTTCTTAAGCACTTCTACTACTATTAAAATCTTGCAATCCATTTTCTTTGATGAACTTCATACGTATTTGTCTAAAAGCAATGAAAACAAAAATAATCGATGCATATACGAAGAACTTTAAAAAATTACGAGGTCTCTTAAAATTCAAAATTATATAGATTTATATCATGTTAATTGAAAATTTAGGCTTTTAAAGCAAAGTTCCTTGGATAACTAGCTGTTGCTCTGATATCTATCTATCCAACAAAAATTTGTTGCATTTTTTTAACCAGAATTGACGTCGATGGAACAAAGGCATTATCGTTTGTAGGTTCGCTTAATATATTTTGTACGAACTGTACAGTCGGAGAATTTTCCCCAATCCCTGTAGATAGCAATTACTGAACAAACTGTTAGCTTAGCTTTTTGCCGAGGTCGCGGCCGCGGCCACTGGATGCCATGACAACAAACCCACCTTATTAATATTATATAAAAGGTTTCCCTCGACCTTCATCTTGCTGAAATTCATTGTGTGAGCACGAGAACTTTATCGATTCGCTTTCTTTTTACCTACGAGACGACATATATAAATATTTACAGTAGGAATTCTAATCAGATTAATTGCACAATCTAAGATTAGATGGAATTGTATTACTTTATCAATTCCCATGACGATTTCTATCCTGCTTGTATTTGGATGCATCTGAAGTTTAGATATCGAAGTAAATTGTATAAATATCATACTTAATCATGACAATTAATTAACACCACTCGACTTACCTTTGGCAAGAAACAAAAGAAAAGTTAAATAAGCACAAGTGATATCTTCAACACCATAATATTTCGAATACTTCTCTCAGCTTTATGGTTTATAAGTTTTTAATATTGAAAGTGTCTTCATGTTAGATATGACCCGCAAAGCAATTTGCACCCGCGAGCGTCTTAGTAGATTTTTTAATTTGTATTTTGTTATTTATGACTGTATTGAAAGACATGAAATATATATATATATATATATATATATATATATATATATATTGCTACGACCTCACACTCCTGTGTTACACGTTCTAGGCGTCATTTAATTGCTACGACCTCACACTCCTTCGTTGTGGTGCCTATTTAAATATTACGGCCTCTTCCTAAAATATCACTAATGCTTAAAAATTTGCCATGGCTGCTCTGCTCACTTTCCTGAAAAAAACTATCAACACGAAAGATTCTGCTACGGTAAATAGACAACATTTATTTACACTCCAACTGAAATTAATATACAAGCCAAAATTAAATTAGTCTTTTCTTTCACACCTCATTTACAAGTTATATACATTCCCCTTTTCAAATACTCCCTTAACAGTAACATTCCAAGATCAATATTTACACATGACAATATATTGTGTTAAGTGAAAGAAAGTAATCGAGTTTAAATACATATTTCTTACTCTATTTCTGTTTCAATACGAGTTCATGGTAAAACCTGGACCTTAGTGCAAATTTCTGCACACAAATATTTTAAACAGACCCTCCTACCCCGTACATAATATCAAATACTTCATATACCATAAATTATTCTTAAACCTATACATAAATACACACATAAAATATCCCCAATTAAAATATTCAATAGAGAAACTCTACCCCTTTTTGTCCTTCTAGTTAACATAAAATCATACTTCCCCTTCACAAAGTTATCAATTACATATTTACACCTACAACTATAAGGTACAGTTACCTGAGAATCATATATACACGCGGAACCTGCTACCATTCTTCCAGGGACTGCTGCGTGCAAAAACAACCCCAAATCTGGATTGTTTTTCCAAATTACAAGCTCTAACCAAACATTACCAAGGAGTTCTCTATCTTCTACCATTCGACAATACACGCAAACTTCTGCTGTGCATCAAATTTCTTCTACGAGGAACATAATTTGTGATATAAACCAAAACTGATTAAACGCCGTCATTTATTCGTTTCAAAACTAATTACATAGTTTACACAGTATGTACAAATAAAATCAAACTGTTTCTACTTTAAACATTTATCATTAGTTCAAAATTCAAAAGATTATGTAATCATCTGAGTATCGAAAAGAATCTAAGAGATTCGTAAGCTTCGTCGTAAGAAAGTCGTCAGAGTCGTAAAGAGAGCTTAAAATAAATCTCCCGCTCATTTTATACATGTTCACCACCTCTAAAACCTATTAAAATTCTCTGAAGACCGTCTTGCTATATTATTTCAATTCCTAAAATTCCAACATCAAGAAGGCCAAGCTCTTCCGTTTCCAAAAACCCCTCACAAACACACACCAGACGTACACAAATTCTCCGTATTTATCTGTAACCGAAATTCATTAGTTAAACTTAAACTCGGATCGTTATATATTTTTAAAAACACTTGTCCATAAAACCAATTCGAAGCGAACAACATAAACACGTGCACTATTGCTTCCTAGTATTTGAAAAATCGATACTCCAACAGCCTTAGTATACACCCCAAGTCGACCAAAACCAACGTCTAAAATACGCCTCTATCTAACACGTTGTCTCCACCTCATTCATACATATGCGTTCGAATCAACTCTCTATGTCACCTTGTTTTCAATGTTGGTTGTTTATCCGACAACCGCTGCTCATTCCTATTCTTATTAACAAGTTTTACGTTCATTCCAAAAGTCGTAAATCTTTCTCGTACACCATGAATTGACGACGGGAACTAAAACTACCTGGAATCGTTGTTGTTTTTTCATTTCTTATCTACCCTTTACTCTGATACAAGGAAAATAAACTGTTCGAAACTCGTTTGAAAAGCTTTTAGAAAATATAAATACCAACTTTTAATAGGGTCAAATTTTGTGTTTTAAAATATTAAATTTGAAATACCGTATTATACACGGGATGTTTCTTATATGCCATATTTCCCGAGTACTTATTTGAAGGATTATGAAAAATAAATTTTAATTTCCTGAAAATTTTTGAAAAAAATAAATTTTCAACTATTTACTGTAAAAAAGTTTCTAAAGTTGTTGTATGTATTTTCATATGCTGAATTCAAAAATCGCGTTCAAAATGAAAAATAAACCCTTTATTTTATATATATATATATATATATATATATATATATATATTATTGTGATGTTTTCTCGGGTCCAAGTCGGGAAACCTGTAAGTTAAGTCGTGCCCCACACTTTGGGGGACATATTTTTATTGTGAAACCCTATTCGAAGCTCTATGCTTGGGCGTCATTTTTATTGTGTAGACTACCTCGGCTGCTACGATCAGACACGCCTAAAATACGCTTATGAAACTAATAACTGAAGCTTACCTGTACTGCTCAACCTAATAACTCCCATCACTGCCTCTATGCTGTAACCTAAAAGAAATCACGCCCCACACTCATACTCAAAATAACACAACTCACAAAATACATCACGCTCTATTTACACAAAATAAATATTACATTTTCAAAATACGTTTCATTATGTACAATCGTATTACTTGTATTATCAACAATTCCTTTTTTCAAAATGTAATTGGATTCGATAACCTCATTAAACAAATATCCTATTAAAGAAAGAGGTCTATCCTCATACCTGACGTTAACCCCCTTGTCTTAATATTAGCTCACAGTAAAACTCTTTAAACGTGAGTGCAAATTTACATCACTGAGAAAATAAAATAAGTCTCCTATACTTTGTACAACATAGCCTGGTTATCTTTAAATTAATTATTCTTTTCTGCCTAAATAAGTTCTCATCTACATCTAAAGTACCACACAATTTTCAGTTCATTAAATTCATAAAATATAATCACTCCAAAGCACAAAAAGTTAAAAGAAACAGCCAATAACCACCACAAAATGTTTTTATAAAATTTCTTACCTGGTAACTATTCTCCGGTAGATATCCGTAAACCAGCCCTTGAAGAAAATTTCCACATCATATTCCCATTTATAAAGAACTAATCAATGATTGCTACATCCACCCTTAAATTTCAATTTCTAACAATTTTTGTACATTCCAACACTCAAAGTAGTAGTTTGTACTTCCATACTTCGTATTCGCTTCGCTCAGAATTCTTTATTCATTTTCAGATTTTAATAAGTTGACTAATCATCACACCACACCAACTTGTGTGCAATTACCACTAATTATATATAAAATCACTTAATACATTCACTAGAAGTAACCTCGTAGGCAAGCGAAGAACGTAATAATAAGAGAATATCACCATCCACTGAGGTGGCTATATAGGGCCCATGTACTCCCCCTGTTTGCCAAGTTTCGCACGTAAAACTACAACGGACAACAATATTTCTAAGTAAAACGCCAACCGTCCACTTGCTTCTTAAAATAACCGGCCTAACCGTCGCCAATTTCGACGTAACCTCCAACGCCTCTCAGCTTTCTTTGAAATACGATGTACAAACAGCTAAAATTACTTAAAACACCTTCGAAAATCGCTAACCGTCCGAGCTTTTCAGCGAAAACTAGCCCCAACGAACTTCACGCCCTCCAAACTAAACAAAACGTATTCCTTCTCTCTTTTTCCTATATATTGCCTTTTTTCACTTGTGCTCCCTTCTTACAAATCCCCAGTTGGATCTCTGCCCTACCTAACTTGAAAACTGTTGCATGTATACTTGAAGCATCCAATTACATCGCTCTATTTCTCTTCCTGTCTTTGATCGATACAAACATCTTCCGTCTTACTCTATCGACAGGCTATAGAACTGTCTATGTTTACGTGTTTATCACGAACTCTTACTGATATTTAACTTTGCATCCTTGTCTTTCGCATTCTTTACTAAAATCCGTCTTCGTCTGTAATATCGATCCGTGTCTGCTTGTAACGTTCGTTTATATTCCTAAAAGTTATTGATTTTCTTACCCTAACCAAAACTAGCTCGTGTTTAACATGCTATATTTAAACATTTCAAGTTTGTCCTTAAAAATATCGATCCTATGCTAACGAATATGCAACGCTTTTACATTCTCGTACACTGTCTTAAAATATAATAAAAGCTGCATTTTTCACATTGTTACTTTTAAACCTTAGTTCCTACTCTATAAATATTATGCTATTCCTTGCTAAATAAATAAATGCAAAGTTGCAACTATATTAAATTACCCTAAATTCCTACTTTAAGTTGAGTATGCGCTATCTTAATTGTCTAAAATACCTAAATAACTTTCTCGTAAATAGTGACTACACACCCTAGCTTGACCAATGACCTTATGTATCTACAATTAACCTACAAATTACACGATAATATATAAATATATATATATATATATTACTCATATTTAGACCAGGGTAGAAATCTAATTAATTACATCAAATAATTTTAATCACCGTGTATAAGGAATTTTATTAGATAATACGCTTTATTAAAAAACCGTGGAGAATAAAAAATTCATTCGTTTCATTAAAAATAAGGGATTTAAATTATTTACAAGACGCTTTATATAAAAAGAAGCAGTATTAAAATGCTCAACCTGTAATTTAATTAGTCCAAGTAAAGAAACACATGGAAATTACGTGCAAAATTTATATTAATTAATTCAAGTTTAAGTAACCGGTATTAAACAAAATGTACAAATAATAATTGAATATTTAATTAGGATTCACTAAAAATTAAAGGGTATTATTTTAATTAATTAATTTAATTAATTTAATTTAATTAATTTAATTAATTTAATTAATTTAATTAATTTAATTAATTTAATTAATTTAATTAATTTAATTAATTTAATTAATTTAATTAATTTAATTAATTTAATTAATTTAATTAATTTAATTAATTTAATTAATTTAATTAATTTAATTAATTTAATTAATTTAATTAATTTAATTAATTTAATTAATTTAATTAATTTAATTAATTTAATTAATTTAATTAATTTAATTAATTTAATTAATTTAATTAATTTAATTAATTTAATTAATTTAATTAATTATTAATTAATTTAATTAATTTAATTAATTTAATTAATTTAATTAATTTAATTAATTTAATTAATTTTAATTTAATTTAATTAATTTAATTAATTTAATTAATTTAATTAATTTAATTAATTTAATTAATTTAATTAATATAGTAACATATAATATGCATAAAAGCTTGTAAAAACCCAATAATATTCATATCGTAGAAGTGTTAGTTAGAAGTAGGACGATTGAACACCTGCGTATTTTTAAGTCTCGTTCTGCGTAAATTTTGCAGATAACAAATGGTTACAGAGGATGTTGGAGAAACCGTCGCTTAATATTCACGAGAAATGCTAATAAGGTGGGTTATTTCACAGTCCACGTGGCTTGAAAATAACCGATACTAAAGAATATCGATTTGTACCACTCAGAACAAGGTAGATAGAGACAGATAATATGCGCAAGACAGAGACACATATAGTAAAAGGCGTGGGTTGAGCAACGTCACTGGGTTGCGATTGGGTGAAAATAAGAGGCAAACATGAGAGGTAAAAATAACATTTCTGTATAAAAATTAATTAGTTATTCTCAGACGTTGCGAGCCGTGTCGAAATTTCATAGATTTTAAACTTGGACGTGTACAAATTTTGTAGAAGCTGTGCCGAGCGATCGAAAAGGGAACATAGAATGACGAAATTCTGGAAATTGTCCGTTTGCGGGACAATACCGACGCACGGGCGGGCTATTATATATACCCGTGTTAATATGAGTTTCGCTCTCTTAGATTTTGATTATTCGATGCTTTAAAAAGTGCTCTCTTAGTTTTTCCATTTTGATTGAATAATTTAAACAGTTTGCTCGTATATTTTGGTGATTATTTAATACTTTAAAACAGTTTGCTCTTTACGTACTACGATGAAAGTAATTTAGTGCACTTAGAAAAGAAGATGCAAGGTAATAAAGTCTAGTATCACTGTACCAATTATTCAAATTTGCAACGACAAATGAATACACAAAAGTAGGCAGTTTTGGCGTATAGCGTGAAAGAAGTATGAATTTCTTTGCTATTTTTCGGGGGTGTTAATAATTAAATGATTCGTAAACGTGACTAAATCCACAAAACAAGATACAGATATACACAGATGAGTTCCGGAAAAGCACTGAAACAACTTTAGATGAATGGTGGTGTAGAAAATTTTAAAGGCGACCAGTAATCCGAGGAGCTAAACATAACCCAGTTGGAATGGTGTGATTAACAGAGGACGATGTACATTGGAGCCACGAGTGCATTAACCTTCAGGTAACTTATGCTTTGTTGTTCGATTTTTGATGTTTTGGTGTGTGTTGAATAACTTTATAATTTGTTTACTTACAATGGACAGTAGTGAATTTGTACTAACAACAAATTTTTAATTTTAAGTTGAAATTTTCTTGTTTAAGTAGAAAGGGGTATTTAGTATTTATGTTCTTGAAGAAAATTTGGGTATGTCTTTGAGCTCAATTAGACGAACCTGGTTAATTAACGTAAAGGGGTGGGAGATGCTCCCTTTGTACTCAGACTCAGGTCTGCATATATTGTTATATTAATTAGTAGGCATCCTACAAGGACTTTAATTCTGGATGCACATTAAAATGATAATAAATTTAATCTTGAAGTTTTCTGATACTGAAATTTATGCTGAAACTTAATTTTGAAATTTTAATGTATTATGAATATTGATGTAAATAGAGTTAACGTTGATGTTTGTGGTAGGAATGTATTTTTTTATGAATGAGGATGAAAGTTTTAACTAGGTGAGCAGCCGAGGCGGAAAAGAGTAAAGAGGCGATTGACAGAAGAAAGTCAACGGACCAGTTAATTTAAAAGGTTTCACAGCATTCTTGACGCCCAATCTGTGGGACTCGATTTGAAAACCTTAGTTTAAGATTAATGGAGAGGCTGTTTGTACATTTCACAGCATTCTTGGCGCCCAACGTGGGGCTCGAATGTTTTTTTTTTGAAAGGACCCGTATAATAGAGAGGATTCACAGCATTCTTGGCGACCCAAAAGTGAGGCTCGAGTTCCAAATAAAATTTTTGTGATTTTATTCCAGGAAACTGGCGATCTGAGAGAGAGAGTTTCTGTTTGTGTATAAATTTAAGAGTATTTTAGAGTGTGTGAGAGTGATTAGAACGTATGCAGAGAAAGAAGTGGTTAAGGAGTCAAGGAGTGGAAATTGGAAGTGACGATAGTGCATTGTGTGAAAAAAATTCAAAAATGGAAGAAGCTGGAGGCAGTAGAGATCAGTCAAGGACGGAATCAGGGGATCAAGGAAATGAGTTAATGATGAGAATGTTAGAGGAAATGCGATTAGCTAGGGAAGAATCTAATAGAGCTAGAGAAGAATCGAATAAAGCGAGGGAGGAGTCCAACCAAAAATTAGAGCAGATAACGGGAAAATTGAACAAAATACTAAAGAATTTACAGAATTTAAAAATAGTCTTACCGTGAAACTGGGGGAAGTAGAAAATAGGGTTGAAAAAATGAGCGTGATATTACAGGTCTTCGACAGGAAATGGGACATTTAAGGTCCGAAGTACGCATTTTTTGTGAAGAAGAGATTAATATAAAAATGACTGAAGTGACGGACTCATGTAGGGATCAGTTAGGCAGGGTAGAACGCGAAGTTAGTAGTATCAAATACAACATGTCAAATTTAACGGGGGATGGTCCCAGATTTTATACAGGTGGAGTATCATTGGACCAACACATGAAGTTTTATGGCGATAACAGGGTAAATCCACAAATTTTTATTAATAGTGTAAGAAATCTAGTGGGAAATTTATTTGACGAACAGACTAAACTGAATACGATAAAGGCTTTATTAAAGGACAATGCGGAAGCATGGTACAATTTAGTAGGACAGGACATAGACACGTATCAGGACTTTGAAAACAAATTTTTACAACACTACTGGAGTGATCACAAACAGGATCAGATTAGGGACGACTTGATTACAGGAAAATTTAAGGGAGAGTTTGCAGGATCTAGGGAGCAATATGCCATTCGAAAGTACAGTGTCGCCAAACAACTTCATCCACCATTGACGGACAGACAAATAATCAAGTACTTATCACGACATTTTGAACTGGAAATTAGACAACACGTAGCCTTACAAAATATCACAGAACGGGAGACCTTTTTAGAGTATTTGCAGAGATATGACGATGTATGTGTAGGATGGACAAGAGAAATACGAGAACGAAACATTAACACGGTTAGGTTTGACAACAGCACACAAAATTTTCCGAGACGGCCAGACTACAATAGGAATTTTCGATCGAATTGGGAACGACGAGGACAGGAATACAGAAGTAAAAGTGCGACTAGGGGACCAACGCCAAGACCTAGTTACACGAGACAGAACAGTTTACCGGAAGTAAACAGGACTGTGACGAGCACGACGAATAGAGACAGGGACACGGATACTAATACAAGGAGGACGTACGCACAGGTTGTAGAAGCACAGCCAGGACCAAGCACTGAAAACAGGACGAGACAGGATTTTTAGAACGCGACAGACCACTAGAATTCGGTGTAAATGTATATGAACATCCACGTGAATTTTTCAAAATTGAGGAGGAAGTAGAGCCAGAAACTGAGGAAAAATTATGTTTGCCAATTGTTAATATAGGAATTTTTGAGAATAATGTAGAAGTATTACTTGATACAGGGGCAGAGGCGAGTTTAATATCGGAGGAATTCGTCAGCAAAATTAGGCATAAGGTTTGTGATAGAATTATGCCTATAAAGCGTAGCCATTTAGTAGCTTCAAATAAAAAGAAGTTTGCTGTAGTGAATAGTGTTGTGGTGCTTAGGATAGATATAGGAGGTTTAAGCTGTGAACAGGAGTTTGTAATTGTACCTGGACTGAAGTTTCAGAGCATTTTAGGTGTTGACTGTATGATGCAGTTAGGGGTTTTGATAGATATGGAAAGGAAGGTAGTAAGGATTAAGGATAGGGTAGTGCCATGGAAGGGCAGTTATGAAGTCACAGAGGATGACGCGGGGTTTAGTATTAATGTAGTAGAGGTAGAGGATGATGAAGTTAAACAGATCAACACAATAAGATGTCCAGAGGATAGGATAGTAGAGGTTCAAGCTTTAGTACAAAAACATGCAGAATTAGTGGGGGTAGAAGCAACAGCAGCAGATCGGGAGCAGGTGAAGGCAGAATTAAGTAAAGATGCACGTAAAATTAACCAATGGACCAAACCGCAATTCCATTGTCCACCATCAATGGACACACTTTTGACGAGATTAAGTGGCAAGTTTATTTCTAGTAAATTAGATTTAAGGAATTCATTCTGGCTGATTCCATTACACAAGAATTCTAGAAGGTACATAGGATTTTCCGTAGAGAGAAAAATCGAGAATTTTAAAGTAGTATCGTTTGGTTTGTCGGCAGAAAGGAAAAAAATAGTAAATGAGAAACAGACATGTGTAGAGACTGAAGAAGAAGCAATATTAAAGAGTCAGGATAATAGGGATGACAAGTTTATTGTATGTGAGATAATAGGGATGATAAGTATAGATATAGAAGGGGGAGAAATAGGGATGAAGAGTATTAGGATGGTGAGAAGAAAGACTTGGAGGGTCAAGAAGAGAGTTAGATTTAAATAACTTGATGAACAAAGGATAGAGATAGGTGAAATTTAGTATAGATATAGAATAGAGAGTAGATAGGTGTATAATAGAGTAAAATTTAAAAATATAGGGATAGAATAGGTGTATATAAAAGAGTAGAAGTAAGTGTTTACAGAAAATAAAGCTAGCTATAGGATAAATAGGGGAGATAGTTAGAAATAGGTATATAGGATGAGAAGGAAAATTAAATGTAGGAAGAAAATAAGATAGGCTAAGTGTAAATATTTCGTATAAGATTAGTGGGGAGTTAGGAATAGAATAAGAATAGGATAGGTATATAAAATTAGGTAGGGGGAAGTGAGTATAGTTAAAAGTTAGGAATAGGATAGGTATATAGGATGTATATAGGATTAGATGGATAAGTAGGATGAGGTTAGGGATAATTTCAGTTTATAAAATTAGGTGAGAGTTAGGAATAGGATAGGGATATAGGATAGGTGTAAATATTTTTTTTTGGATTGGATATAAGTTAGGTAAGTTAGATAGATAAGGGTAGAGAGAGATAGGCAATTTTTTTGTAAATTTTTTTTTGGCAGTCTAAATGCTTTATATTTGCATTCAAATAAGTGGGATTATTTGTATTCAAATAGGGGGAAAATACTCATATTTAGACCAGGGTAGAAAATTAATTAATTACATCAAATAATTTTAATCAGCGTGTATAAGGAATTTTATTAGATAATACGCTTTATTAAAAAACCGTGGAGAATAAAAAATTCATTCGTTTCATTAAAAATAAGGGATTTAAATTATTTACAAGACGCTTTATATAAAAAGAAGCAGTATTAAAATGCTCAACGTGTAATTTAATTAGTCCAAGTAAAGAAACACATGGAAATTACGTGCAAAATTTATATTAATTAATTCAAGTTTAAGTAACCGGTATTAAACAAAATGTACAAATAATAATTGAATGTTTAATTAGGATTCACTAAAAATTAAAGGGTATTATTTTAATTGGAGTTAATTGAACCATTAGTAACATATAATATGCATAAAAGCTTGTAAAAACCCAATAATATTCAAATCGTAGAAGTGTTAGTTAGAAGTAGGACGATTGAACACCTGCGTATTTTTAAGTCTCGTTCTGCGTAAATTTTGCAGATAACAAATGGTTACAGAGAATGTTGGAGAAACCGTCGCTTAATATTCACGAGAAATGCTAATAAGGTGGGTTATTTTACAGTCCACGTGGCTTGAAAATAACCGATACTAAAGAATATCGATTTGTACCACTCAGAACAGGGTAGATTGAGACAGATAATATGCGCAAGACAGAGACACATATAGTAAAAGGCGTGGGTTGAGCAACGTCACTGGGTTGCGATTGGGTGAAAATAAGAGGCAAACATGAGAGGTAAAAATAACATTTCTGTATAAAAATTAATTAGTTATTCTCAGACGTTGCGAGCCGTGTCGAAATTTTATAGATTTTAAACTTGGACGTGTGCAAATTTTGTAGAAGCTGTGCCGAGCGATCGAAAAGGGAACATAGAATGACGAAATTCTGGAAATTGTCCGTTTGCGGGACAATACCGACGCACGGGCGGGCTATTATATATACCCGTGTTAATATGAGTTTCGCTCTCTTAGATTTTGATTATTCGATGCTTTAAAAAGTGCTCTCTTAGTTTTTCCATTTTGATTGAATAATTTAAACAGTTTGCTCGTATATTTTGGTGATTATTTAATACTTTAAAACAGTTTGCTCTTTATGTACTACGATGAAAGTAATTTAGTGCACTTAGAAAAGAAGATGCAAGGTAATAAAGTCTAGTATCACTGTACCTATTATTCAAATTTGCAACGACAAATGAATACACAAAAGTAGGCAGTTTTGGCGTATAGCGTGAAAGAAGTATGAATTTCTTTGCTATTTTTCGGGGGTGTTAATAATTAAATGATTCGTAAACGTGACTAGATCCACAAAACAAGATACAGATATACACAGATGAGTTCCGGAAAAGCACTGAAACAACTTTAGATGAATGGTGGTGTAGAAAATTTTAAAGGCGACCAGTAATCCGAGAACCTAAACATAACCCAGTTGGAATGGTGTGATTAACAGAGGACGATGTACATTGGAGCCACGAGTGCATTAACCTTCAGGTAACTTATGCTTTGTTGTTCAATTTTTGATGTTTTGGTGTGTGTTGAATAACTTTATAATTTGTTTACTTAAAATGGACAGTAGTGAATTTGTACTAACAACAAACTTTTAATTTTAAGGTGAAATTTTCTTGTTTAAGTAGAAAGGGGTATTTAGTATTTATGTTCTTGAAGAACATTTGGGTATGTCTTTGAGCTCAATTAGACGAACCTGGTTAATTAACGTAAAAGGGTGGGAGATGCTCCCTTTGTACTCAGACTCAGGTCTGCATATATTGTTATATTAATTAGTAGGCATCCTACAAGGACTTTAATTCTGGATGCACATTAAAATGATAATAAATTTAATCTTGAAGTTTTCTGATACTGAAATTTATGCTGAAATTTAATTTTGAAATTTTAATGTATTATGAATATTGATGTAAATAGAGTTAACGTTGATGTTTGTGGTAGGAATGTATTTTTTTATGAATGAAGATGAAAGTTTTAACTAGGTGAGCAGCCGAGGCGGAAAAGAGTAAAGAGGCGATTGACAGAAGAAAGTCAACGGACCAGTTAATTTAAAAGGTTTCACAGCATTCTTGACGCCCAATCTGTGGGGCTCGATTTGAAAACCTTAGTTTAAGATTAATGGAGAGGCTGTTTGTACATTTCACAGCATTCTATATATATATATATATATATATATATATATATATTTGTAAATGTTATGTGTATTTTTAGTAATAATAATAGAAAAAATGTGTAATATTGTGTTTATGTATGCCACGGCTCTGGAAACTCACTCTCAGGAATAATAATATAACGAAATATTTATACTCTGCAAACAATGTGGGTTCAGATCATTTCAGGTAATTCAACCGCTTCCACATAAAACGACCTCTAGTTAATTTTACTTAAACTTACGCACAGTTGATGTGACGTTATAGTTAATTGCAGGGATTTGTAAACATAACCCGAGATGCTTAATTTGGATAAACGTTTGAGATTTAAATCAATAACAAAGTTCTTTAAGTGTTGCTAATAGAAGGATTAATTTTGAAAACCTGTAATTCCACTGAAGTCGCCTGAGTTGCTCAAATGGACCTCTTCACATGATAAGACAAAATTGCATTTACAAGTGCTTGTAGTTAATACCTGTAGAAAGTAAGTTTTATGTTTTCATTACATTCACCCTTTATTTTTTAGGTTCTATAGGAATAATGATATAATAGATCAGAAACAGTATACTTATAATCGGCGATATTAATACGAGTTCTTGCTATACCCAACACCACTGATGATAAAATGTTGTCCTCTTATACTGGGAGACCACTGTAAATATGCTAAGCTCAACTATACTTTTCTTGCTGGCTTCACCACTACTGACGATGACCCGTTGTTTGATTAAACTGAAATCAATCTTCTTATCTATAAACGGTTGTATAAAATCTTTATAAATCACTACACGATGCACTAGGATTCTTTTATTCATACATTAGACTCTTTGTATTGCTTCAATTTCATAAAGATTAAATAAAACTGGAGAGATTTCAAACAAGAACTCTTAAGAAAAACGTCTTTGCAAAAAAATTTCAAAAATCAATTACTGCTTTCTAACTAACTATCACTTAGGAAATTTTACAAAGTTCCAACTTGCCTACTATCCACAAAAGTATTCAAACAACTACACTCCTGGATCCATTATCACCAACAGATTGATTAGTTCTTTATACACAGATATTTGAATCACTTAAACACTAATTATTATTCGTTGACATTTGTTTATCATTTTATAAATCTTATAATTACTTAATACTAACTAAACATGCTAAAATAAATTCTATTACAGGTATTATGGTACATGTAATTAATGAACAAACAGTAAATATAAAAATTACATAAAATCAACCGAAGCTCATTCAGTTGGAATCACATTTCGTTTTATTGAAGAACAGTTACCCAAAACACTTCTTTTAAAATCTCAAACGCTTCTTCACAAGGAAATAGCATTCTAACTTAGTTTAACAAGTAATTACTTATCCATTCTCCTTTATAATTCGTTTTAAATTTAGAAGACTCATTAATGGAGGTGGTAAATTAGTATGTTTACCCTCAGACATCTTTTAAAACATTTCAATATATATATATATATATATATATATATATATATATATTAGGTAGTTAATTACACAAGGTAAGTTGATAAATACTATCGTATTAGGCTGACGGATCGTAGCTATAGCCCTATCAAAATATTAACGCTTGAATTCCGGAAATGGCCAACAATTCCTCGTCCTGCAGCCGACGCTTAAATTTGAAGTATTACTGGTAAGTACTTGAAAGTTCCGCTTATATAAACTTTGTTCATACCTACACGTCAATTCTTCTCCACCATCTGTGGTTATCGAAGTTAACACAATACATTGGTCCTTCTAACCGGATCTGAATATTGTACCCACAAGCTACTTCAGTAATAACTGTGTTATTTGTAAAAAAAACTCGCCGGTTATCAAATTGTATCGCTTTTCATTCGATATTCCTTTCGTATATTAAGTTTAGTTCATAAAATATATCATTTTAAGGTATTGTTATCAGTTTTAATCAGGCGATATTTAACCTTTTGCATTATTTGAGTTGTTTACGGACTTGATTAACGTCGCTTTCGTGCAGTAGTTTAATTATAGCGAGAATTACGAATTTATTTCTAATAAATGTGGTATACTACTAGGCTTGCTTTTGCTATAGCTTCTGTTTGCATTAACTTATATAATTAGTTATCGCTTCTAGACATCTTTGACATTGCGTACAAAGATGAACATGATCCAAACCTGTTAGAACTGTTTCGTGCCCACTGTACATCGATTGACATATTAAGAAAAAGCTATTTTTTTCAACATAACACCATAATTGGTGCGGTCGCATTGGCAACTTATGCCGATGACCAATTTGAAAAGGAGGACTCGATTCGTAAACGATTAGATACTTTTTTCTAATATAATCGCTCTATTTTAAACTTTGTCCCAGTAAACCCGTTCCTCCAGATAGTTTTAAGTCAAAGGCGTCTTTACCACCGCTAACCCTCCCTAATTTTGAACGGGATGACTGTCTATTTGAAAGTTTTATTGACCGCTTTCATAGTTTAGTCCATCTAAATAACCAGCTGTAGATGAACTTTCATACCTTCAATCAGTGCTCAGAAGGGTCCCGCATTGTTTACCATTTAGAACTTTGATCTTACGGACGCCAATTGCCCTCTTGCGTAAAAAAGCTTCGCGAAAAATATTTCGCCGTACTGCATCCGCTCTTTGAGAAAACATTTCTAAATTTCCTAAGTTGAATTCTGACCATCCGTCAGGCTTACAAAATTACTGGACACCTTTGCCGATAACTTGCATGCGCTTAAGAAATTTGATCTACCTGTAGGGAAATGGGATTCCATTCTGGTACACATGATTTTAGACCGTCATTTGAACGAAGTTATTCGTTCAAACAAAATGTCCATGTCTGGCTCCGCTGTTTGCATGATAGCACATACCAGTCTTAATGTCAATAAGTGTCCGCTTTGTCATCAACAGCATAATATTTATCGTTGTAATAATTACGCTAAACTTTCTCTACAAGATCGCTACACCTTTGTCAAAAAACATAAACTTTGTAGCCACTGTCTTGGTAGATCACACGTTTTGAGTAAGTGTAAATCCAATATTTCCTGCCACCAATGTAATGAACGTCATCGTTCTTTATTGCACTTTTACCGCATTTTACCTAAGTCTGCTACTGCAACTAGCAACAAGACTTAGTTTGAGTCATGCTCCCGCTGCCTCTACGGTTACAGCGGCTCCGTGGCATGGTTGGTATGCGTGCGACTACCATACCCAAGGTCCCGCGTTCGAATCCCGACACGGTTCGCTTGAAAACTATTAGGCGAGCATTTTTCACAAAAGCATGCCGCCGTTGGGAGGAGAGGTGAAATGGAAGTCCTGTGTGTGAGTGTTGTAAACACACGTTAAAGATCCCTACCTTGCGTGGAACAGTAAATGTCCGGCAAAATTCAAAATTTCTAGGTTAAAAAAACGCGCTTCTTGGCCAATGTAGTACTTTCGGGTAGAACATTGAAAAATCAAATATAGTGCTTCTATGGTTTCACCTGCAACTAATTCCGCTCTTCAAAACCGCTTTAAGCCATCCGCTCTTCTTGCTTCTAAGAAAACGTTCACTTCGTCTAGCAGTAGTGGCTGGTCAACGTCGAATATTGTCTTATTTAGTTCTCTCGCCAAACCTTCAGTTGTATTACACTCCACCGTTGAAGTGGAAACTGCCGATCGCTCTGGTTCTTTCCAGAAGTTTTGTTGTTTACTCGACTCGAGTAACACGAATTCCTTTATTTTCCAAAATAGTGTGAAACATTTGGGTTCCCGCGCTACCCGCATTCTCTAACCCTTAGTGGTTCAGGCTTCATGTGCTCTGCGGCTACGCAAAGCGTTATAATCGTTAGACTCTAACGCATAGGTGCTTCCTCACTTAATACTAATTTCAAAGCTGTAATACTTTCCAAAATTTGTGAAAATTTATCTACTACTAATATTTATTTTGAAAATTTCGGTCATCTAGCTAATTTCAATGTGGCAGATTCACCCTTCGCTCAATCTGGACCTATTGATTTATTACTTGGGCGCGGATATTTTTCCTAGTCTTATTAAATGGCCGGGTCCAAGGTTCAAGTGATCAACCTATTGCTCTTAACACTATTTTTGGATATATTTTAATCGGAGCCATCTCGGTCTCGCCCGCTTCTGCAGTTACCAGCTTGTTTTGTATGACCAAGACTACTTTCCCCCTGGAAGATATTGTGAAATAATAGGAGGTCGAAGACGATCCTGATGAATTCTTAGTTGAAAGTTATTACGTTGACACTCTGTGCCCCAAAGAGCAAGGACAGTATATCGTCTTTCTGCCCTTCAAAGATCCAAAACCTTCCTTTCCCAGTGGTCGTGATCTCGCTCTACAGCGCTTGGTTTCTTTAGAAAATCGTCTAACTAAGCAACCCTTGATTTATGAACAATACGTTTCGTTCATTGGCGAGTATTTAAATTCCAAACACATACAACCTGTTCAAGCTGACTCTATTTCTGACTTTTCTTATTATATCCCGCATCATTGTGTTGTGAAACCAGATGATGTAAGTACCAAACTATGTGCAGTTTTACGCTTCCGTTAAAACTTTATTTCGGTCGTCTTTAAATGTTGGGCCCAAACTTCTACGAGATATTCCGCAATTTTTTTAAATTGCGTCTTTGTTCCTGTGTTATTACTGTAGATATTCGTCAGATCTATAAACAAATCCTGGTTAATCTTGATCAGCGTGATTATCAACGAATTGTTTGGCGTTCTTCTCCTAATGAGCTTTTCAGTACTCCAAGTTGAATGCCGTTACATATGGAGTAAATTGCGCCACTTTCCTTGCGATACGCTCTTTTCTGCTGTTGGCTGAAGACAAAGAAAATTATTTTCCTTTGGCCTCATTTACCCTCCGCTACCATACCTATATTGATGATATCGCTTCAGATGGAGACTCCATGGAGCCAACCTTGGCTTTACGGAATCAACTCTAAGCTCTCTTTTAAAACTTGGTGGTTTTGAACTGCGTAAGTAGTCTAGTAATTAACCAGAATTACTAAAGGATCTTCCCGCTTAGCAACAATTCGCACTACTTTTCTCCTTTGCGAATCCTGACACTCAACCTCTGAAAGTTCTAGGTCTTTAATGGAATTCTGCCTTAGATGCCTTTTGTTTTCTAGTTCAGCTACAGTGTACCGCCTGTACCAAGCGCAACTTACTTTCTAACTTAGCCCGTACTTTCGACCCTATAGAAATTTTATCTACTCTAACTTTTTTAGTAAAACGTTTAATTCAGCGTTTGTAGACTTTGAAATTAGACTGGGATGATACTCCTCCCCTCGACGAAGGGGTATCTGCATGAATTACTACTGCTTTACTACGCTTGCTACTTCCGCCACAATTTTCTACGTGTGAAGTTCATTGTTTTGCTAACGCTTCCGAACGCGGCTGTTGTCTTTGTTTTCGTTTTCTTACCTCTTTCTTCGTTGCGGTTCGCTTAGTTTGTGCTCCGCTGAGCTTTGTACCCTCTCTTTGCCTAGACTCAAACTGCTTACCTCCGCTTTGGCCTCGAAACTATTAACTTTTATCCTCAAAACTTTTGATCCCTATATTATCTTTGAAAAACTTTTTCTTGGTCTGCCTACATGATCGTTGTTTTTTGAATTCGCTGGTGTAAATAGTCCATTCGTAGAGTTTTGAGTCAATGTGCGAATTGTTGGAAAACTAATTCTACAGCATCACAACTTCCTATGGGCCACCTTCCTACATGCCAAGTCACTCATGCCAAAACCTGTTTGAATTCGGGCGTTGATTTTGCTGACCCCTTCTCTACTACCATGTCGCGAAAACGGGGGCTAAGTTGTTGAAAGCATATTTATGTTTCTTTATATGCATGGCTACCAAGGCTCTCCATCTTGAATTAGTTTTGATCTGTCAATCGACGCTTTTCTAGCTGCTCTACGCCGAATTTATTGCCAGGCGTGGCCTCTGTGAGCATCTCAACAGTATTTGAACACAAATTTAGGGGCGCTCATAGATAGTTAATTTCTCTCCCAAAATCAGCTACCCCGAAAGAACATATTTCTTAGCACTTTATACCGCCCTCTGCGCCTCATTTTGGTGGTTTGTGGGAGGCGGGTGGAAGTCTGTTAAAACCTTGCTCCTTCATACTATAGGTGAGCAAGTTCTCACCTACGAAGAACTACTCACTGTCTTTGTTTAAAGTGAAGCCATCTTAAACCTGCGTCCTCACCCCCATGAACAGTGACCCCGACGACTTAAGTTGCCCGACACCAAGTCACTTTCTGACTTTGAAGATACTCAAAGTTACTCCAGAAATCCGAAGGGAAAAATACAAACAACCATTAATCCATTATTCTGGCCAATCAAGTGAAGCAAGTCGAGCTGTAACAATCAAGGGGTACTGACCATAGATAATATGGGGCAATTCCAGTGACAAGGCAGGAAAACGCAGGTTCGAGATCTTAAAATTTTTATTAGTAGTAGTTCAATTTTAATATTTGCTATATTAACTCACGTATTTGGATGTTTGTTAATTTATCGTATAATTGAACCGCCTGGTGTTTATTCGTTTCTACAGAATATTGGTTTTCTGAACAAATGTGTTCTTTTCTAGTCACGTAACGATTTTCTAATAATGAATTATTTTAGGATGTGTTTACGTTGATATTTTCGACGCAATTGTTAAATATTTGCAATGCCAATTTATCTATGCTTCCCGGTGATTTAATTTATATGCCATTTATTGCGCTTTAAAATCTTATCTTTACTTGTAAACTACACTTAGACATATTTATGTTCTCATGCATTTAATTCCGTATATTTTATATACAATGTCCTCTTAATTCACATTATGTAGAGTGACCGATTTATTCTTAAAATTTCTGGAATTATTTGCCTTTCTTAAAGTTGAAGTTGTTTATATTTATTCTACGACCCCTATGACTTAATCTACCCTTAAACTACCCTATTATCATAGCAATATATATATATATATATATATATATAAATTTCTTGATCTTCAAATTAAAGGTTAATTATTTAATCAGCAGCTCCATGGCTTAGACGGTTCGAGTGTGACTACTAAGCCCAAGGTCCCGGGTTCGAGACTCGAGCATTTTTCACAAAAATAGGCCCTTGTTCGGATGAGAGGTATAATGTAGGTCTTGTAGTGTGTGTGTGTGTGTGCGCGCGTACGTGCGTGCGTGCGTGCGTGCGTGAGTGCGTACGTGTGTGCGTGCGTACGTGCGTGTGTTTGTGTGCGCGCGCGTGTGTTGGTGTGCGTGTGTGCGTGTGTGCGTGTGTGCGTGTGCGCGTGCGTGTGTGCGTGCGTGCGTGTGTGTGTATGTGTGTGTGTTGTCACGCACGTTAAAGGTCTCTACATTGATTGGAACAGCAAGGGTTTGGCAAAATTCAAAATTTCCGGGAAAAAATCGCCTGCTGGTCAATGTAGTATCCTGACACGACCCACTTGAAAAACGTCAGGCGAGTATTTTCACAATAATACGACCTCGTTCGGATGAGAGGTATAATATAGTTCCCGTGTGCCAGTGTTGTCACGCACGTTATAGGTCCCTACATTGCTTGGAACAGCAAGGGTTCGGCAAAATTCAAAATTTCCGAGTAAAAAAAACTAGCTGCTGGCCAATGTAGTACCTTCGGATGGAGCGTTGGAAAATCAAACGTAAAACTCGCCATATGAGTTGTTTCTAATTTTGAACGTGAATGTGAACATACGTTTGTATCTTGCCGTCGTTCAAATCTTAGTTTAATGAAGTGCTTCCACATTAGATCCACACAGTTTTATACATCCACGATGTATAAATGACAGACTTAAAGAACGTTCGTGTTCTTGTTGTAAGAGTTTTACTGGAAATGAGCCTAGTTATAAAAAAGATTTTAAACTATCCGAATGGTAAGAATTAATTAAGCATGTTGGAATTCGTTGGTTATCTCTTAACCCTTGAATTGACAGAATTTTGCGCAATATCGTTGCAATTAAACGTTACTTTGTAAGTTTAGATGACTGTCCCAAGCAAGTAATGAAATTGCTTTGAATTGATGAAAACCTAGCGGAGGTGTCTCAAGAAATCGAAATCTATATTTTTTTATCGATATTTTAAATCTTATTGAGGATTTAATTATAAGAATCGAGTCGAATAAAACCGCTGACATAGATATATTTTCGGATATGAAAGATTTAAAAACAAACTTCGATAATAAGCTTAAAAATTAGTTTTATGGCTCTGAAACACGCACCAGACTTCAGAACCACAATTCAAAACTACACTGGAAGCTGAGTTCCGTCAGGACAACTTAATTTAAAAAGCAATTTCCCTTTGAATGATTATTTTGAAAACATATTTCATATAATCGAAAACTCATTTTTAGAGGTAAATATGAATCAATTTTTAACGAATTACAGAAGTTTCGATTTTTTAATTTCGCAGGAATTTAACATTTAAAAATTTGCTAACTCCCAGAAATGGTTTATATTTTTCTAAAAATCGAACGGATCCCTAGCATTTTTCTATTATGTCATTTTTATTAAGTATTCCGGCAAACTCGGCAATCTCAGAGAGAACTTTTCCGTTTCTTAAGTTAAATGGAGGGATGAAAGAAATAGATGCTCATTAGAACTTATCAAAGTGGAGTTACTTATAACTTTAAGCTTTAGCTTTAGACAGAATTGTCAAGAATTTTACAATTTAATTAAAACTATAAAAAATTATTGAATGCTGCGAAGTCTGACAAAAAATATTCATTTAAACAATAAACGTTAACTTTTATTATTATTTAATATTTTATTTATTATTAGTAGCTCCCCTAGGATAATTTTTCACTCTTAGTTTCCACATAGTTATTTTAATTCACAATTAAAAACTTCATTAACTTCTAACAACATATAATTTTATTATACCCAACCATAATTTAATTATTATATTAGAATGAAATCTGCTTCAAAATTAGGCTTTTGAACCTTGTTTTTAAATACTGGGGGCATATTTATTCACACACATGTACGCACGCACGCATGCACGTACGCACGTACGCGCACACGCACGTACCCTCCAACACACGCACATACACACACATATACACAAACATTTATATATATATATATATATATTGCTGTGAAATTCTCGATTTTTAGGATTATCGAGCCCCTACGGTGGGTGTCATATTTATTGCTGTGAAATTAAATTTTACTATGAAATTGTCCCTACGATGGGTGTCATATTTTTACTATGAAATTCGCCCACGATTGGGCGTACCATATTTTTATTGCCGTGATTTGCCCTATTATTATTTTAAGCCCCAATGTTATGGAATGTTAAATTAGGATTTTTACCCCGACTAGCTTACTGAATAAATCTTATTGAATCAAATAAAGCAATTCTAGAATACACAATATAATAATTGATAATATTTACAACACTCAAAATTTTCCTTTTTGTACAAAATATCTACATATACCAGATTTATGCTTTTTATGAAAGCCAGCAAAATGTCTTTTAATTATATCCAGGGACCTTCGAACGTTCCAAGGTACCTATTCCGTTTTATAAATTTTTAAGTGACCTTTTTGATGACTTTTACAAATATACAATGTATGGCAAATATTAAATCAAAACAGTTTTCAATAATAAAGTGTATTTAGATTGCTAACCTGGAATGGGTTCTGTAGTTCCATCCTAGTCTATGATCTGCATCCCCTTTCTGTGTCCGCTTTGCTTATTGATATGCCGGCCCCATATAAGAATCACCCCCCATAAATCGCTTCCAATTAAAATCGTACCAAATCGGAATGTCCAAATTAGAATACGTTCATTTTTAAATTATCTCTAAAATTAGAGTATGTTCAAAGTTAGAAGTCCCAAATTAAAGTCGTCTCAATTAAATATCCCAAATTAAAGCCATCTCAATCAAATATGTTCAAAATTACAGCCCAAAAAAAATATTAGAAATGAATTTAATTAAATTGTTAACTTGCGTCTATCTATAGATCGGCTTAGTTTTCGTTGCACAAATTTTCGCACTTTTTAACTCTGATTTGTTTTGATTTATACTTCATTAGTTACGTAAGTTTTTAACACCTTTAAACATAGTCTTTGCTCAGTTTGAATATAGACTAAAATGTCGTTCCGTTACTATCGTATATATAAGCCCTTCCTCCAATTGTTTTCATTGGCTTGTTTACTTTCTAGGCTGATACTTTTGCCTTATCTCGCATAACTCGGAATTTTTACAAATTACTTAGTTTTAATTCTTCGGTGCATGCTCTGTTCGTCACGTCAACATCCCGCATATTGTAATATTATTCGAGAATTTCCAACTTTTGACTTTCATTAACTCACGTATTTGAATGTTTGTTAATTTGATCGTATAATTGAACCGCCTGGTGTTTATTTGTTTCTACAGAATATTGGTTTTCTGAACAAATGTATTCTCTTCCATTCACGTAACGATTTTCTAATAATGAATTATTTAGAATGCGTGAACGATGATATTTTCGACGCAATTGTTAAATATTTGCAATGCCAATTTATCTATGCTTCCCGGTGATTTAATTTTGATGCAATTTATTGCGTTTTAAAATCTCATCTTTACTTATAAACTACACTTAGGCATATTTATGTTCTCATGCATTTAATTCCGCATATTTTATATACAGTGTCCTCTTAATTAACATTATGTAGAGTGACCGATTTACTCTTATAGTTTCTGGATTTTCTTAAAGTTGAAGTTGTTTATATTTATTCTACGACCCCTATGACTTAATCTACCCCTAAACTACCCTATTATCATAGCATTATTCCCCAAATTAAAATAGAAATTTTTGATCAATGCCATTTTTGGCACCCAACGTGAAATTAAATCCCCATTAATGAAATTCTTCTATTTCTATTTTTTTGCAAAATCTAATTAATCCTATCTCTAAATTGCTATTTACACCTATCTTAAGTTATGATTATTATTTACACAAGGCTCTATACTAAACATTTTATCTCCTTAATTCTTATCTGTTTATACTTTTCCCATTTTTTATAAATTTACACTACCTTTGTACTCTACTAACGTTTCATTCCCTATTTATCTATACTTTTTCCATTTCCATATACTTTCCCATTTTTCATAAACATATCATCATCTCTTCATATTTCTCCCGTTTATCTATCCCCATTTATCTATACTCTTTCCATCTACATATACTTTTCTTATTTTTCATAAATGTATCATCATCTCTTCATTTTTCATAAACATATCATCATCTCTTCATATTTCTCCCGTTTATCTATCCCCATCTATCTATACTCTTTCCATCTACATATACTTTTCTTATTTTTAATAAATGTATCATCATCTCTTCATTTTTCATAAACATATCATCATCTCTTCATATTTCTCCGTTTATCTATCCCCATCTATCTATACTCTTTCCATCTACATATACTTTTCTTATTTTTAATAAATGTATCATCATCTCTTCATTTTTCATAAACATATCATCATCTCTTCATATTTCTCCCGTTTATCTATCCCCATCAATCTATACTCTTTCCATCTACATATACTTTTCTTATTTTTCATAAATGTATCATCATCTCTTCATTTTCATAAACATATCATCATCTCTTCATATTTCTCCCGTTTATCTATCCCCATCTATCTATACTCTTTCCATCTACATATACTTTTCTTATTTTTCATAAATGTATCATCATCTCTTCATTTTTCATAAACATATCATCATCTCTTCATATTTCTCCCGTTTATCTATCCCCATCTATCTATACTCTTTCCATCTACATATACTTTTCTTATTTTTAATAAATGTATCATCATCTCTTCATATTTTTAATGAACCACTCCTATTTATTTATCTATAATTTTACTTATTTACCTATACTTTTTCTTATTTACATCAACCCTTATTAAATATTGTTTTCTTCGAATATTTCTACTAAACTAGTTTCTATTTACATATTTCTTCCCATTTCCATCAACCTATACTACTCCTACTTTTCCTAAACCTATTCTAATTTATTATTAACCTATCCTATTTTGTGATTATATCCCTATTTAATTCTCCTATTTGTCTATACCTATCCTAATTTATAATTATATCCCTATTTAACTAATTGTTTTTACAATTTGTACAATTTTTCTATTTCCTTATTTACACTAGTTTGCATCATTTTCCCCCCCTAATATATCCTATTTCGTATCCCAAAAATTTTGTCTCCCCCTGAAAGAATTCACACTTCTTCTTGTTTACTTTTCTCCCTACTAAATTTAATTTCAACAAAATTCGTTCCAAGTCTTTTCTAAAATTTAACATATTACTCCCAAATTCTTCATACGGTTCCCATATCACATCCTTATTTGCTAACAAACCAAAATGAACCACTTCACACTTATAAATTTGCCCTTTTATATAAACTCTGGTATATTTTCTTGATTCGCTCTCTGGTGGAATTTCGTTAAACGGCTCCGTGTCTATAACTGCTAATTTATGCACATACCCCGTTGCTATTCTGGATTCTGATCCTATTAATTCTGAATTCTTCATTAATAATGCCTTCGCCCTATCTTTCATTTCTTCTGGACATTTTATTTCATCATCAATATCCCCCTTTACATCAACTTCACCCTCAAATTGATTAATATTTAAGCAGTCTCCTTCGACTTCAATACTTTCCTCATTATCCCATTTTATACATTCCCCTTTTACATCTATTACCTTTCCTTCGGCATTTATTTTTAATCCCAACCTATCAATTATGTCCATACCAAATATTACATCTACTCTTAACCCCGGCACTTTCATAAATTAATTCTCCAACTTCATCTTACCCACTTCACATTCCAGAATTATTATCTTATTCACACTCGCAAATCTCTTGCTATTTGGTGCTATTAAATTAAACATCCTAATAGGCATCATTCTCCCCATTAACTTTTCCCGTTTAACAAAATCTTCAGACACTAACGACGCTTCTGCTCCCGTATCAATGAGTGTTCCACCTCTACTATTTCCAATTTTCAATTTAATTATCGGTAGTAAGTTGTTATTCAAATTCTTTTCCATTTCACATTTTATATATTTGCGCGGGTGTTCATATCCATTAATTCTTAAGGGCTTACTTGGTTTGTCCTCATTCAAAAATCCTGATTCGACGTAGATGGTCTTGCCTGACTCATAATTTCTGCATAGGTACGGTTCGTTCTTATTGGTTGTGCTTGTAGTGTATTCTGATTTATGTTCCTGTCGTGGTTTGTTTGCTCTGTTTCTCTTCTTGGCGTGTCTCTTGTGTTTCAATTCCTTCTAAAATTATTATCGTTGCAGTTATTGTAATTATTTCTATAAAAATTTCCCCTGTAATTTCCCCTATAATTTAGTCTATTATTTTCAGTGCTTCTTTGCATTCTATGTTTTCTCGTTGTCTTTGTATCATCCTACCTTCCGCCCACGACTCTGTCATAACTCATCACAACGTTGTAGATATTCCAGGAAGATCTCCCTATTTACAATTTTTTGAATCATCACATAATGTCTTATCTCTTCTCCAAAATGTCCCGCTAATAATAAAGTGTATTAAGATTGCTAACCTGGAATGGGTTCTGTAGTTCCATCCTAGTCTATGATCTGCATCCCCTTTCTGTGTCCGCTTTGCTTATTAATATGCCGGCCCCATATAAGAATCACCCCCCATAAATCGCTTCCAATTAAAATCGTACCAAATCGGAATATGTCCAAATTAGAATACGTTATATATATAAGCCCTTCCTCCAATTGTTTTCATTGGCTTGTTTACATTCTAGGCTGATACTTCTGCCTTATCTCACATAACTCGGAATTTTTACAAATTACTTAGTTTTAAATCTTCGACGCATGCTCTGTTCGTCACGTCCGCATCCCGCAGATTGTAATATTATTCGAGAATTTCCAACTTTTGACTTTCATTAACTCACGTATTTGGATGTTTGTTAATTTTATCGTATAATTGAACCGCCTGGTGTTTATTTGTTTCTACAGAATATTGGTTTTCTGAACAAATGTGTTCTCTTCAAGTCACGTAACGATTTTCTAATAATGAATTATTTAGAATGTGTGTACGTTTTATTTTCGACGCAATTGTTAAATATTTGCAATGCCAATTTATCTATGCTTCCCGGTGATTTAATTTTGATGCAATTTATTGCGTTTTAAAATCTTATCTTTACTTATAAACTACACTTAGACATATTTATGTTCTCATGCATTTAATTAAGCATATTTTATATACAGTGTCCTCTTAATTAACATTATGTAGTGACCGATTTACTCTTATAGTTTCTGGAATTATTTGCTTTTCTTAAAGTTGAAGTTGTTTTTATTTATTCTACGACCCCTATGACTTAACCTACCCCTAAACTACCCTATTATCATAGCATTATATATATATATATTGATGTGATTAGTGATAATTGAACACCAAATTCCATGTAAAAAAACCCACCCAAGGAGAGGAAAAACGGAGAAAAAGTAAAATCTTCCATTAGCACATAAAATAAGATTTCCATGTAAAAACACACTATTTAAAACAGCGAAGCTCTATTTTAAAGAATGCTTTAAGCATTCATTCGGAATCCGTGTGTAAATATTTGCTAGAACACGCTTCATTTATCGTAAACAAATCTTATTGCATTTATGAAGCATAAGAAAAAGCCCTCATTAATTATGTAATTAAAGTCCGTGTGTAGACATTTATTACAAACTGAAAATGGGTCACATACTTTTGAAATACTATTTAAATTTTCGTGTGTAGATATATCATTTAACACAAAAATAAAATATTCATTCTAGTTAAAAGTACCACTTTTTGAGTTTTAATAACGAATAGCCTTCTTTCAAAAAACCCATTTCGGGCTAATTCTAGAACAAATTATATCAATTAATCCAAAACAAAAATACCATATTTATTTGCTTAAACAAACTGCGATTTTGAAAAAATTCGACAAAGTCCTAAATCATCTGTAGATACGCTTGAAATATCTAATTACTTCTCATAAGTAAATAAACGCCCCAATTAAAGAAACGCGCTAATATCAGAAAAAGCCATAAAATCGAGATAACGGGTTCAATAGATGTACGTATTACAGAAAGAAAAAGATATCAGCGGCCCGTTTCGTACATTAACAAAAAATGCTAAATTTTTACGACCCGATAGCTTTACACTAATAGCTCATTAAAATGCCAAATCGGAGTAATTATTACATCATCGAGGATATGTCCTCCGAAATATAAATAGAAAAATCAAGAAAATGGCGTATTGAATTGGATTTAGTATATAAAACGGAAAAGAATTAGGACCAATTCATTCATTGAGTCATTCATTATAACGTCAAGTAACATGTACGTTTCCAGTAAAGATTAATTCTTTAATTTATTTTACGACATGCAACGTATACGTTTTAAGTAATTTGTAATTTATTTTGTCGGCGTTCCACAAGTAACATAGAACTTTGTATAATTATAAAGTATAATTATTTTGAAGAATACTACGAACATTAAACAATCTTTGACATAAATAATCTTGGTTCAAGCAAATGCTAATTTTTAATCTATTAAAAATAAATGCATTTTGCAAGCTGATATTTCTACGTTAAGACTGATTGGAAATGAAGATTTGAAATGGAACCAGGAAGTGTTCAATACAATAGAAATAATATTTTTATTAGTGCTACAAAGAAGTATTTGACAATACCAATTGCAAGTATAAATTTGTTTTGTTTTTGTAACTTAATAGAATATTTGAGTAAATTAAGCAAAAATAAAATTTTAATTTTAGAAAAACTATTTGTCAAGGGATAATTTCCAGCAATTTTAAGGTCAGAATTCTAAGTATTTTGACTTTTACTAAATTATCTGTCCAGCGTTGGCCAATTACACTGACAAACGGGGTAATAAAAGAATACGTAAATTATCCCGAAACTTTAATGAGAATCTCGCATCTCACATAGGAGATGTTTCGGTTTTGTAATTGTAAGCAAGGATTAGGTGAAGATTATTTTAATACGTAAGTAAACATTAGATAAAACTTTCTGCATAAGCTTAAGCTGTAAATTGTGTTTATAAGCATTATTTATATCTGTTAATGTAAAAGATTCTTAAGATAATGTGTATAAATAAAATATGTTTTTGAATGCTTAGAAGACTGTTCATAGATGTTTCTTGAAATTTTCAAGTTTCATTTTTTGGATAAAATCCACAATATATTTTCCGCTGAACTAGCCAGACAAGAAAAAAAGAACGGTGGGATAGTAATTTCATATTTTCTATTACATTCTCATAAATACAATTCAACTGTACCCAAGTCACGGAATTAATTTGTGGCTCTCAACGATATAGGCGGATCACAGCAATATATTGTTGTACTTTTTGAGCACCGTTCATAGGGTGTAAGAATCTGCTGTGATGAATCTACTTAAATTACTAGCTTAGTTAAGAGCACATTAAAAAGACTCTTCAGTACAAATAAATTAGTGTATTAAACTTTTACTAAGATTTACAAAGCATAAATATTCACAAATAATATAATAAAATAAAGAAAAAAAACTTGTTACAGTATTGGATCAAAATAAAAATCAGAGTTTCAACTTACACCACATAATTATCATACAGCCGTTTTTTGCTCTTTTAAAAGTGTTCCTTTTCTCTTCATGACGTGTAAATTGTCCTTTCTTGTACAAATATTAAATTTCCTGAATAAATCACGTTTAAATTGATTAAACTCAAAACTACCACTTCTCGCAATTAAAATTTAACATATTCCAAGACACTTTACAAAATCAAGTAAATTGCTGATTCTTACAAAAATTATTTAAATATCTTTATATATTCTGGTACATGAGACACAAAGCTTAACTGCTACTATAACCTTTATTTTCTGGTATCTTGAAATGACTATTGATTCACCAACCCTCCAATACTTTAAACTCCAAGCAGTACAAATATTAATGCTCGGTAAATAAAGATCGCATCCTCATATTAGACTGTCGCGCGTCTCCCTTCTACCTGTAACGTCCAATTACATTTCTTAATTTCTCTACCTATTTAAAATCGATATCTTATATAAACATCTTCCACCTCCCTCTTGCTTATAGCTTATAAACTCTCCTTGTTCCTTCGTTCGTTACTAAATCTAACCGATATCTGACATTTGCATCTCCCTCCTGTATATGATATAACCAGTCTGTCCTTATTTTCATATCGATCCGCACTGCCTTAACGTCTATTTGCATTCGTAAAAACATTGATTTTCTGATGAGGTTGTTGACAACACGCCCCATCCTTGTAAATAATCTTTACTTAGGACCTGCCTATCGTAACCGTCGATTTTTCATTTATTGATTTTCTTTCCTATCCCTTTCTAACAAGTTCGTGTTTCTAAATGCTAAATGATATTGAACTGTTACTACTTTACTAAAATTATACCCGTAAAATTTTTGATCTTAAAGTAAAATTAAAATGAAAAAGCTTTTTAACTATGGTACGCCGTTTATACCATAATTAAAGCTGCATTCTCATCCTGTACACTAATGAATTGACCTTTTTGTTAGACGCTTAACATTTATTTACTTTGCTCCCTAAATATTGAAATTTACGTGCAAATAGGTGCAAAGCTGAAACTAAAATGAACTTAACTCTAAAATTTCTACATTAAATTAATTAATCGTTACGTTAGCTTTCTAAGATACCTATTTAATTTTTTAATAAGTGGTATTAACAGATTTTAGCCTACCCTAAGCTGACCTATGACCTATATATTTAATTCAAACCTACAAATTACATAATATATATATATATATATATATATACATATATATATATATATAAGTTTAATGAGTCTTAAATTAATATAAAGTAAAAAAGAATTAATGGCAAGTGACTCAAATTCAGCCACAAGGGCATCCTGTCGACCTATTTGGGGCTCATCAGGACAGGAGTAGCAAAGTTGTAATATTTAATGCAGACACATTATGGGAAATACAGCATCACCTAGCTCATAATTTGTGTCTTCCTGTCGTTTCACTTGACATCGCAGGTTTTAGCAACAGTCGGCACGGAGGAGATCCGGCTCAACTGCCTTTTCCCATAGCTAAAAGTTATAATTTAAAAAGAAGTAAGTTTAATGAGTTTTATATTGATACAAGGTAAAAAATCGACCTAGTAATTGAAAGATGGAAAATATCAGGTCCCGGACAGAACTTGAACCTGTATCTTAGTCTTCCTAGGACCATGCGTTTACCCATGTACAAATGCGCACCCGCACGCACGCACGCACACACGCCGAACGCACTCGCGCACGCGTGCACGCATGCATGCACGCACTGACGGATGCACCCGCCGCGCATGCACACACGCACAACTAAACATACGCGCACGCACGCGCATACGCACATGCACTCGTTACACACAAAGCACTCTTATTTCCTAGATTACTTCCCTAAAAATATACTTTTGAACAAAAAGAATGCGTGTAAATTATTCTTCGCTATAAATAATTTTCTAAATATATATTTGAATTAATTAAATCTCCAAACTACAAATTTCATTAAATTATTGAACACTCAATGTAATTTTGCAGTAGTCCTTTATCGAAGAACAAAACTTGAAAGCTAATCTGACCTTGATTACGGTAGTTTTGAATTATTTGCAGTTAAATAACTTTTCAACACAGCCGTTTATCTTAAGGATTGATCTCCAAACAAATTACTCAAAACTGACACCAAATTTAAATCCAAAACCCAATTCGTAACAAATTCTATTTTAGTAGGATCAAACCGGATAAGTTAGAACTAAAACTCGTGGCAGAGTTAGAATTGATTCAGGGATGTTATGAAAGCACTAATAATCGAAGAAACATTTGCATTTGTATTAAAATTTAGTACTTTTAATTGAAACCTATTTTGAAATCTTAAAGTCGTACTTAGAGTGGTACTCAAAGTCGTATTTAGAATCGTATTTAAAGTGATATTTCAAGTCGTTCTCAGGGTGATACTATAATCCCTAGAACAACCCTATTACCAAAATAATTCAACGTACAGATTTTTACTTACGATTTTCAAGCGGTGAAGTCAAACTCGTTTAAACTACAGTTTGCAAATAAAAATATTTGTATTCTTATTTATTTCGTAGTACTAAATAAATTGATTTATTAATGTTTGATATATTTGGTTTGAATACATTAGATAAAAATTTTAAAGTTTAGAAAAATAAGTGCCTTCAATTTGTGTTGCGCCCTGAAGCGACTTTGAGGTAGTCAATACGCTTAACGTGAAATCAGCTGATTAATTTTTATATAGTATGCCTATTATTATGTAATTAGTTATTGGATGTATAAATAGAAATCACGTATGTAAGCTGTATTTCATGTTAATATCTCTATGAAAACCCGGAAAACCTAGCAATGCTACCTTGATATTGGGGGCAGTTAATTTTCATTTGTTATTTCTTTTAGTAATGGAATCCATTGTTTACTGAAAGTCACGGATTCGTTTGCTATGCAGTTATTTTTATGTAGGGTTATATAAGCCGCTTCTTTGATTTTGACCTTTTGGCGATTTTCTTCTTTGTCAATAATTTTTGCAACCTCCCATTTTATTTTATGACTGGAGCCCCATGCATGTTGGCAAATCATGGATTTTTTAAATTTTCTATTTATTATATATGTTATTTTGATCGAACTTCAAATGGTCAGGAACTTTCCTCTATATATGTTACATTCGCACGGTATTTTGTAGATGCAGTTTTTTGAACTTTGTATTGGGTTTTGAGTGTTGCTTTTGTTAATTGTAGTCTTTGTGTATTGTTGGTTCTAAATACTGTTTTGATTTTGAATTTGCTTCGTATGCTTTGAATTTTTTTGGAAAATCCTTTTATGTATCGTATTGAGAGCATATTTGATGCATATCGTTGTTTCTGTTTTCTTCTTTTTTATTTTAGGAACTTTATTCATTTCTTTCTTTATTATTATTTTAGGATACTTGTTTTTATTAGTTTACATCTGATTAGGTCTTTCTTTTTCTTTATAATTTCTTCGTTTGATTATATTAATTTTGTTCTATCATACATGGTTTTGATAATTCCTCATTTGACCCAGTGTGTGTGGTTTGAATTGAAGTTTAAGTATCTGTTTGTGTGCGTTGGTTTTCTGTATACCGATGTATTAATTGTTGTATTGTTTTTGCTAACTAGAGTATCTAAAAACGGAAGCTTTCCATGTTGCTCTAATTCAAATGTGAATTTAATAGTTGGTTCTATTTTGTTAATTGAATTTACAAAGTTTTTAATTAGTTTTGTATTATGAGACCAAATAGCATAGATATCATCTATGTATCTCCACCAGACTAGTGGTTTCAATTCTTGTGTGAATATTACATCTTTTTCGAATTCCTCCATGAATATATTACTAAAGATTGGCGATAGTGGACTTTCTATCGCCATTCCGAAGTTTTGTTTGTAGAATTGGTCACTTATTTGAAAATATGTGGTATTGACGCATACACCAAGTAATTCCATGATCGATGATATACTTAGTTTTGTTCTTTCTTTAAGGTTGTCTGTCAATTTTTTCTAGTTTGCTTTTTATAATATTAAGTGTTTTGTTTACGGGGACATTTGTGAAGAGATTTACTACATCAAAACTTACCATTGTGTGTGTATTTGCAATTTTTATGTTTGATATTTTTCTAAAAAGTGTTGGTTGTTTTTTATGAAAGAGTCCGTTTTACCTGCTGATGGATTTATAACTTTTAAGAGAAATTTTGCTAAATTATGACATGGTGAATCTATGGAGCTTACGATAGGTCTCAAAGGAATATCTCTTTTATAAATTTTTGATAGACCGTAAAAGTGCGGTGGTTTGCTGTAATGTGGGACCAGTTTGCTTCTTTCTTTGTTTTCGAACTCATTTTTAAATTTATATAGAATTTTGTATATTTTATTCCTATTGACTTGTTGGGTCCGTTTCTAAAGTGTAATTCTCAGTGTTCAACAGTTCGTTGACTTTTACGTTGTAATCGTTTTTATCCATTGCTACTGTTGTACTGCCTTTGTCAGCAGGTAGAATCGTTTTTTAGATTGCGAATTGCTTTTATTTCGTTACTACTTACATTTGGTTTTATTTCGTGATTCTTTTCTATTTCGATTTTGAATCGCACTCTATATTCGGTTGCTTAATCTTCTTCGAGTTGGTTTGCTGTTTTCTCAATACAGCTGATTATTTCAAATGTCGGTATTGATTTTGGTGTTACTGTAAAGGCTTTTTGATAGAATTAGTTTTTCTGTGTCGTTAATACTTCTGTTCGATAAGCTTATCATGGTATTTAGCATGGTGTTGCTGTTTTCTAACGTTTGCGTGTTACTTTTCTCTATAAATAGGTTATTAAATTTCCTTATGTGAATTTGTTTTTATCTAGAAAATTCCGATTCGTAGTAGGTTTTTGCACTAACGAGAGTTTTATCAAAATCATCTTTTGTTATCGTTATTTGTATGAAATTTATAATTTCTTATTTATAGTGTTAAATTCAGTTTACGGAGCTGTTTGTTACAGAAAACTCTCATCACGTTTCGTATTAAACTTGGTATAAGGCACGTACGCCCTGACCAACGAGCTGTATCCTTCTCAACATTGAAGATTTTATTCGTTGAGAGCTTTGATTATTTTCAGTTCAGCATCATTATCATATGTAAATTCCAGTAATTTTAATTTTTTTTTAATTTATAATCTCACCGAGTGTAAATAAAGAATTTGTTTTGATATCGCTGTTATATTTGCAAAGTTGATCTTATATGACGAAAGTAATTAGTCTACGTGACTATTTAGTAGTAGTACATTTATAATAAGAATTTGAGCCTTTACATTATCTTAACATTTGCGTGATTTTCTATATTAATGCAATTAGCAGCTTGAATAAATGCGTCTATTACATTAATAACTTCCAATGCTAAATGAACGAAAAATATGTATAAAATGTTCCTCAATTTCATTGACACAAAACGCGTTTTTAAATACCAAGCACTCTTAATAAAAGTTTGCTCCTTTACAATTAGTTAATCTGAGATGAGATTTAGCCCTATAGACTAAGATGGCGTCCTTTTTTAGCAGTATTTTCTTTCTATTTTAGCTAAGCGCATAATCATGGGGTACAAATAATCATCCGTAAAAGTTGAATATTACTTAAGTAGGGCGGTGTCATTTCTGTACAGTTCCAAGGTTATTTTCCTAAATATTAGTACAAATATGCTGGAACAATCTGCAATAAGGTTCTGCATCTAGTACATGAAGATGATTGCTTTTTAATATAGACGTTCTTTCGTAAGGCAACTGTCATTACTACCGCTTTTTCTAATATCCTATAAAAATGTACACAAATATTGGACCTTTTTCATATATAGGCATCCACGATGCACGAAAGATTTCCTCTAGAAAGATAAGAAACCGCTTTTGTGAGACGGGTGCTGTTCTGAAGACGGGCCAAATTAATTTCTCTTATTATAAACGTGGAAGAACATATATATTTGAATCTTCTACACATGCATGCAGCTATGATGCAGAAAAAGATTGTTACTAAAAGAAAAAGAATTTTTTGATGAAGAAACTGTCACTCCTGCAACCTACTCGTATCTTAATATGCACAACTTATGTACACTGCACATTTACGCAGTTATGATGCATAGACGACTAGTTTTTAAATATTCGCCCTAAATTTTTATGTATCTACGACGCATATTTGAACGACAAAATAATATTTGTATTTTGATCGCGGGGAATTTAGTGGATTAGTGGAAATGGAACTAATTATAGAAACGATTTTATACCCAATTTTACGTAGAGTAGAATTTTGCTTTGCCCTCAATTACAGTCATGAACATGATCTGCAGAGTGGTCATTATGGATAAGTGATGTGACATAACTAAATTTAATATGTCCTTTAGGGACTAACAAAGTAATCGGATTTCACCACGTTAGGAAAAGCTTGCATTTCATTACAAATATCATCCAAAACGCTTTTGGCGTGCATTTTAAAGCTATGAATAAAACAGTCTCATTGCATACTTAATGAAATGCAACCCAAAATTTACATACAACTGTATTTAACTTTTTCTGCAGTATAGTACTGCATGATGAATGCTAATTTTGTAATAAAGCTTAATAGACGCCTTGTGTTTCAAGGGTTGCTTACACCATAGCTTTGTATACACCCCAGATTGCCGAATTTCAAATTTAGGTCAAAGTGGCGATAAACAGTTGTAACAGAAGTAGGGAAGAAATCAATTGTTGCTATGCAGCACGGAGGGGTTTTGTAACGCATCACATGAACCATCAAAAATACAATTTTTAGCCTTTATAAAATTAGTACTTGTGTTGAAATAAATATTAAAAATTAAATAAAATTTCAGGAAAAAGAGTATGTTCAACTTACCATTAATGATGTTACTTTCTGATATTGCAATCATTACTTATCACGTAAATAAAAAGTACGTAAACCGGTCATAACTTTCAGTCAAATAATATCACAATTACATCCATAAAAATATAAAACACGGCTAACGTATTCTGAAAAAGGTTGTAACTTAAAGCTTAATAATATCATACGCGTTTAAATCATTTCGATATAAAGTACAATGTTTTGAAAACGAATCTTGTTATTTCTTAACATCCATTTCTATTCAAGGAATGTTGTGAACTGAGCCTTGAACACCTGGAAACTGATGATAACAAGAATTTGTCAACTGAGCATGTCCCGTATCCTAGTTACGCTCACTCCAGTATACACACGCCGTTCACTGGAGGATGGCTTAGAAACAACCAAAGAATAATATGAAATGTATATCACTTGGTTTGGTAATTTTATTTAATGAAAAAATGAAATTTCTACAATTAATTAGAATGAGATAATAGATACGCTAAAGCGATAGAAATAGAAAGAGCCCTTGCGAAAACATCGGATGTGTTTTTCTCGGGAGTTTACAACTTTAGAAATTTGAAATTTTAGTATGCTAAATAAATCATAAGAGGAAATATGTTAGTTTACCATTCTTGCTAATATAGTGCCCCAGCCATTCTCATGCAATCCTACTTTAAAATTTTAAGTTACACCTTGTATTTTTAACCCATATAATGTACCATTTTATTTAGTGACATATAATACCATCTGACTAACAGCATTACAACAAGAATCAGACAAAAGGGATGACTTGGGATATCTTATACTTATGAGATGAGTTTGAATTAGAAGTAAAGGGCCTGAAAAATTGCAAGGCGCCGGGTACAGATAAGGTACACGCAGAGACTCTAAAAGCCGCCGGACAAGCAGTAACAGAACGTCTCGTCCAACTTGTAAGCTATATGTATGAGACAGGCGAGATACCCAAAGATTGCAAACGTAACATCATAGTCACTATACCAAAAAATAGAGGCGCAGATAGATGTAAAAATTTTCGAACACTAAGTTTGACAGCACACGTGTGGTTACTATTTACTAGAATTGTACAAAGACAAATGGAAAAACGAGCTGAAGAAATACTAGGAGAAAATCAATTTGGGTTTAGGCGAAACAGGGAAACACGGGAAGCTATTTTAGCTCTGAGGGTGATAATGGTGAAAACAATAGAAAAAGGGGAAATCGTGTATATAGGATTTGTAAATTTGGAAAAAGCATTCGACAATGTAAAATGGAAAAAATGTTCGAATCACAAGATTGGAATGAGTTTTAGGGATAGACGGATAGTACATTGCTTATATTGTTACGTTCATTTCCGGCAGTAAAACTGTATCCGGTATTTGGTTAATTCATTTACATAAATTCCCTTTCTATTCTTAAATTCTCCAACAATACCCTATACAGTGTACCTGTTCAGAATAAGCCTGCTTTAACATAATTTTAACTCAAATCCATTTTGCATTTAAAACGAAAATTTATTTGATAAATTAAGTAGTCAATACCTTGTTTTACGAATTCGTTAATTTGTTAAATACTCCGATAACGTATAATTGCTTTCTCTTGTGTTTCCCATTTAAAGACTTGTCGAAATAATAGATCCTACTATTATTTGATAGCGTGTTTTCCAGTTTGCTAATCGCGCTTTGATAACGCGAGGAATGCAGTTCGAACTCGTATTATTTGAACCAATTTCTAATTTGATTCTGCAGCTTGTGCGTTGAAATATTTTCTACAGCGATGCACGTTTTTTGTTCGACAAGTAGCAGGTATCGTGCATTTGCTCTTAGCTGGAGGCCAAATGGATTCTTTCTTTATGTAGGCCCAACTGTTTGTTGACGTAGACCAACTGCTTTTGTCTGTAGACCGCTACTGCAGTTACGATGGCAGGGTGAATGGATCCTGACTACCGTGGCGTTGCTGTGCTAACTCACCCCCGAGGGATTGCAAGATAAGCATCCCGACGCATAGAGGTATGTGATTCGTTTTCTTTTATGCACATCGAGGATTATTATTTATCAGCGATTAATGTTGTGAAACCAGTTCACCATACATGTTTAAAAGCTAGCTCCGCTAGTGCTTCTGGTTATATTTCTTTAATTCTTACTACAACTTGGTCTACATTTAATACTTTAATTTAAAACACGTGCAATTGAGAAATTCTACATCGAATACTTTAATTTAACACGGTTGCTGTTGAAAAAATCTAAGCATTATTTTTTTCAATGAGTTTTATTACATGTTAGCTACGAAATGTGCACTTCGTGGATCCATTATAAAATTTGTCCTTTACAATATAACTTAAATTTGATACTTTTCTTTGGCCATGTGAATCAAGAAATTTTAATTTATTTTAAGTGTTAATAAATAATCGTGGGCGACGTGATTTTTTTGTTTTTGGTATGTAGGCGAATCCCCCACTCTCCGCGGTTGGTAGTTATCCTGGTATTTACTTTTTTCCGGCTAGGTATGTAGCATACATTCTGACGCCCTGGCGTGGGGCCTCGATTTTGTTTCGTGTAACTTTGGCCCCGATTTTGTTTTAGTTAACGGTTACTTCGATTTGGTTTTGATTAATTTCTGCTCCGAGATTGTTTCATTTAATTTTTGCTCCGATTTCTTTTGTTCTTAGTGCCTAAGTTCCTACATTACACGCATTATTCGGCCTGATGCTACTTGTTTTTTCTTCCTTTACGTTCGACCTATTGTTTATTTTTCTTTATATTTCGGCTCTTTGGTGTTTCTCATACGAGGATTGGTTTTCTTTATTTCTTGTGTGGGTTTGATCTTTTTGAATTTTGATTTTGTTCTCTTCCATGATTGCTAAATATCCTTGGTTAGCTCATGTCAGATTATTGGACTTGTGTTTTCGTCAATAATCCTAATCCATTAAAAACGCTGGTGCCCAAAATTTTTTCTTCCTTCCCTCTGTATATTTTGTTCTCCCGTCAAGTCTAGAGTTAGTTTTTTCCTCCGATTTTTCTTTTATTCTACAGCCTTATTCTAATTTCTATTTTATTGTTTCGCTCCTATTAGTATTTCTGAAGTTTATCCCTCGAATATATTTTAAATTATTATGTATTCGTAATAATTTTTTTTTGTGAGCTTTTATTGAGTTACGGTTAGCCTTTACTTCGTTACTTTCTCCCAATTTCTTTTTTATTATTACTAAAACTGACTGATCATAGGTTGGTGGTGTCTAATATTATCTGTAAGAGACGACAGAAGTCATCTGAAAACAATACTAACAATTTCGCGTGTATGACGGGTTTTTTTGGGAACTATGGTTCTTTTAGTGAAGATGTTCGTTTTGCTTCGTAACCTAGACCCATTTTATAGAACCCATTTGCCTACCGTCCATTCCTTACAAGAGTTAAAGGACGACTGTCTAAAGTTGGAACCGGCAAAGATTCTGGCCAATAATTCCGTATCACCTAGTCACGACCCACATACTGTTGCAGCTGAACCGGAAACAGCCCCTGCTACAGTGCCTATGTCAGTCGCTACTCCTTTTTCGGCTTCTTACCAAGGCCTCCCAGTGTGGGAGTGGAATTTAAAATTTTCTGGTGACCCAAACACTCTTACCGTACATGATTTTTTGGGATGGGTCGAAGAACTCCGACGAACTCAACATGTGTCAGAATTGCAGTTATTTGAGTCTGCAGTGGACTTGTTAGAGACTAAAGCGTTACTTTGGTATCGTGGTTACCGGCATAGGTTTTCTGATTGAAGTCGTTGTCTAATTTACTGATTCAACATTTTGAACCCCCGAATTTTGCTTATAAGTGTGCTACTATTGAGGAAAATACTTTTACTTCACATGACCGAATTGTTAAGATTTCTCCTACGCCTACGGGTAGATCCGATACTTCTTGCGTACGTTCTACTGTTCTTCCTTCTAGTTCTACTTCTACTCGTCAGGTCGTTTGCTTTAATTACGACAAACCTGGTCATGTTTCGACACGTTATACTCGTCCTAAAGTACTGCATTATTATGGTTGCGGGTATACTACTACTAATAGGTCTTGGAATCATACTTCAAATACTGTCCTCACCTCTAGCTGCCTAATTTCTTCTGCTTCTTACTCTACGTTCTCTTCTGTCCCTCATTCAGGTCATCCTGCTACTACTATCAAAACCTGCCCTTCTTCGGCGAATACAGCTTCGAACAAAATTTCCTCCGCCTCTAGTTCTATATCCTATTCTACTCCTCCTTCTGCTCGCCCCACTTATTCACTCTTATTCCAAACTGTGCCCCCACCACCATTACAACCCATGCTTCGAATTAGTGACTTGCAGCTAGCTTCTCAGGAGTTTGTTCCAACTTTCTTGAACGATTCTACCCGGGAAGATTCTGTCGTGTCTGATAACACAAATGTCGCTGAAGTGACGATAACTTCTAATTCAGTCCGTAAAGGTCCTGTTAAAGTTCATAAACCGGCATCTTAAATGGCTGTTGCTGTTTCTGTCAAAATTGTACTTCTACTTAAGAAATGTCTGCCGTGCCGGCAATCATAGCCGTAACTGAAGTGAGATAATGTCTAATACGGATAGAGAAAGTCCTGTTGAAATTAGGGAATCCGTAGCTGTGATGCCTGTTGCTGTCATCGTCAAAGTTTTACCTGATCCTGTTTCGTTATCTACTATTGTTAAGAAATCAGTTCCTATTGTGGCTGAAGTTTTGTCTGTTCGTACTCTGTTGTCTAACAGTGATGAGGTCCTACTATTCTAATCCTTTATCGGACATTGATGAAACGTTACCTACTCTTACCCATTTTTCTCATGCTGACAAAATGCTATTTGCTTCTGTTCTTTTAGCTAATGTTGGTGTAATCCTAGCTGATGTTTTGTTAGCCAACGTTGACGAAAATCAATCTGATTTTGCTTCCTAATCTATTGTGGATGAAGTTCTCGTAAAGTTGATGAAATTCTGTCTGGTGTTGCTCCTTTCTTTTATGTCGATAAACTTTATTCTACTCTTTATTTAACATCTACTTGATACTGCCTGTTCTTGTAACGTTGATGAACTTCTACCTGATTCTGCTTCCTTATGTAATATGGTTGAAGTGTTATCGTATTCTGTTCCTTTTCTTAGGGTTGATATTCCTACAGTCAATGCTGTTTTCTTTCCTAACTGTGACACTTCTAGTCATCTATCTAACGTCGTTGAAATTTTATCTACTTCTGTCCCTCTAGTTAACGTAACTGAAGTGTGCTCTGCTTGTGTTTGTTTTCGTATGGTTGATTCTCATACAGCTCATACTTTTTCCTTTTCTACCGTTCACTTTCTTACCACCAATTCTAAAAACAAACAACCTTCTTCCATTACGTGTTCCGAGTTCCATAAATTACGACAACCACTACTATCTCCGCACTCGCCACCACTTTCTCAACCTCGTGTTACAACTCCTACACCCCCTGCTGTTCCTGTGTGGCAGAAAACTGCCCAACAGAGACAGACATTATTCTATGTTCCTTCTGAACCGGAAGACGTATGTCAGCGAAGTCCTAATGTCCTTGATCTCGTTTCGTTTTCCTTCTGGCGTTAAGCACAATATCTAGTCCTCGCGCCCCAGATTCTTATGCCAACTTTGCTTTCCTTCGGACTTGATTTTTGGACTTTACGATTTCGTTTTACTTCTTTGTTTTGCTAGGTTTCCTTTCGCTTTCTTGTTTTTTTTAACCCGTGTGGGTCCGGGGATAAAATAGTCGCACGGTACGACATGTCTGTCGTAAGAGACGACTACAGCGGTCCAACACATACACACGCGCACACTTTATACACGTCCAATACATACCCACACACTTACACCCACACACTTTATAAACACGCAGTTCTACTTGGTTCTTCTTTCTTTCGTTTTCTTTTTGTACTCCTTGAACCCCTGTGGGCCCGGGAATAGAATAGCCCCATGGTACGACCTGCCTGTCGTAAGAGGCGACTACAGCGGCCCAACACAACACATACACACACTTTATACACGCACAACACATACACACACTTCTTACACACCCACACACACATATACACACACGCACGCACACGCACACACCTACTCATACATAACTACACTGGGATTCTGTTTTATTTTCTTTTATACGATTCCTAGTTTTTTTTTGGGTTAGTACTTGGTGCTTGGTGTTATTCTTTTTGTTTTTTTTTCCTCGTTCCTTTCGTTCCAAATTCCTCCTCTTTTTCCTGTTGCTGGTCTTTTTTGCTGTCGGTCCCAAGTCCGATTGTGTTTCGTCTATCCATTCCTGTGGTAGGTGCTTTCTAGTTCGTTTTTCTTTCTTCGGAAACCACGACCTAGTCGATTTTTGGAATAGTTACCATTTCTTTCCTTTGGTTCTTCGGTTTTGGTTACCACAGTTAGTAGTACGTTGTTTCTTTTACCAGTGCTCTCCCTCTTTTCCTCTCGTTCTCCCTTTTGTTTATTTGAGGCTTAACCTTTGGGTCCTGTTTTGGTTGGCACTGTTGGTTTCTCTTCCTCGTCCCTTTTCTTCTCTTGAGGTTGATAACCCTACTGTTTCTTCTGAAAAACATTTGTCCGTTGACGACTCCGCAGTGCTGAGGCCGTTCCACCTTAGTCCTCCTTGATTGCTTATTACCCGTCTTCCCTTCCTTCCTTCTTTTTTTTTCTCTTTCTATTATTGTTTACTGAAAAATTAACAACTATCCTTTTTAAGTAAATCTACTGGTATTTATAATGTTTTAATGTTTACTTGTGTTTACGGATCCATTTGTTCCAGAAAATTTTTATTCCACGTTTCGTGTTAAACTTTGTAAAAGGCACGTCTGGCATCTACTAATGAGCTACCTGCATTTTAAAAACAGGATCTTATTTGTTGAATGCTTTGCTTCTCATTGTCATTGTCATATGAAAATTCCAATAATGTTTATTTTCTATTAATTTGTAATCACCGTGTGTAAGTGACAAATTTGTTATGACAACGCTTTTTATATTTTGCACGTCTTTGGTTTATACAACTAAAATTAACTAGCCTACTTGACATTTAAAAGTAGTACATTTATGATAAGAATTTAAATCTTTGCAAAATTTTATTAATGCGTGATTTTTTCTGCATTAACGCAACTTGTAGCTTAAATATATGCATTTATTCACTTAATAACCTTCGATGCTATATGAATGAAAAGGTGTGCATAAAATGTTTATCAGTTTCTCCAATATAAAGCTCATTTTCAAATATCAAACGCTTTTAATAAAAGTCAAGCACCTACAAAGATTAGGCAATATTTTCAAACGTTTTAAAACTACGAAAGTGATCCGGAAAATAAAGAACCTTTTTGTTGGTAATTTTATTGTTTGTGAAAAGTAAAAAAATTTACAACTAATCAGATACTTAAACTACTTTTCCACATAAGTGCCATTTAAGTTTAAACATTTATCATTACGTTTCACAAGTTTTTGTGCGTCTTCTTCATACTCGCCAAATTTTTGGAACCATCTCTTTACAACCCTTTTTCGGTAAATGTTGTTATGGATTGTTTGCCTCCTAGAAATCTTTTTAACTTTGGAAAAAGGTGACAATCCAAAGCCACTAAGTCCAGGCTACATAGTAGATCCTTTAAAACCTCCCAACCAAACTGCTGAAGAAGGTCGTGGGTCAGTAGGGCGACTTGCAAACGCACATTATCGTAAAGTAATACAACGTCAGTGGTCAGTAACCCACGTGATTTGTTTTGTACGGTACAGTGGACAAAGTAAATTGTTTCGCAGTAACTTGCTGCATGTATTGTTCTTCCTCTCATGTACTCGATTTGGAAAACAACTTTTCCATCCCAAAACACAATAACCATAATCTTGTTGACACTCAGTGTTTGTTTTTATTTGGGTTTTGTGCATCCGGAATGATGCCATTCCGTTGACTATCGTTTTGTTTCTGAAGTTTCATGTGATATTGATGCCTCGTTTCCAGTAACAATATGATTCAAACATCATCATCATCTTCGCTACAGCAATGGAGGAAACTCAATACAGCTACCATTCGTTCTTATTTATATTCATTTGTTAAGATTCGAACGATTCATATCGCACACACTTTTCTGTAGCCTGCTCCTTTACTCACTATTTCATGTAGCGTACTTCTTGAAGTTTCTTGAAAGAACAAACGCAAGGTGTCCAGCATAAAACGCCCGTTTTCTTAATTTTTTTGCATCAATTCCTAATTTGAGTGTTCTTCATCTGGGATATTCGTTCGTCCGCCATTAAATTACGAGTGTCTCGCGGCAGTAATGACATGGCAGGTTACTATTAGAAATAGATATTATTATTAAAAAACACAAATTAGATATTATTATTAAAAACACAAATCACTTAACACGCATATCAGAAGAGTTTGCAATAGTTTTAGAACAACTGTTCTATGTGGTGTTGTGCTACTTTTTTTTTTACCGGAACGCGTATAATAATTATATAGACAGGGCCGATCCTGGGTAGGCGGCCGCTCTGTGCGGTCTCATGTCCCAAATTTAACGACGGGGGGGATTTTCCATAATAATCCTGGCGGCGACGTTTTTTTAGGTCTCATGTCCCAAATTTGACGACGGGGAGGGGGGGGGGAGATTTCTCCCAATTTTCGCCCGTCGCCAGGATCGACCCTGTATATAGCATAAAAAGGAAAGGAAACGAAAATCATTACGAAACCCATTTTGTGTATATGTATCAAACCCTTGTTTATAATAATACATATAAAAATTCGTCGAAAATTAGAAGAAAAAAATCAGCAATTCTTTTTAATTTTTTTTTCAATACGTCAGCCAATTCTCGTTATCAGAAATCATCTTTAGTTCCGGAACGCGTTCCTGTCCAAAAAGGAAGTACCGGAACGACGTTCCGGAGCGTTCCGGCTAGACAACACCACTGACTGTTCTGATATGCGTGTTAAGTTGATTTGTGTTTTCTAATAATAATATCCATTTCTAACAGTAACCTAACCTATCATTGCAGCCATGTCATTACTGCCGCGAGACCCTCGTATTAAATTTAATATTGTCAAAGTAATCGTTTGCCAGGGTATCAACAATTCTTGACCAAATTTATTAAAATTACCGTTATTTTCGTCAAAAATGTTCATTTTACGTATTCAAACCTAAGTCTCAGTAAGCATCATTATACAATTAAACGACTAATAAATATTTGTGCATCGTAGCTGCGTTATGTGTATATCTATTCTGCGTCAAATTTACTCGAAATACGTAAAAACGTTTATCGCAAATTTTTTCATTTGCCAAATGTTTAAATACTTCTTACAATTTAAATCTTCAATAACAAATAGTCCAAAGCATATCCATTTAAATACTTAGCCCATATACTTTTATTTATGAAAATAGGGGTTCCTGGTATATTTTTACCATGTGAATTTCTACGCTATCAAAATCTAACTAATAATACTTTATATCTTTCTAATAATGAAGAAGGCCATCGCCACCTGGGTAACGAATTATTGAAATAAAATTTGGGTTATTATTTGCCATTTCCGTAATGTTTTTGTGAAATGTCATAGGCTTTTTTATATTCTGGAAAAATGTTATGACGGAGACAATTTTATAAGCAGGGTAAAATACTTTTGAAATGTATTTACCATTACCCAATTTTTAAAAAGTATCTAATTGTACACTGATAGGCTATGTGCAATCTTTCCATCCGGATTTGATTTCATTTCGGTTAACAAGTGCTTGACATTGTCTACACTTTACATACACTTCTTCCCCCATTTTTTTGTTAATTTAGTAACTAATGAGCGAGAAAGAAGAGGAATGTTGAAATACACATTCACATAAATTAATAGTACGAATTTGAATTATTAGGTTGAATAAAGAATCAGTCAATAATATGTAATATCTCTCAATGTTCTTTTATAAGATATATGGTAAAATCGCCATTTATTATTTAAGCGCACACTACTATTTATTTAGATAACAATAAAAGATTACTATTAACAATAATTAGTATTTTATGATGGTGTGTACATCATTGTTATTAAATAAATACTTAGAAGCAATGCCAAATTTCATACAGGACAGCTAAAATTATAGTAATAAATTAGAATTACGTATTTAAAGATATTATTACTTTATATCGCAGCATAAAACTAGTCTGATTTATCTTTTATCGTGCATTTTAATTTCATCTGTTTTCCGTGTCCAAGGTTAAATAAATTGTTACTCTATATGCACTGTAAAATTACAGAACAGCAGTGGCATAGCCACTATACTTCATAACTGCCGTTGTTATATAATATACGTATGCGTAGATGCCCTAACCTATTTTACGTCTTCTTTTAACACACTCGTTTAGTGTTATAATTTCTCTTTGTCTGCAATTCTCTGGGTCACAGTTGAGGGTGGGAGAATGTAAACAAACAATGTTATATGTAGAAATGTTGTAATATTTATTTTGGAAACTATACGAATGCTGACCATGAAATTTAGATGTTGGTGCTCTTCGACAATAAAGTGATGACAATTTAAAAGCTTCAAATACTGCTCAATTTTTGAAAATTTTTATTATTCAAAACATGGATAAATATTATCAGTTATTAGATAGAGATCCCTCAACAATATCTCCAATGTGGAAAGGTATATGTTGTGTATTAGTGTAGTATAATTCACTAATAATTTTTATTATTCATTCAGAATTATTAATTATTATTCCTGTGTATATATTTAAAGACAGCACTGTGAAATAGGACCTGTTTTAATTGTTAAACCTCTACAAAAATCTATAATATCTGTATATGGGGAGGTTTGCTGTAATCTCTCATGTAAAGGATTTCTTTCAAATATTTTTAGCTTGAAATTTTTTAATAATTAATATTCAAAATTTTATACCATATAAGAGCCTGATTAAGGCATTGTTGTACTTTTTTGATTACTCGCGAGAAAGAATTACAAGGGCTTATGTGTATCAAAACACATTTTTGCGATGAGAATTACATACCCTTGTATTATAATTTATTGTACTCTTATAATTGAGACGTTGACATGTATATGGTAGTAAATAAATCGTAGAAAAATTTTCAGACATGCATTATGACGAATATGTTCTCATTGAATCAAAGACTGAACAGATGACTTGCTATCGTAGATATGAAATAAGGCATCTCTTAGCTAAGTGTGACGCAGGTGAATTTAATTACACTTTTCATGCACAGTTTATAAGTAATATTCGGTACGCAAAATGTATAAAAAAGTTATTATTTGTACTTGGTGCTAAAATAATGTGAAGTTTATTTCATTCTAATGAGAAGTACCATATAGGTTACACAATTGTCAATAGATTGGTTTTGAAACTCTATTCCATTCATATTCAAAAGTTTTTATTTTAATATGTTGTTTATTATTTGCATTTGAATGTTTTTACATATAACTTGTACTTTTTCCATTGGATGCTATAAAAACCGTTACCGATCCTGTTGTTTGACTGAAAAATATGTTTAACAATTCCATAGCTTGAATTTTTGAGTTTAAGAAGCAAACGTGTTGTGGTGATTTTGAATAGTTGTTCAGTATCACGTAGGTTAGTTACTAATTGTTAATTATTGACATTCTTATTATGACTGTGATGCTCTGTGTTATTCTAGTTTAATAAAACCTTTCCAAAGATGTTTATACCACAATTTATTAAACTAGAATCCTATCAAAATGGATCAAGTTTTAAAACCTGAAAGATTTAACATGGATCCTAAGGTTAGTACAGCTTCCAGATGATGGACTCTTTGGAGTAGAACATTCGAGAATTTCATTTCCACACTTAACCCACAACCTATGGATAATGAAAAATTGAAGATATTGGTAAACTGTGTGTCTTTGGATATTTATAACTAAATAAGTAGTTGTGGAACTTACAACGATGCTATAATCGTACTCAAAGGCATTTATATCAAATCGGTGAATGAGATTTTTGCAAGGCACTTAGTATCTACACGTAAGCAAATGTGGATTGAAACTGTTGACCAGTACCTACAAGCCATAAAACTCTCAGGCAAAGACTGTCTCTTTAAAGCTGTCACTGCTGAGAAGAACAGAGATGATTTTGTGAGAGATGCCTTTATTAGTGGACTACAGTCTTCTACAATTCACCGTCTTTTGGAAAAAGTTGCACTAACTTTAGAGGATGCTTATGAGTTGGCTCGCTCTCTTGAACTTGCACAGGAACAAGCCCTAAGTTTTTACTTGCTGACCCTATAAACGCTATTCCACCTAAAATCAATCGTAACAAACCGCTATTTAAAAATAATCCCAGTACGACAACCGATCTTAATGACAAGTGCTTCTTTTGCGGTTATTCTAGACATTGTAGAAGCAGCTGCCCTGCACGGAATTCTACTTGCAAATTTTGTTGCCTACCAGGACACTTTGACAAAATCTGCTACAACACGTAAAGCTACTGCAAACAGTTTACAAGACGAAAGTAGTTAAATGGGATTTTCAGCTTCTATAAATGGTTACCTAAAAGTACTGTTCCTGTCACTATTCGCTTTAATTGATACTGGAAGTTCTCTGAGCTTATAAACAAGAAAAGTGCCTCTGAGTTGAGTTTAATAGTGCTACCCTGCTCTGGGTCTGTCTCCATGACTTCGACTACTATGACTTGAAAATTGAGGGGCAGTGTGAAGTAAACATTAATCTTTTTGATCACGTATATAATGACGTAAAACTGGTTATCTTACCAGATTTTTGCTCTGATATTATAGTGGGTCACGACATTTTAAAGCTACACTTGTTGAATTACTGTTTGGAGGTGAAAGAGCTCCCTTAGTTGTATGTAGTGTACCTGCTGCTAATGTTCCGCCTGCTTCTTTGTTAGCTAACCTAAAGGCTGAATGTAAACCAATTGCAATTAAGTCAAGTCGCCACTCTGTAGATAACTACAAGTTTATCTAAAGTGAAATAGCAAAATTACTGGAAGATGATGTAATCGAACCTAACAACTCTCCATGGAGAGCTCAGGTTTTAGTTATTTTTAATGAAAATCACAAAAAACGTATGGTTATTGACTATTCAAGAACTATTAATAGATTTACTAATGTTAGATGCATACCCTTTGCCGAGAATTGAAGATGTAATCAATAAGGTTGCGAGCCACAATGTTTTTAGTACTATTGATTTACGAAGTGCATACCGTCAAATATGATCTATCAAATCCCGACACTCCAGAATTATAGTGTCCATAAAGGTGCTGAATTTTAGTGATATTTCTCGATTTCTATCAGGTATTTCCACCACTTCTGTTCTGTTGTAACGTTAAAATGCACGTGTCCGACAGAAAAAGAAAGGACAGCGATATAAGGGTCCGCACGAATCACAATCACATATAAAAGATAAAGGAAATTTAGAAAGACCGAGCTAACTACAAATGCGGAGAGTGAGATGGTTCACATAGACAAGAAAAATACATCGTCATCGATATTTTATATTTACAATAAAAATAAAAATATTTGTTTAAAATAAGCAATTATACTCTACAGACAATTTTTAATAATTGATCTACGAAGTGCGCATTTCCTAGTATAACACGTATAAAGGATTGGTAATGAACAAATACAATAAGGTGCAAGCAGAAACTCTAAAAGTCACTGGACAAGCAGAAACAGAACGTCTCTTCCAACTTTTAAGCTATATGTATGAGACAGGCGAGATACCCAAAGATTTCAAACGTAACATCATACTCATCATACCAGAAAGAAGAGAGGCTCAGCTAGATGTTAATATTTTCGAAAAATAAGTTTGACATCACACGTGTTGAAAATATGAACAAGAATTTTACAATGACGAATGGAAAAACGAACTGAAGAAATACTAGAATGTCAATTTGGGTTTAGGCAAAATAGGGGAATACTGGTGGCTATTTTAGCTCTGAGGGTGATAGTGGAGGAACAAAGGGAAAAGCGTGTATATGGGGTTTTAATTTAATATCTTTGGTGGATTTACAAAGTAATTGGGAATTAAACAAATAAAAAATAGTAGTTAATATTTTAGTTCTTCTGCACTGTGCATCTCTCAATTTTTTTATTAAACTCTGAATTTAACCTATTTCAATATCTAATGAATATTTAGTCTAAATAATAAAAGAATTAAATATGTTTTTCTTTACAGCAGGTCACATTTTATGTTTTGCGGTGGTAATACTCAGCGGTTTCATTGCTGCATATGCTCTTGGATCAGCAGCAGAATATTTTGGACATAATTGTGTTTTATTTGCTTCAATATCTTTTTTAAATACAAACTCAACTCCAAAACCTGCAGAAGTATCGCCATTCTTATTATTATTGCCTAGAGACTCTCTTAGGCCTTTTAATATGTCTTATACTCAGTGGGGATCTATCAAACTTTGTAGCTTTTGTCAATTTACACCATTATGTTCAGCAATTTTTGGTTTTGTTTGGTGTGTACTTTTTATTATATGCTCAAGAGGTGGTGCTGGATATATAACAGATGCGTAAGTATTGTGTTGTTATATGAAGGATAGTTTTTAATTTTAATTTATAGAATTTATCGACCATGGCGTATGGTGTATCCTGTGTTGGTTTATAACTTAATATCAACAGGAGTTATGTTAGGAAGTTTACAACATTTGTCGAATGGTATAAAACATTTTTGTGCACAGTTTGAACCAATATTTAATACAACAAGGTATTTAACTTTGATATATTTGAGCAAGAGCTTGATAATAATAAAATTATACCTAGGTATTGTTGTACTAAGTTAAAAGTATTATAGTAATAATAGCTTTCGTATGTTATGCATTGATTTTAACAAAAACAGTACAGACTTGATTTTATTTCTATACAGAATTATCCATAAGAACTATAATACACTTTAAAAGTTTATTATGGAAACTATTTTGTATAATAAGCCATACACTAGCAGAGCTATTTCTGCAACTATTTACAGAATTCAATAAATCTATTTTTTTAGTTGCATGGTAGGAAATTGGTAATTTTCTACTGGGCTAGATAGTAATAACACTTTCTGAAATTTTCACAATAGTGATACGATTTATATTGTATATTTGGTTCTTAATGCTCCATCTGAATGTACTGCATTGACCATGAGATAATTAATTTTTTTACCTCAAAAGTCGGAATTTGGCCTAACCTGATAGCATTTGAACATAAATTTATACAAAACATGATTTTTTAATTATTTAATGTGAATTAAACTCCTTTAATAACCAATTGACTATTATCTCACTTTAGTAAGTATTAAGTACTATTTATATAATTTTTAGCTATTAGTCAAATCTTGTTCACATAACTAACTCAATGTATTTATTTGTAGTACTCTTGATAATGGAAAAATAAATTTCGGAAAGCTTGAGTTTATAAAAAAGAGAATTCTTCAATTCTGCTGACCTAAAACCCATAAAGTATATAAAGTATATAATATTCGATTGGTATTTCTTGACCTTCTTTTATATAAAATTTATATATATATATATATATATATATATATATATATATATTAATAGTTATTAAGATGAAATGAAAACCCAACTTTGTATTTAAAGTTGAATTACCATTTCAAATCGAACTAGTAATTGAAAACCACTAAAAGAACGGCCACAGCAGGACTTGAACCTGCAACCTCTGATTTTCCGGATCAGTGCTCTAACCAATTGAGCTATCTAGCCTAATTGTTTAGATGATGTTATACTTAATACTACTGAAGCTTGGCTCTTGTTAACGATTTTCAATTACGTCTTGCATTTAAGGAAATTCAATCTAGTTATATACATAATTCATGTACTAATAACTTGATCATCCCATTTTTGCAACGTTCGGAATAATACAAACATGTAATTATATTATTATTAATAGAGAAGAATAATCCACATTTGGAATGCAAATGAATGCTTAATATATATTAATAGTTATTAAGATGAAATTAAAACCCAACTTTGTATTTAAAGTTGAATTACCATTTCAAATCGAACTAGTAATTGAAAACCACTAACATCATCTAAACAATTAGGCTAGATAGCTCAATTGGTTAGAGCACTGATCCGGAAAATCAGAGGTTGCAGGTTCAAGTCCTGCTGTGGCCGTTCTTTTAGTGGTTTTCAATTACTAGTTCGATTTGAAATGGTAATTCAACTTTAAATACAAAGTTGGGTTTTCATTTCATCTTAATAACTATTAATATATATTAAGCATTCATTTGCATTCCAAATGTGGATTATTCTTCTCATTATTATATATATATATATATATATATATATATATAATATATTGACGAGAGGTCATTGAAACCCAAATTCTACAAATAAAGTCCGCTAAAATATAAAAGAAACCGGAAAAAATAGAAATTTCCTAAGATTCATTGTTCCACCCTGTATAATACAAGCGTACTTTTTAGTCATTAAAATGCAAAGCGAGAACGCAATTATGTGCATGTAAATAATCACCCTGTATAATATAAGCGTATTATAAATACGTAACCATTAAAGTGCAAAGCAAAACACACTTCCCATGTATTTAAAAGTCCTAATTTTATATCAATAATACAACCGTGTAAACCGTATATGTAAAAATAATTATTCTGGAGATACCTTAAAACATATTAAATGCAAACTCATACCTTATGAAAATTGGCCAATTTCAAGAGTAAATACACAGCCATTTATTTTCACTTATTAATTATCATAAAAATACATTTCTGGTGAACAAAATATGCTTTTCATTCGCTTTATTTGGCGTAAGAACCAATCACTCTTGTTAAAAAATAATGCTTTAATCTTTATAAAATAATCTTGTGCGTTAAAAACGTGTTTTAGTTACCATGAAAACAATTAAAGCTTTAATTAGTTAGCCAAATTGACCTCCGTGTGCGTAAAACTTTATAAATAAAACATGTTTTCGAAGTTTCGAAAAAATAGAGAAAATGCATCATCTGTACTTAGAACTACTTAAATACCTAATTAATAAATATACAATTATTCTAATCAAAAGGTTGTAAAATCAATAAGAATTATTGATCACTTTTGCAATCACTGCTGGATATAATGCGACCCCACAATAATCTTATGTATTAGAGAAGGACGGCAGTGCACGTCACTATTTCACGCGATTCGATACTAGTGAGGAGTTCCCAGAAGTCTTGCGTCAGGTAGGCGTGTAATCTTTGCAATGGAATCCCATAAAATCTAGAAAACTTGGGAGAACCATGACGTAATTAGATAATGATGTATAAATGGAAACTTTATTTAAGAGAGGGTCATTCAATTTCATTCGGTCATTCAATTTGATTAAACCGCCAAGATGTTACTTTGAGAGGAGTTGTTTTAAAGCATGCACTTTATTTTTGTACACTTCACTTATCTTACAAAGGCAAATTAGGAATGATTTGGGTATTGAATATAATATGTTACTACGTACTGTATCACTACCGGTGAATCTTTGCCATGATTAAATGTAATTAAGAGATCTAAGCACTTGTGAATAAAATGTGAAACTTAAACACGTCGGTTTATTAGTAAGGTTTGACAATAATCAACTAAAATTGAAATGAAAGTTGGTAGATAACAACCAATTCCTCGTATGCAATATAAACTGGATTATTATTATGACTTTATAATAAATTAAATAGAATTGGCGTGAGCACTGCCCTCGCCTGAAATCATGATAATTATTTCAGAATATAAATGAATAGGATGAACTATGTACTATAGCATCAATTAACCAATAATAAATGTTATACATAATGAAAATAAAATATACATTTAAAAATTGCGAGAAATAAAAAATAAATTTTAATTTATTGAGCGGGCAAAGGACACAGCCTTACAACTGACCCTTTTATTTTGCATACGATGAGTACCTATTTTTCTGTTATAACTTTCTGAATTTACAAAGTTATATACTTCTTCTAACAAGGTGCTGATACCTTTAAAATACACACAATCGGAAAACATTGTAGCACATGGGCCACGCCATGATAAAAATACTTAAAGGCTGCCAAAAGTAGGTCCATGATAAATCGGACACTAATTCTAAGTGCACCGACCGCGTTGCTATGCACCTGAATAATCTACACCTGTATTCATAAATGATTTAACCGACACCACGTGACAAGCATGAAGGTCGCCCATTATCAGATATGTCGGCAATAGACGCCTTTTAAAACAAAAATTGCAATTTTTTATTATTTTGCAAATTAAACCTTGCGCCGATAAAAATCTTATATTTTTGACGTGAAATACACAATACTAGATGTGGCCCTGTATGCAAATGTGATTTATGTATGTGTTTAATAATAAGATTAGTTAAGTTTTCGTATTTTGGCAACAGTATTGTGTGTTGGTGTTAATTGGCGATATCTGCGTTGGTCAACCGACCGCCAACTCTAATAAGACCGTCCATTAAAAATGGGCGGAGCTTCTTTAATCGAAGAGTGCATTTTTTCTTCTGTAAAAACGTAATCTCGTTCCTAAACCATATTTTTTGAACACTGCGAATTAACGCATGTTCTGCTTTAATTAAATCACTAACCTCTATATTTAGTTTTTTAGGTAATAGTTTTAAGAATCTTAAAACATATACGGTAGTATTCAATAATTTAGTCCAAGACGAGCTTTTCAAATCAATTTATAAAGTGGATTTTCCATATAGTTATCAGGTAAAACACTAACATGCAAAATTGCGGGTTTTTCTTCTAGGAAAATTGCATTGTTTACTTGATAAGATTTTATTGGCCAATTTTTATTATCAAACTAAAGCCATTTAGGGCCAGTCAGCCATTGCGTTGCATCTAATAATTGCGACTGAATTAATCCACGAGAGAGAAAATCGACTGAATTCTCACGCCCTACAACATGATACCAAACACACGAGGGCAAAAATCTTGAATCCGTGCTACCCGATCCGCAACAAATACACTCCATTGGTGCTGCGATGCATGTATCCAACTAAGAACAACCATTGAATCCGTAAATGCATAAATTTCATAAAGTTCTATGTGAGGACTATAAATTTCAATTACGTACTTTAGCAGCTTCGACAACAAAAGAGCAGCACAAAGTTCCAAACACGGAATCGAGGTTATTTTTAATGGTGAAACCCTAGACTTTGTGCAAAGCAAACTTATTTTGACTTTTTCTTCAGTCAACATACTCCTTACATAGACTATGCCCCCATAACCTTTCTCGGAGGCTTCACAAAATCAAATAAGCATAACTTTTGAATTTTCAAACACTGATACATGTCATAACACTCAAACATTTTCCATTACATGAAGCTCAGAATAAAATCGATTCTAAAGATTAACGATTTTTTGGGGTGCTTCGTCATTCCAGCCAACATGAGCAATCCAAAGTTCCTTATTTAATATCAAATAAATAATCTTGGCGAATTTTTTTATTTTGTTCTATTACTTTAATACTTCTAAGTTGTTTCGACAAGAAATTTATTTACATAGTAAAAAACTGGTTACACAGCCCTCTGCCCAAAAAAAAGTAGAAAAAATTAGAGTTCTAGACTCAAAAAAAAAGTCTTGAACATTCTGCGAGTCGGAGCGAGGAATGTCAGAAGTAAGTAAGCCAGAGAACTTGAAAATTGAAATGGAGAGGTTAGCATTAGACATAGTAGGGATCAGCGAAGTTCGGTGGTTGGAGGTAGGGGATTTTTGGAGCAGAGACTTTAAGGTAATTCATACAGGATCAGAGGAAGGAAATTCGGGCGTGGGGATAGTTATGCGAAAAAAGATAGGACAACGTGTAAAAAACTACTTACAAAAGAATGAAAGAGTACTCATAGTTAGACTAGAATCTAAACTGGTAAATACAGTAATAATACAAGTATATATGCTCACGTCTAGCTACAAAGAGAAAGAGGTAGAAGCAATCTACAAGGATATCAAAGACATACTAAGATACTAAGGACATGAAAATTTAATAATTATGGTGGATTTTAATGCAGTGGTAGGTGAGGGTAGGAAAGGAGCGGTAGTAGGTTTATTTGGTTTGGGCACGAGAAATGAGGGGTAATAGACTGATAGAATTTTGCGACAAGAACAATTTAACCATCACAAACACATTATTTCAACATCATGCTAGAACACGATACACGTGGAAGATGCCAGGAGATAGAAAATATCAAATAGATTACATTCTTGTTAGACAACGGTTTAGAAATCAAGTAAAAAACTATAGAAGCTACCCAGAAGCAGATAAGACACTGACCACAACATCGTAATTATGAAGGCCACTCTTAAATTAAAAAATTTGAAAAAGAGGAATGGAAAAAGGCCTTTTGACTTAGAGAAACTAAAAGATAAAAATATCCACGAAAGATTTGAAAAAAAGTCAAATGAATTACTGAAAGATATCGGGAAAACTTCTTATGCTAGGAAGTAGAAACATATTGGAATAACATTAAATCTAGCTTAGACATGGCAGCCAGAGATATTCTGGGGTACACACAAAAATATTGCCCATTCTTAATGAATCACCCTGTATATATGTGTGTATATATTGTAACAGGATGATAGGTCATGTACTAAGGCATGAGGGAATAGTGTGGAATATATTAGAAGCAGATAGGAAAGTAGAGAGGTAGAGGTAGAGGTAGACCTCTCAATTTTTTTTATTTAAATGAGACACCCTGTATATTTTTGCAGATCTTGATAGATCCTGTTATTTTGAATTCATACATACCAGGGTTAATGGAAATAATCTGTAAAAACAAGATACTAAAGCACTTTACATTTACTCAATAATAAATTTTATTTATAAGATTAACGAGAATGAGAATAATATTGAATTTAATTTAAACAAAATCATTTTAAATGTTCAAAATGCTCGCCGTTTACTTCCTGACAATATGCAAGTCTATTAATAAATTCCTGAATTACTCTTTCCAAGACTTCTCCATGGATGAGTTCACATTCATCGATGATTCTTTGTTTCAATTCCTGCAGGGATGTTGGTCGTCTAACGTAAACATGTGATTTCAGGTAACCCCAAAGAAAGAAATCTAACGAACTGAGGTCTGGAGAACGAGCAGGCCACTCTACAAATCCTCTACGTCCAATCCATTGATTTGGAAAATTTGCATCTAAAAAATTCAAAACCCGTCTATCATAGTGAGGAGGCGCTCCATCTTGTTGAAACCAAACATTTTGTGGTAAATGCTCATTTTGATGGAGTGCAGGAATAATTTGGTTATTTAGTAAATCTAAATACTTGTCACCATTTAAGTTTCCGTCTATAGAAAATGGGCCTATAAGCCTATTTTTCACAATTCCCATCCAAACATTCAACTTTTGTGGATGTTGGGTATGGGCTTCATAAATCCAATGAGGATTCTCATTAGACCAATACCTTGAGTTATGGCGATTAACTGTTCCATTTAAACAAAAAGATGCCTCATCCGAAAACACTACATTATTTGCAAAATGCTCGTCGACATTACAGATGTCCATCATTCGTTTGCAAAACTCCAGCCGTCGGTCAAAATCATCATCAGACAATTCTTGAACTATTTGTATTTTATACGGATGATATTTTTCACTTTTTAATATCTTCCCTACAGAACGTAGACTTATACCATGGTTTAGTGCCAAATCTGTGGTAGAAGTTTGAGGTGATTCCTTTAATTCAATAGCAATGTTTTGTCTAATAGCTTCGTTCGTTGCGGTCTGTGGTCTTCCAGTTTTTGGCAAATTTTTGTTCATCCCTGTTGCATTAAAACGTTGTAATGTTTTAGTAACTGTTGAACGTGATATAGGATTTCTTTCAGGATGCATATCATTAAAAATATGACAAACTTCTTCCCTAGTTCTAACACGATCGTCAAAACCAATCATCATTAATATTTCAATTCGATCTTTCTCACTTAAATGTACCATTTTTAACCGTACAATTTATTACCGTAAATTACAATTAACTTGACAGTTTGTCTTGACATTTTTCCAACAGCTACTTTACTAAACAGTACACGTTTAATACAAAGTAAACATCAATTTGCTAATCTAAATGGTTTTTATTCTAATGCGTAAAAACTTAAAAGTGATTGTACTAAAGTGCTTTAGTGTTTCGTTTTTACAGATTATTTCCATTAACCCCGGTATGTATGAATTCGAAATAACAAGATCTATTAAGATCTGCAAAAATATACAGGGTGTATGCAATGTTTCTTGTTGACTTCTTTACAAGTTTTGAATAAATTGAATAAATTCAGTATTAAAATTTTAATTGAAAAATATCTAAAAATTAAGTAGATTTGACCTGTGCTATGTTGTTTCGTGTTGTGGATCAACACCCCCTTGTTGTCTTCAATCGAATACCAATGCTCTGCTTAGTTGATCCAATATTTGAGTACAGTTACCCCATGTTTTCCAAAATTACCTCGTGCTTCTTTATTTTATATTTCTCTGCGCATGCTTTGAATCTCTTCCCTTAAATACCACTTGAAATCGTGGGTTGCTTAGTATTATGAATTATCCCAGAATTTAAATTGGAATTGTACCAGAATCCGATTAGAATCTCATTAGAATTGTAATTATTGCCGACGCGGATTAGAATCCAATTAGAAGCCGTTTTATATAAAAAACGGCAAAAACTCTTCATGTATGCTTAACATAATTGTTGCACAACACTACTTTCACAATAACATAAATTTGATATATTCTAAACTTTATTTATTTGACGCGTAGATTTCTGGTTAAAAGTGTCATGGCTTCGACGTGCATCAAGTGTGAACTGACTTGTCTTATCACCGGCGGGTGTTAAATAACCTTTTCCCACTACATCTGGGTTGGGTTTTCAAGCAGTTTTGCAGATTGTTTCAACCAACCAGCTTTTGTCTTTAATATTCCCTGTATTTTTGAAGCTGTTTTCTGATGCAACTCCTTTGTATTTCCGCGTCATCGTGTTTATTTGCGATCTTTGATTGCTTTAACATTTGCTATCGCGGCCAGATTTTCAACTTACGTCCGTGTTTTGTATAGATAATGCTTTTGGATAATTATACAAAAATAAATGATGTAACTCTAGTACTATTTTCGTTTATGTATTTATTTATTTGAAAGTGCGTTTTCTTATCAAAGCGCATATTGTTCCTTCTTTATCACAAGCGTAATTGTATGAGGATTTATTAGGTTTTTGTCTTATCTTCTGTGTATTTTATTTTATAAACTTGTTAAATATTCTCAACGTAGTTTAAATACATGTACGATTATTTTTCTGCTGAATACGCGTTCTATTGTTGAAAGATATGCTCACTTGCATTGTTTAAAGTTAATTACGGTCTATATACAGGGTGTTAAATGCTTGCTATTTACATAATGTATGAATTACTTATTTTTCTGCTAAATAAATGCAGTTTTCTGTTTCCTATCGCTGTTTACTGTTGCTATACGACCCTTACTATTCAATACACCCCTAAACAACCCCTTATCACAGCAATATATATAAAATAATAGAAGGGTAACCGAGCTGTATTTAGGCTGTGGGAATTTCAGAGAATGTGTAGGCTAGCTCAGAATAGAAATCAATGGAGATATGCACCAGGGCCAAGACGGAAAACCTAATGACGAAAAAATAATTGTACTTAAACATTATGGTTATTATACACGGTTTTACAATATTCTCAACTAGTGTTGATTGTATGAAAGAATTTATTAGAAAATTCTTACTTCAGCAAATGTTTAAGTGTTGGGGTATTTTGGTAACCGCAGGTTGCTTAGCCCCCTTCACATAACACTGAATATTGGTGAAATAGGGTATATATTTAGCAAACAATAGAAAGAGAACCAGGATGTATCTAACAAGAAACAGCAGCTTCTGTGTTTGAAGACAACAAACATAGAAACAGGGAAGAAATTGTTGAAAGCATAGAACACAGTACTGTTGTATGGCTATGAAATAGGAATGGACAGTAGGAGAAGCATGCAGGAAAAAGTTAGAAGCCTTTTGGAATGTGGTGCTTCAGATGAATGATGATGATAGCATGGACAGACAAAGTTAATAACAAAGAGGTTCTAGAAATAGTAGGGGAAAAAAGATATCTGTGGAAATAAAACTTACTTCGCTTGAACTGTCCTGACAAGTAATTTTCTAAATCCGCTCACTTCCACACCATCTTCAAGACAAACAGGTTAGAAAGTTGTGATGGTGAGATTTACTGTCCAAAAACTTGTAAGTTCCTTAATCGATTTTTAGTACAGCACAAACCCCCAGTAGGGTTAACAACCACAAAAATCCTATAGTGCCAACCATGGTGATGAGACCGCTAGACAATAGGCCATAGGGGCGGAGGCCACTTGTTCGTCTTCAAATAATCTCTATCCAACCAACATTTTCGAAATCCTAAAGTGGATCCATCATGTGCCACATTAGTCTGGGACTGGCGCCTTTGGCTATCCAGCTGGAACCTGTGCCTAACTAACCTAAAGATAACCTCCAACAAGGGTTAAGGGTGAGCGATTTTTGCTGGACCCCAAGATGGTTTATTAATTGTTTTTGCAAGCCCTTTTTCCACTATGGCTATATCACAAGTTGCAAAGTTCCAGTCTGTAAGACTCGCACCCCATTATCAAATATAATAATCTTATGCTAACTATTTAATTTTTTATTAAGAGTATACTTTTTCTAGAAAATAATAATTGCTCCAAATTTTATATACTTGTAATTTTCAGTAATAACCATTGTAAAATAATTTAAATTACAGTATGTACGTGATTATCAGATCTGATGCTCATTTAAGTCATAAGAGACAAAATGTCTAAATAATAATCTTTTTTAATATCACCAACACCAGTGAATTGGCGTAATTTTTTATTATATAAAGGTTATTTGTTATACAATAGATACTTTCTGATTTTGTCTATAAAGGTAAAATAAAAATTTTAAATGATCCACTCCAATAAGGTTTCTGTATCTACCCTAAAGATCACAGCTTTTTAATACCTACTAGATACAGTGACCTCAACTTCACTACATTTATTTTTTCGTTTCATGAAGGGATTTTTAACCATGCCCTTTTCATGATCTCCCTTGGGATAATAGTCAAGCTAGCCACAGAAGCAACAAATTATTCTATTTCCAATTTGCACGCGTAAAAGTTCAAGTCCTTTTAAATTCCGAATTGTTGTTCTATCTCCTCCCTATGTGCTGAAAAAATAAATTATTACATTAACGCCCATCGCTTTGGAGCTCGAAACGAGTAACCATGTACATACACCATCTGTATAGAAAAAGAAACTGCTACATTTGCACCACATTGCGGGGTTCGAATTAGAGTTAAAAATTAATTTGCTACAATTATATATATAATTTTTATTCTGTAGTCACTTATCTGCCCAGATTTAATTGTTACTAAAAATTATTTATATCAACTATGGATAATTTTATTATCACAAACTGTCATATTTTGATTACTTACAAATAATATTCAATTATATTACCCACTTATTCCATATACTTTTTAATTCTTCATAACAAATAAGGTTCAATTACATTACCCACTCGTTCTATATACTAATTAATTCTTTATATGAAACCCCTTACATTAAGTAATTTATTTATTTATTTATTTATTTATTTATTTATTTACGGGAAATCCCCATTATTAAACAATATTTTCTTCCAAAATGTATAACAAATACTAAAAACTAAAATAGCTCTAAATTAATAGTATAACTAGTGACTATTGTTCAATTATACAAGTCCTACAGCATAACAAATACATTTATATTTCTACCGTGCGAATACATTTTTTAAATTTAATTAATGAATTACAGAAAGGGTCTACTTTTAACTTATTAAATAAATGTAAAGCTCTGTCTAAAGGTATGTGCCGTCCATAATTTGTAGAATGAAAAGGAATACTAAATAAATTATGGTTACGCAAAAGTCTATTAGGAACATTAAAATGAATTCTTTCGATAAGTTGTAAACAGTCAATTTTCCCATTTAGAAGTTTATACACAAAAATCAAATCGTTACATTTTCGACGAGTTTCAAGCGTTTGTAAATTTAAGACATTAAGAATACTCGAATAATCGTGATTATCAATAAATATTTTTAGTTTATAAGCACAGTAACGTAAAAATTTATGGTGAATTCTTTCTAATGTGTACATGTGTATCTTATACATAGGAGACCAGATCAACGATGCATACTCTAAAGTTGAAACAACCAACGACATATACATGCGTGTTAAAGCTTGTATAGATAGCTCGGCACCATATCTGAGAACAAAACCTAGTATTTTGGAGGCTTTAAGGGAAATATAGTTTATATGATCATTATAATCAAGTTTGTTATCTAGTATTATGCCTAAATCTTTTACAGAGTTTACAGAGCAGAGCAAATTTCCATTTATAAAGTAACGACTATCAAATTTTTGGATCTGTAGAAACTCATATGGTAGCATTTATTGATGTTGAGTGACATATTGTTAATATTGCACCAGTTTATCAAGCAATTTATATCTTCCTGTAAAAGTCAGCATCCTGTTGTGAGTTTACAACTTTATAAAATTTAAGATCATCAGCGAATAATAGATACTTGCTATTTGCAAAGCATTTTCCTATATCGTTGATGAACAGATTAAATAATAGGGCGAAATATGTGCTCCTTGAGGAACTCCAGATGGAATGGGAATACTTCTGGAACTGAACGAGCCGATTTTGACCTTTTGTGATCTGCCTGTCAAAAAACTCTTTAACCATTCAATTATGTTATCACCAAAACCCAGCCATTTTAACTTTATCAATAGAAATTTATGGTCAACACGATCAAAGGCTTTGGAGAAATCTCGTAAATCACATCAACCTGACACCTCATCTCTAAGGCTTCCAAAATATCTTGATTGAAGACCATTAAGTTAGTTGTAGTAGATCTCCCACTATGAAACCCGTGTTGATTATCATTAATGATTGTTGAACAAGTGAAACTTAGTTGGTCACAGATAATACTGTCAAATAACTTAGACATAGCTGATTGATTACATATGCTCCTATAGTTCTGTACATTACTTGCATCACCTGATTTGAACACAGGTACAATAAAGCTCTCTTTCCAAATATCAGGAAAGGTTCTACAATCCAGAGATAGTTTAAAGATTAGAAATAGTGGTTCGATAATAGTACATATACAGTTTTTAAGAAAAATGTTTGGGACGTTATCAGGACCTGCTGTTAATTTATTTGGTAAAGTTAATATTTTGTTATATATAATAGCCTTAGTAATTTGAGGATAAGATATATCATATTGAGTTATGTTGTTTGGTGTGCTCGTATATAATGAATTTTCTTCTTGAGAGTACACAGTTGAGAAGTAATCGCAGAACAAATTTGCAATATCTTCACCCTTAGTTTTTTGTTGGTCATCAAGAAACATACTATGCGGTAATCCATATAAAGAGTTTTGTTTTAAAAATGCCCAAAAGGCTCTAGGATCAGTAGTTAATTTGTCATTAATATCATTAATATAATTCGCATAACTAGTTTTTGCAAGTATTTTACATCGTGTTCTTAGAGAAGCAAATGTTTGATAAGTAGCAATATTTGGATATTGCTTATATGCCACATGTGCAGCTTTCTTTTGATAGACGAGATTCTTTAGTTCTACTGTAAACCACTTAGGAAAGCTTGATGTAGTATAACGTCTTCGAGGTACATAAAGTTTTATGCCGATCGTAACACATTGTAAAATTTAGAAATGGCTTCATTTACATCTGGAATATTTAAGAGAGTCGGCCAATTTATTGAGGCAAGATAGAGATTCAAAGCTTTGTTAATCAGCATTTTAAAATCGTAAGAAGGTTCAGTATATTGTAGCTTAATATCATTAGTACGAAAACAAGATACTGCAAATGAGTATGCGTCATGATGTATGGATTTAGGAAGTAATGGATCTATTGCAGACTCAATAGCTAAATCATGTTTATTTGAGAATACTAGATCTAAATAAACATAATTACCATTTGGGATGCAACAATTTTGGGTAAAATTTAGAAATGAGTATCCTTGAGTGAGAACTATGGCCTTAGGGTCTTGTGAACAACTAACTGCTACACCTGGTTCTGAATTAAACCATTTTACATTGGGCAAATTGAAGTCACCGAACACATAAAAGGTATGCTTATTAAATCTCGAAACTAAGTCATCCATTACATCAATATGGCATACATACTTTTCAATAGGACTGGCTGGAGGAATATATACACCACCGACAATGAAATTCACATTATTGAATGAGCATAATAAATAAAGTTGTTCTACTGATTGTTGTATAAGTTCTAGTTGTTTCACTTCTATGTGGTCTTTTATAGCAATTAGAACACCTCCACCCGTGATTTGTCACTAGTTTTATCAGAACGGTCACATCTGTAGATCTTAAATGATTTGAATTGCACTTCTAACTCAAGGATGTCGCTTGAGAGCCAGCTCTCCACGAGAATAATTATATCATAGTTTGATAAAGCAATTGCATTAGATAATTCAACACATTTTGTACGTAATCCTCCTACATTATGACAATAAACTTGTAATTGGGATGAACATATACTCGATTGCTTACACTTATTTAGTTTTTTTTATCAGTGCGTTGAATAATAACTGGGATGCCCTGTTTGTAAATGATAGCTAAATTATTTTCCCCATTAGCTTCTCTTGTTTTTAATTGATCAAAAACTACCTTATATTGTTGTTGTTGTAGTTTAGTTCTATCCGGGCCAATCATTATGTAATGAATCAACTGTAGCATTAGCATAGGTTTCCCTTATCGTTTCTTTCATATTTTTACTAGTGGTAGGCTTTTCTTTGTAAACAAAATCTTGAACATACACCCACAAAAAAATGTACATGCGTAAGGTCCGAGGACCTCAGCGGCTACATAAATGGGCCTCCTCTACCATACCATTTTTTTTTGCAAATGTTTGATCTAAAAACTCTCTCTCTCAATGGTTTATAGAAGTGCACTGGGGCACAATCATGTTGGAAATACATATTCCTACGAGTTTCTAGATCCAAGTCTTCAGGCAGGATCCCTAATTCTTGTCTTAAAAACCTGATGTATTCATACATCTGTGGTAAGTTGCTTGCCAAAAAAATTACCCAATGACATTGGCACCGATTATTCTGTTCCATGTATTTAAGACCCATTGGTTTTGCCAATCAACAGTTGTAGTCTATTTTGGATTTTCATTTGCATAATAGTGGATATTATGGTGATTTAACATGCCAGTATTTTTAAACATGGCCTCATCTGAAAATAGAATGCATTCAAACAACCATGGTTGGTCCAATGTTTTCTCTTCCATTTCGATACAAAAGTGTTCTTGTTTTTTCAGGTCTTGATTATTTAATTCTTGATGCAGGATGATGTGATATGGATAGAATTTTAATTGTTTCTTTAAAATATTATGAACGATGGATTTTGAAATGTAAAATTCACAACTTAATTTGCTGTACACTACAATGCTAATTCTCGATGATCGCTTGTGTAACAAAAGTTTTATTTTCTTCAAATGGAATGTAGTTCTTTTTACTATAATTTGCTTCAAAATGTTCTCAACCTTTATTAAATGCACTTGTTTGGGGAATTCTTTGATCTGGGAAATGGTCTCTGTATAGTCTTTGTGCTAATAAACAATTTCTATTTCCATCACCAAGCACATGAACCATGTTAATCCATCTGTCTTTGCTAAAATTCATGTTCAGATTCTTTTTTTACTAAAAAAAAATCGCAAAAATGGTTCACAAAATCGTCTAAACAAGCACATGAGATTTTTAAACTGTGATAATTTTTTAAGTTTAGTTATTAATTTTAAGCTTGGTACTTTGTATTTTTACATAACATACATAATACTTATACTACAGGCAAAATTGAACATCGTAAATAATTTGGTCGTTTTGAGAAAACTTAAATATAATTTATTTGCTAAAATTCATTTTCAGATTCTTTTTTACTAAAACATTGCAAAACTGGTTCATAAAAGCGTCTAAACAAGCACATGACATTTTTAAACTGTAATAATTTTTTGTTTAGTTATTAATTTTAAACTTGGTAGTTTGTATTTTTATATAACATACACAATACTTATACTACAGACAAAATCGAACGTCGTAAATAATTCGGTCGTTTTTGAGAAAACTTAAATATAATTTGTTTAGGTTTTAAGCCGAGTTTTGTTACAAAATTATACCAATAAATGTTTAATTATTTACAAGCTCTTGCATTATGTTATGAAATTTCTACAAGTGATTATTTTTTTAGCTGCACTCACAGCATTGACGTTTATACGTTATCATTTTCTACTTATCAAAAGCCTTTGATTACAGCTTTGGAAATTGGATTAGCATCTACATACATATGTTTTTTTGCAGGATTCATTCATTTATGTATTATATTGTTCAGAATTGTATGTATTGTGGATTTTCAGATGATCCGTATAACAGTCACCAGCTATAAACCACATGTAAATTTTGTTACTTTTGCATTTTTTACATACACATTAATTAAATTTTAGACAACTACGGATACCTCCCCAGATGTTTCAGTTGATGAATTACACTTTGGAAGTGTTGGAATAGGAACCAGTTTTGCTTTCCCTGTTCACTCAAGAGAAAAGAATCTTTCACCTTCTACTAGCTTTGTTCCCATGGCAGAAAGTGAATCTCTTACTGATGTTTTGGCACATAGCCCAAGAAATAACAAGCAAAAAAATGGAGCATTTGTCAGTGCTACTTCTATATGTAATAGCTTAGATACGGGGAATAACAAAACTGAGGTTCTTGTCGATATTCCAACATCGGAGAATATTTCTAAAAAAGAATGACATTGTAAATATGTGTTCCAATATGCATGCAGTATTTTGACAATATTTCAAGGTATTATTCAAACATGACATTATTTTTAATATTTAGCTCTCTTGTGCTTATTGTATAATTTCAGTATTACTTGAATGTTATTTTTACACTTTTGTTACCATTGTATTTATAGTTAATCGAGAAACAATATATTACAAATATTAAGGTTTTGCAAATTACATGTGATAGCTTATATGTGTTAGCTTTTTGCAAAAGCTTAATCTTTATATACATTAACAATTAATAAACTGTTTTTACAGTAATGTTTGATTTTGTAATACTACAATGTCAACAGTTGGATGTGCATCTGGGCAGACTCACATTAATCATAGGGCTAATTGGGCTGCAGCCCAGGGGCGTCATTGATCTGAGGGCGTTAAAATAACTAAGACGATATAATTTTGATTCCTTTTTTTTTCAATTTAAAAAAACCTTTATTTTAATTTACTTTATATTTAGGGTATCTGTAATCTAGGTTAGTACTATGTTCAATGTTCCTTTTTTCTCATTCATATAGCGCATTTGTGTAAAATTTACTAAAGGAGAAATAATTACTTTTTATTTGTTCAACTAATACAACCATACATGATAGAACAAAACCATATCGATTCTAGGAGAACATGTAGGTTAATTATTCATACATTTCCATTCATCTATTATCAACAATTTTTTTAAAAAAATTCACTATTATGGAAATTTTATTTTAATTGTAGCAAACGTTGACTTTGTGTATGATACCTATATCTCGCATAGTTTTTAATAATTTAAAAATTCAAACATTTTTGAGTCATTTTTCCAGCAAAGTAATAACACATTATTGAACTTAAAATTTTTATTGTTATTTGGATAAAATATAATAAACCGTGAAGCATTTAACCTTAATATTCTTTTATCTTTATTATTTCTATGATTACAACGTCAACTAGTATAAATGGAGTGCGTTTCGTTTTAAACATTAATTCGATTCTGTTGATCATAGTTAACATTTTGGCGTTTCAAAATTAACACAATCAACATTGTGCAACAATATCAACATGACATCAGAATTTGCAATTCAAAATAGCAATGTTGTAATGTTAACGTCATTCGATGCAAGTCTTGAGAAGTATTCTTAATGGCATAGTTACAAAATTGTGGAAAAAAATAGATGAGAAGAACAACAATACTAGATGGATATTTTTTTCATACTCAATTATTAATTCTGAATATTTCTGAATTAAAATTACAATACCTTTAATTTTAATTGTTCTATTTCTATTTATCTAATGCTTGTTTTAATATACAAAAACGATTTTTTTTCTATTCAAACATATCATAATATATAATGATATAATAGTGTAACACTATGTTGTTCGAAATTCAATGTAAATGTTACAGAGAGTAACCTATTTGAATCAAGATGTCATTCATAATCATTTAAATACATGACATAAAAACAGAATCAAATTCATGTTTAAAATGAAATGCACACCTCTGTTCGTAAAGAAAACAATGACAAATGTTTATTTGCAATACATGACACTTTTATCACAAATAAACTAAAAGCGAAGAAAATGGAAAAACAAATGGAGAGCCACGGAATTTTATTTATTTCTCGATTCTGTTTGGCGTGTGAATTTTTTATATATATTATAAGATGTAAGACAAAGAGAGTATACAGCAATATATAAGGATAGCAACGTCATTTAATCTAACTTTTACTAGTGTTAGTTAGGTAGGCGACCGTTTTATTTTTAGGAAAGGATAACAGAAAATGATGTGAGGGTTGATGTTGACGAGAGCAGTCTTAGTTAGGATTCTAGCGTGGAATGTTGGAATGTTTCGTAAGGATTGTGACTTGGGAATTATGAATTAAAGTGCTTTTATATAAGGATTTTAAAATATTGACGTAAAAATATAGTATTATGTTTGTGTTTTAATATAAATGAAAACTATTTTATTACTACGTAAAGTGTTAGTGTACTGTTAAAAATGAATTGATTGATATTATGATATTTATTAATAGTATATGTTGCAGATATTACCGTGAAAACGAATTCACAAAGGAAAAAGATGTCTGGGTATGAAAATCAAAAAGTAGCCAAAGAAAAAAAGCTAAAGAAAATTTATTGTTGACAAAAATTCCATCTTTATAAAATAATTTTCAAACAAAAAATCATTCAACTGACGAATCATATGATTTGAATAAAAATAATTAAGTAGAACTTGCTGCAGAGGAAGTACAAGAAATTGAAGTAATCCCACAGCACTTAGAACTGTCTAAATCAGATTTGGATGTCCATAAAGAAGAAGAAAATGTTGAAAAGGAATTATAACAAGTTGTGATTGCAAATGATAATTTGACTATCATGATGCTGCAAAATGGGGGAAATTAAACGATAACAAAATCAATTTTACTAGAAAAATATAGCAGAAATTCAAGTGGATGTTAAGAAACTAGATTTCAGTTCATCAAAAATTACACATAAAACGCAAAATAAATTCGCCACTGTATCAATATTTTATAGAATTCTATTGAGTGGAAAAAGAGAAAAACGAAACTGGCTTTTGAAACATCGCCTAGTAATAATTTGATTAATGGGTTTACTGATTGGAAACATGTCGAAATGATTACACAACATTAAAATTCTGCTCAACTTCGACGAGACTGTTTTAAAAAGATTTCATACTAGAGCGGACCAAAAATATAAATTATTGGAAATGTATTTTAGAACAAATTGTTGAAGTAATTAAGCTTTTATCTTCGATAGGATTGGCTTGTCGGGGCAGCAATGAAATTATTGTCAATAAAAGTAATGGAAATTATTTGGTATGTATAAAGTTACTAGCAAAATTCGATCGTGCTACAGCATTTACTGTATTTTACAAATAAAGGAAAAGGGACAGATCATTTGTGATGAATTTAATAATTCTATGTAGTGTAGGGTGGATCGAGCGGCAGAATAAATAAAACTAAAAGAACTAATTGTCAGATTTAATAACCGAATAATAAACAAAATAAAAATAAGTACTGGTGACGAGCATAAAACGGTTGCTTTCGATCACCGGACATTCGTAGTAATAATAATGCTGGTTGCGTGCGCAGTCCCTCTTCAGCTCCCACTTGTCACAAGAGCCAATCATAAGGTAGGTGCCTGGCGGGAACTTTAAATAATAGCTTACAGTTGGTGCTTGGCGGGAAATTTAAATAATAGCCTACAGTTCGGCCATCCTGACCCTAAGATCGACCTCGATCTCTACATAATTAATAAATATAAATTTTAACATAACATAAGGTTGAATAATGTTTGACATCGAATAAGCAATGATGTATCATAAAATAAGTTATCACAAATGACAATAAACATAAGCACATATTTGTGATGAATAAGGAATAATTCATAATAAAGTTTTATCACAAATTGTGGACAATCATAAATACATATTTGTGATTAATAAAGAATAACATAAAACCTTAATAAAGTTTAAAGTTTTACATAATTTAGCCACTTAAGTGACCCGTGGGTCTAGCTATAATAAAACATTCTACTAATGTTGAGCATACATAAGTTCACAAAGATAATAAGGTGAGTAAATACAATAAGGTAAGTATTAATAATATTCGGTTAATAATCAGGTAATTATATGATAAAAAATATTATTGTGAGTAAGGTTTTAACCTTCTAACATCTAAAATACCATTATAGGGTATTTGGGTATTCTGAAATCAATAATGTCCGTCACTATATATCTGTCATGAGGTAGAACTGTATTGATAACGTAGGGCCCTCTATATTTAGGGATGAGTTTTTGTTAACACCCATAGATGTATCAACATTTGATATCATCACATAATCTCCTACATTATATCTGTGCGCTACTTAATGGTGCTTATCATAATAGTTTTTATTTTGTACTTGCACTTGATCAATCTTTTAGATGCATTTAATCGTGTTTGTTCTAAATCAATTTCTTTTCATTAAAAGATTCTAAGGCTAGTCTTAAATTGTCTTGAATGATGCCTAATTGATGACGTCCGAAAAGTAATTTACTGGGGTATTTCCGATGGAGCGATTTAAACTATTGTTAATACAAAACTCCATTTCGCCTAATAAGGTATACCAAGGAACTTGTTTTTCATCTGTAGTTTTAGCTAATAAGGGGGTTAATAAACGATTTATGCGCTCCATTTGGCCATTAGCTCTAGGTGCGGCCGAAGCTATCAGAATATGCTTAACATTGTTTTGTTCTAAAAACTCTTTGAAATCTTGGGACGTAAAAGCAGAACCTCTATCAGAGATTAATATTGTCGGTCTGCTATAGTTCCTAAAATAAGAAATAAGATGATTAATGACTTCTTGTGTGTTTACTGTTTTGCATGGATAAAACTTTGTAAATTTAGTGAAACCGTCAATAGTTTCAAATATATATTTAGCATTATTGCCAGTTTTTTCCAATGGACCATAATGGTCAATATGTAAAGTTTCGAATGGGACTTTACCTTTGGGAATATTATTTAAAAGACTTTCGGATTTTCCAAATTTCGGGTTAAATTCTATGCATTTGAGACAATTTTCAATATGTAATTTCACTTTAGATTTAATTTTGGGAAACCAGTAAGTGCGGGTTATGAGCTCGATAGTTTTATCAGCTCCAAAATGGCCCATATTATTATGATAAGTATGTATAATTGAGTATTCCATACTTTCAGGTACATAGAATAAGATACTGTCACCTAACTTCCTATAAACCAAATCTTGGCGCAGCTCAAAAAATGGGTGCTCGGTTTCCAATAACTTTTTTAATAATCATTATTTGATTATCACTGCTCTGTTTCAAGGCAAGAGTCTGCTCCAATGTGTTGCCCTCTAACACTAGGATATTATTAATTCTACTTAATGCATCCACATGGCGCATATTTTTATTAGGCCTATGCTCAATTGAGTAATTATAATTTTGTAATGTTAGACACCAACGCATTATGCGAGGTACTATTTCTTTTTTGTTCATTGTAAGCCTAAAGCTGTCGCAATCTGTGATTATTTTAAAATTAATTCCTTGCAAATAAGTGTGGAATCGTTTAAGGGAGTAAACAATCGCTAAGCACTCAAGCTCGTAACTGTGGTATTTGGATTCGGTGTCTGAAGTGCGTTTGCTGAAATAAAACACAGGGTGAAACTTTCCATCTGATTGTTTCTGCATAAGAATTGAGCCGAAACCAATAGCACTTGCATCACAGTGCAGCTCAGTTAAATTAAAGGGGGAATAAATAGATAAAACTGGTCGACTAATCAATTTTGATTTGAGTAATTCAAAAGTTTCTAAGTGTTGACTTCTAAAATCGAATTTGCAATCCTTTTTTAATAAGTTATACAAAGGGCAGCTATGATACTAAAGTTTTGGATAAATCTTCTAAAATAACTGGCCATACCTAGGAATGAGTGTAGCTGTTTGGCATTGTTTGGCACAGGGTATTGCTTTATGGCTGAAATATTATTAACATTTGGACTGATTCCTTCATGATTAATGTGGTACCCTAAATAATCTATTTCGGTGGTTAAAAATAAACATTTGTCTACTCTCAGTTTTAGTAAATTATCAACCATTAGTTTGAAGACTTGCTTTAAAATACCAATATTTTCATAAATTGATTCTGTGGCGATTAAAAGATCATCAAAATAAATCAATAATTTATTGTCCCTAATTAAATCTTTAAAATTTTGTTTACAAAACGAGCAAAGACAGACGGGCTTGTACTAAGACCAAAAGGCATTCTTAAAAATTCAAATTGACCTAAGGGGGTCGTAAAAGCAGTAAATTTTATGGACTCTTCTGATAAAGGAACATGGTAAAATGCATTTTTCAGGTCAAGTTTTGTAAAATATTTCTTTCCTTGTAAATGCTCTAAATGGTCATCAATTAAGGGATCGGATATACGTCACGTGTTAAATATTTATTTAAGTTTCGGAAATCGATACACATACGTAACTCGCCTGATTTTTCTTGATTAGAATAATTGGAGAGCAGTACGGAGACTCGCTTTCCTGATAATATTTTGACTTTGAAGGTCAACTAAAATTTTTGTAATTCGTTTTCTCATAAAATGAAAGACGTCTAGGTTTGCATGAAAAAGGTTCGTGCTTGGCAAATTCAAGCTTCATTTCAAAATTTACTTTAGGGTGATGTGGTTTTGGTGCCACCAAATAATCGTTATGATAGAGTTTTTCGATTTGTGCTTTAATATCATTAGGTAAATTATTATTTATTAAAGGTTTTCAGTAACCGTTATTGGATTCTGAACATAATTGATATGCATAAGTTCACTAACCTCATTTTGGAAATTAATATTCTTACCACTATCATTTGACTCAATGGTAGGATCCTTCACTTTAAGCTTAATGTGTAATTCATTATCATCGATATCGATTTGTACATTAGGATGTGAAATAAAATCTCTCCCTAAAATAGAACCATATGTCATAGTAGAATCTGGTACTACAAAAAATTTAAGTTTCGTATTAACTTCGTTTTCAATGCAGACATCGGTTTCAAATATACCCAAAATATCCAATTTTGAACCATTAATACCTTGGAAGTCTCTCTCTAAAAATTCTTTAATAATACATTCATTAGGAACATATTTTTGCTTAATTAAACTTATTGGCGACCCTGTATCTAAAAGGCTGCAAATTGAAAATGTACATACATCTAAATAATCATAATTAACGTTAAATTTTAGGTTAATTACATACGGTTTAGTTGAATTGCATTCAATAACATGTGCAGTTGTGTCGACTCTCTGGTCTGGGCAGTCTTTTTGACGATGACCCATTTTCCCACAAAGAAAACATGATCCTTTTGGCCTAATTGGTTTCTTGCAATTGTTAATTCCGTGACCATCCTCATTGCAATTGTAACAGCGGAGTTTTCTGTTATTGTGAAATGATTGATTACCATTAAAATTCTTCCTCGAGATTGAACTGTTGGAGGGAATAAATGTAGACTTATATGATGCAGATTCATCACGAACGACATTATTTAAAATTTTGAATAAATCTTCGACTGTTTTAATATCGTGAGTAACATTCTAGCTTGACTTTGTAAAGTGCGGTCATTCAACCCATCAATAATGTACTGAATCATTTCTTGTTCTGGAACAGCAGCGTTGTTACCTAACAAAACTTTATCGTGATAATCTGACGTGAAATGTTCATTAGATTTCCATAACCGATTTTCAAACTTTTGCAGTACAACAATATTTTGTTGAGCATTAAACATTTTGCGCATTTCTAATTTAAGTGTAATCCAATCCATAGTAATATAACTTACTTTTGAATTGTACCATTCCTGGCGTGTTTAATAAATTTGCCTACGGCGATTATTTGCATAACCTCATTTGAAATTTGATACGTGGTTTGTACTGCATTAACTCTTTCCAGCCAAACATTTATATCCACGTCTTTTCCGTTAAATTCAGGGAGTAACATGCTTATTTCGTGATTACTAAAAGTAGGTTTTGCATTCGCGCTTACAGAACCTCGTGGTTTTGTAGCGTTATCTACAGGTTGTTGCTCTTGGAATAACATAATTCGCGAACTGTCGTTTGAATAATATCATTCATCGTTAATGTGCTGAGTTCTCTTACACTCGCATTTAAATCGGGCTGCTTCTTCTGGTTTCATCAGAATCGGCTTGAATAATTTGTTCAGTCATGGCGTCCATGTTTGACCCGGAGTTTTCGTAACGTACTTGTAAAATTGAAATTTCTCTTGTTGTTGCCCACACCTGAAATCTGTAGGGTGGATCGAGCGGCAGAATAAATAAAACTAAAAGAACTAATTGTCAGATTTAATAACCGAATAATAAACAAAATAAAAATAAGTACTGGTGACGAGCATAAAACGGTTGCTTTCGATCACCGGACATTCGTAGTAATAATAATGCTGGTTGCGTGCGCAGTCCCTCTTCAGCTCCCACTTGTCACAAGAGCCAATCATAAGGTAGGTGCCTGGCGGGAACTTTAAATAATAGCTTACAGTTGGTGCTTGGCGGGAAATTTAAATAATAGCCTACAGTAGCAATGTCCAAAGCTCTATTATTGCCGAATTAAAAGGAAGCCAAATACTTTTCCATCATAATTGACTCAATGCCTGACATTTCACACTTAGATCAACTCACAGTTGTTGTTAAATATGTGAACACTGCAGGAACTGCAATAGAGAATTTTTTAAATTTTATTGAAAATGTTGGTCATAAAAGCGAAGAAATAGAAAAATTTCTAATGAAAGTTAGAAAAATATGAAATTGATCAGAAATATTGTAGGCGGCAATCTTATGTTAATACCTGTAATATGCCAGAAATTTATAGCGGACCTCTGGCACGAATAAAGTCAAACAATAATTTGGCTATTTATGTACCGTGTGCAACCCATTCTCTGAATTTGATTGGTCAGTGTGCTGCAGAAAGTTTTTTATAAGCTACGATTTTTTTTCGTTCAGAGCATAGAATAATTACAACAAGAAGTGACACAGCGTTTTTAGGAATACCAAATTTCTTTGCGGACATCTAAAATCTGCCATTATTTTGTTGGTATATACATAGAATAATAATAGACTCACGCTAGCGTAGTGTATTATTATTCTATGGTATATGCTTCAATCTCCCTTTAGTTTAATGTTCTGTTCTTGTTCTATATTGTAATTTCACTTCAATAGGTCTCTTGATTACGTTAGAGCCTAAATTATACGGTTTTGCATACAATAATCAATTTAAATATTTAAAACTATTTCTAACCCAACGTTTTTAAATTTACCGCTGCATCTGCATACCTACAGAATAATGCCAGAAGGTCATGTATGTTTGGCACATGAAAAGCAATGTAATTAATGAAGAGTGTCACTTCTTTGCAAAGCGTATTATTATTCTATGGTTCAAGGTAGCTATAATTTTTTTGTTGCTTCAACTGGCCATTGGAAAATATTGAAACATCATTTATCTGCGAAAAGTAAAATGCCAAAAACACTGAGCAGCACTCGATGGTCAGACCGTGCTGAATCGCTTCATGCTTCCGGTTGTCGGATATAAATATTGTAAGAATGCTCTTGATGATATATCTTTGATTTAACAGAGAAATATTCCGTTAGGATTGAAACAAAAGGTTTGAAAAAACAGTTTAATTCTCTCGAAACTGGTCTTATGCTTTCATTTTGGAATGATATTCTAGAAACTACGAATAAAATTAACGTTAGCCTCCAAAGTTCATTAGAAGCATATATTGAAGAACGTCGAAATATAGATTCATTTAATTATTACAAAAAGAAAGAAGAACTATCGGGATGCTTTTGAATTTAAAACTGCAAAAACTGTTAAAATAAAAAAGCAGTTCCATGAAAGGACATCAGCTGACACACAATTTGATAAAAATATTAATTTCCATATAAATATTTTTTTTGTTATTATTGATAAACTCTTGGGAGAAATATATAAAACTGAAATCTACATATGATCATATTGCCACTAAATTTGGAATCTTAATTAATTTGAAAAATGTCGACGAAAATACGATACGAGAAAAAGTAACTATTATATATAAAGATTACTCAGATAATCTTGAAAATGGTCTAATCGAGGAATCTTTATATTTTAAACATGTAAATTTAATATCCGATAACTTAACTGCATTATCTAAATCTTAGCAAATTTTAAAAACAATAATTGAATCACAGGTTGAATGCATTTTTTCCAATACAGCTGCAGCTCTGCGAATTTAAGTATTGCTTGCACAAATTGTGGTGGAGGAAGGTCATTTTCAACTCCCAAGCGAATAAAAAATCATTTAAGATCACCTTTAGGACAATATAAATTAAAATTTTAAGCATTTTATCAATAAAATCGGATGCCCTAGAGAAGCTAGATCACAAAGAAACTATATATAAATTCGTCCACAATAAATGCTTCAAAAGAAAATATTTAATTTGCACATATAAAAAAATTTGAATAATTTTCTTTTGTGTAAATACATACTTAAGTTTTGAATTAAGGAATATTTTAGAAAACAAAATTGAGTTTTTATAATAATACTAGGTAAGAACATAAAGTTTTATTTAGCCCAGGGCGCTCAAACTTATTAATATAGTCATGGACAAACAGTTTAATAGTTGACCATTACCTAATGGTAAAAATAATGAAAGATAAATGTTGTTTTCTTAGGTTCCAAAATATGTTCCTATAGTTTTCTTACGGAATAAGACGAGCAGTGCAACAAATATTGTGTTAATTGTTACAACAAAATTACTATTTTAAAAATATAAACATGTAACAATAAATCAAAATTATTAGTTGCCTAGTTGGGTTATGTGACTGGATTTACTACAATTTATTTCATTATTCATATCTATGGTGTCCAAATTATTTCCGGATCAAAACCATATTTCATACCCGATAGCGTTCTGGAAATGGGATTTTTAGCAGAATACTTTACCGAATTTTCTGTGAATTACCTGCTAGATATTCTAGGAGGCCAAAACGGTATGTAACAATGGGTTCGGTCAACGTGAGGGTTTTGTTTGTCGTATGGCTTCCTTTTAGTTATCTGAATAGTTAATTCATTTTTAAAATTTACAGTAGTTAGAATTTTTGGAAACTACATATAGACACATACAGATTTAACATTTTAATTTAAGATAGTTTTGAATATTGGTATGCAGAAAAGTTAAAATTTAGTAGTAACAATACAATTATTCAATATTGAGATAGAATATTTTTTATATTAGTAATAACATTTATAGAATGGATTATAACGTTACTGTTGAAAACTCCGAAAGGAGGAATTAAAATATGAATTGCAAATTTGCAATACAAACACTGATAATTTAAATGTATCACACTTAAGAAAGGATCTTCGAACAGTAATAAATAAAGATACTGACGACAATTTTGAATACCCGATTGAATTTATGGACGATGTTTTAGTGATAAAAAATTTGTTAGAAGATTCTCTAGAACATTTGAATGAAAATATTGACTTGCATAAATCCAAAATTAAAACAAAATTTGCACACACATTTAATAGATTAAATAGTTCGATGCTGCACAATAACAAAGACAAAAAGGTAAAAGATGACTTACAAGAGCAGTTAGTTAAATGAATTGATTCTTATAAATATATTCGACAACAAATTTTAATTATCAAAAGTAATATTTCACAAAAAGAAAAATCTGTTAATGACCCCAATTTAGAAACGACTTTTAAACAACAACATCAATTAGAACCTTTTACTAGTATTGAGAAATGAACTACCACCAATAGAAATACAAAAATTAGATACAGTTACACTAATTGACAATTTACCTGCTAGTAATAACTTCAATATGTTAGCTCAAAAAGAATACTTCTAATAATTCAGTAATTTATAGTCACTGCAATGGATAAATGGAAATTCCCAAGAGGCGTATTGGATCCTGTAAGTTTAACATCTGGTTTAATATGCTTCGCATCAATCTCATTAACCAGAAAAACGATTTCACAAACTGTATAAATTGATAAACTGGAGTACTATTTATGTTTCAATGCCATCGTAGTCTATTCAAACAGCTTAATGATTAGCTTTATAGTGAGTACATGTATCATACCGAACATAACATTCAAGTAGATCCTTCCTAGTTTCTGGGCCCATATCAATACTTGAAGAATAGTAATCGATTACCAGAACATGAAATTTAACAATACTTTGTGTAGTGATGGCCTGAGTATAGTAAAAAAAACATTTCTACACTACTTCTCGCAAGTATACCTTATGCAAAACATAGTTCCAAATGAGACAACTATCTCTCAATTTCTGAGGTTACACAAACTTGCAAGTGTGGTCTTTGATGCAATACAAAAACTAAAGGTTATTAAGCTATCTGGTCCAGATGGCATTCCTATTTTGCTTAAGAAATGTTTGTTCAGCCTTTCCTCTCCATTAACCATAATTTTTAATCTCTCATTATCTCAAGATTATTTCCCATCATCATGAAAACGGAGTTATATCAACCCTATATTCAAATCTGGTCACTGAAGTGAAGTTTCAAACTGCAGAGGTATATGTATCCAATCGTCTGTTCCCAATCTACTTGAGCTCTTAGTTTCAAAATTTTTATAATAGCAGTGTAAAGAAATTATATGTAGTAACCAATCAGTTGTAAAAGTGTTTTGTTTTCCTTGCAAATTGTTTGAAACGTCGCCTAGTAATATTTTGATTAATGATTGGAAACATGTTGAAATGATTACACAACATAACAATTCTGTTCAACATCAATGAGACTGTTTTAAAAATATTTTCATAATAGAATTCATCTCTACTAATTTACTAGATATATATCAACTTAATTATTCAGTCTTTTGAAAAAGGCCTTGCAGTAGAAGCTATTTATATGAATTTAACAAAAGCATTCCATTGGGTAAACCTGAATTTGCTGCTACATAAACAAGGGTATAATTGTTATTAGTGGGAACCTTTATTTATATAGTACGTCTTAATGGGTCAAATACAAACAATTTGTATCCTATGACTTTCCTATGCATTCAGGAGTTTCTTAAGGTTCTCATCTTGCACCACTCCTGTTCCTGCCTTTTATTAACAACGTTGGTAATTGCTTCAAGTACTGCTCATTTTTGTTATATGTGAAAGATCTTAAACTCTATAATCGTATCATATTGTTTAGTGATCACTGTTTAATTGAAGTCGATCTAACCCCTTAGTTGTTTGGTGTGAAGCTAATACGATTTGTCTTAACATTAACAAGTGTAATGTTATCTTTTTCACGCCTTCTTAAAAATATCATCATCATCATCATTAGGTCTTCAGTCCTGGAACTGGTTAGGCGCGTACCCTCATTGTTTCCTATTCTGTGCTAACCTACACATTTTTGAAATTTCCAGTCTGCATCTTTCACTATCTGTGTGCAATAGTCTGATTTAGGTCTACCTCTACCTCCTTTTTCCTATCTCTGCTTGTAATATATTCTGCACTATTTCCCAAAAATGCTTTGGAACATATCCTGCCCTTCTATTTCTCCTTTTCTTTTTCCATAGATATCTTTATTCCCCTACTATTTCTAAAACCTCTTTGTTATTAACTTTGTCTATCCACGGTATCATCCTCATACATCTGAAGCATAACATTCCAAAAGACTTCTATCGTTTTTCTGTTTACTTTTCCTAGTACCTCTATTTCATAGACATACTGTGCTAGGCTCCTCGCATATGCTTTCAACAACTTTCTCCTTGTATCTATGTTTGTTGTCCTCAAACATAGTCGCTGCTCTTTCTTGTTAAATTCAGTTTGGTTCCCCTTTTATTGTTTATAAATATATACCCTATTTCCCCGCTATTCAGTAGTATGTGAAGGGGGTTAAGCAGCTTGCGGCTACCGAGAACCCGCAACACTTGAATATTTGCTGAATTAATAGTTTTCTAATATATCTTTTCGCACAATCAACATTAGTTGAAAATATTTCAAAACCAACACCTGTAGTTTATAATAATCAGATTTAAGTACTATTGTTTTTTTCGTCATTAGTTTTTCCATCTTGAAACTGGTTGGACGTGTATCTTCACTTATTTCTATTCTGAGCTAACCTACACTGTTCCCTGATATTTCCACAGCCTAGATACAGTGCTGTTCCCCTTCTGTTGCTTCCTAATTATATGCTCTATTTCACCAACATTCAGTGGCATGTGAAGGGGGTTAAGCAGCCTGTGGCTGCCCAGGATCCCCCAACACTGAGATATTTGCTGAATTAATAGTTTTCCAGTAAATCTGTTGGAATATGTGTCTAAGATGACTACTGCTAATTATATTAATCTATAATGATGAGTGATCTGTGGAATGTTTTTGATCTGATATAATTATCAGTGTACCTAAAAACAAAGGAGATGATAATGGTTGTTAATGTTTATATGTCTGATTAACAAGTTTTGAACTTTGAATAAAAAACCTTTATCTACTCCTATCAAATTACATATTAATTAATCAGCTGTTTTTGAGCAATTTATAGTATTCATAAACAAACAGCATGAGTTATAATAACTCCCTTGTGATTTATGATAATTCTCAGTATTCCGACTAGATGGTATCAAATTCCTTCATGTCTAGCCTGTATAATCGAATAGACGCAACGCGCGAAGTTGGCTCTGTACGAACCTGATACCACGAAATGCAAGGTTCATTATTATTATTGAGGTAAGGCTACTTGACAAATTTAAATAAATTATTCTGACGTTTTCAAATTGAAATTGAATTAAGTAAAATTAGCGTTAAATACGATGAATTCTGATAGTGAAGATGAATTAATATGTACACCTCCAGAGTTGAGACAGGTAGCTAATGCTACAGTACAGAATCTATTACCCGAAAAATCGCAAGCCAAATATAAATAAGTGTATAAAAACTTTCTAGATTGGTGTAGCAGTAAGAATGTCAACTGTAACAACAATAAATTTAAATAATTCAGTCCCACATATTCAGTTTATGGGTTGTTCAAACTTTATTGTTAATTTTGTTAATAAGCAAAATGAGTAATTAGACAAAAATTTTGGATCATTATTATACCTGTCAAGATTTCTAAATATAGTAAATATAGTGTTCTTTATCTGTATATTTACATCTTAGTGTTCACTGTTGTAGTCGTAGATAAAGTATAGTATTCAAGATACGGTAATGGCAATAACTCACTTGATGAATTACGGTACGAGCCGAAGGCGAGTGCCTCAAACTTCATCTGCGTGAGTTATTGCCTACATTACCGTATGTTGAATAATATACTATTTCTTTTTACTTATGCTGAATTGGTAGTTCCTTTATATATTACAACAAAATCCTTTCGCACAATTAACATTAGTTGAGAGTATTGCAAAACCAATACCTGTAGTTGCTTATAATAAGCATCAGGTTTAAGTACAGTTGGTAAAATAAATCATCGTGGACTAAATGAAAGCCTAAAACAACTTATAAGGAGATATTATTTCAAAGATATGAAAGAATTAACCACAGATATTTTTTTGTCATTAGGTTTTCCATCTTCGAATTGCATACTAGTACTTTAGTTTTACTTTTGTTAATTTTCATACCGTATCTCTAACCCTTCCTTGCTAGATGCTAATACTGCTATATAATCTACAAATCTAAGCATATCAATCTTTTGTCCTTGCATAATAATTTCAAATGCATTCTTGCATTTGACAGTATTCATTGCCTCTTCGATGTACAAGTTAAAAATTAATGGGGATAGGGCACATCCCCGTCTCACCCCTTTCTTAATATGTACTTCTCTACGATCCTACTCTAATTATATTACCGCTGTTTGCTCTTTGTCTAAGCTATGTCCTATCGGCCTATCCCTAAAACTTAGTCCGATCTTTTTGAGTATTTCGAACATTTTTTTTTCCATTTTACATTGTCGAATGCTGTTTCCAGATCTACAAACCCTATATACACGCTTTCTTTTTTTTCTATTGTTTTCTCCATTATCACCCTCAGAGCTAAAATAACCTCCCGTGTTCCCCTGTTTCGCCTAAACCCGAATTGATCGTTTTTCCATTAGTCTTTGTACAATTTTAGTTAATATTTTTGACACATGTGCTGTCAAACTTATTGTTCGAAAATTTTCACATCTATCCGAGCCTCTATTTTTTGGTATAGTGACTACGCTTGAAATCTTTGGGTATCTCACTTACAAGTTGGAAGAGAGACGTTCTGTTACTGCTTGTTCAGCAGCTTTTAGAGTTTCTGCTTACACCTCATCTGTACCAGGTGCTTTACCATTTTTCAGACCTTTTAATGCTAATTCACTCATCTCTAGGATATCTCAAGTCATCCTTTTCAATGTCTGATTCTTGTTCTAATGCTGTTAGTTCCTCTTCTGCGTATAAATTCCCTATATATTCTTGCCATCTACCTACTTTCTCTACATTTTCTATAATGACGTTTTCTCCCGCGTTCCTTATATTTTTGCTATACGGTTATATATCCCTAAAATTCATTCCAATTAGTTGTATGCTTCATCTGTTTTTCCTATTTCCATCTTAATTTGTACCTCTTTGCACTTTTCATCAATCCATTGTTCTATAGCTTTCCTGTTTCGTCTGATCTATTTTGTATTTTCGTCTTTCTTCTATTAAATTCAGGATATCCATTGTTATCCTTGGTTCCTTATTTTCTTTTTGTGTATATCCCAGAATATCTTTGGTCACCATGCCTAAGCTGGATTTAATGTTATTCCATTCTGTATCTACTTTTTTAGTATAAGAAATTTTTCCGATATGTTTCAGTAATTCATTTGACTTTTTTTCAAATCTTACGTGAATATCTTTATCTTTTAGTTTCACAAAGTAAAAAAGTGCTCTTTTCCGATCCTTTTTTCAGATTTTTAAATTTAAGAGCGGCCTTCATAACTACGATATGGTCAGTGTCTATATCTACTTCTAGGTAGCTTCTATGGTCTTTTACTTGTTTTCTAAACCGTTGTCTAACAAGAATGTAGTCTATTTGATATGTTCCTATATCTCCTAGCATCTTCTACGTGCATTGTCTTCTAGCATGATGTTGAAATAATGTGTTTGTGATGGTTAAATTGTTCTTGTCACAAAATTCTACTAGCCTATTTTCCCCGTCATTTCTCGTGCCTAAACCAAATAAACCTACTACCGCTCCTTCTCTACCCTCAACTACCACTGCATTAAAATCCAACATAATTATTAAATTTTCATGTGCTTTTATGTATCTTAGTATGTCTTCGATATCTTTGTAGATCGCCTCTACCTCTTCCTCACTGTAGCTAGAGGTGGGCATGTATACTTGTATTATTACTGTATTTACCAGTTTAGATTCTAATTTAACCATGAGTACCATTTCATTCTTGTGTAAGTAATTTTCTATACCCTGTCCTATCTTTTTTCGCATAACTATCCCCACACCCGAATTTCCTTCCTCTGATCCTGTATGAATTACTCTAAAGTCTCCACTCCAAAAATCCCCCGCCTTTGGCCAGTGAGCTTCGCTTATCCTTACTATGTCTAGAGCTAACCTATCCATTTCAATTTTCAAGTTCTCTAGCTTACCTACTTGCTTCATACTTCTGACATTCCACGCTCCGATTCGCAGAATGTTCAAGACTTTTTTTTTATATTTTCGGATCACATCCCCCAAAGTAGTACCCTCCCAAAGATCCAAATTGGGCACTATTTTAACTCAGGAATTTTTACCCCAGAGGATGCCATCCTCATTAATAACAATTTATGTATACTGCGTACCTGGGAGGTAATGTGGTGATTTCCTGGTGCCTTCCACATCGCAGTACTGTCTTAGAATGTCATACCGACCCCTATGGTCTCTGCCACTCTAAGTACCGAAAAAGCTGCTGCCCTCTTTCGGGGAGCTGTCTTAGTCTGGTTCCTCACTAAAGACCCCACTAATTTGGTTAAACCTATAGTTTGGCTGTTTAGCTCACTGAAACACGCAAGCCATTCTAGTATTTTAGAACTTCAAGGTGCAGGTCCGTTCAGAATGGAAAAATACTTATGTGAACTATTATATTGAAAACTCTGTTCTTCTCATATATTTGAAGTTAAAGATCTTGGGGTCATAATCAATTCAAAATTATCGTTCATACCTCATATCACTAAAGTCCAAACTAAAGCCTGCAGATGTTAGGATTTATTCATAGGAATTCCAATTATTTTTCTATTCTTACTAATACATTTAACTTCACATACGTTAGAAGTATCATGGAATATTGCTCCACCATCTGGTCACCATTCTACCAAACCCACATAAGCAAATTAGAAAGTACAGAAGTTCCTATGCAATACTGCCTATAAATTCAACATTTTCGGTACAACCTGCTCTGATGATATCTATCACAGTAACTCTATTAAGTTTGTATAATAGACATACATACACCTCATAATTTGCTGCCCTAGGCAATTGCCCATTTATAAATTTGGCACTGTGTAAACATACCTGAAACGTTTGTAGAACCATTACAAAACTTCAATACAGTAGTTCCACCAATTTTGAAACACATTCCATTATATGTATCTCAGAAAAAAAATTAATTTAAATTCAAAATGTCATACGTAAATCTATCCTTTCCACTTGTCATACTATTTCAACATAATAGTATATTATACAATGATGCTATAATGAAGGCTATTGTTCCTGAGGATGAAAGTTGTTACACGAGCGAGCGAGTGTAGTAATCATCCGAGGGAATAGTAGCCTTCATTTTAGCGAGTTGTATACTATACTTTATCTACAACTATCAGTATAAGAGAGCGAAGTTTATATAACTTGACTATCCAAATTATCGAAATTCTATAATAAATTAGCAAAAACCAACACGGCTAGTTGTTTGTGTTATTGTATTGAGACATAGTATTTGATATTTGACGTTTGTTTTAAATTTCAAAGGTATTGGGATTTAATAATATTATTTTCTAGTTGGTCTATAAGAGGGAAAAAAAAGTCATTCCCTCTGCTCTTCATTATTCCCTAGCGTGATTAATATATAGCATTATACTGCAAAAACCACAGGTGTAATATGTATGTTATATATTAGTTGTAGATAAATATCAATATTTACACCAGAACCGAATATATTTTTGTACTAGTTTGGTTATTTAATAAGAACTTATGATACTGAAAGTAGATCTAAGATTTTAATATAATTATCCTACAGAATACGAAAAGAAAAAATAAACTATACACATAAAATATCCTAAAATTTAATTTATTTTTGGCTTTTTTTCAGGTGGAGGTTTTATTTTCTCTTGTTTAACTTCAACTTTAGGAATAATGGGTTCTTTATTTTCTGTCAACCCATTTTCAGGTTCGATCTTAACAGGCGGTATGGTTGTAGCCTGTTTAGGCATGGGCGGTTGTGGCAAAGGAAAATTCTTTATTAATTCTCCCAATAGCATATCCACCCGTTGTCGCTGAAAAAGTGAACTAGATTCTTCTTTGGGTTTCTCATCTTTAGATTTTGTTTTATCTGGCACATTTTTATGGGATTTAAAATCCATGAATAACCTTTACTAGGATGATATTTTGAAAAACTTGCAGCTTCTTCAAATGACGACTGCAAATGATGAACAGCTGAGAGCTGAAAAAATATCAAATAGTGCTAATTATTTATGTAGCTAGTATATACCAGACGAGAATTTAATACGCTGGCCAAGTCAGGTGCTTGATAAACAATACCAGCTATCACATAATAATCAGCCAATGGTGTCACCTGTGCAGGACTGTGCCTGTGTTGTTTTCTGATAACATATAAAATTGGTTCCTGTACATGTAGAAGTACATATTCTAAACCTGTCATATTTCTAAAACGAATAATTATCAATCTCTTTTTAAAATAAAAACTTACTGTAATTGATCAACATTGAGTCTTTGCATTTTAACTATTTCGTTATTACATGTTCGATCAAAAAAAGGATTTGATCGTTCTGAGAAATAATCCATTACATTTGAGGTATTAAGCATTGGTATCCATGCAGAATCGTGCCAGGATAAAGACAACGGATTGTCTGGAATTGGAGGACCCAAACCCATTCTTCCTGGCAGCATCTTAAGCTTATTAGGCTAGTACGAATTTCGAAATGCTACGAGTTTTATATAGAGCTAAACACTATTAAGAGGAAGCCAGTTAAGTATAATTTAAAAAATATAAAGTTCTAGGTTAATTCAAAATAGTAACAAACATATTACTGGTTACAAAACCGTCAGCTCGGTTCTTCCCATTAATTAATCCTAACATTTTATTTCAAATATAATACTCGACGTGTTATATTATAGGCGATTTTTCGCGACATAAACTAACATATGTGTGTATATGTTAAACTTGCGTTTTGGCGATAAAATTTACTGGAAGGGAAATGAAATTGTACGGCACCATTCTATCAGATAAACGAACATACCCTGATCTGTACCAGGTTATGCTTGTGTATGTTAAACACTTGACTTTTACCGGGTAATTATTCAAAGCGAGGTTAGGAAACTACAATACGTTTTCGAGTTGCCGCACAAGTAAATATTTTTTAAATAGTGGGGGGATACTTCAATATACCATACTCCAATAATTCAAGTATGTCGCGAAAAATCGCCTTATATAGCGTTACCTGTTTGGAATATTTTTCTATGAAAACGGATACAGAAAAATCTATTTTCCTGTGCGGCCGATATAGAAAACGCATATTCCGTTTATTTTTCAGTTTGGAAAGTACGTTGTTGTCGAGCTGAATCGGTAAAGTGACACAAGCGATCGTAAAAGTGGTGCAAAAGCTCGAAAAAACAATTGCCGGGCTCATATGTGAACAATTACATTAAAAATGAAATGGACATGTTACGTCAGTGGTCATGACAGTACTGTTTTTATCTGCCAGTAAGTTCTTGTGAATTAAATGTTACAAGTTTGTAAATTATTTAAATATTGTATGTAGAATGCTTTGAGGTGTACAAAAAATGTTGTACGCGCCACACTCGAAAAATGTTTTTACGGGGCTCGCATGCTTTTAAGAGTTTGGTGTACGGTGTCGCCTTGAAAACCGCATGCTCGTCTTGTAAAGTACCACTTTCCGAGCTTGACACATAAATAACTATTGCAAAATCCATTTCGGAAAAGTACGCGCAAAAATTCAATCAAAATTTGATATTTATTTTAAACTAACTTTACTTCCTAATATTAATATTAGAAACACGGTACAGTTATTTAAATTTATGTTGGGAACAAAATTAAACGGATTTTGGATTGTTACTTGATTTATACGAAATTGGTTTTGAAAATTTTAAACGGGTAATCCATCATAGTTTTAACCAAAGGTCCCGTATAACGAACAATAGCGCTGCAGCACTAGAATATTGTTGAACCGTACCGCTTAACTGTCACTTTCTCAGCGCTACATTACATCACTCCGCCATTAAGTAAGTGTATAATTATTTCACTGTAGGGTCGCACTTAAATTCATCATGTAAACAAGAAAGAATAGATTAAATTAAAATGTTTTTTATTTTAAATGTCGAACGTGAAAATGGGAATTGAAATGATAGAATTTGAGGAGAATATTTTAGATTTTAACAAATACCTTCAGATATCGAAATGTACACTATATTTTCAATAATTATCAACCAATGAGAAATTGACTTAGAAACACGGATTACTTCAACATAATTGTTAATTTAGTAGTACCGTCACTATTACTTTTTCTTTGAACTGAACAAAATTTTTACGCCATTTGATAATCTAACGACACATAGATTTGATGCTAACATGAAATTATCATATTCATATTTAGCAAACATTAGCCTAGAAATCAGTTTCAAATTTTAACAGCAATTGAACACAGTAAAATATGTATTCCTACATCCATGACACACGCCAGTCTCTCAATTTAACAGTTTTAAATAAAATCTATTCATTGTTTATATGGAATTTATAACAACATTTTAAATAGGCAAGCAAGGTGATGCTGTTCCTGATTGGTTAAGACTTTGAAAGACACCTATACAGTATTTTATACATCTTGTCGTTGTTGTACTAGATTTCCAATCGTCATTATGTTTCCATTGGGGTATTAATAATATTCAAATGTTATTTAAGTATCATTAATAAAATTGCTATTTCTGTATTTATCATTTAAAGGTTTTCTACGTAACAAGTGTTTATAGTTGCAAGATCTTGCAGATTTTTCATAATGCTATGTTTAATCCACATTCTATTACATTTATATCTTAAACATTTTTTGAAGGTCAATTTATTGCTCTAACCTGTAAATACGTTAATGCACATCAAGCCTATGTGCAATGTATCTCACGTTTTCGTATCATTACCACAAACGCTTTTTCAAAAAGTTTCATATAATTGTTTTCGATTGCTATACTAGAAAAAGGGGTATAATTATTTCAGCCATTATTGTCAACTATTTAAATAAAGGTAAACAGTTTCTGCTACTTATTCAAACTTTTAGCGCTAATTCGCATCAAAAACTTTTTGACTGCTTTTGGAAACGTGTACTGTTTAGCTTCAATTAATTAAATAGATCATTAGATAGATTTGCTGTGCATTGCAGTATCTTAGTTCTACACCTGTATTGACTAAAAGAACAGCAAGACACTTAACAGTCTAACAATGCTTGTATCATAGACAACTAATATAAAAGCTTGTATGATAGTTGATTATGTTTAAGCTATATCTGAATATTATATTGGACGCATGTTCAATACATTGATGTAAAGACAACAGTGAGCGAAACGAGTCATGGATTACATTTTTCAGATAAGATTAGAACAAGTATTTAACGTAGAGACTCTTAAATCTCTTTATTTCTCCTAATAACTCCAGATAACTTTACGCCTGCATAATTTTATTAAAATTAAATATATATATATATATATATATATATATATATATATATATATATATATATATATATATTGCTATAATTATAGGGTTAATTTAGGAATAGGTTATGTCATAGGGGTCGTAGAATAAACAAAAGAAACTTCCAAATAACAAAAGCACATAATTACAGATATTATAAGCGTAAATAGGTCACTATACATATTGTTAGTTGAGCGCACGCTGTATATAACAGTACAAGAGATTAAACGCATATCCACGAGTAGTTACGAGCAAAGATAAGATTTTAAAAATGTAACAAAATGCATCAAAATTAAATCAACTGAAAACCTGTATGAATTGACTAGATAAATATTCAGCAAATGCGTTAAATATATCATCATATACACAGGCAAAAATTATGCATTATTTGAATAAATTGTACGTGACATAAAGTACTACATTTGTTCAAAAATCTAATTTAAGTAGGAAATAAACAAACACCAAATTTATTTCTGTTTAGATTAGAATAAGCAAATAACAATGATACGTGATTTAATGAACGATTCCTGGGATTTCTAAATTAAATGTAATGTTATATAAATGAATACGTGACAACTTGAGCGTTCTTCCAAGTATTTGAACTATACAATTGGTAAAATTTCCGGAGTACACAAAAGATAAGACAAATGGGGTCGCCCAACACGTGAAAACAACGAATAGCAAACAAAGAGGCAAGGCCTATAAATACGATAACAATTGAGCAACGAGTTAGTATACATTTGAAACTGGGCTGTCACGATAGTCAAAAGTGCTAAATGCTGCCCTCCATTGACTTCATGAACTTCCTCATTATCATCATCATCGTTTTCATACCATTCTTGTGGGATATGTTCTGACATTTCTAAAGCAATGTTATACACAACAGCTGTTGCTACAATCACTGCCATTGCTGTTTCAAGTTTTAATTTAGTAGTAGTTGATAATATCGGAAACCTTCGCTTCCACACTCCATATTGTTTTTCAACAACATTTCTAGTTCTGATGAGCGATTTGTTATCCACATTTTCTGCTTCAGTATTAATATCTTGTAATTTTACCATCAAGTAGGGTTTAATAGAGTATCCAGTATCTCCTATTATTAAATATTTTGTAACCGTTGCTTTAAAGTTGAATTATTAAATATCGTCTGATAATGGATTGATCCAGGCTACCATGCAACTATATTCCTAATCTTCAAATTAGCATCTGATACTGTCTGTACATTTAATGCAAGAAATGATTTTCTTGATCGAAAAATCTCAGGTCCTGTCCACCAGGTGACTGAATAAGTATCAGAGTCTCATCAACGACACCAATTACCCTGGGGAAACTGGCTATAGCATAAAAATCTTCAGCGGCTTTTTCCGTTTCTTTAACAGTATTGAGCATTGTTATATAACAAAGGCGTAATGAAACAATAGCAATAGTTACTCGTTTGATAATACGGCTTGCTGAAGGTTTAAAAACGCCCATAAAATCACCCATAACTATGAGCATACTTCCAGTGGCATAAAATCGCAATATGAGAAGTGCACCATCGGCTGTATAAATCCACCTCTGAAATGGAATGTTTATGGTTTTGAGCTTACTGAATATTTTATTACCTATTGGTAGGCATCTTTATGCTGTTTTCAATTTGATGAAGTAGGTGTAATGTTGTAAATTTTGTGAGACGAAATATGTCAAAAAAGTCTTCATCATCATACTCAACAAATTTACTTCTTCTTTTTGAGTAAAGTTTTCGGCGTCTTAAAAATATTTCCGGCTCTTCATCAGATGATGAGCTGGAACTTGAAGTACGGCGATACATTATATCTTATATACAAATCTTATAAATATCTTTATATACAAACACCGTTGAATGTAAGATTATGATTTCATAAAGCCGCCTTTAGTTCACTAAAGTGAGAAAATTGGTCCTTTAACTTAAAGTGGCTTTAAAGTTAACTTTAAATTAACATTATGAACATGAAACGCATTTTTAATTTAAAAATATAATTTAAAATTTAAAGCTACTTTAAAATTATTATGAAACTGGCCCAAATAACTACATATTCGACTTGTGGTATATAATGATTACTATTTTATTCTAATCCAGCGATTCACTTGTTCTAATGTCTATGAAAATTCAACTTTGGAAACACCGTAGGTTAACATGGCAGACACGGAGTTCGTGAGTTTAAGCCGTTTAAGGTTAGGATGAGGTTTGTTTGGGGTTTGTTTTGTAAGTATAAAAGTTGATAACGTATTAGCTGCATAGTGCATATTGCTTTCGTTGCCAATTACAATTATGTTTTCAAAATACTATCAATGGTAGGTAACCTTTTTCATTATAGTTTCAAATACAATCCTGTGAAAGTTAATGCGCCATCGATTGCATTAAATTTCCATTTTTTTTCTTTCAAAAATGCGGTATTAACAAATCTATTAAAGTGCTTAAACACGTTTTTAACAGATATGATAATATATTAAGGCTGATGTGGTTTTGTTCTTTTTTAGAGTGGTTTTAAATACCTTTTTGGAGGGTCAATTATATTTTTGCTGTGCAGTTATAATTATCAGCATAATGCCCCATTAAAGTCTTCATAATTTTAGGGTGTAGTGATTAAAGTTAACGGAATGGGTATAAGTTCAGTTTACTTCGAAGATTCGGATTTGAATGCCCTTTGGCCTGGATGTTCTTTTAGTGTGTATAAGTCGATATCAAAAGGAATTAAAGACAGGTCGATGTCCAAACTGCCATGGCGGATGCCCAAACCCGCCAAAGACATATTTATGTTTTTAATAAAAAATGATCAAATTTTCAACATTTTAACGCCAAAGTGATGGTTACCGTAGATTTTGCGAGTCAGATGAGTTCCCGCCATGCATCCAGCCCGGCGGGTACCAAACCCCATCAAAATAAAATTTTACAAAAAAAAATTAAAAATTAATTTTCTCCGTTCGGAAGCTTGAAAACATGCATTTTTCAAAAATAAGAATTGTGGCGCTCTGAGATTTCCTCATATTATACTTAATTGGTGATTTTTCCTTTTCGAAGTTGTAAAAGCGTTTGTAGCTGTCAAACCAAACAGTAGTTTGTTGTCTTCTCACAATTTACATTTTAGCTCTTCTTTCGAAGCGAACTTAGGGATAAGCGGAGAGTTCAACATACGTACTACGTGTTAGCGAGATTCGTTTCTTAAAAACATAAATATATCGTTGGTGGGTTTGGGGACCCGCCATGGCAGTTTGGACATCGACCTTTCTCTAATTTCTTTTTATCGTTGTTAACAAAGTGTTTTTAAAGATTTTTGGAAAAAAAATTTGAAAAAATCAGCTTTGGAGTAAACTGAACTTGTTTCATGGAATGTTTCTTGTTGGAGTTTTTAGGTAGCTATTGTGTTTACATTCATGTTTAAATTATGTTTAGAATGATACAACCTCTTGTTATGGACTTACCATTATCACCAGCAGTGTATGGTTCTTTTTCCTTGAGATTTGTAGTGTTTTGTTGTCAAAACATTCATATCACGTAAATCGTGAAAATTTTCAATGAAAATGTAAAGATTTGAACATAGCACTTCTGTAACATGACGTCACCAATATGCTCTAGCAAATCTCTTAGTAGATGCATTACATGTGTTCAGAAAGGATAAGGTATATATCAGACTAATGTTTTTGCCAATGTAGAAAGAACAATTGCGGGTGTAACCTTTTAATTAGGCATTGGTGGACACACACAAATAATTTTATTCCCATCCAGATATTTATATTTTTATATACTATTTGGAGTGGAGATGCCACTTGTTACAGTATCAAACACTCATTAGATGCAAATTTTTTTAAGCATCAAATACTGTTTGAATTTCCATGAACAAGTGCAAAAAGCATTATAATACGTGTTGGAGCTTATGTCTAAATTAGTGAATCAATTCACATTAAATATTAAAAATCGTAGTTACTGCCCAATCCTGATTTGTTATCGCATTATTGACTAAATGATTTTTTCGTAACGTCAAAAACTTGAAAATTTGATACATTATTTGCTGTCAATGACTTTGTTAAAGCTAGTCGTTTGAGAATCTCTGCTTGTTTATTTATTTTTATTGGTGTTTACCAAATTTTGGGAATTCAGCGAGCTGATTTTCAATTGAAGTTTTGCATTTTGATCTGCTTGATTTTGAATAATTGATGTAAGTGCTTGTAATATTTGTTGGAGTTCAGACATATTTTATTTATGTTTTCTTTTATCCTCGTCGCCGATTTGTTGTAACTTTTATATTATTATAACATGTACATGAACTCCTTAATTACATGACATTGACATTTCTATCTTTTTTATATGTGCCTACTACTATGTTATAACTACTATAAGACTACTACAATCTCCCACGCTAATTGAACTTCAAATTTAATAAATTGTAAACTAAGTTTTTCTTAATTGTTAACCATTACTTCTACATAGTCTCTTAAATATTCTGGGGGTTTACGCATCCTCACTGGTCTTTTTAGGATGTTTGGAATTGGCAGTGTTTGAGTTTGTTGTTCTTCTCCTTTTAATTCAGCAGATTGATCAGGTAGGGTTATTTTGTGCTGGATCGGTGAACAAGAAGGTAATAAAACGGGCACATCAGAACACCCCAACTGTGGTGTATTAAAGGTAACCGTTTTGTGTGGTTTTGCAACCTCATAGTGGCGTAGTTGATCCATGTGATGCTAAATAATATAGCCATCATCTAGTTTGATAGTATAGTGTAATTGACCAAGTTTTTCCGTCACAATTCCAAATTTCCTAGTTTGGTTGTTGTTTACATAAGCTCTGGATTGAACCCTTTCACCTATGCTGTACGAACGTATTGTAGATTTAGGTTCTGCAAAGTATGAAACTTCCTTCCTTGGCTTTAATAAATCTAACCTTGTCCTAATTTGTTATCCTGTAGTGGTGTTGCTCGATATTGGAATAATATTCACGAATTTTGAATGACAAGGTTGAACCTACGTCACTCATTGCGTCTAGCTTTGATTTGAGAGTTTGGAGAAAACGTTCCACTTGTCCATTAGTTTGTGGATGTCCAGGTGCAATTAATCGCCACCCAATGCCATATTCTTCACAAAACTCAATAAATTCCGAACTTGTGAAAATACTGGCATTATCTAACACAAGCATTTCTGGTAAACCATGTATGCTAAAGAAATCTTGTAAGAAAATTATCATTGATTTTGACGTGGGTGCTGACTTTGTTAGTCGGACCTCGGGCCACTTTGATATAGCATCGACCAAAATATACATGTAATAACCTTCCTTTGGTCAAACATAATCAATATGCACCCTTTGGAAATTTGATTCTGCTTCTTCCCAACTGTAAAGGTGCTGGTACTAGATTCTGTGCCGTAGAAGCACATCCTTGGCAAGACTTCACAAATAGCTCTATATCCTTGTCTATATTTTTCCAAAATCAATATCTGTGGGCTAGGTTCTTCATTTTCGAGGTTTTGATATGAGTTGCATGTAATTCACATAATAAATATGGTTGCAGGATTTTTGGAATAACCACCAGATTTCCCCTAAATATAACACCATCTTGTAGAGTAGAACTTTGATCATTCTGAACACCCCTTGATAATTCATTATATAGACATAATAGTTCAGGGTCTATCTTAGTAGGACCTGCTGTGGTTTTCGCAGATATGGTTGTTGATGATATGTGATTGATGATTTGATGCAGTAGTATATTCTCATTTAGCTCTGGTAATTTTGTCGGAAAGGGGACTCTAGATAAGTAATTAACATGAATGTTTTGATCTACCTTCTTATACCTTATGTAATAGTTGAATCTGCTTAATATTGTAGCATACCGAACAAGGCGTGACGCAGACATAATGGATAATTTTGTATCTTGATGGAAAATGTGAGTTAAAGGGCGGTTGTCGGTTATTAAGGTAAATTTATGCCCGTATAAATACATATAGAACTTGTTGACTGCATATATGATGGCTAGAGCTTCTCGATCAAGTTGACTATAATTTTGCTCTGCTGTTGTCAAAGACCTAGATACAAAAGCTATAGGTCTATCTTCTCCATTAATTGTGTGTGATATAATTGCCCTTATCTCCGTTGGACTTGCATCACATGCCACTATCACTGGTAAGTCTGGATTGAAAGGAGTTAATACACTATCACTCACTATTTTTTTTATTAGTCGTTGAATTGCTAGTGCGCAAGCGGCTGACCATTGAAATTGATAGTTTTTTCTAAGAAGTAAACAAAGTGGATATGTTGATGTAGATAAATTTGGAATGAATAATTGGAATAATAATACTAAGTAATCATTGTTAAGAAACATTTAACTTCTTCTGTATTGCGTGGACTATGAGCCTGCATAATTGCTTTTACTTTATCAGAATTTATTTGCACTGAGTATACGTCACCTGTCTTATCACCACACCTATCTAGCACAAACTGACCAATCACACGTGTCCTTTTTGCCCTACCTCTTCCATTCAAATGTAGACCATGTTGCGTGTAATCATTCCTATTTAAATGAACATTCAACTCCAGTAGTCTAAAGCTCTCCTCTCCAGTTTTTAATTTAATCATCGCTTTATGAAGGCGATTATTAATTTCAAATATATGTTGGTTTAATTTAGAATCATCAAACCGATAGGGTATGGAGCAGACTACTAAATTTGTTTGTTTACTAACTTGTTGAAGTACTTGCAAGACCTCCACATTAAATGGTGCTGTGTTCTGATTTAGTACATCATTGGTACCACCCATTATGATTACCCAATCATCCATTGTATAACCTTTTATCAAATTACCAAGATCTGAGATAACATCCATCAGTAAAGCATTAGGTTTGACGATATTTAAAATATTAAAAGCTTGGGATAGTTCTGTCGTTAAAGATTCATACATATTTCGGCCATGGCTATCTGAGACTATTAATCGCATAGGTTTTCGATTAACAATAATTGCGTCGTTAGTGATACTAGGTAATCTATGATGTTGGTCTGATGAAAAGGTGTTATTTACTACATCAATGTTACCTGTTTGCTGTTCTATAGATTTATTTTTATAACTGCCCTGACCATTGGCTAAGAAATGTATTTTATGATTAGTACGCTTATTTGTTACTGATCTATTGGTCTCTCTGTTATGGCCCATATTGTTATGGTTGCAGGCAACATGTTGGTGAGCACTATTATTTATATCTGCAGTTAAGTTATGGTTCTGAATCGTTCTAAGTTGGTCAGTCGATATGGATACTTTCCTGAGATATAGAAATCTTTCTACTTCATCTCGAAATTCAAATATTAAAGCTGATAAATTTTCTGTTGTTAATTTACATTTGTTTGCTAATATGTATGCAAGAACAGAACGTTTTTTAATTAGCTGGGTCTCGCTTAATTCAATTGTTGCAGCAAAGCTAAAATCTAGTTGTCTATTCATTATTAAATCATGCAAACAGAGTTCAACCATGAAACAAGTAAATATTCCACAATCATAGCTGTTACTCTGCCTTGGTCCTCTTATAACACAAATTTCCGCCTTAGAATTACAATTTAAGTAACCTGATAATTTGTTAGCTAAAATTTCGGCATGGCAAAAATTTTTCCTTTCTAATGAATCATAGTAATAAAAAATATTACCGTGCTTTGAATATATTAGCAGACTCCAGTGAGAGCCTTCCGCAGAGTCCAGTAAATTAGCATCATTCACTGGTATAAACAAGGTATCTTTGTTTTTCAGTTCCAAAGGATCCAGAAAGTGGATTGAAGTCATCAATACATTTAATAGCATGTCCAATTAGAGGATTTAGTATAATAAAAGTCTTAGAAGTGAGGAAAATGTTATTAAGTAACTCAAAATATTTTAACAAGGTCTGGTCTGTTATCCAGTCTGTGCTCAAAAGTTCAGTGATTGTCGTAAATGCATTAGCATTGCAATCCGTTTGGCTAGAAATTGATTCAAAAAATTTTTCCGGAGCTGTTTTAGAATTTTTTGTTGTAACCTCAATTTTGAGAGAATCATTACAATCCAGGCTATTATCAATAGTTGATATTTTGATCATTGCATTGTTATTTGTATACCCTTTTGTAGTAAAGTAAAAATCACCAATTTTATGAGGAAGTTTATTAATTAGTAGATAAGCTTCTAATTCCTTCTTTGACCTGAAAACTTTCCCATTAGGGGACCTTATATAAATGTCTGTTTTTCCTTTGTTTACACCATTTTTTCTTACAATTTCATCTCTTATCCATCCTTTAGGCAATGTAAAATCTTTTTGTTCTAAGCTTATTGTTTTATCCATAATTTAAATTTAGAAAAGTTAACAGCTGTAGATTGATAAAGTTGTTTCTAGTTATTACATAGATATAGGAAACCAGTTTAATTGATAGTCCTTATTCCTTATCTTTAATGTGCATGTCCTTATTTAAAGAAGGTAATATTTCAGTTTAGGTCTATGAAAACTTCCCTGGTTATACCATTTGCACTTACAAAACACTCAACACATCTATGAAGAAGAAGAAGCTGCACAAAATGATACCAAAATCAAAATTTAAAGTTCTGTATTATCATTAAAATTTCACTTTATTAGCAAGAGCACTTTTCTCTGAACACATTGAACAATTTTTAATTTTTATATTATATTTACACATCAATTCGAATATAAATATTGAAATTTACAAACTACTAAAAATACTAGAATAAAACAAAAGTGGCCCGCGCTCATATTCATTATAAATTATAGAATAAAACACACAATAGTATTTTGCATTGCGTAGTTTACTTATGATTTCATCTATGCGAGGGATTGGATAATGTGCATCTTGAAGTTGCTGATTTACTGCTACTGCTACAACACAGAGCCGTACTTGGTTGTCAGGTTTTGGAATGGGAACTAACGGTGAACCCCAATCAGACTGCTCTATCTTACAGATTATCCCATCAGCTATGAGAATCCAATTCCTTTTCAATACATTCCCGAAGAGCAAAAGGCACATCACGAGCTTTGCTAAATGTTGGTTTCACATCTTTACGGAGCTTTAACGAACAGGTAAAATGAGAAATGAACACGTTGTTCGAAAATATCGACATATTCTTTCAAAAATAGATTCAATTGATGGATTGGACGTTGAAACTTGTGTAACATTAACTTTTGTACTGTCAAGTTCCTTTAAGTCAATGTTTAAATGACGAATCCAAACTCGTCCTAATATCGGAGATAGATTGTCGGGTACAATAAACAATAATTCTCTTGATGTGTTACCATTATAACTAACGTCCAAAATAACATACCCTTTGGATGAAACATGCCATGGGTATAAGAACGGAATTGTATTTCTGTGTTCTTTATTGCAGTGCTGATCTTTAGTTTTTGGAATTGATTTTCGGGCAGCAAGGTAAAACTTGAACCTGAATCCACCTCAAACTCTTGTTGCTTCCCGTTTAAATAAACTGATAACATATATTTTGATGTATCTTTGACATACTCCGTAGGAATCGAAAAAATGTTATAAATTTTATTATATCAAACAAGATCGTCTAAAAAGTTTGTAGATTCTGTATCTTCTCCCACTTGTGTCAGAGCTTTGACCTTAGGACTTGTTTGTTTCTGCAATAGGTATGATATACAAACTCTTTTTACGTGCCCCTTTCGATTACAATGAAAACACTGTAGCTTTCCACTAGAAATCCGACAATCATTTGCTATATGGTTGTTTTTTCCACATTTTAAACAATTTTTATCAATTCCTAAGGCTTTAAAATCAATGCGCTTACGAGATTTTAATCGATGACGTTGTGAAAATGACTTCTTTCTATTTTGACTGCCAGTTGCCCCTCTAGATGAGGAACGCGATATTCGGTTAACTGTATTAGAATCTGTTGCCGAATTCAACATCCATCGCGAAATTTCATTGTTATTTAGTTTTGATGCTTCTAAGTTGGTATATTTTCATTTTCTGCCGTATCCGTGATCAGAATCTATGCTGTTGCCGATTTTCCAACTGCTTTCTATATTGACTAAATGATTTTTTCGTAACGTCAAAAACTTGAAAATTTGATACATTATTTACTGTCGTTGACTTTGTTAAAGCTAGTCCTTTGAGAATCTCTGCATGTTTATTTATTTTTATTGGTGTTTACCAAATTTTGGGAATTTAACAAGCTGATTTTCAATTGAAGTTTTGATCTGCTTGATTTTTAATAATTGATGTAAGTGCTTGTAATATTTGTTGGAGTTCAGACATATTTTATTTATGTTTTCTTTTATCCTCGTCGCCGATTTGTTGTAACTTATATTATTATAACATGTACATGAACTCCTTAATTACACGACATTGACAATTCAATTTTTTTATATATGCCGCCTACTACTTTATAACTACTATAATACTACTACATTATTATACCCTATTCACGTTAAATATGGGATGACGTCATAATTCAAATAAACGCTACGTTGTCATGGTTAAGTTATTTATGTGTACTTCCTGATCAGAGTAACCATTTCTTGTGCATGCGAATCCAAATGTTTAGGCATTCTAAATGTTAAATACTCGAAACTTGTAATGTATAAAGTGTTTTAGTAATGAAAAAACTGTTTTATTTAGCAAATATAAAGCACATACGATTTACTACAAAACTAAACAATGACAATAAAATAAGAAATGTCAAAGTAATAGAAGTAAAAAATGTTGCAACACCGAACAGAACTGCAAACTGCTACACACTAAATCCTAATATCATTAAACGTACGTTCATAGTTACGTTCACATTTTACAATTGCTAGCACTTTATTACTGTTTATGACGTCATCCCATATTTAACGTGAATAGGGTATATAAAGAACAACCTGTTTAGTTTTTGAATATTACATGTGCTAGAAGACACTTCACTTTTTTATGTATGTCGATTCGCTTACAAACTATCTCGTAAAGACGCTACAATCACATAAACAATTTTAGTACTACAATTTTTGCATCAAACATGCAGCAAACCAAAGGTAAGAATTTGTGCATACATTTTCTGTCTCCATGTTTGTGCTGAAATTGATTTGTGATAATGCCCCTTAATCAATACGTATTGAAACATTGAATGAATTTCAAAATCAGCAAAGCTTAAAGTTGTATTGATATCTGCAGAAAACAAGAGTGGCTCAAACATTGCTTGGGCCATGAAATTATGGAAGATTCTTGCCTTTGAAAAATAGTAGTGAAAACACTTAAATTTCTATTTTTCAAATACTGCAAAACCTAACAAAGCTATGTATAATTTTTGAACTAATAAATGCTTCAATGTATTCCCGAATGGATTTTTGACATTTTCGAAAGGTAGATAGATCTATTCCTTATGTAAAATGGTTTTTTTTATAATTCAATAGAAAAATTGATTCAAGGGGGCAATTGAGTCGCAGAAGAAAATTCAACCACCATAAACAAAATTTTACATTGTTCGCAGATAACTTAAATATATTAACAGTGCATTTCACAATTTATGAGACAACAAAACCAACAATCAATATAATGACCATTAGCACCATACTAATTCACACAAAGTGAAAGAATTTTGAAGTTTTAGAAACAAATAATCGTTATCTATTTCAGTGTAAAATTTGAACTGTTGTACTTAAAAACTAATGTATGATTATTTTAAAATCATGTGTTAACAACTGGCCAAATATTCAAGTCCTTTAACACTCATGTAGTTAAATATTTTGCTTCAGACTAATGCTACAAATACATAAACAGTTTCTGGATAAAAATTATATCAGTTTTTTTATTTTTTTGATTTTCTCAACTAAAGTATAAGATGCATTTGAAAACTTAAAAAATCTTATTCTTAAACTGATTCGAGAAGAGTGAATCTTACAAATGGCTTTTAGTGAATGAATAAATGCAAAAAGTGACTCTTTTGAAATAGTTTTTGACAATTACCTCGTAGGTATTCGTTGTAAATAATAATGTTATTTGTTCATGAATATCTATCGTCTTTTCACCATCATGTTTGTTTTATAAAGTAAATTTGAAAACATTATTATTATGTAGTTATATAGAAACTACAACTATGTATCTTTAAAAAGTTGCCCTATGGAGAACTATACCAAATAATTGTTGAAATTATACATTGTGTTCTTAAGAACATGCATACATACAACCTTAAGAGTCTTTTTAATTTTTTTAATGCCACCTGCCTACTGTTTTATATAAAAAATGTTTTAAGCTTCATTTAATATTTTTTGTTTTTAACAGTTACACATTCAGTGGTTCTTCAGTATGTAGATTTAAATTGTGTTGCTTGTGCATGCAATAAATGATAGTTGCTAAGCAGTGAAGTAAAAAGAAGTGTATAAATAATTATTGATTATAATTATGCATTAGTCAGTTCTTTTAAGAATCTCAAAATTTTATGCTACTCATTTAAATAATTGAAGCAGGTTTATTCACAATTATTGCACTTTAAAGAAAATTAAAGCTTTTGCACTTACTAGTTGGAAAGACTAAAAACTGTATCTGTATCCAACAACTATTAAAAAATATATGTTTTAGGGTAGATACAGAAAACCTTTTCGCAGTTGGTGATTCTTAATTTTTCTACTTAAATTGTTGGATAATTTGATCAGACCTTTTTAACATAGAAAAAATTACCAGAGTGATAATATTTCTATTCCATAACAAATAATTTGAATTAAATAACAGCGACTGTTAACAAATAAATTATATCACAGACGTTTTAGTTTAAAAAAGGTGAACAAAATCTCGCTACATAATAGATATGTTCGCTAATGAGTGTCAGATATAGCAGTCATGCACAAATTAAATAAAAAATCGGAATTTTAAGACATCTTAATATATATCTGTACTTGTAAAGCATAAACTCTTTTAAGCTTCTTGTAAGTGAGAGCTTCAAATACAACAAAATTTCATGAAAGATGTTTCTTTCAAAAGAATATAGATACATAATCATGCAAAATTAATAAAATTAAGGGAGATTACAACATTTTAACATCTCATGAACTGAAACCGTGAAGATTTTCACGGCTTGTTATTTGACCATGTATGAAGAAGTGGGTTGTTAAATAAATCCGGTAAGGATTTGGCAAAAGTAAAAGATACCCTTGACCACTGGTTGCGACTACTGCCTTTGGGTTGTTATGATCCAGTTTCAATTCATCTCCTGCCGTTCATGTGTAGAATAAATTTCAATGGACCCCAGACTGACTCGTGGAACTTATTGACCTGAGGGTGTTTTCGTTAACTTGTGGGTTTTTGTTGAACTGTGGTTTTTTCTTTAACAGGAAGGTGTTTTTGACGTGTGTGTGTTTGCGCTAAAACGAATATAAATTAAAGCTCCTGATTTTCACCACCAATTCTTGCCATCAACGACTCCCATCTTGCTTGGCTTTAAGAGTATGTGGAAGTGAACGGACTGAGGAAACAACTTATAAAAACAATTCGTCTGAAAATTCTTATCAAAACAAATGCTTGGTTACCACTCACCGTGTTTACGAAGCAATTCAAAAACCTTGAGATATATTGTGAACAAGTTATTTATACGGACTTTTAATGATTAAATTGCTATTTAAAACTTTCTAAGCAAGGTACGAAATGTGGAACTTAGCCTTACAATTTAATCAAATTAGGAAATAACAGGTCGTTTGTTGTTTTCCACATGGGACGAAAGTTTTATTAAGAATTCAAAAACTTATATTGGTTTGCAAATAAATAATTTGTTACATTCAGTCCTTGTATCTAGATTATTTTGCACATACGCAATTTAAATTTCCAATCTCCCATTGTTTCGATGGTTATTTTGCATGCTTAGAAGAAGGTTCGTCCCATTTTAAATTTTAAACGATAATTTGTCTAAACATCCTGCAGAATTTTGTTAAATATTCTCTTCCAAAGTTAAATATTTTGAATATATTCTATTTTGATAACGGGAAAACCTAGGAGTTTATTATTACAAAGTGTGGACGTTTGTTTTGGTCATTAAAGGTTAAAAATTTGTGCAATATGGGTTCGCTTAATTAAGTTTAGAAAGTGTTGTTTGTCAAAACATTTGTTTCAGAAACATTCTACTAAGGTAAAAATTTGTTTTAAGTTATGTACATGTTGCTTAGAAATATGTTTAATTTGATAGCATGAAACGTGGGTTTGGAATTAACAAAGTTTAGAATGCTTGCAATGTGTTTGCTTTAATATGGAAAAGTGTTGTTGATCAAAAGCATTTACTTTACTATTACCACTTTAAAATGTGGTATCCCGTTATCAAACATTTGTTTACGAACACAGAACTAGAATTGATTATTTGTACGCATGTAAAATATTATTATATTTTCTTGATCTATTAATCGTATAATTGCAACATTCAAAAAAATTGACAAATTAATCAAAATGTATTATTAACAAGCACGAAGCTACTAAAATAGTCTCATTAGAAAAATGCAGTTTGACATAAAGTGTCAATATGAGACAAACGGTGTAGGAAATCATACAGCAACCAATACCGGATTAACTAAATATGGGTATAGATTTAATACATTACTTTTTAAAATATTAACGATAAAATTATCTTGTAAAGTCCCTAGTTATACAGGATTTAAAATTTTGCAACTTTTCTGTATTAAATAATATATTGACTAATAAATAGATTGTTCCACTAACTAAAAAATAATGACGTGATTCTTGGAATTCCCCTAACACAAACTGATTGAAACTAAATAATTAAATTTGCATAAGTTTAAAATCGTTGAATATTTTTCACAAAATAATGAACTAAACTAATATTTGGAATTCTTCCAATATGGAAATTATTAATTGAAATTAGCTGTTGATTCTATCATTTCTAAAGAAATTTTAAAAGCAATTTCCTTAAAAACTAAATGTTTGCTTAATGCTTAGCATTAATTTTTCTTCGGATAAGGATAAGGATTTAAATGTCTGCATGCTTATGTTGTTCAAACATTGAAAAATGATTTTATAAATGATAAATTTGTTAGTTCAGACTTGGATACTGACGAAATACCTTTTTTGCACTTAGTATCTCGCATAATCTTGGTCTGAATTATATTTTAGTGCAATTAATTCAGGCCACATGGAAAATTAAATTTAGTATTTTCTCCTAAGAAAATGAGCTTGTTTGACGGTATGGTAACTGTCCCCCGCCCCATACTGAGACAGTACTACGTTTTTGATTATCCCTTTCCTTACCACTGCAACTGTGTGTCATTTTTATCAAAATTACTTTTCTGTAGTGTTACCTTGTTTTGCTCCTGCCTCATCAAAACATAAACCCCTTTTAGCAGAATCTAAGTTTTACAAAAATTGGATGGGGGTCTTTACTTTCATGGAGCACAATCTAATAATCTTAGAATAGAAGCCTAAGATTGCTATTTAACTATAGCAACATTTTTATAACAAGAATTTATAAAAATTAAATTTTATCATGTTTGTACCACAATTCACATTTTCAATTCATAGTTTGGTTTGAAGAGCTACAACTCTGTGTATTCACTAAGCCATAAGTAGCACAAAATTCATGCACGAAAACGTTTCCTAAATTGTTTTAAGCTGTTGCGACCGCTGATTTTGAAAACTAAGCGATTGTTTAAGTAGGCATTTAGTGCTTTCGAAGTAATAGCATTATTTTTAGATTCAGGATTAATGAATAATTTTGTTTTAGAAATGGATTTGACAGTTGTACCTCTTCATAAACATACCAAGTATATAGAACAATGTTGTACATTAATAAATGAACAATGGAAAAGAAGCATAACAGCAAGAATGAGGTGCTTAGAAAGCTCTTGTGACACACTACCAATCAGTTTAATCATGTTGAAGGATGATAATGTGATAGGTCATGGCAGAATATCGCCAATTCCAAGTATACCAGATGCCTGTTTTGTTGAGTCTGTTGTAGTAAAGAGTGATTTACGTGGAAAAGGTTATGGTAAATATTTAATGAGAAAAACTGAAGAGTACTGCAAGGATACTTTAAATTTAAAAACAATTTACCTATCAACTTATGATCAAGAAATATTTTATAGTAAACTAGGTTATAATATATGTCAACCTATTTCCATATATGGAAGTTCTAATATGGCAATGAATGGTTTTCCAGTGCACAATAGCAGCATAAAAGGTAAAAATGGAAATAAAGGCCCTATACCACCTCCACTACCTAATCTTAATCCTAATGTCCAAAGAAAGAAAATATACATGAACAAAATTTTATAACAGATTTACATAAACTGTTATAAAAACATTATAAATAAATATTTTATTTTTAATGGAGAGTTTTATTATATAAAATTATTCGAGTTACTATTGAGCATACAATATGAATAAATGATAGTTAAAGTCTATTGCCAAACACCATAGAAAAATTGTAAACATGCAGCTGATTTAATATACCCATATGGTAAGTGCACAATGAAACTTTGATTATCCAAACCAATTGGGACCAGGTATACTACGGATATTCAATTATTCAAATAACTGAACAAAAAATGGCAGTAAACAAAAATTATACGTAAAACAATGAGAACAAGGCGTACTTTTCATCAATTAAGGCAAAATTCTATTCATTCTTAATAAAATCTTGAAATTTCATTAAAAACACTTGGTGTATAAAATTACATTTCATATTAGTTAAATGGATGGATATTTTACTCATTTTATTCATTCAATCGAGACAAATTTTTAATAAGGAAGTTATTTATTTCACTGAAACTTTGCATTGATTTTCCTATAAAGCACTACAGATAGAAAGTTGCATTATTGTTCGTAATTCCATTCAATAAGAGCTAACATTTGCATGATAAGCAGAAAAACACAAGCAAAAATTCTATTCATGAAGTAAATATTTAAATAAATTAGAAGGGTAAAAATGGTCAGAATTTACGTATAGCAAATGAAGTCGATTTCGCATTGTTGAGAGTGCTCAACAATTCAGACACTTTGTCATGAACTCAGACATTTATTATTGGTTTGGACTACGTTATTTGTAACGAATTTCAAACTGAGATAATATAGCGGATTCTCTGAAGATATTGTTGTTTATAATATGAATGAGAGGTTATATATACGACAAGAATAATTTTAAAACCATTCTTCTCATTATTTTGTAAACAAATGTAGTGGTTTAAAAATAACACTGAACTTAATAAAAATTAGTGCAAGTAAAATATTGTGATTGATCCACAGTATTTGCAGTTAGTTGATTTTTACCGATATAGAGAAACTGTAAGCAGACAGACCTGCATATTTTAAATTAGTTAAGTAATGGTGGTTATTTTAGGAGCTTCAAATTCTATTCAAATTTTATGCAACTCAATTAATTGAATTTAATTTAATTCTACTCCAATTCTATATATTACAAATTAGCTTTCTTGCCTTTGTGTAATCTTGTATCAACCCAAATAAGGCTTTTTCAAAGGCCATTATTTTAAAATTTCTCGTAAAGATTTTACTCTTTTATAAAATAACGTTCGACGTTGAAAACGTCGTCGGTTAGATATTCTATTCTTCTATTATAATAAACTTGATAAGATTTCCAAACTATTAAAATCAAAGACGATTATGAGAGAAATCACATTTGGTCAGATTGCAACTTATTTACAATGCACCTGTTGTATAAATTTAGATGATAGACGTTTGAATTGTGTGGGTTGGTTGATTTTTCCTAGAGTAACTCCTAATAAATTGCAAAAAACAAGCTAACGGGAAATTTTTGAGAGAGATGCAGATGTGTTAAAACGATCATAAACAACTTTATTTTTATGGAAATTATGTCAATACCTGACACGAAAGTGTAAGAATGATTTAATGAAGTTCAATCCCACTCTCTCACCCGAAACTTTGATAATAAAACATTCTAATTGGACAGAGGCATCGTTTAGAGTATAGTGTGTGGTGGTAGATAGTTTTTGGTTCAAATAAGGGGCGTTGGTTGTTTACAGGACGTCAAAAACTTCACGAATTATAAAATAAAGAAATGTCTAAAAACGCGCTTCTCTACTACCTTCAATATAATTTCTAATGATTCTACTAATCACATAAAAAGAGGGGTATAATTTTAAAGTGTCGATACCCTACGGAATGTGACCAGTTTTGGGTGATGTAAATTTTAAAAAATGTCAACCTGGTTAAAGAAGCAGCAGTTTCTTCTAGTTCCGACCAGCTCTTATGTGGTACAGAGCCATGAAAGTGAACATAAAAACTTGGGCGGAACTAGAAGATAAATTAAAACTGCATTTTCTACCAAGGAATTATGATGAAGCTTTATTAGAAGAAATTCGAGCTAGAAAGCAAGGTCAAGACGAAAAGCCAATAATTTATATTACCGCCATGGTAAATCTAATTAACAGATTAGTCAAGACACCTTCGCCATCTGATCAAATATATTTCATCAGAAGGAATTTGCAACCATATTATGCAAGCCATTTAAGTTTGACAGATACAGATTCACTAGATAGATTAATTGAGCTTTGTTTGCAATTAGAAGAAACGAAACAACAAAACTTTAGATTTCGGCATAATGACACAAAAATCACATCGCTTTTAGAACCAGATTTAGCGTACACAGCAGCGACCGACATGAAAACATTACATGCGATAGCAACCAAGAAAGACACGCAAGAAATAGCTTTCAACAATGCCAGCAAATACAAGAAGACTAGGCCAAAGCCAAAGAGTTTAGACCTAGCCTGCTATAACTGCAACAAAAATGGACACACGTATCACCGATGCCCAGAAGATAGGACTCTATTTTGCTACATATGTGGAACTAGGGCAGTTACATACACAAATTGTCCTAAATGTTCAGCGAAGAAAAAAAAACGAATATCTGCCAGTTTCACCTGCAGCCGGCGAAACGCAAAAGAAGGCATAAAGGCTGACGAAATGGAATGGAAGCAATGGCTTAAGAAAGTCAAGGACTTCATGAGACCACAGGATAAGAAGCTTAATTCACTGCTATATGCAAAAGCGAAAGATCCACGACCATTCATATATGTACGAATAAAAAAGCAACCGCTGCTAGCACTACTTGATACAGGAGCCACTCATACAGTAGTAGGTAATATGGGTTTACAAATTCTAGAACAGCAAGGGTTAAAAATTATAAAAAAAAGTTCTAATACGGTATTAGAAACAGCCGATGGGAAAAAACAACCGGCGATAGGACAAGTCGTTTTACCACTCGAAATAAACGAAAGGAAACAAGACATAATTGCTACAGTTTCGACAGCAATACAGGCAAGTGTGATACTTGGCTCAGATGTATGTCGGGTTTTTAAATTAAAAACTAACTTCGCAAATAATACATTTCAAATACCAGAAGACAATGTAAAAATCTCAACGTTAACGCAACAGGCAATATGTTCAACAGAGGATCTCACCCCAGAACAAGCAAAACTACTGGAGGACATAAAAGGACAGTATAAAGCCATAAGTGGTCCTGGGTTGGGAAGAACCTCAAAAGCAATACATCATATTGATACAGGAGACGCACAACCGATAAAACAGCGGTATCACACAATATCGCCAGCAATGTTGAAGCAGTTGAATGAGGAAATCGACAAGATGTTAGAGCAAAGAGTGATAAGACCATCGAACTCACCATGGAACTCGCCTTTAGTTTTGGTGAAAAAGAAGAGTGGAGACATGCGTGTGTGTTTTGATGGAAGGAAGCTGAACTGTGTCACAAAAAAAGATGCCTACGGTTTACCATTTGTAAACGACATCTTAGACAAGTTTAGGGATTCTAAATTCTTATCGTCTATTGATCTGAAAAAAGCGTTTTATCAGATAGGATTAACGCCTGAGTCTTGTGAGAAAACTGCGTTTACAGTGCCAAGAAGAGGGTTGTATGAATTTACCATACTGCCGTTTGGCCTTTGCAACAGTCCTCAAACTTTACAAAGGCTCATGGACAGCATTTTAGGACCACGCTTTGATAACGTATGGGTTTATCTTGACGATGTGATCATAGCATCACCTACTTTTGAGGAGCATATAAAAACTCTACAAGAAGTACAGAAGGCCATGAAAGAGGCCGGATTAATAATAAACTTGGAAAAATGTGAATTTTGCAGACCATCACTAAAATACCTAGGATATGTAATCGACAGGGAAGGATTACGTACAGATCCGGAAAAAGTGAAGGCTATAACAAACTTTCCAACACCCACAACGGTACGCTCAATAAAAAGATTTTTAGGAATGGTGGGGTGGTATCGAAGGTTTATCCAAAATTTTTCTACACTAGCTGATCCAATTCTAGAACTTATTAAAGGTAGATCAATAAAGAAAAATATTAAATGGAATCAAGAGGCAGAATGTGCTTTCCAACGACTAAAGGAGTTGTTGATCAGTGCACCCATTTTAACTAGTCCGGATTTTTCCCAAAAATTCATAATACAGACAGACGCATCTGATGTTGGACTGGGAGCAATTTTATTGCAAGGTAAAGGGGAGCAAGAGAAGGTTATAGCATATGCAAGCAGGTCCTTGTCGAAACAAGAACGAGCATATGGAGCAACCGAAAAAGAATTATTGGCAGTAATTTTTGGAGTGGAAAAATACCGGCCATACATAGAAGGAGATACCTTCACAGTCATCACCGACCATTACTCATTACTCTGGTTGGATAGGCTTAAAAACCCATCTGGGAGACTACAACGATGGAGCCTGAGATTATCACAATTCACTTATAAAGTAGTGCACCGTAAGGGCAAACATAATGTCGTCCCAGACGCACTTTCAAGAGCGCCCATAAACATAAGTATGATACAAGTGGACAATAGCCAAAACGACGCATGGTACAACAAAATGCTTCAACAAGTGGAGGAATACCCAGACAACTTTCCAACTTGGAAAGTAGAAAACGGTTTATTGTTTAGGTATATAAAAGCTAAACATAGGATAAAATCAAACCTGATACAATGGAAACAAGTTCTTCCACGTGCAAATCGAGAAGACATAATACGGCAATGTCACGATATATCAACTTCTGCACATCTTGGTACATACAAAACACAGGCAAAAATAGCAGAAATGTATTACTGGCCTAAGATGAAGATAGATATAAGTAGATATGTCAGAAAGTGTCAAATCTGCTTAGGAGCAAAAGCTGCCACCTTTACTCAATCAGGATTAATGGGAAAGGAAAGGGACGTGAAATACCCATTCCAAATGATCTCCGTTGATATTATCGGACCATTGCCAAGATCGAGCAAAGGGTATCTATACATTTTATCAGTACATGACTGGTTCACGAAATATATACTAGTCCAACCGCTCAAACAAGCAACTGCTTCCAGTATAAATACATTCTTAGAAAACCAAGTATTTCTAATTTATGGAGTACCACAAATTATAGTCGTCGATAATGGGTCACAGTTCATAAGTAATAAATTTAAAAAGTTTACAGAAGAATATAAAATTCAAAAAATATGGTACAACGCAAACTACCACCCGCAAGTGAACCCAGTGGAAAGGACTAACCGCGTAATAGTTACAGCATTAAGGTCATATGTCACAGACAACCACAAGAAATGGGACGAACAATTATTCAAAGTAGGGCACGCTATACGCAACGCAGTTAGTGAAGTCACTAACCACACACCAGTGTTTTTAAATTTTGGGAGATCCATACCAATAACGGGGGAGTATTATGGAAGACTCTCCGAATTTACAGATCAAGAACTAAATGTCCAGTCCAGGGAACAGTTAGTTCAGGATGTAAATAATTTATCAAGTTTATATAAGGAAGTGAAAGAAAGACTCCACAGGGCGTACCAGCGCAATAAAAAAACATATGATCTGCGACGAAGAGCAGTCACGTACAAGAAGGGAGACTATGTGTGGAAAAGAAATATGGCTCAGTCCAAAGCATCAGATGCTTTTTCACAGAAATTAGCATCGAAATATGTGCGCTGCAAAATCATTGAACAAACGGGTACAGTCACTTACAGATTGCAACGGAAAGGATATTGGAGTCTGGCATGCGCAAGATCTCAAGCCAGATTCTTAGTAAATTAAGTTGTCTACACCTAAAGGGAGACGTTTCTGCTGGGAGTTGGTTCTCTTTAAACCAGGTGGGTTTGCACCTTGCTGTCCGGTTAGCCTGGTGGGACCCCATGTTTTTCGAAGGGAGGCTGATTTTCTTCAGAAAAGTTGTTTTCTTCATGGTGAGAGTTTCTCATGTGGGGAGGGGGTAGTGTAGCAGTGTAAAATCCTGCTAATCTCATTATAGGTAGGCAATCCTAATTACGGAGCGTATACATCTATGGTAGTATATAGTTCTAGTGCACGTAGAACAAGTTAGAACGGAGTAGGGATTCGAGGTCCGACGGCGATACTCGAGGCCATCGTGGTTTTCTGGTTCTTGTTGAGTTGAACTTGCAAGCATGATGGTGTTTCGAGGAATCGGCTTCTTAGTAAGAATTCTTGCAAAGAAGCGAGTTCGATTTAAAATGTTTTACTTAACGAAACTTACAGCAGGCTAGTGGTAGGTGAGATTTCTTTTAAAATAAAATTTTGCTAATGAAGTATTACAAATTTTAGCTGTCAGTTACGGTTGAAATAAATAACTATAGTTATTTTAAAAATTAGATTACTAAGGTACCGTCTTGAACGAAAGAGGTTTCCTAGTTATCTAATGGCGTTGGCATAAATTTGGACTTGATTAACGGAATTTCATATGAAGCTGTACCATTCGAATTTAAACAAATAACAGGTGACGAATCCCCAAGAGCGAGTGTGGAGAGCAAAGGTTGTTGATACTTTACAATTCCATGTTCATCGCAAGGGTTAAGTCGAGTCAAGGACGCAGCTGGCGGTTAGGTTTGGCTGTTTGCAGAAAGATGATATTGTTTTCCTACAAATCGTGTAACTAGGTAATTATGACTTTCTTATCTGATCGGGTTTGGAACAAAATTTATTTAAACAAAGTTTAAACTACAATAATTTTTATTCGTAACTTACCTCATGATGTTGTAAACATTCCTGGACGTTTTAAATTTAAGTCTATTTTAAAATTGTTAGTAAGTTACCTGATGCCTGCTAGATAATTTTAATACCGGTATCAGTCCACATTTACTTGACATTAAATTTGAACTCTAATGACCTTTACCTAAATCTAACTCCACTTTGAAAATATAGCAACTTTGCATAAAGTGCTTTGTACACATATTTTGTATTAACAAACAGTGTAACACTGATGAGGTTATGAGCTCAGACACTTATCGGCGCATTTAATTTGATTGTAAATGATTTAACGTAATGTAATTTTTTATTAATTGTATATAAAATTTTGACTTATGAAAGTTTAAGTCGGTTTGTATATAGTTTTGCTGTTTGAATCTTTTCTTAAGGAATTAAGGCGAATCATGCTTATTTGTACATACCTTTTCTTGTACATATATTACCAAAACATTAGAAATACTTTGCCTTCCAATTTGTTTATTTATTGAACTGGTGTGTTTGTGACTTAGTGCATTAAATGGTACACTACTGTTTTAAGCTATACAGGTCATCCCACCCCTGAAGAAGTTATTAGACGTTTTATGCTCTTAAATTATTATAGCTTAGGCTATGTTTTTTCTGTAAGCAAAATTTAGTGTTTTGTTTAGATTCTGCCATACTTAGGGAGACGGAGTTTGCAGCCAGTGCAGCAGTCCCGAGGTATTAGATACATTTTTTTACACCCTTACAGATAGGTGTACCAAGGAGTAGACAGAACTTGATGCTAGAAATGGAAACCTTAGAATACACGTCAACTGACTCTACAGGTAGACCATTTTAATCAGTATTTTGAAACTTTTATTTTTAAGTATTTGAATTTACTAACTTGGTGTTTGAAATGATTTTCTGCAAGTCAGGAAAACTTGATGTTTTAATTTATTAAGTGCTGTAATAATTAATTTATTTTAGAAATTGTTCTTAAACAAGAAAAGATGTTAAAATTTGTTGTAACAAGGATAAATTAAATTATAGGGGTTTATTTTAATGAAAATTGAAAATCTAAAATTTTATGATTTACTATAAAAGCCGGATGTTGGAATTGATCAATTTGGAAATGAGGTTTGGGGTTTAAGAAAAATTTGTTCATGAATATAATGTAATTTATTAGAAGTGTCTAAAGGGCTACATTTTTATTTTTAAGCTTTGTTTATGTAATTATGTAAATGATAATGATAATTTTATATAAAAGAAATATTTATGGTGTTGCACATATAATTTAGGAAGTTGGGGAGAATTTGGATTTGAGATTGTATGTAAGGATCTTTGTTATTAAGAGCCACATTCAAATTTTGGCGCATGTACTTTCTCTTCACCCATCAAAATTGACATCACACTTACATTCCGACAAAAGTTTAAAAGAAAACATCACTTTAATTAACCAGATTTAAATGGCGGCTTATGTTAACGTTCAGTTAGTTTTTGTAACAATAATGTTAACTCTGCTTTTACTGGAAAGTGTTTTAATTAGGATTATAGCTACAGAAACTAATTTAGCAATAACTTAATTTTTTGAATAATACACCATTTAGAACCTGTTGATTAAAAAGAGCAATCTGTACTTCACACTTGAAATGATTTTTACACATTCGGCAAGATTTACACCAACAATCACAGATAGGTAATTAAAAAAAAACTCTTCAACTTTGATTATTCAAAATAATACAGGAAGCCAAATAACGCAAGATGGGAAAAGCGCAAAAGATATAAAACAAAGATTAGCACAAGTCGAGCTACATTTAACAAGAAAAAGCAACTACTGTGTTCAAAGACAACAAACATAGAAACCAGGAAAAGATCGCTTCTTAAAGCATGTGTGGAGCACAGAACTGTACGGCTGTGAAACTTAGTAGAAGTGGACAGAAAAAGATAGAAGCCTTTGAAATGTGGTGCTACAGACGTATGACGAAAATATCATGGACAGACAAGGTTAAGAACAAAGATGTTCTAGAAATGGTAGAGGAAGAAAGAAATATGTGGAAAACAGTAACAAAGAGGAGAGATAAGACGATAGGTCGTATGCATGAGGTAATAGTGCGGAATATATTAGAAGCAGAGATGGGAAAAAAGAGAGATAGAGGTAGACCTACAGTTGGCTATTGCACACAGATAGTTAAATATGTAGGCTGTGGGAATTTCACTGAAATGTGTAGCCTCGCTCAATAGAAATCAATTAAGGTACAGATGCAACCAGTTACAAGACGGTAAACCTAATAACAAAAAAAATAATCTTACTTACACCTGAAGATCATTATAAGCAATTACAGGTATTGGTTTAGCCAGATTCTCAACTAATGTTAATTATGCGAAAGGATTTACTGGAAAACTATTAATTCGCTAAATGTCTAACTGTTGGGGGATCTTGGTGGCCGCAGGTTGCTTAATCCCTTTCACATACCACTGAATATCGGTAAAATAGAGTATATATTTCTAAACCAATAGAAGGGGAACCGAGCTGTATCTAACAAGAAAGAACAGTGGCTATGTTCGAAGACAACAAACAGAAACAAGAAAAAAATTGTTGAAAGCATATATGTGGAGTACGGGACTGTTGTACGGCTATGAAATAGAGACAGTATGAGAAGCAGACAGGAAAAAGGTAGAAGCTTTTTGAAATGTTGTGCTTCAGATGTATGATGATGATAGAATGGACAGACAAAATTAATAACAAATAGATTTTAGAAATAGTAGGGGAGAAAAGATATATGTGGAAAACGAAACAAAAATAGGAAAAATAGAAGAGCAAGACACATTCTACGGCATTTTTGAGGAACAGTGTGGGATATTTTACAAGCAGAGATACGAAAAAGATAGAGGTAGATCTAGATCAGACTATTACTTGCAGATAGTGAAGGATGCAGACTGGGAATTACAGGGAAATGTGTAGGTTAGCTCAGAATATGAAACAATGGAGGTACGCGTCTAACCAGTTCCAGAACTGAAGACCTAATGACGATAACTTTACTTATAACATCAATACATTCTAAAAAAATTAAACGGTGATGTTTATCATGCATTCCACATAATTTAAAATGACCATTTTGCATCTTTTTCTTTCTTTCTTTCCTTGAAACACCAACAAAATTTATATACAGTCAAACCCATTTATAACGAACACGGCATATAATAAACACTTGGTTATAACGAACAAAAATACTAGAGTAAGGTAATACAGTTTTGTACAATGGCAGACCAAAATTTGGCGTGAAGAAGCAAGTACAAAGCAAGAAGTTTAAATTAGAAAATTGAGAATACATAAACTTCAAAATAGGACAACAAATGCTGCAATTTGCGGGAATATAAATTGACAACGTCGACTGTTTGAATGATACGGACAAACAAAGGCAAGTATCTTAAAGTTCAGCATATAAACTCACCTTCAAGAAAACCTACATTTTATCTCTCAAATGGAACAAGGGCATATTTATGTGAAAAATGCTCACCTAACATTTTTCAAGCAGTCTGCGAGATTCGAACCTGGGATCTTTGGATCAGCAGTCATATGCGAACCTACCTGAACCACAGGGCTGTTTTATTCCAGATACCCTTTATTTGATTTTTCAATGCTGCACCTGAAGGTACCACATTAGCCAGGAACAAAGTATATTTTACCAGAAAATTTTTTATTTTGCCGAACCCTTGCTATTCCAAGTAAGGTAGGGATCTATAACGTACACGTGACAATACTCACATAGGTCCTACATTTTACCTCTCATTCGAACAAGGACGTAATTACTTGAAAATGATCGCCTAACATTTTGCAAGTGGTCCATGTCGGGAATCGAACGCAAGACCTGAGCTTAGTAGTCACATGCGAACCAACTAAGCCACGGAGCCATCCTTGTATGCTAGATACTGATTAATCTCTTCCGAAGTGGTTTTCTTTAAAAAGTGCTCAAGATGTTCCAATTTCTGAACCCATTCTTCAAACAATCAGAATACAAGAAAATATGCAAAGATCAAATCACAAGAAGAACAGTCAAGTGCTTCAATGAAGGAAATTGGATATTCCTGAGCTGAACTGGCCAGTTTAATGGAGATGCGATATTAAAGTTGGAAAATGCACGATTAATCTGCTAGCTTGGAAGTTACTAGTCAGTGGCTTACTACAGTTTGGCCAATTCTGAAATAATAGTACGAAGAATGCGACATCTTTAATAGTGATGAAAGAGAATTATTTTTTTACATGACACTAACAAAACTCTAAAACTTAAAGGAAAGGTTTGGAGGGAAAATGTCTAAAAAACGTCTTACTGTTTGTTTGTGTACATGGTACTGAAAAAACAAAAACTTATTGTATTGGCAGGTCAACTTCGCCAAGATATTCTAAAAACGTTCAAAATCTTCCACTAACTTACTTTTCTACTAAATGTGCATGGATCACTTCAGTACTTACAATATCCGAAGCGCATTGTCTAGTCTTTTTGCCACCAAATATCAGTCGTCATTATTCAGCCCATAGCTAGGGTGTCATACTTTGTTTAAAATTTTATCATAAACATTTTTTAAAATTAATTGTTGCTATAGACATGACATGACTACTGTATCTAAGGTTCCAGGTTCGAATCCCGAAACGGTCCGCTTGAAAAATGGTAGACGAGCATTTTTCACGAAAATATGCTCTCGTTCAGATGAGAGATAAAATGGAGGTCCGGTGTATGTGTGTGTGTTGTCATGCACGTTGAGGATCCCTACCTTGCTTGGAATAGCAAGAGTTCGCCAAAATTCAAAATTTTCCAGTTAAAAAAACTCGATTCCTGGTCAATGTAGTACCTTTAGGTGGAGCGTTGGAAAATCAAATGTGCTATATACAGCATCACAGATCTTAAAAATTAGTGTTGGACGCCATTAGTGCTAGTAACTTATATATTCGTGGACTGATAGGCAAAGAGCTGAAGACTTGGAAGTTAATACAGGTTTACAAAACTTGGCCCAAGAAAACTCAATTATAGAATTGAATGATTATTAATTTAAACTAATGATTCTCAAGTGGTCTATATCGAGCTATGGGTCGATTCCAAACTGCAAGAGGTCGATGTCAGCGAAAACAAAAATTAGGGGTGTATGAGATGTAAATGATGGCCCATGAGAATATTTAAACAGGTCATGACCGAAATTTTGGCTTTCAATAAATGGAGTAATTCACATAACACAGATTGTACATATGTACATACATAACACTTTCTTATAATAGACACATAAATTACATTTGAAGTAAAATTTTTAAAACAAATGTGTCGCTATAAAAAAATCGAGGTTGAAGTTTTATTTAAGCGTTCGAGATTTCATATATCATAATAAGTCCAGGGTAAAGTTAGGATGGAAAACAGCTGTTAGAAAAAGAAAACTCCTGACTTTTAGCTAACTGGGTTTTGACCCGCGGTCGCATGAGATTGGGTCAGCGGGTTTATTAAACTTAGAAAATAAAATGGACGCCACCTAAATTTTTTTATAATGCAATTGACCATCAATTTGCAAAAAAGGAAAAATTGGAAACCTAAATTATCACCAGCCTCGTTAAATACAAAGTTTGATTACCACATATATTACTTACTTCTGTTCTTCTTCAATGGACTGACGAAGTCCTAGGACAGCTCTGAAACATAAACACTACCAACATAGATACCATTTATATTTTATAATCCTGTGTATAAACACAAAATCCTTATTTTCAGTTTCAATTAATTTTCATTGTATCATTATATGAATTTATAGCGAGTGGAATCTTTCAGCTTTCTTAGCACTTTGGGGGAATTTAATAATTCTTCAATAATGCACTAAAGTCAAAAATAATTCTATATTCCTTTAAAACAGATTACGGGCCATGATTAATATAATTTAATACAAACAAAATTCTTATTAGCGTATTTTCTGTTTTATACAGAGGACGTAAAACATTAAATTCAAAGTTTAATTACTACTAAATCTTAATATGATTTCTGATTTTATGCAACAATATTTATTTTAATAATTAATAGTCTGGGATTGCACTACGAAAGACTTTACATTTTTTAGAATTACTCAACATTCAACAAAATTATTAGATATCTTATTTCAGTTTTCCCAATTTCTCACAGACAAACTGCCAGGATGATGATATTTCAACCTATGTTCAAGATTTAAATATGCTTCACACAAACTATGAGGGTTTGGGGATGTTTTGACTATGAAAATACCACAATAGATTATCGATCCATACAGTGACATTGAGGGAATGCATGTCATATTACAAGAACTGATTGAAATAAGCACTAATGAAACAATATACAATTCAGAAAGGAATATTAGTAATTTTGGCTTCTGCGAGACATAGCTATTATTTATTCTACATTATGAACTTGTAATAATTTTTTCTGACGACTGCAAATCTTTTAAAATTACTCACTAAATACGCTGTATTGTCTATATAAATAAACAGTTAAATCTTGCTATATAAATAAATATTTAGATCAGGGCCGTGTAGCCCAATCACAAGACAAAAATTATTCAATAATACTGGTTTAGTTAATATCAGCAAACGTTGGTCGTTTGAATAGTTTAAATGTCAGGCGTCTTTGAACTTACTTGTGCACATTGAACAGACCGGTCAGTCTGGCACGACTGCTTGATAAGAAAACACCATGCAGTGGCGTCAGCAACCTACGTCTAGCCATAGGCTTTGCCGCTTGGCCAAGTGCGAGATGCACTTGAATTAAGGTGTGTTTTAATAATGCGCTCATACCCTTAACGATAATTTTTGTAAGAATACGCTCAATGTTAAATTTTTAGTAAGAATGTTTTCAAACGTTTAATGATATTTTTTAGTAAGATGGCATTTAAAAGCTCTATGGATTTTTGATAATGAATTGTTTAAATTCGTTAGTTTTGATTTCACAAAATTTATAAAACGTGCTTCGAGGATTTTCTAGCATTAAATTGCAATTAATCCATTAAAAATTAATCTAAAAGGTTAACAAAGTTTTGGTCTTTGTAATTATCAAGTTTATCAGTAATGTAATTGTAATAATGTTTATTCTGGACATTCAGCAAAAATAATACTACAAGTTTACAAGCAAAAATACGATATTTAATTCACCGAATTACCGTTCAATTAGCTGTTTTTAAAACAAGTGGAAGAACATGGAAAATGAGGTATTTTGGATAGCCTGTTTTATGGTTGTTTTTGTTTCGATTTGCGAAGATGAGATACACTTCACGTTCGTATAAATGGTTCCAGTAAAATTCCAGTTTACTATGCAATAAAACATGGACAGTACGTTGACATCATTGGTTTGTCAAAGGATCGCATGCCAGCACATCTGGTTTCGGCAAAGCTTATAGAATGTTGGGTTTTATAAAGCATCATACATTACATATGAACGACACTAAAGCCATAACTACGCTTTATTGTAGCTTTGTACGTAGCATTCTTGAGTATAAACAGCATTATTTGGTTTCCTACTAACAGATATGCAATTCTCAAACTAGAAAATGTCCAAGCTAAATTTGTAAAATACTTGTTCAAATTCCGCATTCCACATGCTAATATTGCAAGAGATGTTAGGCTCCAAATGGTGGGACTTCAATCTCTTGAATGCAGGCGTTTGGTATCTTCGGCAGTTTTTATATATAAGGTAGTGCATACCTATATTGATTGTGCGAGTTTATTGGCAAGGATTACGTTAAGAGTTGCATCCAGAGAAACCCGATGCGACACCTTGTTTCACATTAGTCATCATCGTACTAATTATGGCACCAAGGCATTTATTCACAGATTATTAAAATGTTACAATTGTTATTTTAATGAATATGATGTGTTTCACAATAGCATTAGTACTTTTAAATCTCATAATTTTTAAATGTCAAGCAACAGAGTTGACTGTTGTTTGATTTACTAATATGTTCTATGTACCATTTGGAGTTACTCTGTAGCGTACTTAAATAAATAACGTAGCTTAGAACAACGCTTTACAAGGTAAGCCTTTTTTATTACTTTGACATCACGACAGCTGTTCGCCTATCTTGTCAACGAGGCAGAACATCGTAAACAACATTGTAAGAACCTACGATTCATGTTTTGCTCTGTAATTATGAAAAACTTTTGCTGTTTAGAATTTATCACATTTTGAATCAAGGATTATACATGATGTTATTATAAATGAATATGAATACCTTAATTTAATCCTAACAAAATATTTCATTTAAATTCAATCATACCTTAAGTAGTTATGAAAACTAAAATTATTAGACTTTGAAAATTTTAATACACATTTGTAAACCACATAACAGATCTGATATTTTGGGCAATTAATTTGGAAAGCCTTGTAAATATGTTTAATATATTATTGATATTTTTAATGCTTAGTAGAGACAGCCATAATTTTCTCATTCTATTACTATGTTGAAGAAATTAATCTACCTTTGAGATGTATATTTTGTACATAAAATTTCATTACTTAAAAGGCAATATTAAATTAAAGAACAATTATCTAATTCACTTGAGTAATTGTTTTATTTTGAACAAGTGCGTTCAAGTATAGGGTAATTAAATCAGGAGGTAAAAAAAACATAAATACCCTTTACAAATTTATTGTTTTATATCTCACTTGACTTTGGAGCACTAATAGCACTTTCAAGAATTTTAATGCCTAAACTTGTGTTTATAATAGAGTTCAATTAATTAATATCAATAGCCATCCTTCTTTTTTGGATAAGGTAACAAGAGTACATCTCTTGTGTCCTTCTTTGCTGTATTAATAATATTTTTTTTACAGCTCCTGCTTAGGCACTAAATACGATATTTCTCTCTGAGGACTTCCAAGTCCCCCCCCTAGGGCAAACCCGTGTTTAGAAATTTAAGGACTTGGTGGTGCCCCTCTTGCACCCCTATTTTAGTAATATTAGAGTCAGTAAGTCAAAAACGTTTTGTCATAAGAACCATGACCACTCCTCATAAGGAGGAATAGACCCCTAGCATAGTCGGAAGATAGTTGAGATTCCATCATTTTAAGGAGATCCCTTCACCATAAAAAGATCTCATAGTTAGCCAAAAGCTACGTAAAAAGGTTATAAACTAGCACAAAAAATTTTTTGTAACTTATCATCATCATACCTTTTGGAAAGGGGGTTCAGCACGGTTGCCATTCTTGTTAAACAGAAAAGAAACAGATTAGAAATCACCAATCCTGGAGATTTAAGGTTAAACCTAACTCTAAATTGATTCCAAATATTGAAAATTTGCTATTAAAGCATCAGAGTTATATGTCCCATTAAAAGGTTTTTTTTTTTGAGTAGCTATTTTTTGTTATAATTTTAGATTTGTAACAATTCAATATTAGAAACGTGTGGGTCTACCCAAAACAGAAAAAAATGACACGTGGTCCATGAGACGAAGAGCTTGAAGAACTTTGATTAGAACAAATTCGTATCTATTGATACGAGCTTAGTTGTTGGCAAGTTTCGATCCAACGTCAATATAATTTTGTTTGTAAGCAGTGAAGAAATTTATCTTGGAGACAAAAGGTCAGATGTGGTTGAAGAAGAAAAGCAAAGTGAATTGTCTTCAGCTATAGATGCTTTAAACTAGCTGGAGATTGAGAATTAATTTGTACCATTTAATTATTTCGATGCAAATTGTATTCTGGCAGTAGACTTAATTGAAAACTCATGACGATCTTTTAATAAAATATTACATTTTTATTTGGATACTGTATTTTCCTTTGGTATATATATATATATATATGCTTTGTTTTAAATAAGTATTATGTATGTGTATATCAATTCATTGATAACTTTATATATATATTGACATGATAAGGGGTCACGAGAGGTCATTGAAACCCAAATTAAATTCCACCAAAATATAATAGAATCCGGAAAAATAGAAATTGCTGTAAATTCATGGTTACACTACACCTGTAAAATACAAGCGTACTTTTATTCATTAAAGTGTCATGCAAAAATGCAAATTGTGCGTGTATAAATAATCCCCCTGTATGGTATAAGCATATTGTAAATAAATAGCAAGTAACGTAAGTCGTGCACGTAAAAATAATTAATTGTAAGATACCATAAAACACATCATTTTAAGATAAATACAAAGCCATTTATTTTACTTACTAATTATCAATATATTTTCGATGTATATACAAATACTTTTCAATTGCTGTAAATAGTATTGAACTAGCTTTACGCATTTACTTTAAGAAACTACAAACAACGTTTATTTAAAAAACTCAATTTTTATATTAATTTTGTGTATGGCAGCATGAAAGCAAATATTTACTATAAAAATGCAACCCCTTTTGCATTAAAAAGCAATTAAAGTTTAAATTAATTAACCTAATTCTAAATAAAGAATTTTCTAGAATATAAAACAATGAGTCATCAGGATTTAAAACTATGTAAATATCATTAATAAATAAACATTTGTTCCGAGAAGCTCCAAGAAGCAGCTTGAACATTGAAAATAAACCGTAAAATTACTGGTATAACCCATAAAAATCGATTATCTTTTACATTAGCCTGCGACGCCACAATAATAGTATGTGTGAGAGCGGGACGAAAACGCGCGTCATGGATAACTGGAACCAGGTAATTAGGTCATAAAACTCAACAATTTCAAATGCTAATGAGGATTTCCAAGAAAATTGCGTAAGATAAGCGTTTTATTATTTAAAATGGAATTGTGTACATTCCACAACATTCTAGATATAGATAATTTGGATACATAAAGAAGCGTTTATTCAAAACGACATTCATTCATTGATTACATTCTGTTATTAGATCGCGAAATGTTTTTTAATTAAAGGGTGAGCTGTTGCTATGCGAAGATAGTAACTGGAGTATGTACTTAACATACTGTAATTTAATAGTTGCGAGGTTGCAGTGAATAAAGAAGTCATGTTTTTTTAAATGCACATTACATACAAAAATAGATTTATTAATTATGATGAAGAGTCAACATAATTCAATATAAAGCTGTTCGGTCTCTTTGTCGCACGTTGTCGTGGTTAATTTTGTCGTAAATTTTTAGTTGTACATCAAATCCTAAAGCTGTCATCCCTTCCCCCCTTATATCCTGTCGTAAAAATTCCTTTGTGCATGTGTAAATAATTTGAAAAAGGGGTAGTGACAAAACATTCTCTCATCGATATCGAAGCAGAACGGTCGGTTCTTCGTTCAGTAAAATGAGTTAGTCAATAGTGCCGCCGACTTTATCGGATAAACCACCAAAAAACTCAGTGAAAGTGCAAAGTAACACGTACTATAATCTCGAATACAGTCCACTTAGTTGAAGAGTAAGGAACTACAACTTAGAACAAGCAAATATTTGCCTTCTTTTACACGGAATAAAAGAAAACAATGATGAAAATATTATGGAGATACTATCGGATCTATTTATGAACAGACTTGGGGTAACAGACTTCCATTATTCGTTCATAGATCGTACTCACCGACTAGGTGTACCAAGGAATAATAAAATGAGAGCAGTTATAGTGCGTTTCTGTTCTTACTGGATGCGCGACAAAATATGGGTAAACAAGAAGAAATTGAAGGGTACTAAGATATTAATTACGGAAAGCCTAACCAAAGAAAAACTCGATCTATATAAAAAATGCCAAGAAAAATTTGGATTTAAAAATACTTGGACCGCCGATGGACGAATCTACTGTTCTGTAGACAACAGAAAGATTCTTATTAAGAAAATGTCGGAGTTATCCAACGTAAATACAGCTGCTCCTATGGACAAAAATGAAATCCCGGTTCGCCGAATGCAAACAACAACAGCATCCAATGTCAGAGCGTATAATACCAGGAGTCAACTAAACAGCACCAGCGGTATATCATAAACTGCCAGGTAGTACACTCATTATTTTGAATATCTATCACTTATGCACCATTATCAAAAGAAATACAATGCAATTACTATTGAGAACGGTTTACAGCTACATACTATTTTCTGCAACAACCATTTTGAATTTTTTTTTTGTTTTAATTTTTAAGTTTGTAATTATTTTATATTATAACCTCTTACTGACACATAATTGCAATTTAAGTTTATTAATTTTGCTTAAATATAGTTATAGTACCTCGTAGTCATTCACTGAAAAATTTTATTTATAATTCTAATTCTAAATTATTGTTGGGTTTATATAAACTGTGACACTTCCAAATATCTAAGTTGTGGTGCATATAAGCAAATTCACCTACACAAAAACATATCGCAAATTAGCAGATCGTTATTGTTCAACATCTTATGTTAGACTTATTTTATTAATAAGAAATTTATACGTTTGCGTTTATATACACTTTTTAATTACATTAGTATTAAAAATTGCAAAAATGGACCCATACATTCGTGAAGTGAACTGTAACCAGATTAACACTGCCGAATATACTAATATCTTGGATCACAACAATTACTGGAATAGTAAAACCATAATAAATACTTTAAAATATTTCACCAAAATATTCGTAGCCTAGGACGAAACATTAATGAATTAAAAATCACGTTGAGTCAACTGCCGTTTGAATACGATTGTCTTGTTCTTACGGAAACATACCAAATTTTAGATAACACACCGTTTTACTACATGGTTATTTAATGCTGTATAGTGGTGGAGCACTTAATAAAAACGATGGTGTAGTCATTTACCTAAAAATAAAATTGATTTTAGACAGAGTATAGTCACTATTGGGTCTAGTACAGCCATACAGATTTTATTAAAAAAGACAAAGCACGATACATATCTCATAACCGCAATTTATAGATCTCCATCCGAACCTGATGAAGATTTTATATTTAATTTACAATTATACTTACAACAAACAGATACGCTACATTGTGATACCCACATAATAGTCGGAGACATCAATATAAACATAAATAGTGAAAAGAAACTACAAATAACTATCTGGATACTTTAAGCGAACACGGTTTCCTTTCTTTGATTAACAAAAACACTCGATATCTGGTAACACTGAAAGCTGCATAGACCATATATTTATGAAAACAAGAAATAAAGATCACTACCTAAATTGTATTCCGACAGTTATAGATACTTACATTACAGATCATAGGGCCACAGCTTTATATATACCGTGGGAACAGTGTAGTCAAAACAAAAACAAATTAAAGGAAATTATTTACATAAACTACTCAAAAATAAAAGATGCCGTATAAACTCATGATTGGACTACTTACTATGATGAATCTGATGTTAATAAGTTAACAGATAACCTGATCACTACAATAAATACATACGTTACACAGTATAGAACTATAAAAAAGTAAAAGGAATAATTTATCACGTAAAGAGTGGATAACGCCAGGATTAATAAATTCCATAAACAAGAAAAATTTATTATACAGGAATACAAAAGCGATCCAAGTAATAATCTAAAAAGGCATCTTACACACAATACAGAAATTTTGTGAACAAGGTAATAAAAAACAAAATACAATTATTATGTCAATCAAATTTATGCTAATAAAGACTCTGAGGAAGTTATGGACCATCGTAAGTAATACAAATCGTACTGTACAAAATAAAGAGGTCAAGAAGATTTTTGTAAACAACAACATGATATCAGATCCAACACAGATAGCAAACGCGTTTAATGATTTCTTTTGTAAGGTAGGGGAAGCACTTGCTAGTAAAATAAAAACCAACTACTCCAGTACCAAATGCAAAAAATGTGATAAAACCTTCTTCCTGAGACCGGTTCAAGAAAATGAAATTTTAGAAATAATAAAATTACTAAAAGGTAAAAAGCTGTTGGAAGCGATGGTATAAAATCAGAGTTATTAAAAGAAATAAGCCATTCAATTGTTTCACCACTTACATTTCTAATAAATAAAATATATGAGACAAACATTGTTCGGATTCGTTTAAAAATGCGGTTGTAATACCGATTCATAAGAAGGAGATAACGTAAATCCGCAAACTACCGACCTATATCTATTATTACATCCATTGCAAAATATTTGAATTAACTTTGAAAACCCGCATCATACATTTTTTAATCAAAATAATACTATAGCATATAACCAGTTTGGTTTTAGGAAAGGATATTCTACTAGTGATGCTATAAATCTCTTAGTTGAAAATATTACAAATAGTCTTGAAGAAAGTAAGCCAACTCTTGCTGTTTTCCTAGATCTAGCCAAAGCATTTGATACTGTTAGTCATACGCAACTATTGGAAGCTTTGGATTATTCAGGAATAAGAGGAGCTTCAATAAGCTTTTCAGAGTTATCTGGAACGAAGGACACAAGTTGTCAAAATAGGAAATGCGTACAGTAGTGCTCTAAATATAAAATATGGGGTACCTCAAGGGACTGTTCTAGGGCCAATTCTATTTTCAATATATATAAATAATATACTTACCACTCCTTTAAATGGTAAAATAATTAGTTTTGCTGATGATACGGCAATTACATACACTGGAAATACTTGGATAGAGATGAAAAAATGGTTGAAGATGATTTAAAAATACTATTTAACATATATAGTCATAAATTATTAACAGTGAATTATGAAAATCATGCTTTATTCCATTCTCTAATAACATAGTCGGATTACCAAAATTTAATACTCTTACAATTCAACTATCCCATGAAACTGTGAAAATTAAATCGCAAGAAAGTACAAAATACTTAGGTGTGTATTTAGACTCTCATTTACGATGGAATATTCATTTAAATAACGTTGCTAAAGTTTTAAGAACCTTATTATACAAATTCAAATGCTTAAAAGAAATACTCGATATTACCCACCTAAGAATTATTTATTATGCATTAGTTGAATCTAGACTTAACTATAATATCTTAAGTTGGGGAGGAGCATCCTCTTGTTATCTTCATCAAGTTGACATCTTACAAAAGAGAATTTTAAAATAATATACAATAAGCCCTTAATTTATCCTTCACACCTGCTATTCCTTGAAACGGTCATAATGGACATCAAGCAATTGTTTATGTACAATATTATTTTATATTTATATAAAAATAAAAACAACAGGAAGCATATCCACCATAAATCGACACCGGTATAAACTAAATGATAACATTGAAAGACCTCCTTATATTGAAGCATCGCTATCTGAGCTTTATGAACCTGATGAGCAAGATTTATAACCAGTTACCTAACATATATAAAACTACATTACAATTTGCAATTCTTTACCATTAGTAAAGCAAATGTTTAAACATTACATTATAGCGTTGGGACGTGCACAAGTACATAGTATCGTGTAGTTTATTAGCAGAAACCTAAAACTTTATATTTGGAAGTGGGTCAAACCCTTAATACAATTTTTGTTTTCATTATAATTAAAAACTATCAATACATATTATGTATGCAAAGTACAAAGATTTAAAACAGCTTATTAATAAAACGCACTTACTTAATGTCAATTTATATAGATGATAGTCCATGCACAGTCGAATAGACTCAGTGGATTTTTTTTTACATTGTTAATTTAAATTGTATATTGTTTATTTATATAATTTTGTTCTTATATTATTACTTTGAATAAACTTATTATTATATTATTAGCACGGAGGTAAGTCGATATACAAATTTATGATGCCCCGCGCATTAAACAAAAGCTATTTAAAAAATTTTATTAAATAGTCAAAAGGAAGGGTTAACCAAAAATGTACTTTAGTAACTGCTGTTTGAAACGAAGATTTTAATCTTGTAAGCGGATTTCGACATAATTTAACAATAAGACGATTTTAATTACGAGGAGTATTTTTGTGGATTCTAAAAGTATTAATTTTAGATTTATTTTCAACTGATATTAAAGTATTTGTATCTAGTTTAAGTAAGTCCTAATAATTTTTTTTGTGTAAAGGGTTTTTTTACCAAGAGTTTGTGTTTAGAGTTCGAAATACTCTGACCTTTTAATAGGTTATCTGTCAAGGATTATTTTGGCCAAAACAAATCTTACAAGCGTGGAAATAATTATAACCAGGTAAAGATAAGCAACATTCTTTTTGCGTAATAAATACTTTTTAGAAATTATCTTATGTTTGAAAGAAACAATGTTGTAAATGTTCTAAATGCTTTTGTATGAGAGAAGATATTTCATACTGTATAAATGCTTTGTAATATTGCTGTGTTTGATTTCATTTTGAAAACTACGTCAATTCCGTTGAACTAGCCAGGCAAAGTTAAAAAAGGAAGGTAGGTGAACAATTTCAATTTTACAAATTGTTGTATCTGAATCACAGCACTCTTTCAGCAGCGTATCAAAGTGGGCCTTATCACAGCAATATATTTATTTCTTAGTTATCAATAAATACAATTTTTTAATAAATGCTTTCTGTAAAATATTTACATATACACATGTATTGTTTATTTAAAACAAAATATTCATGCCACGGTAATAACGACCGCTTGGCTACAATAAACCCCTTTGGGTTCCCTTGAGGGTTCGTTATATCCAAGTATATGGAATAACTATTTAAACATCTACAGTAGAAAAAAATCATATTAAAAAATTAGGAACTTCTTGTGCAAATCCCACATGTTTTACCATAGTGCTCTGGTTGTGTTAAACAGTCAATCAAAAATTTTCCCAAATCATACTTGGAAACCACACGTGCTGGTGAAGCATCATGCTTAATTTCATACATATTACCAGGTTCACTACTAATATGAGGTGGACAAACTGCAACATACTTCAAACCTGACTGCTTTACAATATCCCATTCACGTTGGTGATCATCATTCAAAGGTTTAAAACGTTCTGGAACTTTATCCGGTTCATAAAATAAAAAAGCAGATAAGCAAACAGAAATTATATCCACATTCAATTCCTTCATAGCTTTGATAATGTTCGTCATTCCCTCACTCATAATAGTTGTAGGGGCTAAGTCATTACGAGTTCCTAATACTGCAACAACTGCTGTAACATTTTTAATTGCATTATAAACTTCGGAGTAGTTTAAAACATCTCCTTTGACTACTTCAACACTATTTCGTAAATGTTCTGGTAATTTAGATGGATCTCGCACAAATGCTCTTACATTCAAACCTAAATTTAAATAAAATTGTCACAATGAAGATTGTGTTTATACACACCTTTCTGAACAGCAGCTTCTACTGCACAGATGCCGGTAACGCCTGTAGATCCAAAAATTACAACTTTTTCCATTATGTGATAGCTGCCTCCGAACAAAATTAGCTGAGGATTACGTTGTTAATTAGTGAGACAACTTATAGATGTAGTTATCTGAGATAAGAAAAATGAGTTCTACTATAGAAGTTTATCGTCTTATCATATATTATTGAAGGTTATAAAGATATATACACGCCGTAACTAACCACACGCTAGCGTGCATTGTTCTGCTCAGTTGTCAGTTCGCAATACGCTAAGCGACATTTGTTGTGAATAGGGACATCATCGACATTGATTTGTCAAGTTTAAACTTTTCTTTCACAGCTTAAAATTTATAATGTAATATCAACATATGATGACTAATGAGCGTGACCTCAGATCGTTAACGAAAAAATTTTATATGTCCATATATTGGATTGGTTATGGTAACAAATTTTGTTTTAATCTGTTTTTGAAGTATAGTTTATATGTAATACTATGAAAAAGTAGAACTGAAAATCAGGGATTTTTCAGGTTTCTAAAATTACGAACAATTGTATCTATTCTAGTCAAGGACGTTATAAGAATGGACCCAGTCATACTTATATAAATATAGTGCCAACATAGTTCGGATGTGTGTTTATTACTACTCGCTTTTTTAATATTCGTAAAAATATATCTTGTATCTTTTATGTGGTTTTCACCAATAGGAATGTGGGTTTTTATTAAAAATCTGATGGTATCATAATCCCCAAGTACAATGTCCTTGATAATCACACATTTACAACTGCCGACGTTTCGATTCAGGTCTGTCTCGGTAGCGGCGCGATAAGCATCACGCTTTCCGTACTCGGGAGCACGGTTTCATTGCTCAACTAAGTCTGTTTTTTTTATTATAATGCATTTTTTTTGTGTTCATCTTCTACTATGCACAATGACAACATGAACTTTCTTAACGCCCGTGCTGGCTGAAATCAGTAAAATGTACCTTACATTTGATACAATATTGATATTCTATTTACTGGGAAAGCTTTTGCAACGCTTACTATAATATTTTAAAGTACTATTGGACATTGGAAATTTACTATTACACAAAACATTTCAATGCATTTATTCGTTGCTTCGAATTCAACAAAGGCTAATGCCGTTTTTGTTTACAATTTATGGGTTTTACTGTAGAACTACAGACGGATATAATTTGATACAAGGGAGTGTGTGTAACTGAATTAAATTACAGTGTCATTGTATTATGTATAACTTTGCAATGACTAGTTATATACATACAAGGACGTTATAATATACATATATTGCAAGTAGTATATAAAGAATGTTTAGAATTTTGCAGAAAATTGACTCTAACCTAACTTTGTTTTGTGATAAATAAGTAGTGTCTAATAATAAAACACATACGCCCATTGTGGGACAAGACAAACGAGGTTATTTAGAGACACACAATATGTTTAACGATGATAGCGCAAATGCGTGAGTCCAAAAACACCATTCGATGTTGGCACGCATACACGACATACGTTGTACCAGATATTTACATTATGGCTTGCTCCATTCTTATAACGTCCTTGATTCTAGTAGTAATAAAAACTATTCATATTCACATCACATTTGCTACTTTTATGTAGATAAATTAAATAAATTATTGGCTAATAAAACATGCAGTTATAACAGAACAACGTGGTTTTTCCATGTAGTTTTTAAAATTTTAATATCATCAGATTCGTCTAGAACAAATTAATCAAAATATTTTGAGACATGGAACTTCAACCCAGAACATTTATTTTCTCGCGATCCAATTGTATATCTGTTAATGCGGCGGTTAACTTTGATAACCACAGATTGTGAGATAAGCGGACATGTATACGAAAACAATAGGAATAGTGGAAACCTTCAAGTACTTACCTGAGTTATTAGATTTAGCCGTGTTCGACGAACAAATAGTAAAAAACGACGAATTTTGATAATATGCCGTATCTGTCTAACAAAAAACCATTGCTACGCACAGCACACTTTTAACTAAGTCTTAGCGGTACATCAATAACACGGAGTAGCTTGAAGGTTGAGTCGCGACAAATTTAATGACATTTAATGTCCACAAGGCGGATGCGAGATTTCCTTCAAGCTAACATTGTACTGACTGCAAATTGGGATTATTGAAACACGTAACAAAATCAATTATCATAGATTAGATAAGGTTATTGCAAAGCACATTGTGCATTTTTTTCAATTATTCATATGCTATAAATATGTAATAACCAACAGTAAATTAACTATAAATACAATCGGAACATACCGCTCACCAAAATGCAAAGCATTTTTGAAAAAAGAATAATTACCAAGGGTGTGATGGAAATGTAGAAAAGGCGAACAAAGAGAAAAAATTAAATTAATGCGAAGAGAAAACAAAGAAACAATTAATGCGAACAGAACACAAATTACAAACAAGGTAAAGGACAGAGCTTAGCGAAAGGGCGCTTCAGCTCACCTTGAGCAGTCTTGATGGTGACAACGCGAACGACACCATCAGTTTCCGGATGTATTGCTACAACACGTACAAGGGACCAACGAAGAGGTGGAACGTTCTCGGCTTTAATTAGCACTAAGGTATCCAAAAGAACTGGAGGAGACGTTTTGTGCCATTTGGACTGTTGCTGGAGCGTATGCAAATATTCCTTAGACCAACGGAACCCTAAATCTGGATGAAAGTTTTGAAGGACTGGAACAAGATTGGTGAAGCCGCCCACCATACAGAACATTGGCACAAGTCGGTAGGGAGTAAACCACGTGACTCGGCATCGGCAGAGTGATGTGGCGAATATTACGATATTTTTCGCGAACTTTATTATATGCAAGAGGGTAATTTGAGGCGGTTAGATCAAAATTTTTATTGGTAAGTAATGCGGAATTTTTCAAAGAGGACTGGAAGTAAAAAAATTTATTGACGTCGGAGAGGTCGCCATTATAGCGAACCAGACTATCAAATTCGATCAAAAAAGGTTTTGAACGTACTGGTATCACCGTCAAATAAAGGGAAAATCGATGGCGGTAGGATCGCTTTGGATTTTTCACTGTGTGAAGGTGCGGATTTATCTTCCACATTGGAGGCAAAATTGATTGAAAATAACTTGAAATAAAGGGCTTTAACAAGAAAAAAGGTAATTGTCGAAGCGCTTTCCGATTGAATCCTCAATTTGAAGCTAATTATCTACGTCTTCAGCTGGAGCGATTTCACCAATAATGAAATTATGTTGCTTAAAAAAGTTTTACTTAATCGTGTCGATCGACGTGGATTGAACCCGGAAGAGTTCTAAAACACTGGGTTTAACTACCGTCTTGTTAGCAATTTCAAAGATCTCCTGAAGGGAGATAATTTGCGTGTTTCTATAAAATACGCGTTTTTGAGCCTGTTTGTCATAATTAGAAATTACTAAAACGAAAGCGGAGAAATACAAGCGGGAAAAATATGCAAAAGCAAAAGGAAGGTTTTAATGTATGCACTAATATAAAGCAGGCAATTAGTATTGATTACCGCGCTTTATGTGAAAATCCAAATTAAACACTACAAATAATTTAAAAACCAAATTCAAATATTAATCAACGAAGTATGTAACTTTAAAATAATACCTACCAAGATACCTAAATCCTATACCTTGATTAGCTGTATTTAACAACGTAAAGTAATAAAAATTTTAGAGCTTGCAAGTAACATTCAGATCCGTCGAGAATTGATCATATATGTTAATGCAGGGGTTATCTTCGATAACCACAGATGGTGAAATAAGTGGACATGTATACGAAAACAATAAAAATAGTGGAAACCTTCAAGTACTTACTTGAATTATTAGATTTAGCGGTGTTCGAAGAACAAATAGTAAAAAACGTCGACTTTTGTTAGGAGGTCGTATTTATCTAACAAAAAACCATTGCGACGCACAGCACACTTTTAACTAAGTTTTAGCGGTATATCAATAACACAGAGTAGCTTGAAGGCTGAATCGCAAAAAAATAATGACATTTAATGTCCACAAGGCAAATAAGAGATTACCTGCAAGCTAACACTGTACTGACTGCTTCCTAAATAATTAGCTCGACTGTGTTTGTCCAAATCCAGTTACTGTTGCTACTCGTTCTTATAAATTATTCATGGGAATGGCAAGCACTCCATTCTTTTCTTCTCCCCATAAATTTATACACACTATAAATAATTTCTTTTCCTTGACTGTGAACTGTTTACTTGCGGTTACTTATTGTAAGATTAAAGGCACAGAAATAACAAAATAATCTGTCAAACCAAACATTATTCTTCCAATTGAATTGAAATTTTATTATACCAACAAATAAAAAACTAGACTGAGTGCACTAGTTTTGAAAAAAATGGTTAAAGTTGAATCAAGGCCGAAATCTTATAAATAATAATCAAAAACAATAATAATGAACCACAAATCTCAATACGCAAATAAATGACAAATGAATTAAAAATCGACAGCTGAGTTGTCAATGTTTTTAAGATGCGCTGTAACGTAAATAACTTAAATTTGTGTTCTTCGCAACAGCCCATAAGATTTTGAAAGACATCTACTATAGGATTTTTAAAGCGTAATAACCAATTAACTATACACGATATGATTTATATACCACATTTGAATATAGACTAACTGATGTACACTCATCACCGATTCTAGTCTGGCGTTTGCACGAATGTTCGTGAAATCTGTAGAATACATTTCGGTTATGCAACTTGCGTGTTTGACGGGTTGCCTAATAGTTTGTAAGAGTATTGTTATTTCGGATTCGGATTAACCTTAGGTTTTGGACAAAACGTTCTAAGGTATTGTATGTAATGCATGGCAACACATCAGCTGCTGGTCTATATAACATCACTACACTAACTACACAGACTATATGACAATTTAAAAGTAATCAAATTTTAATTACATATGAAATGATCCGTATTGTTTCTAAGTCGATTTCTTATTGGTTGATAATTATTGAAAATATTATAGTGTACATTTCGATATTTGAAAGTATTTGTTAGAATAGCTCGGCAACTACTTGCAGGGTTCTGAACACATTCCGTTATATCAGAATGTATGTTATAATGCGCGCATATTTAGAGACGATCGATAGAGTCTACAAGGGTTAAACGACTGGTTTTGAGATGTCAAGATGGCTGGTTGAAACATTTCACTTGGCGGTTTTTTATTAAAGAAGTTTTAAGTTTATAATGTAGAGGTTATTTAAGGTAATGTGATTACATCTTGTAATCAGAACGTTGTTTTTCGTGTGATTTTAGTGTTTATTGTAAAACCATTAGTTATATATATATATATATATATATATATATATATATATATATAATTTCCATTGAAGGAAAGATTTTTATGATTACCTGTTGCTTTTTTAAGATTGATGTATACAATGCTGCCTTGCCTGTTGTTTTACTTGTGATGCTTAATATAGGTGATTTTCGTTTTTATTGCACGTTTTATGTATAAATGAGTGTTGTTTGGTTTAACAACTGAAAACTAATATTAATTTTTTTAAATTGTTTATTTAGTATCTAAATCAGAGTAAAAGTAATATTTGTTTATTTGAAATAATGCATTGCATCTTTTACCGAATCAATAGTAAATGTATCTTTACTGTGATTGTACGAGCAGTTTGTACCAACATCATGCTTCGATATATTAAATCAAATTATTGGGCAAGTTTGAATACGAACAGTATTATATTTCAATGTTGTATTTGTTTTGGGTTTTATTGAATTAACCACAAAGTTGTGTATATTTTTTGTGTTTGTAATTTGTAGTGCCACGATGTGTTTAATTTTTACAAAATACGTTTTAACCGATGCAATCATAATGAATAATTTTTAACGTTTGCTTACTAGGTTTAATATATTTTAACTAACATGCATTTATATAAAGATTTAGCGCCTGAATCTTGACTTGCTTTTATGATGTGAAATTTTGATATGTTTTGCTGCCTACATGTTTTATAATGTTTGATATTTGTGATGCATTTGACATTTTTATTTTATGTGTGATTGTTTATTTCAGCATATTAACCACATATTCCACTGCATCGCTCATATATCGGTTTAAACGTAATTATATTGTTGTTGTGTGTTTATCCTATTATCTAGCCAATGTTCCTATATAATTAACTAGTATTTAACGTTGGTGATAATTGTTGTGATGTAATTAAATTGAACCTCTGGTATATCGACCATCTTCGTGCCTTTCGCGTTTGCATTTATGACTATGTTGGGGATAGTCTATTAAATAATAAGCGCCCTTTTGAACTATGCGCAATCATACCCTAAGTTCATTTCAGCGATTCATGTCGTCTTGTCAATGTACTTGTAGTTGTAATCTTGCAAATAATAGGAAGTTGGCTAGCCTTTGTGAAATACTTTGTAACACAGGCTGGAAACTGTTAATGTATGTATGTGGGCGCGTTTGTTCAAGCCTTGTTGAACATTACTAACATTTTATGTCCGTGCAAGAAGGAACATTGGTAGTCAAGGTGCAGTCATCTTCCTGGTGTTCCCCCTCTTCAACTTTAGCTGGGTAGCATTGGCCTAGCCGACCTCAGTACCTATAAGAAAAGACTAGCTGGTCTACACTAACGTTTCTTCAGTTGTCATGTGTGGTATGTCTGGGTAACAGTAGACATCCCGTCAATTTCAGTGTTGGTGATTTGGGTACTTGTACGTCACCCGTCCTTGTCGAGATGTGCGAAATGCAGTTGGAAGTGTGTGGACAGTTTGGGGTTTTCTCTGCCGTGCCCTTTTCCCAATCGCCCAGCTTGAGTACGGCACTGCTTCCTTTAGATGTCATTTTTCTATGCTTTCATGCGAATAACCTATTTAGTGGTTATTGTTTTGATTAAAAGTCAAGTTAGGTAAATACTGTAGTTTTATTTCAAACATTCCCGCTTTAAAGCCATCTTCCCAGTGTGAACTTGGGTTACATTATAACAACACAACGTAGGAGTCGTAGATGTTAGATCATGGAGCACGGTGTGCCGTTTATAAAAGGCGTTTTAGGTCAGCCTTCAGATCGGTTACACTACAACTTGTTAGAATGTTCTAGGTTTAATACAAACCATATATCAATTATTACATGTAATGCAATCAAAATATTTATTTCTTAGATATACTTATTATATAATAAATATCGATTTACATATTGACTATATTCATTTGCAATTTCAATTTCATTAATGGCGATTTCCATCCGCACTCTAATTGTCTCTGTATAACTATTTATTGCAGTAACAAGAAGTTTCATTGAGCCTGCAAAATTATTAATTGAAGCACTAATTTTTTCAGAGCCATTTAAACCTATCAAAGTGAGTAGCACTATGTCAGTTGTCAAAAACATTTGAAGTTGAATTTGTAACGATTTACTATTAGAAAGGTTGGGATCTACCCAAAACAGAAAAAACGACACATGGTCTACGAGACAAAAAGTTTGGGGACCTCTCATTTAAACAAATTTGTATCTGTTGATAAGAGCTTAGTTATTGCTGAGTTTAAATCCAATTTTGTTAGCAAGCAGTGAATAAATTGATCTTGGAGGCAAAAAGCTGGATAAGGTTAAAGAAGAAAATCAAAGTGAATCGTCTTCAGCTGTAGATGCTTTAAACTAGCTGGAGATTGAAAATTAATTTGTTCCATTTATGACCGATTGCACCGTGCATTTTAAAGCCAGGCGTAACTTTAAGTTAAGCATAAATTGAAAAATGTAGTGCACCGTAGTCTAAGTCGCAGTTAAGGATTACTTAATTCAAGCGGCCGACGGCTAGAGCTTAAACACCGCTTAGTTAAGTCGCGCTGGCGTTCAAGTCGAATTTTGTTTATTGTGAAATCCAATCTGTCTGTGATAAAGCTTTTGTACGTATTATTTTTTATTTTTCGATTTCGAATAATGGATCTCGGTATATTAACTTTAATATGGATAATCCAGGCTGCTTTCGCATAAATTAGGAGAAATATCGTTAAACTGGTCAGTTACATATTTGTTTCCAAGTCCGCACTTTCTCACCACTAGAAACTTTCTATAACGTGTTTAAATTTCAAAACTAAAGAAAGCAAAACCCCCTCTCCTTGTATGTAAAATTCAAGGACCGCGTTTGTATTTTTTCTGTCATAATTTCTTCGTTGTACTCGCATAAAAATATAAAAAATTCCGCCAAAACCACGAACAACAGTTAGAAATGCGATTCGAGGTTAGGACGACAATTAGGCGATTTTTCGCAACATACTTGAGTTGTTCGAGTATGGTATGTTGAAATATTCCCCCACTATTTAAGAAACATGTACTTGTGCAGCACCGCGAAAACGTATGTTTATCTAGAATTCTACTATTTATTTGTTTGATGTTGAGAACATAACCTAACATTTACAAAATGGAAATGGTACTAGCACTAATTTATGATGAATATTTTAATACTAGCAGCGTAGAAACAATTAATCTACATGCAGTCTTCGCCTTTCCAATTTATAGTAATTTGCACATTTTCATCGCTTGTTTCCGAATCCATCATTTTGTTGTTTCCTAACCTCGCTGTGAATAATTACCCGGTAAAAGTCAAGTGTTTAACATATACAAGCATAACCTGGCACAGAACAGATTATGTTCGTTTATCTGATAATGGTGTCGTACAATCCCCCCCCAAAGTAAATTTTATCGCCAAAACGCAAGTTTAACGTATACACACATAATTAAATATGTTAGTTTATGTCGCGAAAAATAGCCGATTGTAATATTTCATAGGAAAAGAAAAACTAAACAGGAACTTAAGTAGCAAGGATGTCAAATGTTCTCGATTTTTAACAAAGCGGTGCTTATAACATACAGGTGCGACAAACTTTAATTTAAGTCATCCTTAATATTTAAGGAACTCGTAACTAAGTTACCCTTAATATTACAACGGTGCAAACGGGCATTAAAGATTTCCATACAAATTGCATTCTGACTTAATTGAAAAGCCAATTCAAAAAGCAATCATGATCTTTTAATAAAATATTACATTTTTATTGGTACACTATTTTTTCCTTTGGTATATGTTTTGTTTTAAATAAGTATGTCTGTATGTATGTACATCAATTCATTGATAACTTTATATATTGTAGCGGGCCTCTACTAACGCGTTTCACTAATTAAAAACAAGTAGTAATAAAAGTCTTTATTACACATGATTCGCAAGCCTAATTAACAGTACATGCTTTATTTATAGATGTTTTTTGTCCAATTACAATGAAGCACTATCACACTATTGCTATTTACAAGCACTAATATTTTCTTAAACTAAATTCTTAACCATAAGTCTATTAACAACACTAAACACTACTATTTATTTATTACACTTTTGTCTATTTATGTATTCTACAAGCTGTCTGTACAATAGACACGTTCACATAATATAAATTTATATTTACTAAGACTTTCAGAACGTAATGAACCACTAACTATATACGAGATGATTTATATTCGACATTCTGATCACAGACCAATAATACAAGAGATGCATCACTATACAGAAACAATTACAATTAAGTTTAGCGCCACCATGCAGATTGAAGCTTAACTAGTGATGAGCGCCATCTGGCGGAAAAATGCAACTAAATGCGTATTTAGTGGGAATTTCAAATGTATTGCTTAGAAATGTATACAAATTAGGTAAATATAAAATGTAATATCATATTATAATTCATTGAACACTGCTGTTGAGTACTATACTTGTTTAGTTAAATACTGTACTTAGAGCTTGTTCAATGTATTACATATCTGTACCACATTTTATATTTTACTAACTGTATATTCAAAATTGTTATAAGAAAGATCTATCAAATCACTTATCATTCCATTTATTAAAAGGGGTAGATAAACCTGTGGTTTCCTTAGGAAAGATTTATGCTTTTATGTTAAAATGTATTCAAATCAATACAAATTTAAGTTTCACAAGTATATATTTAAATTTAAATATTGGTAAAATAAAAATATAAAGATGCTTATTAGAAACTACATATGTAATTCGACAAATATCCTCTGGAACAAAATGAGCATGACAAACTCGTAAATTTTTGTAGACCCATGCAGGATCCATTTTTTTCAGAGAAGTTGTTCCAATTAAATCCATCCACTGGTAATAAACATACAAAAATTTCTTTAGATTGGGAAATCTATGGCGAATTGCACCCCTGTTTTCGCAATAGAAAACTGCACACTTTCTAAACTGTGATATTACAATACTTTTCGTCTGAAATTACTGCTACTGTACCAAAAATAGATAAGGAATTGAAACAAACGTTGGTCGGTGTAGTCATCGCCATTTTGTGAGACGCGCAGCGCACGCAGCTCAATTTGATTGACAGTTACAGATGTCTGTAAAATTTTCAATTTTTACTCAGTTTCAATGCGGCTGGTGGTGCCAAAAACTTTATTTTAAAACCGCCTATAGAGTGACCACCCCCTGATTCTGATATATACTAACTCTGACTTCATTATCGGTCTTATTTATACCCTGAATTAAATAGATGATTCATTCTCTGGTATGTACTCGAACATTCTCGGTTCCTGGAAAATATGCATTGCTTACGGCGTTTGTGTGTTTGACGGGTTGCCTAGTAGTAGCTCGTAACAATATATTTATTTCTTTGTCATCAATAAATACAATTTTGTAATAAATGCTTTCTGTAAAATATTTACATATACACATGTAGGTATTGTTTATTTAAAACAAAATATTCATGCCACGGTGATAACGTCGCTTAGCTACAGTAAACCCGTTTGGGTTCCCTTGAGGGTTCATTATATCCGAGTATATGGAATAACTATTTAAACAAATAAAGTAGAAAAAATCATATTAAAAAATTACGAACTTCTGGTCCAAATCCCACATGTTTTACCATAATGCTCTGGCTGTGTTAAACAGTCAATCAAAAATTTTCCTAAATCATATTTGGAAATCATATCTGCTAGTAAACCATCATACTTAATTTCATACCCATTACCAGGTTCATTTCTAATATGAGGTGGACAAACTGCAACATACTTTAAACCTGACTGCTTTACAATATCCCATTCACGTTGGTGATCATCATTCAAAGGTTTATTTTGTTCAGGAACTTCATCCGGCTCAACAAATAAATAACCTGATAAGCAAACAGAAATGATATCCACATTCAATTCCTTCATAGCTTTAATAATATTCGTAATTCCCTCACTCATAATAGTTGTAGGGGTAAGTTATCACCAGTTCCTAAGACTGCAACAACTGCTGTAACATTTTTAATTGCATTGTGAACTTCTGAGTAGTTTAAAACATCTCCTTTAAATACTTCAACACTATTTCGTAGATGTTCTGGTAATTTAGATGGATTTCGCACAAATGCTCTTACATTCAAACCTAAATTTAAATAAAATTGTCACAATGAAGATTGTGTTTATACATACCTTTCTGAACAGCGGCTTCTACTGCACAGATGCCGGTAACGCCTGTAGATCCAAAAATTACAACTTTTTCCATAATGTAATAGCTGCCTTGAAACAAAATTAGCTGAGGATTACGTTGCTGATTAGTGACACTGCTTATAAATATATTTGAGATAAGATTAATGAGTTGTACTATTACAAGATTATGGTCTTATCATTTATCGTTGAAGTTTATAAATTTAAATACAAGTCATTTGTTAAAACCTTTTGAATGTTGACGTCTTCAACATGTAATGAATAATCAAGTTAATCTTTTCTTTCACAGCTTAAAATTTACAATGTAATATCAAAATATGATGACTAATCAGCGTGACGTCAGTATTTGTAATTTTGAAGCTTCTAATAATTTCAAGTGCCGAAATTCCTTAATGAAAAAATTAAATATGTCCAAATATTGGATTGGTTGTGATAATAAATTTTGTTTTAATGTGTTTTTAAGGTATAGTTTATCCGTAATACTATGAAAAAATGGAAATGAAAACCGGGAATTTTTCAGCTTGGTCAGGTTTCTAAAGTTACTGAGAATTGTACCCATTCTGGTAGGTATTAGAGAATAGTAAATAAAAACTATTCACATTCACATCACATTTGCTACTTTTTTTATATGTAGATAAATTAAATAAATCATTGGTTAATAAGACATGCAACTATAATAGAACAACGTTGTTTTTCCGTGTCGTTTTTTTTTTTTAATTTTAATATCAACAGTCTAGAACAAATTAATCAAAATATTAGTAATTTTGAGACATTGAAACTTCAATCCAGAACTGCAACATTTATTTTTTCGTGATCCAGTTGTATATCTTTATGAGATACCAAAAATTCTTGTTTTAAAATTATGTCGGTACATTTTGACTATTTGTTAGAGTATTAATCTTAAAATAATTTCTAGTTGTGCAAAGGATAGCTGTCTTTCTTTGTGACATTTTTTATCCGCCGGTAGTCCACACAAAACCTTGTCGACCCATCCTTTTTCTTGACAAGCACTACCGGGGTTGCCCATGGACCATTCGAGGGCTCCATCACTCCCTGATCTTCCGTGTCTGTAATAATTTGCTCGGCTTCCTTACGTTTTGTCAAAGGAAGCCGCCTTAGATGTTATCGCATTGGTTGCGCATCTCCAGTATTGATCTTGTGTTGTACAACATTCGTCCTTCCTTTCTCACTACCATCCAGTGCAAACACACCTCAATATCGTCCGACCAGTTCTTTTAACTTGCCCAGTTGGTTACCGTTTAATCCTTGACACGAAGGTATTAACATATCCAGCAATTTCTGTGAGCAACCGTTGGCTAGTTTATATTTCGTGTCGTCCACATAACGTTTAGTATGGTATACTGGAATGCAACTTCCCACAATCATGTTTTTCTTCGGGGTCACCGTAAGCGGATTAACGTTTAGCACTCTTGCTGGTATTATATTTCGAAACTTTACCAGTGTTCTATCAAACAGTAATCCCTCCTGATCCGTTTCCGATTCTATTGCTTCCATCATGCATACTTATCCTTCCCGGAGCGTACTATCCGGTCGAGCATCACGATCATTTCCGTCTTCTCAGGTATTTTCATATCACAAATCATTCGGACTTTCATCGTCTGGTTACTCGTCCCTTGAAATGGAATCTCATCATTATCTATACGAAGCACATTTTCTTTCATGTTCACATGAAACCCATATTCTCCATGAAATCCATTCCCAAGATAACTTCTTTGTAATTTCAGTTACCAACACCCGATGATTAATTAGTAAGTCTCCAATTCCCAACTTTACGGCAGTCACTCCGTGAGTAGAAATTTTCTAACCACTTGCCGTTCAAAGACATACCGATGCAGGTAGCACTTTTCCACGATCAAACAAATCAGGTCTCACAATAGTCCTTGTCGCTCCTGTACCCACGAGTAATCGGACAACCCTACCATTAATTCTACCATCGACGATGCAGCACGGATAATAATATCCGGGGCACTACGTTGTGTTGTCGACGTTCGCCCCCTTACGTCGACTTGTTTTAGTTTTCCCTGCTCGGCCGGTTGTTTTTTTGGTTGAAACCAGCGTCCTTGTATATGGCCAACTACACCGCAGCACCAGCATCGCAGACCCCCCATCTCCTCGGTCGTTGTCTTTCAAACCTTTCAGCCACACGGTTGATTATTTATTCTATGCTGTTCTGCGATTGGTTAGGTTGTTGTAAGGCAGACCGAACTTTGTAACTCACCCTGTGGGATGTCTGTTTAGCTGCTTTAAATTCTAGCGCATGTGCCAGTGCGTCATCTAACATTTTTGGCCGTGCTAATCTTAGCGCTTGCTGTTTTTAGGCGTCTTTAACGCCATCCACAAATGTTTGAACAGCTAGTTGTTCGAGCAAGCTATCTTCCATTTTTACCAATTTATTCTCCAATTTTTGCCCAACTGTTTTTACCTGTTCAGTGAAATCGTCTTTCAATGCAATGGAACTTTTCATTAATCTTTGCTCTACCGTGACTGTCTTTTCATTCTTTCATTTTTGCAGCATTTTCACTTAACTTTTCTTCAAGTTTCGCAGCATTTTTACTTAACTTTTCTTCTATTTTCTCAGCATTTTCACTAAGTGTTTCTTTTAGTTTAACCGACCTCTCCTACATACCGGATTTAAAATCCTTAAGAAAATTCATTAAAGTTTCTGCGTCCATTTTACTTTGACTTCTTGTAACTGGCAAACACAAATTACTCAAATGTCTTTAAACTTGTGTTTCTCTTTTTTAAATTAATAACTATACACCCAACACAGCTTGACTTCAGTGTAGCGGGATCCCGCTAACACGTTTCACCAATTTAGAACAAGTAATAACAAAAGTCTTTATTACTCACCATTCACAAGTCTAATTAACGGTATATGTCTTATTAATAGACGTTTTCAGTCTAATTAACAATGAAGCACTATCACTCTAATGTTATTTGCAAGCACTAATATTTTCTTAACTAAATCCTTACCCATAAGTCTTCGTAACAACACTAAACACTACTATAATTTATTTTTTACCCTCTTGTCTATTTATGTACAAGCTAGCGGTACAATATGCACGTTCACATAACACCAATTTATATTTACTATAGGACCTTCAAAACGTAATTACCTACTAACTATACACGATATGATTTATATACGACATTTTGATGTAGTTCACTCATCACCGATCTTATCATCATCATCATTTTGTTTTCGACCTTACTTAAGCTCGGTTTGACGCAGCTCTAACTTCTTTTCTATTCTATAAAGCTCTACATATCCTTCACAACCTAAATTTTTAATAATTTGACTAATATAGTTTGGTCTAGGTCTTCCTATATCCTTCTATTTTTTTCCTATCCACCTGGCTCTACATAGATATTAGCAACCTGATGGTTGTTAAAGAACTCTAACATGTTTACATGATTACCATTTATAAGGAAAAGAAATAACCGATCTTATATATACTTTAAAATTAACTAGATGATTCATAGTCTGGTGTTTGTTCGAATGTTTAAGACTTCTGTAGAATACACTTAGGTTATGCAGCTGGCGTGTTTGACGGGTTGCCTAATAGTTCGTAACATTATGTTTTAAATTCTAGAAATTGATTAATAAATTATTGTGTGTAATAGAGCTATTTGAATTATTAATATCTTATCTTTTTATTTACAAATCAATTTTAACACAGGCATTTCGTGTAGTTCCTACAAAAAATTTAATTTCTGTATTTTACGTTCGTATACGAATAAATTAAATAGATTCCAAATTTGTGGTAATTTCATGTTTGATTGATGTTAAGGCTGGAGATCGGTTAATCTTTCTTGGACCATGCTAGAATCAGTGTACGTTTTGATTACGAACGTAGTATAATAACGGGACGCTGTTAAGTGATAAAAGGGGGATCATGTAAGCTATATTGAGTCGACATTTTTGTCACTTGCATACGCTTTGGAAGTTTTAGGACATTTCAAGAATTTAGTATGTGTAGATTATGTTTGAAGTGGCTAATCGTGAAATAACTATGGTGTCGTGTGTCGTTCGCGCTTGAAACAGTAGAGATACCAAGAAGAAAACTGTTGAAATAACTTTTCATAGGTAAGTAAACAATGATCAGGGAAGATAATACTCAATTGTTAGTACGATAACATAAACTCAGGTTGCTTGGAAATAAAATAATTAATTTTTTGTTTATATATTTTTAGAGTTAGAAAAATCCGCAGCGACAGAACACGTCCCATAAGCATTATTGCCACCGCTAGCTAAAGTCACCTTATACGTAACAACTGGAATCGAGTTGCCCAATATAATTAATCTATAACGACTAGGCAGGTCGCCATATTGAGAAACTACTTAGCCACACCTCTTGATATTTTTTTTCTCATTACAAAAAACATTGTGATGGTATCTTCTTTTTATACTACCTCAAACTAATTTGGTTGTACTGGAAGTTATACTGTTACTTGTATACGTTGAATGGAGAAATACTAAATGCATTACGTAATTTTAGTGCTGATATTTCCCTGTCTCTAGTTAGAGACGACTCCGTGGCGTAGTTCGTATGCGTGTAACTACTGTGCCCAAGTTTCCGAGTTTGAGTCCCGACACGGTCCGTTTGAAGAATGTTAGCCGAGCATTTTTCACGAAAATACGCCCTTGTTCGGATGAGAGGTAAAATGTAGGTACCGTGTGTGTGTGTGTGTGTGTGTGTGTGTGTGTGTGTGTGTGTGTGTGTGTGTGTGTGTGTGTGTGTGTGTGTGTGTGTTTACACACGTTAAAGATTTCTACCTTGCTTGAAACAGGAAGGAGTTCGACAAAATTCAAAAATTCCAGGTAAAAAGTTTCGCTTCCTGGCCAATGTAGTATCTTCGGGTGGAGCATTAGAAAAATCAAATGTAGTGTCTCTAGTAGGTTCTTAAAACTTAAAATTACGAAAAATTTAGTATGATCTGATTTGACGGATATGTAACAAAAGAAATATAAAGTTGAGATGGTTAAATTGTTAGGGGCCCACTTTAAGAAAATAAGAAAATGTAAAAATAAGTAAATTTTTAAGAAGCAAACGTTTTTGAATAATTTTTAATAAAAATATATTACTATTGACCAATTACATAGAAGGGTATAGTTGATGCAATTTCTAAACCGACTTTCGTCATCAATATTCGCGATGTCATATACTGGCGCCGTTGCCACTATCAAAATAGCTATTCCTCGTTACTTCAATGACGCTATCGGTAGAATATAGATGTTGCAAATATTTAGTATTTGGTAGCGGAATGTGGTTTGTTACTTTTTAAAATGTAATTTTTAAATTGAATTTATATTGACAAAATTGCAGTCTAAATTATTTAAGTTAATAATTTGAACTAATGAGCATATTTTAGGTATAATTGCGGGTTTTTAACCTCCGGAGGTTATGTTATAAAGCTAAAATATTTTTGATCCTACCAAGTTCATTTTTACTTCTTCTATCCGTTTAGAAATTGCAAAGACTATACAAGATAACTTTTTTATTTACCTACTATATGCGCGTCATCATTATTTTGTCTACCAATTTCGAAGTGCATATTCTATTGATTTGTATAAGAACTGCAAACTAAAATTTATATAAAGGTTTTTGTTGGTACCATTTGACTCTACATCAGGCTAATTCTAAACCGTAAATTATAAAATACTCTTAAATTACGTGAATAATACGATAGGTTGATCAGTATAACGCTCTAGTTGTAAAAGACTTAAGTATTTTATCTTTAATTTATATCAATCCCTGTTGCTGCAAAATTAGATATAACACGAGACTGACGCTTGCTTAAGATGCGAACCGTCTACTACAATATTTTAATCTATGTTTATGACATAATATAATAACGAGTATTTTGTACGTCATACATGTATCGATGCGAATTAAAAGATCTTTTTGCAGTTTACAAAGTATAATTGAACAGAACTCCTGTTACTTCCATTTTAGGAGATTACTCTAGTATACAGATTTAGCTTAAATGAGTGAACCTGGGAGCACTATACGAGAATTGCACAAATAGATACATCACTAACAACCAAGTACAATTATAAATAAGCGTTAAACAGAATAACGGTTTGTTGGTTTTTGCGATACAACAACCACAAATTTTATATAGTTTAGTGACCCAATATGTACATGTATATATTGACCTGACTAAAACGGCATATAGAAATAACAAATACCTGCACTGGAAAGCGTGTAATCTATAGTCCGTGCCAGCTAAGAATAAAACGATAAAAAGTATTGGGCAGGTTTGAATTTTACTTTGATTGGTTACATCATAGTGCAGGATTACACAGTTTAAAAGTACGTTTGTGTTGAAGTATGCGAGTAGCGCCGTTGTCGATTTTACAATAAAAACGGGTCATGTAAAATAATGTTGATTTATTTTCCCTCAAATTAATCGACCCACTAAATTTTTAAATGCTCCCGAATTTAAAATGATTTTTACGCTGTGTAAATCCACCTTGCATCCAATTTGGAATTGACTATAAGTGGAAAAATATTGGAGTCAATTAATAAGTTTGTGTTTAATTATCAAAGTTGTATGCTACACAATTATATAAACAAGTTCAGGTAGCAACAATATTTTAGAAAATTCATAAATCACATAAAAACGGTTTTCAACGTTTTAAATTATACCACCAATTATTACATCATTAGTATATTTTTCTCATAAAGAAAAATATATATCCTAACGATTTTGAAACTTAATGTTTTAAGTTAAATGACAAAAACAAAATGTTCTTAATAATAATTTGTATGTGATAAATCAGACTGAATCAAATATTTTCAAATCTGAATTAAATGATTGTTATGTAAATGTGGTTGTTAATTTGTCCAACAATTGGACTAATAGTTAATATAATCCAAGTGGTGTAAATGTGCATAATGGCGGTCTTTAAAATTATGAGGAAAGCGCTAAAAGCATGTTTAAAAACAAAATCCCTGGACAGAAAAGTATTCAAATTTAAAACAAAATTTGTTTACTTCAGAGATTTATACATTCTTTGAAGTTATCTTTCCATTTAAATGATGCAAAGCTATTTTGATAGAATATGTAATTTATATGCATCAAGTAGTTCATATTAGTAATGAATAATTCCAATAATATATTTATAACTGTACATCAAATTACTGAAGAAGGCAGGATACTAGCCTCCTATCAGATTGAGGAAGATTTTATAACTCAAGAACTTGTTTCAAAAACAGCTATTCCTACAACTAGTATAAATCTAAATCCGCAATACAAATGGACCTTTCCAACAGACAGAGTAAATTTAAGTTATCGTTACCTAGAACCTGATGACCAGTCAGTTACGATTGTTAAAATTGGTGCAATTGAAGATATAAACCCCCTTAATTATGCTACTCAAATTAGTACTGTATTAAATGATCCCGAAGACTGTAAACTATATTTGAATAATGTCTCTTCAAAGAGTACACCACCAAAACGCGAAAGTAAAATTCCTAATATACCAACAATGGTGCGTTGTCAGAATTGCGATACTAATTTTCCTACTAAATATCAGTATCAGCGTCATCAATGCGAATTTAATGCTGAAAAAGTGGTAAGATAAAATTGTTTTGGTGTTTTGTATTTATATTGTAATGTTTATATAATTTGTAGAAGAAAGCACCTACTTAATTATCAATGTGTAAATTGTAAATTCTTTTCTGAAATTGAAAGTGTTTAGGTACCTACTGTTTTATATTCTTTAAAATTTTTCAGTGTTCAGTAATGATCGATAGATAACATTTGTGATTATAATCTTAGGATTATTCACAAGAATTCATGAAAAATTACTTTGTTTGAGTATATATAGTGGTTCAAATCGTAATAATTTATATTTGAAAAGATAGTCCATAAAAGTTTAGAGTTAATTTATTTTCAAAATAGTTTGTTTTTCATATTTACAAAACGAATCGCTACTTTCTACCTGGTTTCTACACCAAAACTGTGGTTTGAATACATTTCTATCAAGTAACAACTTAAATAACTAGGATAGCTTGTACATAACACAAAAATTGCACACAAGACATTATATAAGGTGATGATAGGTACCATTAATAGATAGTATTGTAGTGCAAATAGTCCACAAATTTGTTAGATCTTTTTAGCTACACATGCTTATTCATAAATATTCCGCAAGGGTAGACTTAAAGAACATATGTTAATGCAATTAATTGAAATTAGTATACAGATTAAAAAATATAAAGCAGTGTAATTATAATATATAAATGTAGATATGAAAAACCCTTCTTTGGAAGGTGACTTCTGATGGACATCCAAATAAACCCACTGAAAATATAAATTTAAAGCATTTCAAAATAGGTACCAATTAATTAGGCAAACATTTCTTAAAGTTCAAAATCAAACTCAAAAATGTTGCTGCTTGAATAATTAAATATAATAATAATAGGAGTGTTAATAGTTTATTACAAAAGCAGTACTGGCATGGTATTTAGTTTAAATAGTTATTTACAAAATTAACTTTAGATTTAAATTTATAGTAAGTGTGAACTCCCGTATGTACAGTTTCTAATAACAGAAGGGGGCCTATTTTATTTACCGTATTAGAAGAGTTCAAGTACCATATAATTGTGTCAAGTCACGTCCATTGCTTTGATAACATCACATTTGATTTTCCAATGCTCCACCCGAAGGTACTACATTGGCCAGGAAGCGAGTTTTTTTTACCTGGAAAATTTTGAATTTTGCCAAACCCTTGCTGTTCCAAGCAAGGTAGGGATCTTTAACGTGCGTGACAACACTCACACACGGGACCTCCATTTTACCTCTCATCCGAACGAGGGTGTATTTTTGTGAAAAATGCTCGCCTAACATTTTTCAAGCAGACCGTGTCGAGATTCGAACCCGGGACCTTGGACGTAGTAGTGACACATACCACTATTCTTAATCTTCTTTGGGAATGAAACCACTCATAGTTTTTAAAATCTATTTTATTTACGTTTCGATCCATGACCTAGGATCGTTGTCAAAATAATAAAAACTTCAAGTTTGACGTTTATGACATAAATTGAAGGTTACTTTGATTTATTGATGTTTGAAATATTTGGTTTGAGTACACTAAGCAAAAATTTTAAAGTTTAAAGAATGATTGCCTTCAATTTGTGTTGCGACCTGGGATCGACTTTCCTATGGTAGTCCAAGCTTAACGTGAAATTAGCTGATTAATTTTTATTGGTGAATTTTATATAAATTCAATAATTTGTAAAACATTTTTAACATGTTTCTATTTATACAATTGAGAGATTTCTGATTTTATGTCTTATTTTACCGAGATTCAGTGAAGGGGTTAAGCAACCTGTGGCTACCAAGATCCCCAACATTTATAATTTGCCGAAATAATGGTTTTCTAGTTAATATGCTTATTGTTATGTAATTAGTTATTGTATGTATAAATAGAAATCATGTATGTAGGCTGTATTTCATGTTAATATCGCAAGGAAAACCCAGGAAAAACTCAATGCTACCTAGATATTGTGGGCATTTGATCTTCATTTGTTATTTCTTTTGTTATTTCTTTTAGTAATGGAATCCATTGTTTACTGAAAGTCACGGATTCGTTTGCAACGCAGTTATTTTTATGTAGGGTTATATAGGCAGCTTCTTTGATTTTGCATTTTGGTGGTTTTCTTCTTTGTCGATAATTTTGCATCTTCCATTTTATTTTATGACTGGAGTCCCATGCATGTTGGCAAATCATGGATTTTCAAATTTTCTATTTTTATATATGATTTATGTTCTCTTAATCGAACTTCAAATGGTCTGGAAGTTTCTCCTATATAAAACTTATTACATTCGCACGGTATTTTGTAGATACAGTTTTTGAATTTTGTATTGCGTTTTGGGTTTTGTTTTGTTAATTGTGCTCTTAGTGTATTGTTGGTTTTAAATACTGTTTTAATTCTAAATTTGTTTCCTATTCTTTGAATTTTTCGGAGAATCCTTTTATGTATGGTATTGAGAGCATTTTGTGGTGTGTATCGTTGTTTTGTTTTCTTTTCTTTATTTTAGGGTTTTATTCATTTCTTTCTCTATTATTCTTTTAGGATATTTGTTTTCTATTAGTGTACATCTGATTAGGTCTTTCTCTTTCTTTAAAATTTCTTCGTTTGATGATATTAATTTTGCTCTATCATACATGGTTTTGATAATTCCTCGTTTGACACATTGTGGGTGGTTTGAATCGAAGTTTAAGTATCTGTTTGTGTGCGTTGGTTTCTATATACCGATGTATTAATTGTTGTATCGTTTTTGCTAACTAGAATATCTAAAACGGAAGTTTTCCATGTTGTTCTAATTCATATGTGAATTTAATAGTTGGTTCTATTTCGTTAATTGACTGTATAAAGTTTTTAATTAATTCTATATTATGAGGCCAAATAGCATAAACATCATCAACGTATCTCCACCAGATCAATGGTTTCAATTCTTGTGTGAATATCACATCTTTTTAAATTCCTCCATGAATATATTACTGAAGATTGGGGATAGTGGACTTCCATTGCCATTCCGAAGCTTTGTTTGTAAAATTGATCATTTATTTGAAAATATGTGATATTTACGCATAAACCAAGTAATTCCATAATCGATGATATACTTAGTTTTGTTCTTTCTTTAAGATTGCCATCTTTTTCGAGTTTGTTTTTATAATATTAAGCGTTTTGTTTATAGGGACATTTGAAAAGATTTACTACATCAAAGCTTACCATTGTGTGTGTATTTTCAATTTTTATGTTTGATAGTTTTCTAAAAAGTGTTGGTTGTTTTAATGAAAGAATCCGTTTTGCCTGCTAATGGATTTATAATTTCTAGTAGAAATTTTGCTAAATTATGGCATGGTGAATCTATTGAGCTTACGATAGGTCTTAGAGGAATGTCTTTTATGAATTTTGGTAGACCGTAAAAGTGGGGTGGTTTACTGTAATGTGGGACTAGTTTACTTCTTTCTTTGTCTTCAATTCATTTTAAATTTAAATAGAGTTTTGTATATTTTATTTTCAATTGATTTTGTTGGGTCCGTTTCTAATCTGGTGTAATTCTCAGTGTTCAATAGTTCGTTGACTTTTGTGTTGTAATCGTTTTTATTCATTATTACTGTTGCATTGCCTTTGTCAGCAGGTAGAATTATAATTGAGTTATCGTTTTTAGATTGCGAATTGCTTTTATGTATTGAGAAAACAGCAAACCAACTCGAAGAAGATCAAGCAAACGAATTTAGAATACGATGTAAAATCGAAATAGAAAAGAATCACAAAATAAAGCCAAATGTAAGTAATAACGAAATAAAAGCAATTCGCAACCTAAAAAACGATAACTCAATTATAATTCTACCTGCTGACAAGGGCAATGCAACAGTAATAATGAATAAAAACGATTACAACACAAAAGTCAACGAACTATTGAACACTGAGAATTACACCAGATTAGAAACGGACCCAACAAAATCAATTGAAAATAAAATATACAAAACTCTATTTAAATTTAAAATGAATTCGAAGACAAAGAAAAGTAAACTAGTCCCACATTACAGTAAACCACCCCACTTTTACGGTCTACCAAAATTCATAAAAAGACATTCCTCTAAGACCTATCGTAAGCTCAATAGATTCACCATGCCATAATTTAGCAAAATTTCTACTAAAATTATAAATCCATTAGTAGGCAAAACGGATTCTTTCATTAAAACAACCAACACTTTTAGAAAACTATCAAACATAAAAATTGAAAATACACACACAATGGTAAGCTTTGATGTAGTAAATCTCTTTACAAATGTCCCTATAAACAAAACGCTTAATATTATAAAAACAAACTCGAAAAGATGGCAATCTTAAAGAAAGAACAAAACTAAGTATATCATCGATTATGGAATTACTTGGTTTATGCGTAAATATCACATATTTTCAAATAAATGATCAATTTTACAAACAAAGCTTCGGAATGGCAATGGGAAGTCCACTATCTCCAATCTTCAGTAATATATTCATGGAGGAATTTGAAAAGATGTGATATTCACACAAGAATTGAAACCATTGATCTGGTGGAGATACGTTGATGATGTTTATGCTATTTGGCCTCATAATATAGAATTAATTAAAAACTTTATACAGTCAATTAACGAAATAGAACCAACTATTAAATTCACATATGAATTAGAACAACATGGAAAACTTCCGTTTTTAGATATTCTAGTTAGCAAAAACGATACAACAATTAATACATCGGTATATAGAAAACCAACGCACACAAACAGATACTTAAACTTCGATTCAAACCACCCACAATGTGTCAAACGAGGAATTATCAAAACCATGTATGATAGAGCAAAATTAATATCATCAAACGAAGAAATTTTAAAGAAAGAGAAAGACCTAATCAGATGTACACTAATAGAAAACAAATATCCTAAAAGAATAATAGAGAAAGAAATGAATAAAAACCCTAAAAATAAAGAAAAAGAAAACAAAACAACGATACACACCACAAAATGCTCTCAATACCATACATAAAAGGATTCTCCGAAAAAATTCAAAGAATAGGAAACAAATTTAGAATTAAAACAGTATTTAAAACCAACAATACACTAAGAGCACAATTAACAAAAACAAAACCCAAAAACGCAATACAAAATTCAAAAAACTGTATCTACAAAATACCGTGCGAATGTAATAAGTTTTATATAGGAGAAACTTCCAGACCATTTGAAGTTCGATTAAGAGAACATAAATCATATATAAAAAATAGAAAATTTGAAAAATCCATGATTTGCCAACATGCATGGGACTCCAGTCATAAAATAAAATGGGAAGATGCAAAATTATCGACAAAGAAGAAAACCACCAAAATGCAAAATCAAAGAAGCTGCCTATATAACCCTACATAAAAATAACTGCGTTGCAAACGAATCCGTGACTTTCAGTAAACAATGGATTCCATTACTAAAAGAAATAACAAAAGAAATAACAAATGAAGATCAAATGCCCACAATATCTAGGTAGCATTGCGAGTTTTTCCTGGGTTTTCCTTGCGATATTAACATGAAATACAGCCTACATACATGATTTCTATTTATACATACAATAACTAATTACATAACAATAAGCATATTAACTAGAAAACTATTATTTCGGCAAATTATAAATGTTGGGGGATCTTGGTAGCCACAGGTTGCTTAACCCCCTTCACTGAATCTCGGTAAAATAAGACATAAAATCAGAAATCTCTCAATTGTATAAATAGAAACATGTTAAAAAATGTTTTACAAATTATTGAATTTATATAAAATTCACCAATAAAAATTAATCAGCTAATTTCACGTTAAGCGTATTGGCTACCATAGGAAAGTCGATCCCAGGTCGCAACACAAATTGAAGGCAATCATTCTTTTAAACTTTAAAAATTTTTGCTTAGTGTACTCAAACCAAATATTTCAAACATCAATAAATCAAAGTAACCTTCAATTTATGTCATAAACGTCAAACTTGAAGTTTTTATTATTTTGACAACGATCCTAGGTCATGGATCGAAACGTAAATGAAATAGATTTTAAAAACTATGAGTGGTTTCATTCCCAAAGAAGATTAAGAAGAATGCTAAACAAACCACAACAAACATACAGGGAGTACATACCACTATGCCACGGAGCCGCCACAGCGTATCACCACAAAACTTTAGGCAGAGTAGAAAATTCACACATGTTTAGACAAATATCAAAACATCCAGGTACGTGGAGTGCATGGGAGCCTTTTTCATGTTATGCTTATAGCAATAGTGTTCAAACAGACAAAATATTCTCCATATGAATTAGTTTTTGACAAATCAGGTAAACTACCCTCTAATCTTTCTCAACAAAGGATTCAATGTACAACTTTGATTCATATCTGTTAGAATTAAAATATCGTATTCAAAAAGCACGTAGCGATGCAAGGAATAACCACATAGTTTCGAAGGCTAACAGAAAGCAGAACTATGATTTTAAAACTAATTATATAAATTATAAGGCATATGTGTGGAGCACAGTACTGTGTGGCTATGAAATAGGAATGGACAGTAGGAGAAGCAGATAGGAAAAAGGTAGAAGCCATTTGGAATGTGGTGATTCGGATGTACGATAATGATAGCATGGACAGACAAAGTTAATAACAAAGAGGTTTTAGAAATAGCAGGGGAAGAAAGATATCTGTGGAAAACAAAAAGTAGGAGAAGTAGAAGGGCAGGACACGTTCTAAGGCAATTGAAAAATAGTGTGCGATATATTACAAGCAGAGATAGGAAAAAGTAAACATAAAGGTAAACCTAGATCAGATTATTGCATGCAGATAGTGAAAGATGTGAGCCTTGGAAATTTCAGGGAAACGTGTAGGTTAGCTCAAAATAAGAAATAACGGAGGTACTCATATAACCAGTTTCAGGACTGAAGATCTAATGATGACTAATAAACAAGTAACCCAAGCGAGTACCAGAATATTGCATTAAATGTGAAATATGCATCCACATATGAGTAGATCACATACAGCTCATTGACTTTCATTAATTTCAAATTGAAAAATGTATTGAACCCTTGTTGTATAAACCATGGGGCTTATTGCATTGAAATATCTACACTTAATTGAAAATAGTGAATTCTGGGGTGTGATTTTGTAATCACTTATAACTGCCCATGATTATTCACTATTCTTAATTCAGCTTTGTGATTATGACAAATGTAGATTGTGAATGAGATATGACACTGTTAGTCCTTGTGGGTGCTCTAAAGATTACATCAATGGATATACTTGAAATACCTCTTTACAAATAGTGTTCATTGTTCTTCAATCTGATGATTATTATAAGCAACTACAGGTATTGGCTTTGCAATATTCTCAAGTAATGTTGATTGTGCGAAGGGATTTATTGGAAAACAGTTAATTCGGCAAGTGGCTAAGTGTTGGGGATCTTGGTAGCCGCAGGTTTCCTAACCCCCTTCGCATACCACTGAATATCGGTGAAATAGGGTATATATATATTTAGAAAACAATAGAAGGGGAACCGAGTTGTATTTAGGCTTTAGGAATTTCAGGGAAATGTGTAGGTTAGCTCAGAATAGGAAGCAATGGAGTTACGGGTCTAAGCAGTTGCTGGCAGATTTTTCAAAGACCAAGTTGCTTTTTCGATTAGAGACTTGTATTCGTTCTCCATGGCCCTTTCCCAGTGTGACGCATATGGACTTTTCGTCGTGTCCTTCACTGTCAGCGAATCGTCTGCATTATCTGCAGTCTAAACGTAAACAAAGTCTTCTTTCTTTGTTAACTTGTCTCTCTCGTTGATTGCCCTAACTCTTGACCTACATCATTGGTTGTAATGCTCATTGAACCATTTTCTGTTATGGATCGCTCACTAATGTCTTTGCATCTGAATTACTATTCTCAGCTTCCACTTTGTTTTGACCATGCATGTAATCCTTTTTAATTGTAACTACTGTGTCCTCCACTTCATTGATATCGTCTTTGAATAGATAAAAATGATAAAATTTGTTACAAAAAAGTACTTCATTCTCGATGTGTTGCTCCTCTAAAAAAAAAATCACATAGCGACTTACATCAACTTTTATGTTCTTCGGATCAACAACTCTATAGCCTTTACAGTGTTCATTGTAATCAACCATTGTACAATCCTTGGACTTAAGATCAAACATATCCCTATTTTGTTTCGGAATATGTACCTGGCTTTGCATCCAAATACTTTCACATTTGATAAATTTGGTTTTTGCCAGACCAAATTTCTTCCGGTGTTTTGTTAATTGCCCTTTGACACGGCGAACGATTGACGAGATATCCTGCTGTATTAATCGCTTCACCCCAAAATTTGATATTAAGTTTTGCATCAAAAAGCATACATCTTGCTCGTTTGACTTAAGTCCTATTCATTCGCTCTGCCATACCATTCTGTTCAGACGTATGGTGCTGTCGTTTGATGTTCGACTCCTGAATCACTCAGAAACTTTAAAAATTCACTTTACAGTATTCAGTGCCGTTGTCTGTGCCAATTTTTCAGCTTGTCTGATTCTCAACATACTTCTTGAAATCTTTAAAAACATTTAAAACATTAAACTTGTTCTTAATAAAATACACAAAAACTTTTCGGCTAAAATCATCAACGAAAGTCACAAAATACCGAGAACCTTCGAATGTATCAACAGGCATTGGGTCCCACAGATCTGAGTGTATCAATTCCAGGATATTACATGCTCGGGAGTTGCTTTTCTTAAATGGAATACGTGTCTGTTTTCCCATCACACAAATCTCACAAGTGTCTCGCTGACCGCTGATGAAACTAATTCCCTCAACAAAACCGCTTCGCAACTTCATCAAGTTGTTGTGTCCTACATGACCAAGTCGCTGATGCAACAATTATTGAGTTTCTGTCGACTTCACCTCATACTTGATGTGCCCGCCTGTTCCACCTTGAATATGCCGTCCATCAGATTTACTTGAACTAATAACTTATTATGCTTATCCAAAATTTTGCAACCATCAGTGCCAAATTTTACAATCAGGCCTTAATTGACTGACTGATAATAAGTTCGTACATAAATTTCGTACATATAGCACGTTTCGAATAGTAGTATCAACTGCATTATGATTAATTCACAGTTGAAGCCGTACATCAGCTATCCACTATAGTTTCAACTTTGACTCATTTGCAATTGTCACTTCGCCACTGTATTCAGACATCTTCAAACCAACCTTGTTGACATGTCGTGTGAGTTGATGCACCAGAATCAATGTACCACTCTGTCGACTTTAGATTACTTGCAGTCAAACAGGAAAGAATTGATGTGTAACCGGCATTCTTACTCTGTTTCCCTTTTGGACATTTATTTTTGTAGTGCCCTATTTCACCATATCCGAAACATTTTGTACTCTTCTGGAAACTTTTTTTTTGGAAACTTAGGCTTTTGAGTGTACATTGCCGACGATGATAAACTACATGCTCCATCGTTTGATCTAACTTTTTGCAAAAGTTTTTTTTGATCAAATCTGCGGAAATATTTTGTCCCAAACTTTCAGTTGCCATAATCATCAGTTTGTATTCATCACTCAATCTGGCTAGTAATAAGGTTTCGATCCACTCGTCATCTATTTTTATCCCAGCACCATTCAATTTGTGTGCCGTGCTAATGATTTTATTTACAAAGATCTCCATCGACAAACAACCTTGAATCTTCCAATGCTTTCTGAAGATTCTGCCAAACTTCATCAGCTGATTTTGCATCATCTTGCATGTGCAGAAAATTCACTGATTCAACCATCAGTACAATTGACGCATTTGCTTTTGTCTCCAGCCGCTTTTTTTGATACTCGGTTTCTGTGTAAGTGCCTGTTACATGACACCATAAACCGGTCATCTCCAAATAAGACTGGAGAGCGAACTTTCAAATTTCGTAATTTTCCCGTCCTTTCAATTTATCTATTGATCCCATTGCCGTAGCCATTGACCAAATTATTTTGAAAAAATATTTTTTTAAAAAGTTCTTCTTTTAGACAATAATATTATGAGTGCCTTGGCGCATAACCTGATGGGAGGATGCGCGGTAAGTTACGGAACGTCTCTTAGTATAAAAGCTCTATTTTTATTGTACAGAAACGCATTTCAGATAATAAACATAAAAGTGACAACTATATATCTACAACCTATTATATCAGCACGACTACCACTCTCGCCACGGCTTACTTCTAAACATTTCTCTCAAACATAAAATAATTTCTAAGAAGTATTTATTACACAAAAAAAAGTCGCTTGCCTTATTTTAAATTTGCAGAATTAAACTTCTTCTTTAGAAGATGGTTTACCTGGTTATAATTATTTCCACGTTTGAAGATTTGTTTTGACTAAAGAAAATTCTTGACAGATACTCTATTACAAAGTCAGATTACTTCGAACTCTGAACACAAACTCCTGCTAAAAAAAATCCTTTACACAAAAAATAGGACTTACTTAAACTAATACAAATATTCTAGTATCAGTTGAAAATAAATCTAAAATTAATACTTGCAGAATCCACAAAAACACTCCACGTAATTAAAATCTTCTTATTTTTAAATTGATGTCCAAATCAGCTTACAAGATTAAAGTCTTCGGTCCAAACAGCAGTTACCAAAGTACAATATTGGTTAAATCTTCCTTTCGATTATTTAATAAAATTTTTAAAAATAACATTATATTGAAGAACTCATTGTAATTAATAATTCCATTTTTGTATGTAATTTGGGTTTAGATCATCACTTCTACATTCATTTTATCAAAATAATTATTAAATTCCTGCATACTGCATACTTCTAATATCATCTTCATAACGCAACACCTCGTGCTTTAATTAAAATAACATTTCGCGATTTCATTTAAGAATCGAATCAATCGATTCTAATGAGTGAACTTCTTGAAATCTAATAAATGCTTCTTTATATAACCAAATTATCTATATAAAGATTCTTTGTCCAAATCTAGTGCAATCTTAAAATATCTCGAAATTAAAATTTTTAAATATTTTTTTAACTACTTTTTTTGATTTTTTCTTAATCCTTTTGGGAATTAAACCACTCATAGTTGTTAAAATCGTCTTTATTTACAATCCATAGATCGAAACGTAAATAAAGATGATTTTAACAACTCTGAGTGGTTTAATTCCCAAAGAAGATTAAGAAAAATACAAAACAAACCACAACAAACATACATGGAGTATTTACTTTTTCTAAGGTATAAGTGCACCAATAGAAGTACTTAAGTGTGTGCATATTGATAATATTATTAATAAAGTGATTTCTTCCAGGTTTTAAAACCAGATGCTGATTTGAAAGATATAGATAAAGGTATGCGCATTAAGTATGATTGTGTAACTTGTGGCAAACAATTTGTAAGTAAGAATAATTTAGAGCGACATCAAGCTTCTCATGAAAACACACAAGAAAATATTTGTGAACATTGCAATAAACAATTTGTAAGTGAAAATCGTCTTAGGATACACAAAGAAAACCATTGTAAAAAAGCAGGTGATGTTTCAAAGTTCTATCGTAGTGATGTGACTGTTTGGAAATGCTTGAAATGTAATCAGGTGTTTGCCACACCAAATTCGGCAAATCGCCATGTAGAAATCTGTACAGAAGTTATAAATAACAATGATCTAAAACTGGAAGGTGAAGCTACAGTACAAGAAAATAATGTATTAACAAAGTTAAAAGAAGAAATTATCAATTTATCTTCAGTAGTTCCTGAAATTGTAAGTGCAGATGGTAGTGTTATTAATAATAATGTAGAAAAAATATTGACAGAGTTACTGTTGCAATGTGAATTTTGTAATCGCACATATTCCCACAAAAATTTGCTTATGGCTCATCAAAAAATGCATTCCACAGATGTAAACTATGAATGTATTACTTGCAAAGAAGCATTTGAATCTTATACATCAGCTACAAAACATTGGATGACAAAGTGTTCAGATGAGGCTAACTTGTTTTATCTTCCAAAAATGACTTATTGTGAATACTGTGATCGGACTTTTAAATCCCACGAAATATTATACACTCATAAGATAAAAAAGAAACATTATACACCTAAACTTCATTTAGAAAGAGAAAATGTTTGTAGATTTTCAACAAATGAAAGCAAAGATGTACTAGTCAAATTAATTCAAGATGTACTTACAACCATGGAAGTAAGTATACATAACGAAAAAATACCTAGTGACAATGATGATCACAAGGAAAATAAAAATCATGAAAATACTAAATTTGAGTTGCTGGAGGATACTAATTTAGATAATAGCGATACGCAAGAACCAGAAAGAAAGAAAAGAGGGCGTAAACGTAAATGGCCCAAGCAGTTACCCAAAGGACGTCAATTGTGCTCGAAGGTTGATGAAGGCTTTAAGTATCAATGTGAACGTTGCGTATCAATTTATGACAACATTTTTGATTTGGAAACGCATCGTGAAAGCGAACATGCTTCAAACTTTTCTTGTGAAGAATGTGGACAAGTATAATACATATTCCTTTTATTACAATGTATGAAATTTTGTTATTTTAGGTTGTGCATAGTGCAAAAGCACTGATAATTCATAACAGAGCCCACCAGAGTTTAAAACCATATGTTTGTGAGCAATGTGGGCGTAGCTATTCACAAACTTCACACCTATGGCAACATATGCGATTTCATCAAGGTTTTTATGTACTCTAGTAACTATGTTTTTAGTTGTTAGTTTTTACTACACATAACACAGGCATTTAAATCTTTCGTAACATTCTTCTTAATCTTCTTTGGGAATTAAACCACTCATAGTTTTTAAAATCATGTTTATTTACGTTTCGATCCATGACCTACATCCAGCAAGTGAAGAAATGTATTGTCTGAACAATTTACTTAATTGGGAGAGGGGGAGTGTGTTATATAATTGAATTAAACATTAAAATGCATCATTCTAAACACTTCCTACTATACACATAAATATACGGGAACACTGAATACTTCATTGACAATTTTACCACAGTTGTTTATTACACTTGACTGGCATGCCTTGTTATGTTTTAAGTGAATTAACCAGTAACACGCATTTTTCAATCATTGGATAATCAGTTTCCATTTCTTACATTAATAAAATTTACCGTATTTAGTTTAAAGGCAAACATAATTTCCCTTGTTTCTTGGCACTGGCCTTGAGCAGCTTATAAATTAATAGTTAAATTGTAGACCTAGAATGATGTAATATGTAAGATGCTCTCGGGAGTTCACATCAGTGTAGCGGGATTTTTTATTGTTCTTGGAGAAATGACGAAAAAATTTTATTGGACCTTGAAATAATTCTGCCGGGAATTACATGGACAGTTTTGTACCAGGGCTCAACTAGAGTGGTTGTGTTTTGGTTGGAGTCCAGTTTAGTAGTGTGTTTTTTTATATAGTGACCTAATTATTGCCACCCTCCCTTCCTCACCCTTTTAGGGCACTCCTACAAGCGAAAGGTCCATGTGATGAAAATCTGATGAGAACCCTGACCACGGCTTCTTCAAAACTCTTCGAAAATGTAAGTATAATCCTGTTATAACGTTGCCATAAAATTTGCATGCATAAATCATAAAATTTATTATACAAGGGTGAAGGGGTATTTAACGTTCAGCAATTGGTACCCAACGTGAGCATACTATTTTTTGCCTCTTGGGTAAAGCGCAATAGCTTACGCCCACATTTGGGGCGTAATAATTGTCGTCTGTTGGATAAAATCCAATAATTGGCACCTTAACTTAACGGGTGGGTTTTCTGTAACATAATATTGTGTGTTATTAGAAAATGTTAACAGTTTGGCTCTTTCTTTCTTTGTATTAATTAATTAATTGCTTTTCTGGGTACATGAAGTTCCTAAAGGAGATAGCACCAAGCAGATTTGATTGAGGCCATTTATTTATGTATTTAACTTCTTTATTGTTTATTTTAGTTTCATGCAAGCGAGATTAGACCATAAGGTCTTTCTTCCACCTAACTTGTAACCTATTCTCAGTCATTAGCGGATCCTATTCCGAAACATTAAATGGAAGTGAGTTCTTGGCACGCTGCTTGTGTTCATCGGCGGCTCCGTGGCGTAGTGGTATGTGTGTGACTACTACGCCCAAGGTCCCGGGTTCAAATCCCGACACGGTCCGCTTGAAAAATGTTAGGCGAGCATTTTTCACAAAAATACACCCTCGTTCGGATGAGAGGTAAAATGGAGGTCCCGTGTGTGAGTGTTGTCACGCACGTTAAAGATCCCTACCTTGCTTGGAACAGCAAGGGTTCGGCAAAATTCAAAATTTTCCAGGTAACAAAAACTCGCTTCCTGGCCAATGTAGTACCTTCGGGTGGAGCATTGGAAAAAAATCACATGTAATGCTTGTGTTCATCCATTTCCGCCAAAAGATCATCAATACTGTGTTTTGCATTTGTACCAGAATTTAATTTTCAAACTGCTGCCCATTCATCAGTTTGAAATTATTTTCCAACATTGTGATCCTATTATAGTTTCGAAATTTTCATTGATACTGGACAGAATATCTTTTTTAAAAAAAATCAAATTGCAGTTTAATTATTTGTTCGATCATATAAATGGACATGTATTTGGAAGCATCCTTACATCCAAAACATACCTATAAAAATTTACTTTGGGATGCAGTAGATATCTCAATCTCAGCGAATCCCAGACATTTAATGTGAAAGTGTTTCTTACAGATGTAACAACAACTTGGCATGTTAGTGAAAGTTTGAGTACATATAATGGGAGTACATAGATACGAACAGGAACACTTCACACAAGAACAAATAAATAAAGACGATGGTAAGGGAACTTAGAAACTAAAAAGGTACAATAATAAATCACTTTCAATAGAATTATAAATGAACTTTAAATACATACAATTCTTATCGATCAAGAAGATATGCGATTGAAATGATCAGTTTTTATAATTTACTTACTGATGAAGTAGATGAACTTGAGTAATAATTTGAAGTTACAATTGATCATCTGTTCCAAAAACTAGCCTCAACTTTAAAGTATTGATAGAATTAATAGTCCTACATAAACACATGGCACTAAGAATGGTTGCTTATATTAGGTATAGGCTTGCATTTGCTGTATCATCGGCCCTCCCCATACACACCCTTCAGGACCACCTCTAGCACCTGTGAGTTGGTTTTTATAGCTATGCACCTTCTGGTGTAAAAGCCACATACAAAAGTATACTTTCTGTAAAATATCTGCAAGCAGATTAAAGCTTTTATTTTGATTTTAGGTTAATATGAAATACCAGAATGAATAAAATGAACAGATCATATTTGCATGCGATAAATAAAAAAAATTCATCATACCGATGTAGTAAAGTTAGGATAATTGTAATATATCAACACAACGCTACAAATCCTAAGGTGGAGCTGCTAGATAGGTTGAAAGCTTTTGATACTCTAAATATTATCGTGTTCTGTCCTGGGCAAATTTTGCCATGAATGCAATGCTTCAATTACTTATTGAATTTTATCTCAACGTTAGTTTTCTAATTTGATTTTAAATTAATTTAGAATTTGATTTTTCTTCTAATCTGTATTTGATTTTTTGTTGTACTGTCGATGAATCATCACAGTGTACCATTTATATGAAGACTACGTATATAACCACCATTTATAAAAATTCCGTTTACAGAATAACCTGTTTGTATATTTTTATTCCTTGTTACATGCCAAAATTAGCATTGTACATTTTTAAATATGTGACTAAATTCCCGCCATTATTTTTAAAATAGACTTGTGCATTTTCGTCATTTTGGACAGTTGCGTTTGCACAAAAGGAATGCGCAGACGCGGAGTGATGGCGCAAGTGCGCGGTGTGTGACACGAAATTATTAGCCAACGAGACGTCGAACGGTGACGTTTGCCTGTGTCTTTTGTTTGCCTTTTCTCTTTGAGAATGTAGGTTTTTTCCTTATCGTTCCTTACCCAAACGAGATACCCGGAAATCAGCATGGCTCCTGCGCAAGGATGACCGCCAAATCGTGAAGCGTTCCACATTTTTAAGTGAGTACCTTTTATCTTTTAAGGGTCAACTTGTATCATTGTAAACATATTTGGCATGTGATACAATTTGACACGTAGTTATGTCATAATATCTTTGTTGTGCAATAATGTGAACGTGGATAGTACCAGTGTTGCCAACTGTGGTAGTGGCTCTGAACACGCGACGCGGGGTTGTAACATCTTTATAAAATTTAAATGTTCAGAAGTTTCATTTATAACTTACAATTTGAAAAATAAAACAATTCATGGAATTTATCAAGCGGAAGACTCAAAAATAAAATTATAAAAATATTCGAAAAATCTTCTAATTAGTTATTTTCACATGGATAATCAAATTAAAATTTTCGGTAAAGTTTTAGAACGTGACATAACAAACAGTTTTGTTATGATAGATGTGAGGAATAAATTAATTTTAAATGCAGGTGTTAGAATGATGAGGCAGGTAGTTTTTCTAGATTTTAGTTTATTAGGTTATATTATATGATTACGAACGTTTTGTTTGTGACGGCAGATCTTTTTAAATATTAATAAAACGAGATTCAAGATTCGGTTTTGTTTCTTTTAATTTACTCTTTCCTGATATATTGAGGATTGTGCTCTAGTATATTTTGCAGCTAGATTTGTTTTAAATTGCCGATCTTCAACTTTAATATATTTTAAATAATCCGTAAGCTGCTAAATATTGTCCATTTTGCTTACGAATTTAATTACATAACCTATCTAGGCTATGGGAAGCAGCATGCTCACGTTGACGTTTGAACCAATACACATCTTCACGATGACCCGCATTGATTTTTAAATAAACCCCTTTGAAAAATGTTGTTCTGGGAGGTTTGAGCAATCTTTACGATTGAACTTGTCATTTCGCTATACATTTTGCTTCAATCCACTCGCTTATACGTAAATGTTTCAGTATATCTGAGACTCTGGGTTATCCGTTAATACTTTGCTATGGAACACGCTTTTTATGCATTTTACCATCTGATACTTTCTCGATTTAATGGTTTAAACTCTTCTATACCTGAAATTGATTAAATAAATATGTTTCTCAATTAGAAACACATATTTTTGTTATAAATTAAAAATGAAAATTATTTTAGGATATTTATACATGCAAGTTTGCCCTTATTACATATAATTGAAATTCTGTAATAATATTTATATAAAATACGATTCCTTAATTATAAAATATTAACGAAAACTTCTCTTATAACCACGGTTTATGAGTCAAAAATAATAATAATAAAGTTCCATTTATACAGTGTATTTCACAAATATGTTCCTATATAAATAAATTGCTTCTTTCTGGCATTTTCTCGAATTTATGAAATAAAATCTTTATCAAACACTATAATATGATCTTGCTATGACCTTTAATCATATATATATATATTATCGTGTAAATTATATGTAAAGAGGCATAGTTAAGTCGAGAGAGTAATTTTGTAAGGACCGTGTATATAGAAAACGGGAATAAATTATTTACGCGCCAAATTAATTAGTTTTGATCTTAAAACAAACGGATAATAGCATACATAAATCGTAATGGTAAATTTGCATACTGTGAAAGCTTTGTAGTATGTAAAACTCAAAGATAATATGAGTATAATTAGTTTCAATATTCGACGGTTGTAAATTGAGAATATCAAATAATAAGTAAGAGCTTTTGTGTATAAAATCGATAATGTAAATGCATATTTTCCATTTAACTAAACCAAGCGTTCGTTAAAAACAAATCCTAAGAAATTCTACGGGTTGAACAACATGGAAAGTACAATTTCAAACTGGCAAAACAATTCATAGAAAGACGGACGGACAAATAAACAAATTTCAGAAACCAGAATGTACGTTAGAACATAATTCTTTAGAAATTTGAGTTAACGGTCGACGCGAAGGCTGCAAAAATAACAGGTGGTTTGAAAGCAAGCAGAGACGGGATACCATTAGCATAAGGCAGCGTAAGTGCGCAACAAATTGTAGAGGCTAACCACAATATCGATTTTATGTTGATGTAGTGAGATTTTAAAAGAGACGACGAATATGAGTTAGACGAGAGTAACATAGTTGAATGCTAGAACTAAAAGGGGAAAAATCTTTCTGATTGGCTGATTGCAAGGGAATGAGAGCAATTTTTAGGAGCTTTGTATCCGTTGTATTAAAATCAGTATTTTAGGACTAAAAGCGTAGTGTAACGTGAAATTCCTAGTTTTGAAAGATTGTTACAGTTTGGATTTTGATAATCAAGTGACAGTGGTGGTGAATTTCAACGAAACGGAGTACTGGAGTGAGGTTTCAACGCCTATAAATACACTAGGGGATGTAGAGGGGCTCTTACTTCTTCAGTCCGCTTCAGATATACATGGTAACATCTACGTTAATTATTTTGAATCGGTGATAAGTGCAGTCCGTTTTAAGTTAAATTAAAAGTGTGAAAGCACAAGTAGGTGCTTAATTAAACGATGCTGTAAGTAAATACATTCGACTAATGAATCAAAGATGTTACTGGGGTAAGCAAGCCTAGTTAATTTTTCTGAACGAGGGTGCTAATTGTATGGAAGATTCGAAAGCTGACTAACATATTTGGACAATTATATAGGTAGATATATTGAAGGCGTCTGCAGAGAATTGGATATCGTCTGGATGAGTTTGATGTACATGTAGCAGAGGGAAGTTCGATGGTATGTAACGACGAGGTTTGGTTGGATCACATCTTCAGAGGTGACGGTCCAAAAGGCGTACACCAGGTAACGAAATTTGTTCCTTTTGTTATTGCTTGAACATTTTGTGCTAGAGTGATTTGACATGTTGGGTGTTTATTTTATGAACATAAAATCTAATTTGAAGGTTATATGAAAAAGACAATTTGAGTTTATTATTTAAAGGTATAAATATATGACGTATAATTTTGATGTATAGAGTAAACGGGTCTTTAGGCTTGTGGAAAACAAAGATGCGATTTATTTTTGCATTTAGAGTAACAGGGTTTATACTGAGCTCACCATAGACCAGAGTAAATTTCAATTTAGGGTTTAAAGGTAGGCCCATCTACTTGTACTATATAAAAAATGTTGAAATAAATTAGATTCATTAAACTAAAAGGAGTTATTGGTTGATATGGTAAAATTTCATGAAGATGTTTATATTCGATTTTGTAAATGTTGAGATGGTAACGTACATTTTTGATTTGTGTGAATAAAAAAGGTTGTATGTTTCGTTGAATTATTTGAATAGTAATTTTAGTTGGTAGTCTAAGTGAGAAAAAGTAAGAATAGGATAGGTAAGTATCTCTGAAGAAGCTGGAAGCAGAGGGAACCGAGGTGTGCTGATACAGGGGAGCTTTTCAGGAGATATTCTAATTTTTTTTCAGAAAAAACTTTATGATGGCCCAATTCGTAGGGGCATAATCTCGAATTACCACAGCAACGTTTATGGCGCCCAATTCGTAGGGCGAGAATGGTTCTAGGTTTAATCACTGCACTTTTATGACGGCCCAACGCCAGGGCTCAATTGGTTTTTAGGAAAATCCACTGCAATATATATATATATATATATATATATAGAGAGAGAGAGAGAGAGAGAGAGAGAGAGAGGAGAGAGGAGGGGCCGAAAGAGGGTGTGTGAGAGGGGAAGGGACAGAAAGCGGGAGTGAGAGAGCGCGAGAGAGGGATCGAAAGAGCACGCAAAAGAGTGTGCGAGAGAGAGGGACCGTCAGAGGGAGCATAGGCGGGAGAAGTGATGGGAGTGGAGAGAGGAGAGGGAGATCCACAAACCATCATATAACTTTCAAAATTAATACCGCTGTTTAAAATTATGCATATAAATCCAACATTACTGCAATGCTAATTATAAATTATTTATTTTTATATCAAGTATATAAAGCATATAATGTCGAAACCATCACGACAAACTCCAGATATTACCATCAGAAATGCTAATCTTAAATGCCTGTATTATATTTTATTTCTATTAATTTAATCTTTTGATACTTAATTTTTATATCCTGATAAACTAACTCTGTCTTTTTAAGGAATTAAACCATTTGCTTGTCCGCATGAGGGATGTGAAGCGCGTTATACAATTCGACCAGACCTTAAGGACCATATTAGAAAAGTACATACTCGAGAGAGACCTTTCAAATGTGGCGTCTGCAATAAATGTTTTTTAACTGGTTCAGTTTATTACCAGCATCGTTTAATACATACAAATGACAGAAGATATGGATGTGATGTAAACTTTAGTGATTTCGATGGGATACAATTGCTTATTTATAATAGTATAGATATTTTTTATTTTAGATATGTGAGAAGAGATTTTTTAGAGCTGATGCATTAAATAACCATCGCCGAATTCATACGGATGAAAGGCCATACCCATGTGAAATTTGTGGTAGAGAATTTCGACAAAAGGGAGACCGTAACAAACATGTGCGTACACAACATCCTGGATAATTTTTATAATTCATAATAAGATTATTACTATGTATGAAATTTACTTTTACACGTTGGTAAGATAGTTCCTTGTTAATTAATATACATCCATTGTTATTAAAATTAAACCCCTAACTTTAAATTATTTGTTAAATGTAGCGTTATAAACTATGAAAGTAAAGAAATGCTGTAAAAAGGACGAATATATAAAGAAATTGTGTGTGCTGAAAGAGTGTCAAATCTAACCTTAAGGTAAGTTTGAATAACATTGCCTGTAAAAATAAATAGTAATATATTTGAGCTTAAAACTAAAATATTGACCACGTTTTAACTGATATAAATATATGTATTACATTATTTTACCTTTTAATATTTTTGGACAGTACATTTAATTTCTTTAAGTGATTGATGGCAAGAAGTAGTAGACTGTAATGTGAGTAAACTATAACATTATTTCCTTACATTTCAGTGGAACTTAATAGTTATTTATATTATCAATTCTATAAATCAAAGTGTTTCTCATGAGTTGTAAGGTTTATATACTTAAAGCGAGTTGGACAATTATGACAATCAAAAAATACATCCACTTTTACAGCATATTACATAGAAACTTTTTTTAATTATAATAAAATTTTAACCCAGGAAGGGTGGCTAGAATATTTTTTATGGCAGTGGTCATACGAGAGCCTTTGTCTCACAATACATATAACCTTCAATTAAGGGCGGTACAAGTATTTACTAGTTTAATCTAAATTTGGTGATTTTTCTAGAAAATATATTTCTGGTTGTATATAAAATTGTATAACAAAATAAATGAATAAATGCTTATATTCCACAATAATACAGAACAATACTATAGATAATAAACGTGCATTAATAAGAATTTTCTGAACAGTTCATGCAGTTGTAAATTGTGGGCTTTTAGCATGGATTAAAATTTTTTCGTTCTTCTACCTTTACGAAGAGGGCAAAGATAACAATAATGTGCTTTCACATATTCAACTTGAGCTGGGGTTTCTACTCGCACATTTGCTAACTTTGCTATAAATGTGCAAAGTGTCAATGGCAGGTTTGGAATTTGTTGTTCAACTTGTGGTTGCATCAATGAAAATGACAAGTTTTTCAGGAAAATGCAGTAGTTTTTGAAATAATTTTCATTGTTGAATTTTTGTTAATAACTGAATGCCACCCACATTCAACATTGAAAAGAATATTGTTAGTGACCATCTACATCTGACCTTTACAACTGAATACAAACTTTTCATTTCATCTACCAGGCCTACGTTACCTTTACTTAGATTATAAAAGCTTATTACTTTAGGTTCTTTTTGTCTCGAGATTGTATATCTATTTCTTCATCTTCGATAATAGTAGACAATAGAAGTACATTTACTTTTTCTTGGAACATGAGAAACAAGAATGTCTTGAAAAAGAAAACAAAGCTACAAGTGCCGGTGAAATGTTTTATTTTATTTTTCCATCGAATGTCTACCATAGTTGTGCTGATTTCTTAGATCATTCACTAAGGGTATTCATGAAAAATAACTGTTTATCGTAACATTTTGGTCTGAATTTAAAATCGGTGCTGTGATTCTTTTCACAATGCTACTATTAGCTTATATGGCCATTTGGCTGTTTTCCAGCATATATTTCCAAATTTGAAGTGTAAAAAGTTCATGCATCAACAAGAGCAAACATTTTTATGCCAGAACTTACATCGCCTTCTAAATCCTTCCAGCGTTTCATTAACTGTTACATATTCCCCAATTTGGTAATTGTTTTTACACAGTCAGTTCTACAAATTCTTCAAGCATTTCTAATAGATGCCAAATTGTCAATCACTTTATGTTCTGGTTTGTCATCCATATTATCGAATCACAATGTACACAAAAGAAAATTGAAGACATGGTTGCACGAAAACTGCTAGAGCAGTGCATCATCACTCCACATTTTTTTCCATGTCGAGATGAGAATATTTCTAACCGATAATATTATATATGTTCATAGCTTATTTTCCCTCTGCTACATACCTTGAAGCTCGTAATGTATTCTATAGTTTATTCAGTTACTCAGAATGAGCTCGTGATGAAAATAGATTTGTGCTAGCTGATTTTAACTTACCTATCTATTATATAGCCGCTCCGACAAGTCCTTATTAACTAACAACATAACTGCTTTAGACAATTTTTGTACGTTTTTAGGGTTAAAGCAGGTTAATGGCGTCCTTAATACTCGCAGTAGGCTACTAGACCTTGCTTTGTAAACGTGACACTGGTTACACTTTCGCTTGAATCATCTCATCCTGAAGACGGGCACCATGTACCTTTAGATATTGTGTATTTCATTTATCCAAAGCATAATTATTTTCTTGTGCTTTGTACAGCATCATATGACTATAAAAGAGCAAATTTTACTATACTATACTCTGCCTTTTGCAATATCAATTGGGATTATCTATCTGGTACCTACGATATCGATGAGGTCTGCAAAGAATTCTATTTGTCATTAGATTCGGCATTAGCTGATTGCGTGCCTAAACTTGTCGATCGTGGTAGTATTAAATTTCTACCTTGCTTTCATTGATAAATCATCTTCGAAGTCTAACTTAAAAATCTCTACTATTGTCTGTACAAAAGAACACGACGCTGATGTGTACAATCATTTTAGTAGTTTTAGAGCAAGAATTAAACATGACATCTTTGTCTCATCAGAAATATTTACTAAAGCTTGAGGACAACTTATGTTCTAACCCTAATCGTTTCTGGAGCTTGTAAATGCTCGTACGAAAACAAGCAGGATGCCGAACACCATGAACTATGACAATACATTCCTTACCCACAACATATAGTTGATGCATTTGGCAAACTCTTTCAAGCTTCCTACATACACTCAACATGCATCGATTTAATTTCATTTGTTAACAGCATTGGTGTTGTCAGCTGTGGCCTCCCAATACTTAATTAAACTGATGCATTAAAGAGGTTAAAGCCAAAAAACATCAGAGGCACAGGATGTGCTTGCATCTTTAGTAAAGGATTACGAGGCAATCTTTGTCACGCCACTTACTAAAGTTTTCAATTTAGCTGAATAGGAAAGTTTCAAAATAATGGAAGGTGTTTATAATTGGTCCGGTGTCTAAGAAAGATCGCAAATTGATAATTATAGAACAATTACAATTATGTGTAATTTTGGAAAAATTTTCTATGTTACGTAATTTCTTCTCACGTAAAGTCTCTAATATGTCCTGAACAGCACGGCTTTGTTCCTGATAGGTCTACAGTTACATCTTGTATACGTTATGCAATTTATTGCTGAGACACTTGATGATAGAGGTTAGGTTGATGTTTTATATACCGACTTCTCTAAGACCTGCGACAGAATTGACCTTGGAATTGTACTAAGCTTTCCGAAGTTGGGCTCATGCTACCATTTCTAACATTCTTTAAATCCTATAGACATCAGTCGTTTGATTTTGTAGGTACTTTCGGTGTGCCTCAAGGTTCTGTCCTTGGGCCTTCGATGTTTTATCATTTTTATTAACGATATATGAAATCTGACTTGTTGCGCACTTCTATATGCCGATGATTTAAAATTATATACGTCTGTACTTAATGACTGCAGTATATTGCAAAATAATTTAGTTAGTTTAAACCTATGGTGTGATATTAACAATTTTCCTCTAATTATAATGAAGTGTTATTCAGTCAGTTATGCCCGTAAGGTGATTCCTGATTCTTACTCCTACACCATCATAGATAAAACAATTACGAAGTGTAACGTCACAAAAGATCTTGGTGTAATTTTTGATTCAACTGTTGTCTAGCATATGCAGAAGGAAGTAGTAAACACCTTGAGGTTTGTAATCCGTAACGGGCGTCAATTTTCACAACCATCTGGGTCCTTTATAATATGCCTTTGTGCGCAACAAATTGGAACACGCCTCTGCTGTTTGGACTCCTGGTTGGGTATTAGAGAAAGTTAAGAGGCAGTATGTTAAGTTTCTATTGTACAAATCTGATGGCGCCCATCCCCAGCGTGGCTTTCCTCAGATTGTTCTTAATAGATTTAATTTAAAGGATGTTATCGCTGACGGTAAACCAGAAATAGATATATGTGATTGGCCCCTATTGTATCGATGGCAGAAGAGGGGTAGCTTGCTCAGCCAGGAGGTCGTGGACTAAAGGCTTCGACTAAGGACCAGAATGGTGAAGCCCAATGAGTAAGGGTGCAAGAGTCTTGTCACAAAGAAAATATAGAACCGCGACTCAAAAGTTCTAACTCCTACACAAGTTTCCAAATACCATATCCAAGCAGCACAAAGCGGCACAGTCATCTTGTGCTAACTCAAAAGAATAATAAAAAAATAATAATCGAGGAAAATGTATAATGTTTACTTGGCACAAATACATGTGAGACAATGCACACAAAATAAATACAAAATACGGCACCAAACATACAGGTTGGCTCAAGATTAACAAATTATTTGCTAGTATTTACAGGGTATAAATATTGATCAAAACTGGTGAAAATGATGCGTATCTTAAAATAAGAATTTTGCGTAAATAATACCTCTAAGGGAGTACAATACCAGAATAACAGAAAATAAAGTGATTGGTGGAGACCCACGAACAGTTCGGTACATACATGGAATACGTTACATGTGATTTTCCAATGCTCCACCCAAAGGTACTACATTGACCAGGAAGCGAGTTTTTTTTTACCTGGAAAATTTGGAATTTTGCCGAACCCTTGCTGTTCCAAGCAAGGTAGGGATCTTTAACGTGCATGACAACACTCACACACGGGACCTCCATTTTACCTCTCATCTGAATGAGGGTGTATTTTTGTGAAAAATGCTCGCCTAACATTTTTCAAGCGGACCATGTCGGGATCCGAACCCGGGACCTTGGGCGTAGTAGTCACGCACATACCAACTATGCCACGGAGCCGCCTATACACGGGATACCGCAAAATATGCGAATGAATAAGTAATAACTAACGCAAGTTAAAACGTGACGAGAGGCATGCCGCTCATCTGCTATAAGGCACGGAGATAAACAATCTATAAAATTTATAAAAGTAATGCGTTTGGTGGTGGATCTTTTACAAGACAAAAACGTATAGTAGCATAAAAATACACCTGGAAAATAAGACAAAATACATAGCATATAAATCTTGCGAAGTTAATAATAAAGCAGACCACTGTAGGTCACAATTGTTATTACCAAAACTTCGGTATCTAAAGAAAAAGTACACACAATAGTTCGCCTGAATAATAATTAAATATGTAAACAAAGAGGGGAAAGCGAAGGGATTTATCAAACTTTACCTCTAATATCAAAAATGTAAATACAAATTTCGTTGTGGTAAAACTGGGTTTTGTAATAATTAAAGCTCAAATAATTTTAACTGATAACATAATTCAAATTGGTTGTTGAGGCGATACAAAAACAGGTATTAAAATAAATATGTATAAGACCTTAAAGATCCAGGTGTTTTGAGTACTCTTAGTAGCAGCAACACAGCTCTGGACTCTATAATCGGCAGGTCGACTATAGCTTCCTTCCGAACAGCAACTTTAAATATGTAAGCGAAAGCAGGGAACAAGCAGGAACGAGGATCAAAAACAAAAAAAAAAGGTACTACTTAAAGTAGTACTGATGGCAGTATATAACAGATAGTACTGCAAGATGGTACAGAAAAAGAGGCCACTAAAATGAGAGAATAATAATTAGAATACAAATACTGTACCTAAATAATTACGTACGCTGGACTGCCTTATCGCAAAAGCGAAGAGTCTGAGATGCAAATAAATTCCACAAACGGAAATGGGCAAATGCCATTAGCTGCTGTAGTATAATTATAGATCCTCCCAAGGAGATGCTAAAATCAAATGCACCACACGCACTTATAAAATTATACAACAGAAACAAGAGCGTTCACTTGTCTCTTTTACTAGCTTCAAACAGAAAATGAAAGTCAAAACCATGCACTACACCTGCTAGATAAGATAATCGACCCTTTCAGAAATGGAAATAGACAAAGAATTAAAGCGCGTTGAGAATTAATTTAGAAAACCGGCTAAGATTTTGCAGAAAAAGCAGAATAAGTTCAAAAATGGAAAGCTACACGTAACAAGGAACTTAGTAGATGCTGAAATTTCTATTCAATTAGTATGCTGTTTCAGCTGATAAATGGTATGCTCGACTGCCCTGTCTTGTTAAGACTTTCATGCGCTTGCTGTTAGCACTCGTCTAAACTCTCTATTTTACTTACAAACCCCATGAACTAATATTCTGAAATATTCCCCAATCCACACTATGGTTCTTAAGTGTTTTAATGTTCAGGCCCGTATTGATCTGTTCAGTAAAACGCTACAACAAATAAGGGCCATTATGCTCCAGGCAAATTATTATTACATAAATTTAATTAATTATTTTGTATTTTTAAAATTAATAGTTAAGCATTCTTGATATTTGTACATTGATTTAGTAATATAACTGTGTTGTCCTATAATTGGATGTAGTGCATGTTAGGCAAATAAATAAATTCTCAACCAAATAAAGTAAACCTATTATATAGATGTCATCATTTCTTCTATACACGTCTCTCAACAATCCCTTTCACGAACATATTCATCATCATCATTTTGTTATCGACCTTACTTAAGGTCGGTTTGACGCAGCTCTAACTTCTTTTCTATTCTGTACTAATCTAAAAAGCTCTACATACCCTTCACAACCTAAATTTCTAATAATTTGACTAATATAGTTTGGTCTAGGTCTTCCTACATCCTTCTATCTTTTTCCTATCCAGCTGGCTCTACATAGATATTAGCAACCTGATGGTTGTTAAAGAACTCTAACATGTTTACATGATTACCATTTATAAGGAAATGAAATATAACCTGGTTATCCGCTTCAAAAAGGAAAAGTGTTAAATTATATGTTATGGTAAGGCTTAAGCAACGAATCGCTGTCAACATGCCAGACCGCTACCTAATTGTGAGTTATGTCATGGTGGCGTTTATTAAATTATATGTTATGGTAAGGCTTAAGCAACGAAACGCTACCAACATGCCAGACCGCTACCTAATTGTGAGTTATGTCATGGTGACGTTTATTAAATTATGTTATGGTAAGGCTTAAGCAACGAAACGCTACCAACATGCCAGACCGCTAACCAATTGTGAGTCATGTCCTGGTGACATTTAGTTAACTGATTTTTCTTTTTGTTTTGTTTTCGAACTTATTTAAAGTCGGTTTGATGCAGCTCTAAATTCTTTTCTATTCTGAGCTAGTCTAAAAAGGTCTACATACCCTTCACAACCTACATCTTTAATAATTTGACTAATATAGCTTTGTCTAGGCCTTCCTACTCTATTTTTATTTGGTAGTCTATAATCTAAGACTTTACTAAATAGTCCCTCATGTCTTAACTGGTGCCCTATCATTCTATCTCTCCTGATCTTCAATTGTTTCCACATACAGGGATCCTCACCTATCCTTCTATAAACTTCCTCGTTTGTTACTCTATCTGTCCAACTAATCTTTAACATTCTCCTATAACACCAAGTTTCAAAAGCTTCTATCTTTTTCTTATCTACTTCTTTAATTGTCCAAGTCTCACCGTATAGTAGAACGCTCCATACGTAAGTTTTTCTTATTTAAAAACATTTTTCTAGCTTGAGCTATTCTAGCTACTATATCCCTTCTGCTACGTCCATCCTTTGTAATTATACTACCTAAATAGCAAAATTCATCTACCTCCTCTAACTCGGTATTACCTATTTTTAATTTTGGTTTAGAACTAGGCTGTAACTCACTTGTCATTATCTTTGTCTTTACTGAGTTAATTCTCATACTATAGTTACTCCGTAGTATCCCATCTAAAATATTTAAAAACTCTCCTAACTCTTTTCTAGACTCTGCTATAATGGCTATATCATCGGCAAAACGTAACTTGTCTATTTTCTGTCCCTGTACACTAATACCTATCTCTTTTCTCTCTATAGCTAAGTTTAAAGCTTCCTCAATATAAACATTAAAAATCAAGGGAGACAGTATACAACCCTGTCTAACACCATTTCTAATCTTAGCTTCCTTTTCTATTTCATCAAATCTAATTACTACGCTTTGGTTTTTATATAGACTGTAAATAATTTTTCTATCCCTATGAGAGATTCCTATTTTTTGCAAAACCCTGAACATAACAATCCAATTAACCCTATCAAATGCTTTTTCTAAATCTACAAACGCGAAATGAGTCTTTTTATTTATTTGTAACCTTTTTTCGATAATTACCCTAATCATTAGTATCGGTTCTCTTGTCCCTCTGTCTTTACAAAAACCATATTGGTCTTCGCCTAAATAATTCTCAGTCAAAGCTTCTACTCTATTTTTAATTATTATTGTTAGTATTTTGGAAGCATGAGAAGTTAAACTAACCGTTCTAAAATTCTCACACCTATCAGCTCCTGACTTTTTTGGGATTGGGATAATAATATTTTTTTCGAAATCTATTGGAACCTCACCTGTGTCATATATTACTTTTACTAGTTCATATAATCTATCTAAAGTATTCTGACTTGCATATTTTATTAATTCTGCGGGAATATCGTCTATCCCTGGCGCTTTATTTATTTTAAGATTCCGAACAGCTCTATCAAATTCCTCTCTTAATATTGAGAACCCTATTTCTACATCCTCTTCTTGGTCGTTTTCTAACTCATCCATATCGTCTCCCTTATATAAATCTTCTAAATATCTTTTCCATCTATCTGCTACCTCAACTTTATTTATTAGAAGCTCATTATTCTCGTCTCTAATACCATTATATTTTTCCTATCTTCCCCAAAAAACTTTTTAACTACCCTGTAAGCCCTGTCTGTCTTACCTACTCTCAAATCATCTTGTATTCTCTTACAATTCTCCTCCATATTACTCCATATTACTCCTTCAATTTTCTTTGGTAAATGTTTGTGTATGGAACTAATTTTTCTATGCATTTTTGTGGGGAAAAAGCTCCCAAATTTGTAATGGAGTTTTTGCATTAGGTGCAATTTTTTTAACACTAGGAAGATATAATGCTATATTGTGTTTTCTAACGTGGCCAGAACCAACAAGCTAACCATTGTGTTACTCTTTGCTGAGAAACAGTGGTGCATTCTGAAAAAAAAACAACATCTGATACATCAGAACTTTCTAATTGTTGTGAGTCCGTAGTGTGAGAACTACACTCACTCTGTGTGTTGCTCCCTGGATCATCAGCTAGACCATTTTCGTTCAAAGCAGTTAGTTTGTTCTATTGAGACTCTAAACATTATCATTGTAAAATAAATTTTTATTGCTATTATTGCAATTTACCTATATATTTCTCTTGCTCTAATTTTAGAAGAGCTAGCTGTACCATTCTGCTTCTACGACTCATATTTGTTGATTTCTAGGAAAAACCACAAATGAGACACAAAAATAACAACAGAAATATCACAAACTTTTCAGAGATTTAACCAGGGGCCACAAATCAAGAAAGATAAGCACAATAACTATTAATATTATTCAGTAAAACTAATTAATTGTTTGAAATAACATGCTATGATGCAATAAATTGAAAATAATAACACTTTACAAATGTGTTACGTTCAATTTTTCATTCCTAAATATTTTCATTCAATTTACGATATTCTTAAATATTCCCACACTTTCACTTTGATATTTTGTATAACTATCTGTTGTAGGAGACGCCCTTAATCACATATTATAATGTAGTAACTGGATTTGTTCCTATAAAACACTCTAATATAATTGAAACAAGTGTTTGTTCAACACCCTGAAGAATGTTATTACTATGTTTAGTTTAAGTCAAAGTACCTCAATTTATCTTTATTGTTTGATATAGCACAGCAAATGTATTCGGTTATCAACAATATTTGTTTTCCGAAAGGACATGTTTGCTTTATTTAAAAGTAGTAATATAAGTTTGAATAGAATAGACTTTCTACATGTGTGATTAATGAGGCGATTGAATTGGAATTTGCCTGTTATCTTTATCCATTAAAAAAACTCGACTCTAGAAGTGTTCTTTTAACATGTGGTACTCTAATATTTCAATCGATTATCATATCGTTTTCTAAACTGTTTTCAATTTGATCCTGCATTTCATCCTAGAATGTACTTCATGCGCGGCTGATTCTATTACTTCAAGAGTGATGCACGTCTTCCACGAGAAGCTCATATCCTCTATGCTTCGGTAAATTTCTTACATTGTTATTCATACTAGAAATAATCTCCTTTTAGCTCTTTTGCGTAGGTCCGCTGTTGCAGTATGGTCGCAGCACTACTGATCTGGCTACCATTATGACACTTCATCAGGGTGCGAGAATCAAGATGTTTAACTGTTTCACCTCCGCTGAATGCGCACTTCAATTCTTAAAGGATTGCTTGTAGAATATCTCTTACTTTTTTAAAATAAATTCTTTTTGTGTTTATTGTTAAATAAAAGTTGTTGGTGATGTCGTTTCTTTGTCTATGTGAACCATCCCACTCTCCGCTAGTATAGTTAGCAAGGTATTTCTAAGTTTCTTTTATCTTTTTATGTTATCGTGATTCGTGTGGGTTCTTACTTTGCTTTCCTTTCTATTTCTGTCTGACGCCTGCATTTTATTGCTATAAATGCTTACGTTATAAAAATAATTCACGCAACCTATTACAGATGGTTGAGCAACAAGAGAAAAATCACACTTTGAATACATGCACTTATTGTAAGGACTGCTACAAAAACATAACACAGGGAGAGTTACTAGACCTGTATAACTTTAGTTAATAGTCTGGTAGAGTATTTGAAGGGTAGCAAGTGTCCACCTGCTTTAGTGTAAGAACAATGAACAATACAACAAAAATGTTATTTTTCCCATACAGTAACCACTCCCTGGTTGAGTTACGAAATTTTACTATTTTGTAAATATAAGCTTATAAACATGTCGGATTTATTGAAAACATTTTGTTTATTGATGGATTTTCCTTGTTTTTACATGGGCATCATATGTCGCATGTAAATTGTTCTTAAGAAAATTAACACATCTATTATACAGGGTTAGTTAAAAGTATGAAGATGACGTTTTATTGTCATTAAATTTATTTTAGGAAATTATGTTCAATACAAAAGTTTTTTATGAAATTTTTATCTACATTTGAGAATACATGAATTTGTTTTCAATTGTTCTTGATTTATGCCTGTCCTTATATTTTTTTTAAATGGGAACCTGTTAATTTTACTCTATTATTCGAAGAGCTTTTTTTCTCTTTACAACAGTATTTTTATTTTTTTTTAAATCTATTTTAATAAGATTTTTACAAGAAAATGCCGGTTTGCGTATTTACGAATAGTAGGTACATCGAAGATATACAAAATTATTTGCAATAAAGTTATGTCACAATTTTATCATTAAAAACAACTTAATAACCAAGTAAATTAAATTAAGTATTCAAATTGTCCTCCATTTGACAGTGACCCAGTCGATTTACAAAACCCAGAAAAGAATTCTCTATAAATTCACCGGCAATTTCTTGTATCGTTGTGGTAATTTGCATTTTTAAAGCTTTGATGTCTTTGAAAACTTTGTTTTTACGTATTCTCAAAGAAAGAAATCTAAAGGACTTAAATCAGGCGAACGGGCTGGTCACTCGATGTTCCCTCGTCTCCCAATCCATTTGTTTGGGAAAACGTTATTCAGATATTGACGAACATTTAAACCATAATGTGGTTGGATCCCATCTTACTGGAACCAGATTCTGTTATTGGGAAACTGTTCATTGTTTTCATGTGGATAGAGCGTAGCACAAGCAGGTATAATTTCATTTTGCAATAACTGCAAATACAGAGCCTAAGTTAAATTGCCATTGATGAAAAAGGAACCGATAATATGACCTCCTAAAATACCAACCCAATTATTCATCTTTTGGGATGGGCTCCAAAATCAAAACGGATTTTCAGATGACCAGTATCTGCAGTTATGTCTGTTTACTTTACCGGTAAGGCAAGAAGTAGCTTTGTCAGAGAAAAGAATATTGTTAACAAAATTTTCATTATTATTGCAAATATTTCACATTTCTTTACAAAATTGTAGTCTCCTATCAAAATTATTTTCCGTGAACTCGTTTACAAGGTGTGCCTTATAAGGTTTATAATTTTCACTTTTTAACATTGAAATGACCAACGAATGTGAAATATTGAGATTGGCCGCTAATTGGTTGGTTGATAAATGGGTATCTTCAGATACAGCCAATAAACATCCAGTTTCTTATCATCGGTTTTCACTGTTCTATGTCTACCAGTCCTTGGCAAATCTTTAGTGCTACCCGCTTGTTCAAAGCATTTTAAAGTTTTACCAACAACAGATTTAGAAATTGGATCTCTATTTGGATGCGTATATTTAAATAAGTTACAAACGTCTTGTAAACTTCTGCGTCTCTCTTTATAACCCAGCATAATAAGTATTTCAATTCTTTCAGGTACACTTAAACTCGCCATTGCTAATAGTAACAGCAATAAATCGCACAAATGTATTTGATGTAAACAATAACCACTGATAAGTTACCTCGCTCGAGTTTGTTTATCGTATAGCTTTTGTCTATCTTAAATGTACCTACTATTCGTAAATACTTGAACCGGTGTTTTTCTGTAAAAATCTTATTAAAATAGATTTAAAAAACAAAAATACTGTTGTAAAGAAAAATAAATGCTGTATCGAATAGTAGAGTAAAATTAGCAGGTTTTCCTTTAAAAAAATTACGCGGACAGACGTAACTCAAAAACAATTAAACAAAAAAAAATTCAAGTATTCTCAAATGTAGATAAAAATTTCATAAAAAACTTTTGTATTGAACATAATTTCCTAAGATGAATATTAGCGACAATAAATCGCCGTCTCCATACTTTTAACTAACCCTGTATATCTATTCCTTCAAAAAGTCAACATATGTGTAAAAATTTGTAACAATAATACTTTGGGCGCCTTTTCCATTAATGAAAACCTGAATTTGGACACATATTTAGCTCTTTTAAGAAACTAGAAAGATCCAGGTCTTTGTTTCAATATAAATTTTTAAGACATAGGTATAACTGCCTCGTTCAAAATGCAAAAAGAATATAAGTATTTGGAAGCCGTTTTTCTTAGCTGCATCATTAGCAGAAGAAATACAATTACATGTCTTCTTCTATCCCAAGAACTTGCTCTGAATGACTTTTTCTTTAAGGACGCTTAATTCCACTTATTTATAGACATGCACATGTACATGCTTGTTATTTTTAAGAAAATTATGGATATGGTTTTATTCCTTAATAACGTTACAATTGAAATGCTTGCAAATATATGAATATACGTTTACCACAGATTAGGTTACTGCCAGGGACAAGATAGTTGTTTTACAAACATATGAATTCGGAACATTCTGAAAGTATGAAATTTTGTTTTATGTTAAAATGTAATGTGTAACATTTATAAGCTTGTTCATGATTATTCTTACAAGCAGTAATATTCAAGTATATAAAAACTCATCGTTGCTGAATGAACTGCTTATTTGTGATCAACTAATTTAACATTTAAGTGTATGAGTACCTACTAGTTGCTATTGCATTTTTCTTGTTTAATTTGGTAGGGTCTACATATCTTGTTGCTGCCTTTTATTATATTTGTTTCAAAAATAATTTTAATATAAAAGCCTGTGACATTCATTGTTTTAAGTTTTTTTATGGATGTACATATAATTCTGACATACTTACACAAGCAACAACATATATATTTTTCTTTCAGAGTGTGATATATTTACTTAGTTTTTCTCTTTCAGTCGCTATTCTACAGGTACTTGATATTATTTTTCCATACCTGTATATAGATACATTGCTTATCAACACAACAGAAGTTTTAATAAACATTATCTGCGTTTTTAGTATGGTAAGTATCAAGCGGAAAACGTATATATAAATTATGTATGGTACACAACAATTTTAGAACGTGTATTGTAATAGAAATTGATTTAAAGTTGCTAAGAACGAGCATAAAAAAGCCAATATTATAGCACTGAAAATAGAGCAAATTATTAATTGCATTTACCCTTTTTCAACTGAATTTTTCAATACAACCTTTGTCAAGCGTCACTGGTATGGCATTACATGCTAAACATAGACCATACTACTGTTGATTTTGTGTGTGGATGACGATTACTCCTTTAGAAAATGTGAATTCAAATATTCAACAGTTATTTCAGAAAAACTAAAGACAAGTAAAGAGCTAAAAGAAAAGAGACAGTAGAAAAAAATTGGTGGAATTTGTAGAAGAAAATCTATTAGAAATTTTAAAGTCTATACCAGGCAAATCTAGAGTTAATGGAAAACATAAACCGCAGAGCAAAAGCTAACGGAACATATGAAGTTTATGGAAGAAGATTTATTAGAAAATTCAGAGCCTAAAGAAGCAAAGTTAGTATAAAATTTATAATTGGAGTAAACTCTGAAGAAGCAAACATAACTATAGAAAAATGGAATACAAAGTAGGATACCAAAAATCTTTAGACAGAAAATCCACTATGAACTGGTAGGGTAAGTAATACTGAAAACTAGTTATGTAAACAAACTTTGAGCTAGTTTTTTATTTACAGATAATACAGTAATATATACCAGAGAGCAAACACTGTAAATGCCGTTTAGTGCACAACATACTTTATATTTACACTGAGAAAAAGTACAAAACTTACCGTCTTATATCAGGTTTATTCTTTATGTTATTAGACAAATTCCTCTATTAATGAATGAGAAATGACTTAATAGATCGAGTTTTTGCAACAGGACACCAAAATACACTTTTCAGTAGAACGCAAACATTTTAAGATTTGCACACAGGGAGAGACAGAATTTGTATATACCGAAAACAACACAAACGAGATCTGAGGAATGACCGCGCTCATGGGTTAAGAACAATTGCACTTATTTAGCACTTAACCGTGGGCAGAGAAAGCTTTTTACAATTTCTAGAGCTTGAACTCCTTGATACAAGCGCAAATGAATTCTCAAAGTGACATAACAATATTTGCAACATTGTTAAATTTACAAGAAACACGTGTTAAAAACACGGCGATCTAAAAAAAATATGTTACTCGAGTTCAAACAAGCAAAGATAATTAATCAAAGAAAGCTGCACAGTATGACAGGTTTTATTGCATATCTCTTAGGACAATTCATTCACCATAAAGGTGGTGTGATGCTCATCACTAGATAAAAACACGAGATAAAAATTTTCTTCGCTGAAATACGATGGCAGTCTGGTTTTATATAAATTTAACCCTTTAAGGATTTTTGGTACATATTTGTACCACTTGCCATAACGGTCAATCATTGCAGTTTTCTCTGACTACAGATCGACCTTATGGTCTGGTTTAGTCAACTGAACATTCACAGCTACAAATATAAACCACATTTTATACAATACGCCACTTAGATAAAATAATGTGATCTTTTGTCAGAAAGTGATACACATTTATACCAATGAATCAGGATGCTAGAAACAGGTTATCCTGTTCGTTTATTTTGTTTTGCGCGTTAAAAATTGTGCAAAGTTTAGTGAAAGTGTATGTAGTATATAAATTATTTTGTATATTTATATAAGTTCTACTATCAAATGAACTCAACGTAATTGTAATTAGTGTTAAATATCAAGTTTCTAATTTGAGGTTAGAAATATCCTTGAACACATCAAAGCTTTTCTCCTGTATATTCGAAATCAAAATATATACACCCAAATAGTTTACAGTTTATGAATGTCAAATATGTACAAATTACTATTGTAAGTTAAAATTTTTCACACACTTCTTGGCTAAGATAATATTTGATGCTAGGTAAGTAGTACAAAAATGTTCCAGTGAAATTTACATATTTACACAGTGTTTACAAAGCAATATTTATATTTTAAAATTTTTTGTACTTCGTGTTTTTCATCCTAATTTTTAATATTACAAATTTTTACGAATATTTAAAGAATCAGTATGGGTTATTAAATTTCAGTGCAGTCTTTGTGGGGCACAGTTTTAAAATATCTGCTTATTCTAGATGGATAAATTAACATATTAAAGTTTGGAAATCCAGAACATGTTGAGTATCTACTAAGCACCATAACTGATAATATGGCGATTGACTCTGAAGAGGGGGGTGACAACGATGCTGACGACAAGACCCCATGTTGTCATAGTAAAATTGTTCTAGTGCCGATGCTTCTTTTTTGAGTCCAGTTTCATCATGTTCGAGTGGTACTGATCAAGTTGTAATAAATGAAATTGAAGTTGCTACTACTTCACTGTTTGACTACAATAAAATCAGTTCAAGTGACTCTAATGATGAAAGCACTAGAGAGAAGTTTAATTCATGCAAGACATCATCTACACCAAAAGAGTTTGTAAATTCGGGAATCAATTTGGGATAACAAAATATGCACAATTTAATATTTTCAGCCAAAAATCGATTTTCTTAAATGTTTTAACCATAATTTTTCTTCAATTCGTTGTTGATCAATCAAATTTATATGCCGCACAAAACAACCAGCATCTAAACTTAACTATGGATGAATTACAAGACTATATAGGTATGCTAATTATTAATGTGATTTCACTCTATGCTTAGCATGCGACTTACTAGAGCAGCAATCAAAAATTTGGAGTTGCAAGCGTTCAACATATCATGCCTTAGAAAAATTTTAAAAATAACACACTTTTTACATTTGAACGATAACAGTGCTATGCTTAAAAAAAGAAAGGAGGGTTATGATAAACAATATAAAATTCGACCTTTCTTAGATTAAACAGCATATGTCATTGTCATAAGTGTGTGTTTATTTAGCTCTTTTATAAACTAATTTTACAAGTGAATTAGTGATCTGTTTATTATTAAAATTTACCTGTAAGTGCTTTACTTGAACTATAACAACTTGCCTGTGAGTTGAGTGAATTTTGAAAACTTAATTTCATTAGACATTTGTAAAATGTAAATTAGTTCTGCCATTATAGTTGTTGTAGTTATCATGTGTTAAATTAAAGGTATCAGAGGTCAACACCTTTATAATCAGCATTAGTGATAAACAGTAATTATCTAACTGTGTTGTTGTTTTGTATAAATATAAACATTTATACGGGACTAGCCTTGTGGTTTATACCCTGTTAAGTTTCCATAATAGGCCAACATGACTACTGCATGTGCTACCTGTAAGCTTCAGTTTGATAATTCGGATGAAGTTATTACATGTGAATGCTGTCAAGTTATCTTTCATGCTCCTGAATCTTGTTCTGGCCTAAAAACGAGTGAACTACGTGCCATAATACTACAAAAACGCATACTCACTTTTTACTGCTTAGAATGTAGGTCCTATTTTAAACAAGTGCCTTCATTACTGAAGGAAATTGCTAATCTGAACGATTCTGTACAATGCATTTCTAGAATGTTTGAACACATTAAGGAGTCTTCTGAGAAAGCTTTGGAGCGATCTAAACTGCTCGAATTTGAGAATACTAAGCTGAAAAATCAACTCACTGAAATGGAATGCAAATTACGCACCAAAGAAGTTGATGGCAACTTCTCTGGCAATATCAGCGCAGTTACTTCAAAAATTAATGAATCTTACCAAACAGCTGAAAATCATTTAGCTACTGTTATTTCTAAGCTCCAGAAAGATGCTCCAATCTCTTTTTCACAAGTTGTGAGAAGGAGTAATACGGCAATAATAGTTAAACCTAAAAATGTTCAGCAAGAGAACAAGATCACGAAGGCTGAGGTACTTCAAAAAGCCATGCCAAAATTGATTGATTCCACTATTCCAATTACTAAAGTTAAACATATCAATAAGGGTGGGATTCTCATCAGTAGTGATGCAGATGATTCCAATCAAAAAATAAAACAAATCCTGAATGATAACATGTCTAATAATTATAATATAACTGAAATAAGGAATCCTCTGCCTAAAATTAAAGTTGTGGGTATAACTGAAAAACTTGATGCCACCTGTGTTGAGAAATTCCTAATAAATCAAAACGGCCACTTCTTAAGTCAGAATTTCAGCTGCAAAGTTCTTAGGATATGGTCAACCAAAAAGAACCGCCAGGTCTATCAAGCTCTTGTGGAATTGGATATGCTTTCTTTTAATAATTTGATGGCTCTTGAAAAAAAAACTCTAATGGTGGGACTTGATAACTGTTCCGTCTTTGATGGAATTGAACCACGTAGATGTCTTAACTGCTGCTCTTATAATCATATAAAGGGAGTCTGCAAGAGTAATCCCATTTGTCCTCGATGTGCACTTGAACATACGATTGATAAATGCACTACCGATGAGGTAAAATGTATTAACTGCATAACTTACAAAAAAATGTATCCCGATAAGACAGAAATCAATGTTCATCACACAGTATGGAATACTGACTGCTCTGTGTATAAATTAAAGTTAGGTACAGTAAGGGCTTCTATCTTCTCTAGGTAGCAATCACAGTTTATAACTCATTCTGCAAACATAGTTAATTCTAAGGCGTTGGCCAATTACATATACTACCAAAATGTTAGAGGTCTCCGTACTAAAATGGTTGAACTGTATAACTTCTCTTTAATGTGTGATTATGAAATCATATGCTTAACTGAAACATGGTTGGGAGATGATATATATAACAATGAACTTTTTTGTAATACTTTCAATGTATTCAGAACAGATCGACATACTGATTTGGGTGTTAGCAGGGGAGGAGGGGTACTTCTTGCTGTTCACAAAAAATTCGTCTCTCATCAAGTTCCCTACACTTGTACGAATATTAACTTTGATGTCTTAATTGTTGAAATTAAAGATCCCTATAGCCAGTCTATGATTATAATAACGGTATATATCCCGCCAAATCAAGTGAGGCATGCATATGAACTTTTCTTTGATGAATTAATAAATCTTTATTTTATCTATGACAAAAATATTATAATCATAGGACACTTCAACCTACCTGAATTTGCATTTAGTGGCAACAACCTGCCCAGATTGGTACCCCTTAATAATCTTATAGCTTTCTTTGATCTCATACAGTACAACTACATATACAATCTGAATCAAAAGCTACTGGACCTAGTTTTTTCTAATTTCGCTTGCAACATATCTGAACCAAAGTGTGTTGACCTGCCTATTGACAATCATCATCCACCACTTTGCATTGAAGTACATAAATTACTTGTAAAAAACTATGTTAAAGCAACCAGTATAGATACCCGCTACAATTTTAAAAATGTCAACTATACTGCCCTTTATGATGACTTAGCTACACTAGACTGGAACTCTCTGTACCACTTTGATGACATTGAAGCTGCTACAACTCGCTTTTATGCTTTATTCTTTGAAGTTATTGATTTGCATGTCCCTAGAACGAAAGCCTGTAGGAAGTCTTATCCATTATGGTTCACTAAGGAGATCATCAATCTTACTAAACAAAAAGAAATTTTATGGAAGCAATATAAATTAAGTAGTGATACATTAGTATACAAAAAATTTTAGAATCCTACGAACTAGGCTAAAAAAATGCTATGAATATTGCTCACAATAATTTCTTAAGATCAATGAATGACAAAATAAAATCCGATCCGAAGAGTTTTTGGGCATTCGTGAATGATAAACGAAAGTCAACGAATCAACAAAGACAAATGATATATGACAATGAGTTCTATTCTGATCCGTATGTTATAGCGAATAAGTTTGCTGAACTTTTCAAATCTGCCTATACTTCCAGCTCCCATACTTCTGATCCTGAACCAGTCTCCTCTTATCCCAGTATTGGTGTACCTGTGATAGAGGAACAGGATGTACTCAAAGCTATTGACAAATTAAAATTTAAATATACTGCAGGTCCAGACAACTTACCCTCTCTTGTGATTAAATACTGCAAGTTTCAACTTATCAAACCCTTAACCTTTCTTTTTAATCTCTCTCTCAAATATTCTCAATTTCCTAATATCTGGAAATCTTCTAAAGTACGACCTATCTATAAAAAAGGGGACAGATCCTGTATAATAAATTATCGCCCTATTGTCATCCTTAATAACTTCAGTAAAATATTTGAATTTGTTCTTTATGATTATATCTACTTTCACTCACATTCAAAAATATGTCTGCAACAACACGGCTTTGTTTCTGGTAGATCTACTGCAACTAATTTAACCAGTATGGCACAATATCTTTCTAAATCTTTAGATGAGGGAATGCAGGTAGACGTGATATATACAGATTTGTCAAAGGCATTTGATCGGCTAGATCACAATCTGTTACTTCGGAAACTGCCTTACATGGGTTTTACACCTCAGCTACTGACCTTTTTCTCCTCCTATTTAAATAATAGAAGACTTTATGTCGATTATTTAGGCTCTCATTCCAAACACTTTATTGCTACCTCTGGAGTTCCACAAGGCTCTGTCCTTGGCCCCTACTTCTTTATCATTTTCATCAATGATGTTGTTGTTGATATTGATTGTGAATGTTTAATCTATGCAGATGACATAAAATTATTCAACACGAGACTATTTATACTGGTACCTTTTTTAGAATTTATATACATACTAAGTTTTAGATTTCATAGTTAAATTGTACAAATTTTTAGAATACATTCTTTTACTTTTTTAACTTAAGTCATTGTATACACACTAATCCTGTAAAAATTCGTGCAACAAATACTTCCAAATTATACCACCTCGAATGCACTACATATATTCACAGGTGCTTCTATAAAACATACAGTAAATAATAAGCAGAATATTCCAAATAAGTCAATTTGCATACCTATATGGAATGATCATATAATATTCTACTGAATGTGCATACAATATTCATAAAATTCTAATAAATATATGCACAGAATATTCCAAATTAGTAGATTAGAAAGTACAATGAATATGCATATAATATTCAAAAACATGAGCACAGAATATTCCAGTCGAATAGATTGATAAGTGCATTGAATATCTATATAATATTCTTTTGAATGTGCATAAACTATTCAGAAAATATTACTATATATACATAGAATATTCTATATGAGTAGATTGGTAAGTAAATTGGATATCCATATAACATTGTAAATGTGTCTAAAATGTTTGCAAAGAATATTTCTTGAACCATTATAGAATATTAAAAGGGCTCCGATTTGCACTACCCAAGAATATTCTAATAATATATATGCACTTTATGGGAATGTACTCGGAAGATTTAAATGTTCTCTAGAAACATTCTATGTATATACATGGTATATTTTTGCGCTATCTAGGTGTAAGATGAATACAATATCCAGTTAGCTTTGCCCGTTTCCCAGATATAATTGGATCCGGTTCTTTCACTGTACTTTGTAAAAATTCACATACTGTGGGAAGGTGGTCACTATTACCTGGATCGCCATGTAAATACCATCCTAGCTGTGTAGCCAGTTGGGTTGAACATATTGTTAGATCTGGGACACATATTGTTGCTTGTCGGTGGTTCTTGTCGGTGATCAGTCATTTTAAAATACAAGATCCTCATCTTCTAAGAATTCTACAATCTCTTTCCCATTGGTGTTGAATGTTGTGGATCCCCATACTGGATTGGTGGCATTGATATCACCAAAGATAATGATTGGAGGTCTTAGCTGAGTATACAGTTGTTTCCATTTGATCGTAGTCATAGTGATGTCTGGTGGAATGTATCTATTAATTATTCTAACTGTACCTATGTTGACTGCTAGTATCTAATTTTAATATCTGTATTGGAATACCTTGTTTGGCTAGCACTGCAACTCCCCCTTTGCCGACCGGTCTGTCTTTTCTGATGTATTGTATAGTGGAATTTTAAACTGTTGATTTTGTTGTAACCAAGTTTCTTGTAGGCATACAACATGTGGATCTATTTCATAAAGTAGTATTTTAAGATTGTCCCTATAGGCATTATAGCTCCTTATATTCCATTGAAGAAACTTCATTTTGTGTTATATTATTGCGTTATATATTATTAGTAGTATACAGTCTGTGAGTTTTGTGTGTTTAATTTTGTTTTGTCCTTAGTGTTTTCATTATCTCTGGTGGGTGGTTGTACTTTAGTTAAGTCTACAGATTGAATTTCGTTTAAAATTGCTACCATTAAGGTTTTATCTTCGGTTGTTATATTATCTTGGTTAAGTATTCAATGATTTTGGTTATGCATTCCTTGTTTGTTTTCACTTTTTCGTGAGCTGCTATAATTGTTTTTCCCGTACTGGTTGGGATAACTAGTTAGGGGTTATTTTTATATCCCAAATGTGACCAGTGGTCTTTAAGGAAAGGTTTCCTTAAAATGATGGAACGCAAATATCTTCCGACTATGCTAGGGGTTATTCCTTGGGCAGAGCTTATGAGGATTGGTCGTGGTTCTTTTTACAAAGCATTATTTTCTTACTAGGGCTAGATTCTTAACAGAACAGGGGTTTAAGTAGGGCGCCACCAAGTCATTAATTTTTAAACACGGGGTTTCCCTAAGGGGGACTTGGGAGTCCTTAGAGAGGAATACCGTATTAACTGCTAACGCAAAAGCTGTAAAGAAAATTTAATTCAATTAACAAAAGTGAGGACACAAGAGGTATTCTCTTGTTACCTCATATAAAAAGACAGCAAAGATTAATCAGACAAACAATTTTATGAACACAGATTTTATGTTCCAAATTCTGAAAAGGCTATTAAAGCTTCTTGTTAAATTGGGGGTACCACTTTATGCTATTTGATCTTTTACCTGGTTACTCTATTTCTGAACGTACTTGTTCAGAATAAAACAATTAATTAAGAAAATTAAATGTTGCTTCTTTAATTAAAAATTGCTCCTTCATAAAAATTGAAAATATAAAATTTATGTTTAAGAAAAGATAATACAAGTTTCATCTACTCATAAGGTAGGATTATATATTCAAAAGAAATATCAAAAACTTTAAATGTTGCTTTCATTACAAAAATTTAACTTGAATTTATACCAGAAATATCAGATCTGTTATTCTGTTTACATATTTATAGAAAATTAACTAAATTGTCTATTAATTCATAATTCAGAAATTGTAAGTGAAATCATGCATATATGAAACATTAATAAGAACTCTTAAGGTTTGCTTAATTTCATTAAAATTAGTAACTGTGATTACACTGCACTAGTATTGACAATAAAAATTTACTAAAGTCCTTTTTAGTTTGTTAAACGGATTATTGCTAATAAGTTGTTACAAAGATATTTTCTGAAGCAGCCTTGTATCAAAGATCACCAAATGTAGACGTGATGTAAGAATAATACTAATCTCTTACCTTGGTTCAGCAGGTGTTGTTTACGTGATGGTGTTACAGCATGTTAGAGCAGGTGTTAATACATACGTTCTTCAGAAAACAAGTGACGTAGAATCCACATGTTCTACAGGACACAAACAGCTGCGTGATCCTTGGACCGGATCATAAGAACTTAATGCGCAAACTGGACCAACCAAAATCCAATACAAAACTTAGATGTTCTACTCTGTGTAGATCTTGCCCAAAATAATTACCATCGTATAGTTGTCCTCCTAATTACTTGTAATTTCACACTCGCAACTTCAAAAAGACCATTTCAATTCATCATCGGACTTTATTTCCAAAACATAAAAATTTCTACGTATTTGTAGAACGTTTCCTTAAAAGCCAAACATATTGTTTTCTCGCATAACATTACATTAAATCCAACTAATCATCGTAAGGTTGAAGGACGTTCATACTGGATCGATATTTCGTATCGCAAAGTTGACGTGAATGAACTATAACTTGGTACTCGCAGATGCGAAGGTAGAATTAATATCGTCTTGAAACACAGCTTTCAGACTACCTTATTTTTATAAAACCAGATAAGGCGAGTTCATTCTAACAAATGAATATACGGAGAAGCCTTACAATTGATATGTAAAACGATTTCTTAAAAAGTTCTTTCTCTACATTTGCAGGAGAATTATAAAATAAATTTCCAATTAAAGATTTGCCGGAGCATTTCAATAAGTATTTAATTGAAGATTTTCTAACGAAGCATTGAAAGACATATTTAATTGAAACTTTTACGAAGTTATTTAAGAAATATTTCAAGAGCTACTTAAAAAAGCTATCCATAGAATTATTAAAAAAACTATCAAAAGAATTATTAAATAAATTTATCAAAAGAGCGCTACAACAAAATTATTCAGTTTGTCTAGTAACTTATTTTTAACTCTTACCATTATTTAAACCACTAAGCCTAGTGTTCAGCGCACTAGGGCTTCACTACCGCACATGGCCAGACGCAAAATTACATGCTAAAACCCTTTGGGTTTCCATGTTGGTTCTCGACGAGAGTTCTAGCTAAAGTGAGTGCTGATGCAATATGCATGAAACAGGAAAGCTGCTTGGCCTTGGTAATATTTATACTAACATTTACCGCCTGATGTTAGCAACCAAACTAGCATTTCTGTATGGCGGTTAGAACTCATAATACCAATACTGGTATTTATTTATTTAAAAATTGTTTACATGATATAAATGACTAGACAAAAGGTTTGTGAAACTAAAAATTCATTGACGTTCTGCAGTGGTCAAAAAAACTGTTACACTGCGTATATGGCTCGTGGATTTGGTACTACAGGATTATTGTTAAGATAGGCATTATGTGCATTCTTATCTATCCATATCGGAGAAGGTGGGTTGGTTTTCCTTTTTATTATTGATTGTGCATATGATGTTGTATTTCCCTTTGTATTTCTATCACTGTTTTGGATGCGCTGGCTGACTAGGATGTCATCTTCAAAGGGGTTTGATACTTTTTTGAGCTCTGGGAAATCTCTAGGGTCTCTAGTGTTGAATCGATATTCCCCTATCTTGTTGCAGGCTTCATAGTATGACAGGTTTTCAAACGTCATTGTGTCTTTAATTTTTTGTTGTTTTTGATATACTGGGCAGCTTTTTTCTGTTGCTTCATGTGCATCTTTGCACTATAAGCAGCACACTTTATCACTACCACAATCTTTGCATTTGTGCTCACCACTATACCTTGCACATCAGGATTGTGTGCTTCGACATTGGTCTTTTTTATGGCCATACCGTAAACATTTCAAACAGATCGTGGGAGAATTTACAAAAGTTTTAATTTCAATTTCTGTATAAAATAGTTCGACTTTACATGGTAAAATTTTCCATGGAACGTAAATAATACTATACTTATAGGTATGTATTTTGTTTCCTCATTTTCAAAGATTTTTTTAACAGACCTGGCAGCGACTACTTAGAACTTAGATTTAGTGCATTTGAGGAGTTTCTTCTGTTATGTCCTCATAATCTCCCCTTCCAATTCGCTTACATGTTATATTTGCTAGGATAAAACGTTTATATCCCATTTTTTGCATTTGTTCATTCTTTAGGAATTTGTTTGCTGCTTCTGATGTTATGAATTCCACAGATATTCTGTTAATGCCTTGTTTTTTAATACCCTCTATGTTGGCGTTCGCCAGAGATTCTCCTATTACGATTGGATGGTATTTTCCAATGTTTTTGCCCTCTTTTTCAATCATACCAACGTAAGGTCCTAGATCCGTTGATTCATATATTATATTTTCAAGCGGTTAGCTTTCTTTGGGTAGGATTGATTTTTATCGTTTTCTGTTTCCATTTAAGTTACATTAATATCCAACGTTATGTTTGGTAGCTGTTGATTAAATATGGTAATTTCCTGTAAAAATTCAGGATTTTTGTTTACTTTGGCAGTTTGCTCTAACTCTTTAATTACACAGATGAGCTCTGCAAGAGACGCGACATCGTAATCGCTTGTATCTACTAGACGTTTAGATTTGGGAGAAAGTAAGTTGTATATTATTGGAATTGGCGTGTGTGTGTGTGTCCGCGCCTCCCCCCCAGCTGTGCCTAGCATTAATCTACTGTTCTAACTACATAAGCACATGCAAGTTGCAGAGAGTAGGATTAGGATCTAAGCTAGGGAAGCTAAGAAGGATTAAACGTTTGCCCCCTTCCAAATGTTTTCACCCTTCTTATTCAATGTATAGGTTCACTTTTTTTTCAAATTGACATTCCGTAACTATTCTACTACACTACACTGTCTGTGTTAAGTACTTTCGCGATTTTGCATCAAAATCAAAGTGTGGTTATATCTTTGATTTATAAAATGAATCCATAAGAAATTGGTTCTGAAATACAACCTGTGCATTCCAATTGACTTCATTTTCTAGAAAAGTAACTGTCTAGTCCACTAACTTGGCTAAAATTGTACTTTTTATTGGTGGGCATCGCTCAGAATAATCAAATCATATTTGATAAATTGCAAATCAAACGTAGTTTTTGTTTGCAAATTTTTAGAACCGTTTTATTTCTTATAAAGTACACCACCAGTGTTAATGGAAACAATGTTCTACTATATTACCACTACAAATTAGATACAATAACAGAAATAGGAAGAAACTAATATTTTTGAAACAATTTTTCAAAATATTAAATTTGATGGCATTCAACTTGAAATATGACTTTATATAAGATTGGTACATTTAAAACACAAATTGACAAACATTTATAGCCACCCCAGAAGGTTATATGGAAGGAGAGATCCAAATTTGTGATAGCTTGAAAATCCATTGTCCAATGATATAACACATAGATACTTAACACCGATTGTCCTCATACCATAAAGCAACTAAAGAAGATCCCAATCACAGTCATTACTACTAAATACATAACTAATTTGTAAAAACTTAACCACCTCTAAATAAACAGCTTTAACCAACAATTTATACATGTACTATATTTAAGGACTTTGTACCCTGCAGGTTAATTTTATGAAAAGCTTTATGATGATGATTTTTATACAATTTAGGGTATGGGTACTTAATTAGTTTAACTATGTACATTTATAAACAGGAGCAAATTCTAATACCTTAGAATATTAACAATATTATTGTTGCATTACACTTTGTACCATTTTTAAATCACATGCTACCTACCCTACTATTTTCATTAATGACACATGGATATAGTTAAATATTAAATGAAAGTGATATACTACAACAAAAACATAAAACTACGATAAATAAAGGATGATAAGAATAAACATGAAATATAAAATTATTTAATACTAGAGAAAAAAATGAGAACACTTAAAAACTAATTTTTAGACGATAAAAACGAACATTGTCTTTCACTTCGGAACAAGAAAAACACATAATTTCCCTCAAACTTAAAATGATTAATATTAATTATAAGTAGAAACTCTCATTTTTTTAATTTGTTGTGGTTGAAGTGAACCCTCAATATCTGACAAATCTGATTCAGAATCATCTCTTAAGTCTACTGCAGAATCCATATTATATGTACCAGTAGTTTTTGCTTTTTCTAATGTCCGAACTGGAAAAAAAAATTGTTACAAGTTTATATTACCTATGCAAAATTACTTTGGCCTTCTAATAAACTATTCTGTCTTTTTAAATCTTCTATATCTTGCTGATGAGCACTGTTTTTTCTTCTCATATGCTGAATGTATTCGGCAGCCTTTTTTAAAATTTGAGCACGACTAGCCTGCACGCACAACAGAAATTGTATGAAGGAAAATGTACAAAAGATTGCAACAATTACCTTTTCACCACTAAGAGCAGGAACAGAATCGCGAAGGCTACTAAAACTATCTTTTATATGGTCACGTCGTTTCCGTTCCAAGGCATTGTGATGCGCCCTCTTTTCTGCCTAAATATAAATCGCTATAAATTATATAGTTACATAGTAAATACTATTTTTAAGTCAGAAAATGGATCTGAATGCATTTATCAAATCAAAGACATAATGAAATTAGTGACGATGAAATGAAAGAAGAGAGATAAGCATTTATCACAAAAGAACATCAATTTTCAGTAAATGACGTCCATTAAAAAATATATTATTTATCATTTCGTTGCCTTAATAAGAAAATTTCCCAACTCCACTTTATGCAAAAATTTAAAGTTGTCATCTATTAGAATATTATCTAACGAGTGCTTGGAGAAATTTGCTTAGGTGCCATGCCGCCGTTACCGATAAGATTTAAAACATGCTAAAAAATGTGTTTATATCCAACCCGATGGATGACAAAAGACGTATTTACACAATTTTCATTTATTACCATTGGACACTATGTGCCGGATAGTTTGTAGCCATTTTTGATTTCTCAATTAAAGAAATGTTTTTGTGCAGAGTGTGTTCTAGAATATTTAATTAATAATGTAAATATAAAATTAATCCTCTTTATATCACAATTGTTGAAAAAAATCAATTAAATTTTACATATTGCAGTTAAGTATTTTTACTAACTGTTTTTTGTAACAATTTATTTTACGAAATCAAATTACATAAAATGACTCATAGTTAATATTTCTTTTTAATAAAATTCTTTATCACAGATTACAATTTTGTAAAACTTTCTTCTAGAACTTGGCTAACATGTCTCGAGGGCAAACAATGGTGGAAATGGTGGTATCAAAATAAGCAAATTTTTTGTTTCTGAAAAACTAATGGTGACCCTCATAATGCACACCAAAATGATTAGAGCTGTAGAGGAAATAGGGCAGAAAATTGAGGATGATAATGAGGGAATAAACGAGAAATAATTGAAGAAGGACTGATAAATCTTCAAAATGTTTCAGTGTTAGATTTATATATTATTTTCGATCAATTGGTAGATAATAATGGTACCAACGTAACAGGCAGAAAATAATGGGGTCAAGGAAAATGATAAGCCTTGAGAAGAAAACATGATTGAATTAGAACACATCACTGTAGAATATGAAAGTTACGAGGATTGGAAACCCACTGATAATAATAATCAGTCCACTACTTCTACATCAGAATTGGAGGTGAATGCTGAAAGAAACAAATTTAGAATCTATTAAAATAAGGAAAAGTTCTCTAAATGACAAAGCAAAAGATTATAAATTGGATCAGCTACAAAATAAAAAAAAAAGAGGAAACGACTAAACTATCACGCTAGATTTATATCGACATTCAGGCCAAAAAACATCAAACCTTCAATACTACACACTAACAAAGTAATGAGACAGCAACTTCATAATAAGTTTCGGTCAAAAATGTCTCGAGACAAAAAGAGGATGTATGTGAAGGGTCTGATTAAAATAAATAATGTTAAAAAGGGATGGGGTATACTAGAGATATCAAAAAGGAATTATGCTACAAACTATTTTCTTAAACATGGTGTTCAGCTGATAAGAGTATGACGAAAATGTTTGTAGTAACATTAGACCTTTTAAACAGCAAGTAATTGTGAATTGGGTTATAGAAAATACAAGAAGATGAAACACCAAATACAAAAAGTTGGCCACAATAAAAGAGGTTTAATGAGAAAATATCTGATCTCCAAGATTTCTTAGTTTCTCAAAAATGGGGAGTCGTTACTGCTGCTTTTCCACTACTAGACTTTATTTAGAACTAATTTGGAGATCAAAGAGTCTCCTTTTTGTGTTTTATAAGAGTCAATATTGCAAAGGAAAATAATGTCCGGTATCAGATGCAGAAAATGAAGTCAATTTTTGAAACCAAGAAAAACACGTGTGATGCGTGGCGTGGCGTTGGTCATCGAACCATAAATATTACTGATAAAATTTACAAGCAACACCAAACCTTCAAAGAGGAAGCTCGATCAGAATAGAAACATACAGGCAATCTGAAGACTCAATTACATTTACAGTTGACCAATCGGTTATTTTATCTCCAAGGATCAATATTTCGGTAACGTATTATAAAACGAAATTAATAGTTCGTAACTTCGCTAATTTACAATCTGTAAACTAAAGAAGGTTATTGCTTATAGAATAAAGCTGAAGGGAAAACGACCACTCAGAGTTTACCTCAATTTTAGTATACTTTTTGTGGCTAGGGCAAAGGAAAGTGGGAAAACAATTATAATTTATAGGGACGAATGCACAGGGAGAAAATAGAAAGAACATCCTGTCTAATGTGCTTTTCCAGTTTGCTTTTGTAAATAAAATGACAATAACTCACAAATAGCCCACCAAAGCCACATGCAATTGGAAGTAGATTTGATGCATTCTAGAATAGAGAGGGTTTTAAAAAGACCAAAAGTACATTTACCTGCACATTATGTTGAAAATTGTAGAAGTGCAAGACGAGGTTGAATATTTTGCGCATGGATTCTCAAAAACTTCTCCACAGTGCAATACTTTACATCTATTCTTCCTGGGAGGTTGGTAGATGATTCGACTGTTATGGATATTAGGGCATTAAAGTATGAAAGAGCAAATTTAACGTATAAACTTCACCATTCCTCAGATACTTGGAATGCATTACTCAGAAGAATGAAAAATGACAAAGATTTAGAAATAATACCCTACAGAGATTTACCCTCTTCTCTACACTGTCAGAAGCAAGATAATAAAAGAAAAGTATGAATACCTGAAGGCTTTACTTCAAGGTTTAACCCAAGAGTACCACCATTTTTATATTAAACACATTATAAGCGGACTGTCTAATAACCCCGACGATATTGCGTAGCGGACGAAATTTTGCAAGGTGAGCACAAAATTTGCACTTCAAAATTAGCAAAATCTTTAAAGTAATAGTTGGATATTAATAAAATTTCATATCACGACCGACTATAATCTGTTGTTTTTATTATTCAAACAAAAATAGTATTTTGTGCAACGAGTGTGGAAAATAGGGTATTTCATACGAGTGTGACAAGACGATAAACCACGAGTCGTAATTATTATTTATTGTAATATTTGAACAATTGTTTAATACTAATGGAATGTGGCGATCTTCTTTTATTATACTTTTAATTGTTGTATCATATTATTAGTTTCCAATTCAGTTGTGGAAGTGGATGGTCCCGTAGTAGATATTGATTGTGATTCTTTCCTAATTCGCCCATGTATGCTAATAAAACTATTTCTGAAAAGCTTTTAGCATTATTTTTTTCTTTCCATGAAATTCTTATAAGCCAAATCATATTTCTGTTTAGATTTTACCTGAAGCAATTCTTCAGATGCGTTGCTCGTTAAATCACAAACTTCTGGTGGAGTAGAAATTAATATTCTATCATCTGATGAAAAATCCATATTTAATGGCAATGAACAAACATTTTAATCACTTTCCTACTAAAATGTAACTAATTTAAATGTTATACAACAGTAAAAAGTACTGACGCTGTAGATGGGAATTTATTTGTAGATTTGTCATCGTCACAGCTGCCTATAACCGAGTAAAAATTAGAATATATTAGATATGCGGACCAATCATTTTCATTTTGCACTATCATCATCATCATTGGGTCTTCAGTCCTGAAACTGGTTAGACGCGTACCATCATTGTTTCCTATTCTGAACTAACCTACAGATTTCCCTGAAATTTGCACAGTCTGCATCTATCACTATCTGATCTAGGTCTACATCCATCTCTTTTTTCCTATCTCTGCTTGTCATATATCCCATACTATTCCCCAAAAATGCCTTAGAACGTATTCTGCCCTTCTATTTCTCATATTTTTTTCCAAAAAGATATCCTTGTTCCCTTACTGTTTCTATAACCTATTTGTTATTACCTTTGTCTGTCCATCCTCAAACATCTGAAGCACGGCATTTCAAAGGCCGCTACTGTTCTTCTGTCTGCTTTTCAGACTGCTCGTTTTTCGTAGGCATATTGTCTGTGCTGTGCTCCACATACGCTTTCAACAACTTTTTGTTCTATGTTTGTTGTCTTTCATCATAGGCGCCGTTCTTTCTTGTTAGATGCAGTTCGGTCACCTTCTATTGTTTTACAATTATATACCCTATTTCTCCGACATTCAGTGGTTGCGAAAGGGGGTAAGCAGCCTGCGGCTGCCAAGTTCCCCCAGCACTTGAACATTTACTGATTTAATATTTTTTCCAATATGTCTTTTCGCACAGTCAACATTAGTTGCAGATATTTCACAACAAACAACTAGTTGTTTATAATAATCATCAGATTTGTCTGCGCTTATTTTTTCGTCATTGGGTTTCCTCTCTCAAAACTGGTTGGACATGTACCTGCACTTATTTATTTTCTAAACTAACCTACATGGTTCCCTGAAATTCTCACACAGCAATACAGCTCGGTTCCCCTTATATTGTGCCCTATTTCACAGAGATTTATTGAAGGGGGTTAAGCAACCTGTGGGTGCCAATATCCCCCAACACTTAGACATTTGCCGAAATAATAGTTTTCCAGTAAATGCTTTCACGCAATTACCATAATTCGAGAATATTGCCCATCCACTGCTTGTAGTTGCTTATAATAAATATCATGTTTCTTCTATTGTTTTCTAATATTATGCCCTTTTTCACTGAGATTTATTGAAGGGGGTTTTGCATATATTTCAAACTAGTGCGAAATATATATTTTTCTGCGCTAATCGACAGTGTGAAATGATACGTTTTTCAGATAGGTCGTTGGAAAATATATTTACACTGTAGGCTAAGGGAAACAATGTAACAATTGTTTTATCGATTTTTAAACTTATTTGCTAAAAACTAAGCATTAATATTTTTATGAAATATGGCATTTAAAAAACATTAGCTTTTGTAAAAAGGCACAATGCTCAAACAAAACAAAACTACAAATTATATTGATTTAATTACACTATAAACTAATGGCAATGATGTAAAAATTATCTTTTGGTTTTTAAACTTATTCGCTAAAACTGAGCACTACTTTTTATATGAAAGGTGGCACTTAAAATAATCATTCTCTTTTGTGAAGAGACATCACAAAAACAAAAAAAAATTATTTACACTATAAACTAGTGAAAAGGATGTAAAAATTGTTGTTTTTTTGTTTGTTTGTTTTTCTAAATTTATTTACTAAAACCAAGTCCTAAGATTTTTCTACAGTATGGCATTTAAAAAAAAACATTATCCCTTGATAAGAGGCACATCGCAAAATTGGCACATATAACGAGTTAAAACTTTTTTTCTTGTGCGCAGCACAAACACGGCATTGTCTCTGGGGTTTTGCTTTTTTACCACCTGTAAAAATTTTAACTATTTTGCTTTTTCGGATCTTTTGACAACCTTTTTGAGTAATCATGTCGTTTCGACATACTGATGTACTGGGCACAGGATCATATGGATTTTCCTGAATAGCTTGCACCTATCCATTCCTTTGCTACATCGAGCAAAAAACTTTTGTATCTTTTACGCGAGTATGAATTTAATGTTTTAAAAACTTTAAATGCATTAAATAGCGCACAATTGATTAAAAACATAACAACCCTTTTTGTCAATTTTTTTGTACGGCGTATTATCGAGTAATACAACAAATACTGATCGGGCACAGTCAACACCTTTCATAAATTTCTTATAGTCAATAACACATATAGCTTCCAAATTTTTCCTTTTGTCACCCAATCAATATTATGACTTTGTATAACATCGGCAGAATGTATTGTCGAAATCATTCGGACAGGTCTTTTTGATTGCCAACTTTGTAACAAAATGTCTTGGCAGCAACGAAACATAGTTTTGCATTCTTTATAGATGGGGGAAGGCCTCTATTTGTACGTATAATACCACACGTCCAGAACCTATGCTGTAACAGTAGTTCACTTGTATTAACGCTATTATAATATTTGTCCATATTTATATATGATGCCATAAGTTAAAATGTTTCTTGCAGCAGATTTAAAATAGTTGCTTGTAGTCGACTTCTTTCGCCACAATATATTAGAAAATTACAAAAATACCACTTTTAGCTTCATAAACCATTCTTATAAGTATGCCATATTTAACAATTTTCAATGCATTGTATACTTTGAATGATAGGAGACCTATCCATGGCACGATGCTTTCGTCCAGGGGCAGCTCTCTCTGTGGCTTATTAACATCTTGAAATTTCGATATAAACTATGAAATAATAGGGTGGATTTTTAAAAGGTCTCTATCATTGTCATTCTCGTTATTATTAGAAAAATGCCACGCAAAAATTGGTGTTTCCAGTTGACCAATACTTATGCCTCGTGTCTTTGCGAACTCTGCCCATTAGTAAAAGCAACCCTAGTATTTTTTTCAACTCCACCATTGACACTTCCTTCCATTTGACAAATATTTTGTGCGTGATAACGATTTATTTCTATCGCCATATACTCAAATAAATCGTCCTCTATAAAAAGTTGAACTAAATCAATGACATGTTTTGAATTGTTTGACATAACAAAAACCCCACTCTGTCCCAAAACTATTCGATTAGTGCTGTTTGATCGTTTTCTGACCAGTCCAGTCCTTTACTATCACTGTCATCAGAGGAGTCCCTAGGCGGTATAGGCAAAATTCTATTTCTTCTGGGACAAGACAATTCGTCATCAATTTCGCAGTCGCTATCAAGTTCAGGAACATTCGCATCATTTGAAATTTCTGACAAAGTGTCGGCATATACTTCATCATCGCTTTCACTATCAGAAGCCATTTTAAACGAAGAATTTCAATTTATAAAATTATAAAAAAATATTGAAAGAAGTGCTCACGTTATCGATAACTAAAAACTGTTTTATTTGGACGATAATTTTACGTTTTATAATAAATTTTTGTGTGTTTAACCAATAAATTGTAATTGTTTAATGTTCAGTTTACATATACAATAAACACATTAAAAAATACTGAACGATATTTATGCGAATCCCCTTATTTATATAGAATTGCATTGACGTCATTTAAATATTTTTTTGTAAACAAACCTAGAAAATTTATAGCTCCTCGAACTACGAGAATCTTAAAACAAACATCTACTTATATTTCATAAATCAACCAACGAGTACTAGTACTGCGCCCCACTTTTAATGTAAGTACTTTCCAGGTACAAATACCCGCCCCACTGATAGACGGCAGTCCACAAAACGGGTACTAGTACCAGCCACGCTTATAATGTGTTTTCATGAGTAAGCACACTGTATTAGTTTAAATTGATTTTTCAATAAAGTGATTATTTTGGTATTATTTTCTATCTTTATTTAATAGACTCAAATTATGCCAATTTTACGATATTTTTAGAAAAAAAAATGCCTATCGCCAATAAAGTAACTCAAATTTTGAAAATACTAATTTCCCATTATAGGTCTTTCAAAATCTCATGGGCTGTGAGATGCGCAATGAAGGAAGCGAGAGGTATCGTATAAAAAGAAAGAACAATACAATATAAGTAAAATCTAAAAACATTTAATTTTTGGATGCGTATTCTGAATTAACTCAACTGCTATGCTATGTGGATTGCATAACCAGTAATTTATCAACATAATATAAATTATAAAAGTACAATGTTTGTATCCGGAACCTGTAACTTTTTTGGTGTATTGTTTATTGTTCTATTCGTATGTCATGTTTCCGTGCGTGTGTGAATAAAAATAGACAGGCTACATTTTTTAAAACTCGTGGCAGCCAAAATACTGTCCTCTTATTATTTTTTAAGAAAGCACATTTCATAGAATCATAAAATTACTACCACAATCCTCAAATTGGCCCGCATTAAATTTAGGACTTCCTTTATTAATTTTCTTTCTTCGGAAATAATTCTCTCGAGAGTGTTTAGTCCAACTCCAGTTGCTGTTGCTACTTGTTCTTGTATATTATTCATATGAATGACAGGCATTCCATTCTTTTCTTTTCTCATAAACTTTACACACTATAAATAATTTTTCTTCCTTGACTGTGAACTGTTTTCTTGCTCATTGTAAAATTAAAAGCTCAGAAATAACAAAATAATCTGTAAAACCAAACATTATTCTTCTAATTGAATTGAAACATTCATTATACCTACAAATAAAAACTAGACGGAGTTGCGCAGTAATTTTGGAAAACTGCTTAAAGTTGAATCAAGGCTGAAATTTCATAAAAAATAATCAAAAACAATAATAGTGAACCCCAAATCTTAATACGCAACAGCTGAGTTGTAAATGTTTTTAGGACGCACTTTCACGTAAATAATTTAAATTGGTTTCTGCGCAACAGCCCATGAGGTTTTGAAAGACCTCTACATATTTAACTTTGAAATGAATTAAATAAATTTTGTGTATTAAGAAAACTTTTTCTCTTTGTAAAATTTAACAAAATGGAGATAGGCAGTTTCTTAATAAGACGAAGATTTGTGTTAATAAACCTGTATTATGTACATGAACTTTAATAAATTTGGCTATTGATTGAAAAATTACTTGCATGTAATGTAACCTATAACCAACGCTTAAAATGTTATTAATTGCATTAACAAATCTTACAATGAGGAACTTTTAGAATCTAGGGAGGGCGGTAACAAACAAATATACCACCTACTAGGGGCAAACAATTGAATTGAAATAGTTGAGTTTTCGTAAAAGACCTTACATTTGATTTTCCAATGCTCCACCCGAAGGTACTACATTGGCCAGAAAGCGAGTTTTTTTTTATCTGGAAAATTTTGAATTTTGCTAAACCCTTGCTGTTCCAACCAAGGTAGGGATCTTTAACGTGCATGACAACACTCACACACGGGAGCTCCATTTTACCTCTCATCCGAACGAGGGTGTATTTTTGTGAAAAATGCTCGCCTAACATTTTTCAAGCAGACCGTGTTGGGAATTGAACCCGGGACCTTGGGCATAGTAGTCACACACATACTTACGTAAAAGACCACGAGATTTACAGCAAATATATCACCAACATTGAAATTCATTTGAATACTATCAATACTTTAACATAAAATTGCAAATGAGCTTTGCAAGTTAATTCCTTCTTATAATAATAAATATGCACGGAAAATATTTCTTCATGGTGGTAGAAAACGTTTTAGAATAATAAGATTGGGCTTTCAATACGCTGAAGGTATTTTAAAACCTGTCATATAGGTACAATAAACGTCGGCAATATTTCAACGAAGGAAAACTGAATCAAAGTCACAGTCACATCCACCCAATATAAAATTTTATCAAAATTTTATACACGTACAGATTTTTTATCCTGGAGAAATTTTATTTTAAATGACATCGTTGTACTACACATAGAAAAGTATGCTTTAGACCATAGGTTCCCAACGGGGGCGGTACCGCCCCCCAGTGGGCGCTGTAGCTTTCAAAGGGGGCGGTAGCGAGTACAGGGGCAAAAGGGGGGCGTTAGGAGGATCAAGGGGCGTTCGTGACGTACTTACCTTTTTAGAAAATAAATATATTAAAATACTTTGAAAATACCTAGTTGGCATGAATAGACAGTTTATTTAGCTATCTAAAATGTCTATGTTATTGTTATCGAGAAAATAACCTTTAAAACATTTAATTCAGCATTAGGTCTATGAATACCTAATTCCGTTTAATATTGTCCGCAACAAGTCTTTGCAAGTTGATAAGCAAAGACGCCGATATGACTTGCTTACAAAGTGCACCGGCATCGCAAACAAGATAAAACATACAAGTTGATGCTTGTATGAAATCAAACGATAAAAGGCAGGGATAGCTCTAGGAATGTGTTATTATTTTTGTGTGCTAAATAATCCATGTTCGTGAGTGATAAGTTATATAAGTCATTATAACCATTAATTTTATAATTATCTATAAATTCGTTGAAAAGTTAATTTATTTTAAACCGTGGCAAGTTTTGGATTTCAAAATGTCTGAATCTAAGAAGAAATGCCGGCAGTACAGTCTTTTGTATTTGAAATATGGATTTATGCACTCTCCTGTAAACCCATCATTACCCATGTGTTTACTTTGCCAAAAGTTTTCTCAAATGAAGCCATGAAGCCTCCTAGGCTACAATAACATTTAAATAAAATGCATACTGATAAAAGGACAAAGATTTGTCCTATTTTCAAGAACTGCAGAAGAAATATTTGAAACAGCCAACTATATCAAACCTATTTGCGTGTCTTCTAAACAAGAAGATGATGGACTACGAGCATCATATAACATTTCATTGTTAATCGCAAAACGGAAAACCACATACCATTGGCGAGGAACTTATCTTGCCGGCAGTCAGAGAGGTAATAAAACTGTTCTTCATCATAAGACATCGGCAGATGTCATCAGAAAAATTCCTCTGAGTAATAACTCAGTGCAAAGGAGAATAGACGAAATGGCTCAAGACGTTGAAATATCATTATGCGATTACTTAAAACTTGCAATTTTTCCATTCAACTTGATGAATCCACTCTACCAAATAACGGTACTGCTGTTATCATACGTTCGGTTCATAAAAGACGAAAAAATTTATCAAAAGTTATTATTTGCAAAAATTTGGAAACTGATACAAAGGGAGAAACGATATTTAATACCATGAGTACGTTTTTCAAGAGAAAGAAATACCTATGCATAATATTTTGTCGGCAGCTACTGATGGTGCTCCAGCAATGACGGACGTCATAAGGGTTTCATAGCTCATTTGAAACAAGCAGTACCAAATGTACTCGCTATACATTGTATTATTCATCGTCAGCACTTGGTTGCAAAAAATCTGAACGAACGTTTGCATTCGTCGCTTCATTACGTTATTAGAGCAGTAAATACGATTAGAAGCAATTCATTGCATGACAGATTATTTAGCCAACTTTGTAGTGAAAATGATGAAGATTACAATCGCTTGCTGCTGCACACAGAAGTTCGTTGGCTCTCAAAAGGTACTTGTTTGAACCGTTTTTTTCAACTATTTGATTCAGTACTGGACTTTCTTGAAAACAGAAACGAAAAATTGCGCGAAAACCTGATTATACATAATTTGACAGACTTGTTTAAAATATTTAATGAAGTCAATTTACAATTGCAAGGTGACGAATTGAATTTAATTAAAACAAAAAACGTCATAGCTGCTTTTGTGGGAAAACTTCTTCTATTCAAACGAAATCTAGGGAGAGGTGAATACAGCCACTTTCCCACATTATCAGCAGTCTCTGCAAAACATGAAGATTTACTTACTTACTGCCAACACTTGGACGTTCTTCATGTTGATTGTGTGGAGCGATTCCAGGATATTTTAAACATGAATATACCGGGTTGGGTTTTAGATCCTTTCGCAAATGCAGATACAGCAGAATCATCAAATTTAGAAGAGGAACTCGTAGAACTCACAACTAACGAAGAACTAAAAGTAAAATTCAGAAATGGATATCAAGAGTTCTGGCTTCAAAACCAATACCAGTTCTTTACCCTGGATTGTGGTCAAGAGTACAGATATTTTAATTGCATTTCCTTCATCTTATTTGGCTGAGCGTGGGTTCAGTGCAGTAGCTAATTTATTGTCTAAGAAAAGGAACAGACTGCACATTACTGAACGTAGCGATTTGCGGCTGATGTTAACGAAATTGGAACCCGACATTAGCAAATTGTTAAAACTTCACCAGCCTCAACTATCTCATTAATTTTTCTTCTTAATCTTTTTTCTGTTCATTATGTATTCATTTTAAGTTTTAATAAACAAGTTTGTACTACATTTGATAGTCGTTTTTCAAAACTAGTGCAACTTGGTCTAGTTTTTATTTGTAGATATAATGAAGGTTTCAATTCAATTAGAAGAATCATGTTTGGTTTTACAGATTATTTTGTTATTTCTGTGCCTTTAATCTTACAATGGAGTAACCGCAAGAAAACAGTTCACAGTCAAGGAAGAAAAATTATTTATAGTGTGTATAAGTTTATGAGAGAAGAAAAGAATGGAATGCTTGCCATTTCTATAAATAATTTACAAGAACGAATAGCAACAGCAACTGGAGTTGGACAAACACAGTCGAGCAAATTATTTAGGAAGCGAAGAGCAAACCGGAGGGTGGCAAATTTGTATCACCAAGAGAGAAAATTAATAAGGGAAGTCCTAAATTAATGTGGGCCAATTTGAGGATTGTGGTAGTAATTTTATGATTTTTTAGATTAAATTTCTATGAAATATGCATTCTTAAAAAATAAGAGGACAGTATTTTTGCTGACAAAAGTTTTAAAAAATTTAGCCTGTCTATTTTTATCCACACACGCATGGAAACATAACACACGAATAGAACAATAAACAATACACTAAGAAAGTTACCGGTTCCACATACAAACATTGTAGTTTTATAATTTATATTATGTTGATAAATTACTGGTTATGCAATCCATATAGCATAGTAGTTGAGTTAATTCAGAATACGCATCTGGAAATTCAATGTTTTTAGATTTTACTTATATTGTATTGTTTTTTCTTTTTATACGATACCTCTCGCTTCCTCCATTGCACATCTCACAGCCCATGAGATTTTGAAAGACCTTATAAATATAAATTTGTGTCATGTGAACGTGCATATTGTACCGCCAGCTTGTACATAAATAGACAAAAGGTAATAAATAAATTACTGTAGTGTTTAGTGTTGTTAAGAAGACATAATTAAGGATTTAATTTAAGAAGATATTAGTGCTTGTAAATATCATTAGTGTGATAGTGCTTCATTGTTAATTGAACTGAAAACTTTTATAAAGAAGGCATATACTGTTAATTAGACTTGTGAATAGTGAGTAACAAAGACTTTTGTTATTATTTGTTCTAAATTGGTGAAACGTGTTAATAGTAGTCCGCTACAATACAAAAAGTAAAATTAGTTCTGAGCAGTAGTTTTAATTCAAAATAGACAAGAAATGTTTGTAAAAGTACTAAAACAACAAACCACGCTTATCAGCCAACAGATGCAAATTTTTGCCTCGATATTATATATATATATATATATATATATATATATATATATATATATATATATATAATAGATAGATACTATGCAACAATATTTTAATATTCGTTATAATGCACTATGATGAGGAGGGGGGCGTTGGAAGTTTTTTTTCCAGTAGAGGGGGCGGTGGTTCAGAAAAGGTTGGGAACCTATGCTTTAGACCATGTATCAAAAACAAAAGGTATAAACTAGGGATTCAATAGTATCATCTATGTGGACCCAAGGTAATAGTTTGATATTGGTTCCGTGTGGGCGATGCAGAAATGTGGTCCCTTTGAACATCAGGAAATTGTTAGAATCACGTTTGACTAAAGATATGACCTATATATGAACAATTTTTAAGGTAATTCTCTTTGACCTGCAGAGCATTAACAAAAAATGTACAATGATGGTCGTATTAAGGAAAACAAAAAAAATTATTATTTAAAATTTTTGAAACTAACAAATCCTTGAATTATTCTAGTTTAAACAACTCGAATTTGTCCATTTCCCCGATTTTAGAAATTATCTTGTTTGTTATTCCATTGCATATTGTATTTTGAGCTTGGATTTTTGCAAAATGTCACTTATGGTTATGTAGATTGATCTTTAGTCAAGTTGTTTTGAATAGTTCAAAATTTTTTAGAGCTGCTCAGAATGCATTAGCACTTGGCGGCAAGAGGGTGCGCCTATAGGAGGTTTTTAGTGGCCATGTGTGACCTTTGTTCTAAGTATGTAACATGAGGCATTAGGCTAACAATCAACTAGAGTGAAAGAGATAATATTTAATCTTGAATGGATTAACCAGTAGATGCTTAATTTCATGTAAAATAATGTTTAAAAACAAATACCCAATTAAATCAGTATTTTTATTCCAATTAAACCGAAAACCACAAAGATGATCTTTTATTTCTGTAAATACATAGGGGAACTTGCAAAACAAGTTGTAAATTATTTAAAACCACAGGAATGTAAACAAATCAATTATAAGCATCAAATTACATAGTAAAAGCTGTCACATTTAAAGCTTTCAGAATTGTTATGAACATGATAGTGAATTCATTAATATGTACCCCAAATGTGAGCTTCAGGAAGTTGTTCAATAAAAATTTCATGCAATATGTTTTAATAGAAATTGAATAATCAGAATACAAAAGATATGATTACATAGATGAGGTAATCGTCTCGTTATAATAGTCTAAAAGCGTGAGAATGGTGAACAAGCATAAGGTGAACTCTATACATTGTACTACCCAGACTCTAATAGTAATAAAATATGATTTATAGTGTGAATAAAATAAGTTTTGTTGAATGCAAGGAAAGAGAATTAAAGACAGTCAGTCGTATATAAATCGGTCACCTCAAAACATCAAAATGTAGAAATATGCATGCAAATAGAACAAAGAGGGGATTTGAAATAGATAGAAGTGAGATATCAGACATGTTGACTTAAAAACATATCAATGATGTAGGGGTATGACAAGGCATGATCCCGGATGGGGAGAGGGCTGTTCTGTGTGAGGCTCAGGACAAGTAACAAATGTTAGTATAGAATTTAGAAAATGTAGTGAGGTTAGGGCATTTTAGAAAGTTGAACAAAACACAGCTAAATGGGAGAATATGTTGCATACGAGAAATTCTTTGATTTTATGCTTGTGGTTCTGCAAGATAATTTTCGAAAGGCATGTGGGCACAATTAGCATCGCTATGTCCATTTGTGGGGAATGAAACTGCATTTGTTCATGCTGCCATTAATTTGGAATTATGAGGATATGTTGTAGCTATGGTTTTGGAAAATTGGAAGCTGGTGTGGTCTGAAAATTACCTAAATTAGATTAATAAAACTGTAAGTAATAGCAAAGACTTCTTTATGATTTGGTATAATTTATATGTGAACATGGACGCAAATACGTTATGCCATTTTTTGACGTAGGACATTAATTGAACATCATAATGATTCATTCTTTTTTTTAGGATTTTTCTATAAAATGATTGATGATTAAATGTAACGATAAGGTTATTAGTAATGAAATATTTATTTTGGAAAGGATAATGTTATAGTGCAAAGGTGGTGGTATTGAACTGATTGACGAACGACATTACCAATAATTTGGGATTCATTAATGTAATAGTTAAACAGGAGAGCAAAGAAATGTGGGGGTTTCGAATAGTTTTAAATTTTTCTTTAGGATTTAGCTCAGCAACACCTGGCCAGATTCTAGGGTAAGATTTATTTTTAGGAAAGGATTTATGTGTATTAAGTTTATTTTATGTTAATAGAAGTTAAGTTTAGGTTGATTTTTATTTAATTTATTTAGGGAGTAGCTACAGTCGGTGATTTGTAAAGGATATCCAGCTATGCCGATGATAGTCATATGAAATAGTGTGGAATATATAGGCCAATTCAAATCCTAGGGCCACTATAAGGATCTCGCTTATTAATGGAGATAAAGGGTACGTTTAAATTCGACAAAGTTGCTAAATTGTACACTAATTAATAATCTGCAAAACAATTTGACAAATCTCATTTGGTGTCGGAGATATTTCCAAAAATGTAAAAACTGAATTTGTTTTTTATTTTTAGTGCCGCTACGTCAAATAATATTCAAAATTTAAAAACACTTTCCCATGGCCACTTTTACCCTCTATCGAATAATCTGATTCAATTTGTTAAAAAAACGTTTATTGTTACCTGAGAATCATCATCTTTCTTATTTCTTATGTACACCATTTAGGTTTTTTATACATTCGATAGCCCCTTGCCCCACTGAGTCGGCAATCATTTTATTAGAAGAGACGAGGGTGTTGGTATTTTATCAAAGCAGGATTTTTGGCAGAATACTTCACCGAATTTTTCTGTGGATTACCGGCCAGATTTTCTGGAGACAGAACTGTACATAACAATGTGCTTAGATTTGCGGATGATATAGCAGTATTAGCATCTAAAGAAAAAGTTAGAAGTAATTCTTAATGAAATGAAAACAATACTAACAAAGAGATACTGTATAAAAATCAACAAAAATAAAACTAAAATACTAGTATGTAAAGGAGGGGAAAACAAGTCAAAAACCAAAATAAAAATGAGAAATGCGAATTTACAAGAATTTCTGCTACCTAGCAAGACAAGTAGCGCAAGAGGAGAAACCTGCAAAGAAGAGAAAAAAAAGATAAACACAATGCCGTGCTGCTATGTTCGAAGAGAACAAATATAGAAACATGGAAAAAATTGTTGAAAGCATACATGTAGAGCACAGCACCGTACAACTGTAAAACCTGAACAGTAGAAGAAGCGGACAGGTAAAGGGAAGAAACTTTTAATACTACAGACGTAGGATTACGATATCATGAACAGACAAAGTTACAAATGGTAAGGGAAGAAAGAAATATATGGAAAACAGTAAAAAGTAGGAGCGATAGGATGATAGGTCAGATACTAAGGCATGAGGGATTAGCACGGAATATATTAGAAGCAAAGAAAGGAAAAAAGAGAGGTAGATCTAGATTAGACTATTGCACACAGATAATGAAAGATGTAGGCTGTGGGAATTTATTGGGAAATGTGTGGGTTAGCACAGATTAGAAAACAGAGGTACATGCCCAACCAGTTCCACGACTGAACATCTAATGATGATGAAAGATATTGATCTGATGAACTAAATTAATTATAAAAGAATAAACTAACAATAGTATGTCGATTGTTACAGCAAATGACAATTGAAACCAGTCTGGTGGCAAACCTAATTTGACTGAAAAGCAGGGTTATTAAATTTTTCGTCCATGATTGAAAGGGAAAATAAATCATATAATAGCGCTAATGTCATCACACATATTAAAGTCTAGTGTAAATACTTTTTAAAACTAAGAATATATAACTTTTCAAATAAAAAAAATGTTTTGTTGTTAGTTAAATGGAAAGCAATTAATTATTGTTAGTTAATCAGTAATTAAACTTAGTACATAGTATTTAGCATATATCAATTAACCTTTCTTTTATACAAAATTTGGTACCTGAAAGCAATTTCTTTGTAAAACATTCAGTATATGTTAGCACAAAAATCAAAAGCAATTCCGTTTACATTTAGATAAATGTAATGAGTATAAAAGCTGATAACTTCACTGATATTGATACATAATTAATTCGGAATAAAACATGTTTCATTAACATAGTAAAGTAATTCCTTTTTTAGATTATATTATTTTACAATATTACACCATATAAGTGGAAATGTTTGTAGAATTAATAATGGTATCATTATTTTATTAAACACAGCATGCGCTATATTTTTTCACTATAATACCGGCTTGCTAAAATGCCAGATAATTAACAGATATTGATACAACATTAATTAAGAGTGCCGCACGCTCCATTTATATAGTAAAGTAATGCATTTTCTGTATTATACAAATTTACAATAGTACACTAAGTGGAAGGGGGCATTCCAAAAACAAGTAAATAAAATCGCGTCATTTAAGTGCAGTTTTGTCATTCAACATCTCTAATATGTACAAATAGGTTACCTTTTAATCAATTTGGAGTTAAAACCGTTACAACAAAACAATGGTTTTCTCTTAATTCATTTCAAAATTAGCTTTCAGTACATCAGTGCTGCTAAAACAAAAACAAGATACTTTCACAGAACATTGCTAAACGCGTAATTGTAAGTTTTAAATTCTAGTTTCTTAGAAATGACAAAACGTAACTTTTATTTAAAATTTTGCACATTACTAATCAATCAAAAGGGGCAATCCAAAAGATTTGTACAGATACAGAAGTATAACATAATATTGACAATATCGATGAATGCTATTAGTTTTTGTAAGCTGAATGATAAAAAGGAGATTTAACTGAGACAGAAAATCGACAAAATTTTTTAAAGATGGTTATGATGACGGCAGTTTTAGGTCATAACTTTTTCAAAGGAAGAAAGACGAACAACTTCACTATAATACTGTGGCACATCTTAGCTGAGTTGTAATGCTTTTACAAATTTGAGTCCTTGGTTTTCTACCCAGCATAGTGCTTTTTTGATTGCCTATGTATCTGTAAATGTACTTGTAGAATTTTTGCTCATGTGCCATATAAATTTTTTGAGCGTTTTTGTCAGCCGTTTTTTTGAATACCGTTATGTAGGCTTAATTACTATCTTTGGTTTTTAATGACATTCTAGGATGTCTATATATTGTATTTTTTACGAATAATCAAGTAGTTGGCTAAATGCTTTGCGTTAGTATTAAGGTTCACTCCATAACACATCCCTAATCAGCAGATTCTTCTTATTTGTTACACTTTTCGCTCATCTTTCTATAAAGACCCAGAGTTCAATTGCTTTTGAGCAGGTTATTATAATATGTCTAACTGGTTCCAATGATTGCAGAAGGGCAAATTTGTAGAATTGTGCAAACTAATATTGGACAGTAAAGTTACGTTAGCTAGCCTGTTTTCGGCAAAACGCCAGGTTACAGTGTAACAAAAAGCAGAGGCTGATTAATTTCATCATCGGACCAGATTACTAATAGGGGTTTTTGACATATCAGTAAAGTTGTCGTTATATAACTTTACGGCTTGCGCTGTTTTTGCTTTTCTGTAGTTATGAAACATAACTCAAATATAGCAAACATTTTTAAAGGTTGTGGTTTGTTTTCGTTTCCTATTGGCAATTCGTTCATAATGGATAATGACAGCTTTTATTCTTTATAGTGCGTAGTTGTCATTTTTCACAGTTAGTGAGACATTAACAAGTCTACCTTCTAATTGGGAATCAGTCATCCACACACGGTTTATAGTAAAATCACAGTTTTAAAATCGCATTGCACACAGCATGAAGAAAATAGGGGAAGGGCTTCAATTGTTCTTTCATTAGTAAGTTAGTTGTAATTTTAATTGCCCATACATCTGCGGTGCAGGTTTGAAAATTTGGATAGCTTGTGATTCTTCTAATGTATCAAATAAAGATTTTACAAATAAATTTGATTTTTGTTTTTCTGCTAGTTTTGTGTTATTATAACTGTTAGAGTTGCCATGAAATTCGATTTGAGTTAATTTTTGTCAGTAAATATTTCAGAAAAGGGCTGAGCTTTGAACGTAGGGGAACTATTTACTAGAGGGCATCCTACGAACATTCGTAAGGTATGCTGCTTTGTTGCAAGATGAATAAATCCAATACCACGTTGATTCACTGATAGAACTAAATCTCGAGATTTTGTACAATGCTTACCATTTTACATAAAGTTGATAAAGTTATTTTGTCGCAGCTCTAACTGTGGCACATTAAACTAGAATTTGTAAACAGTGCTAAATTATATGTGCTATACACTATGTTACGTTCCATTTCGTAGTTTGAATATTTTCTGCATTTTACACTCCATTCCCTGTTTTAATAGAAGTTTGCTTCCACACTTAGAAAATTGCTTAATTATACAAGTCGCCTATGATAAATTAGTTCGATATTTATTGTAATTAAATGACCTAGTTTAATTGTAATTAAATAAAGTGGCTGTGTTATCTTTAAATGCTAGAAACTTGCTCAAAGTTATTTCTATTCTATATGCGTTTTCTGTGATTATTATCAGGAAACAATTTTACTTCGAACGAGTTCGATAGTTTTGAGTGTTAGTGTGCATGGGTCCTTCTGTGATAAATATTAATAAATAATAAATAATAAATATTAATCACCCAACCGAACAGTTACAAAATCTTTATAGTAAAAACTTGCTTTCTTTTTGTGTGACTGGCAGGCAATTGAAGGGTGTTGTTTCTTCAATAAAAATTTCAATGTTTTCAGCTTGGATTTTAACCCACACTCCTAGATTCTTTGAACCAATGCTTACTTGGTCTTAACACAGAAATTTCACTTTGTCATTACAACACGTTTTGTTTGGCTGCCGTTTGTTTGCACATAAGTTATGATGAGATAGGTGTACTGCAGTTAGCAATAACCCTTAAAAGCCTATGTCAACAGGTAACAATTATTTTCTGCACTTACATTATATAAATATTAGAGTGAACAAACTTTTTTTGTTTATTTAATTGTTGCTATTATTCGAATAAAGATATTAATTGTGTGATATTGTTTTCATATCAATGGATAGCGGAGTGAATTGGTTTCGAAATTATATACACACTTGATAATTATCCATCAGCTGTGGTACTGTACTTGATTAGTTATTGGTGGCAGTTTGTCGAATATGCCTAAAGGCACTATTGTAAATAATTGCTTTGTCTCTTAGGTTTAGTAGATTGTAATGGGGGACGAGCTCGTCATCGTCAACTCAGTAAATAAATAAATAAGATTCTTGTTATATTAGATTTCTGTGATCTCCCATGTGACAGGTAGGGATATAAACTTTCTATACTACCGATAGCATTTGCATAAAACTCTTTTTCAAAAACAGATATCCAAAAAAGTATAATAAAAAAGGAAATGACAGCTATACACTAGGCTTATAGGACACTTTCAAACCGTATCTTTATGACAAGAAATTCACAGTTCTAACAATCCACAAGACTAATTTATCTTTTTACAATGAAGAATCTGACACCAAAACTAGTACATGTTCCAGGTACAAAAAATGTTATAGCCGGATGTCTATCGCAAATATCTACAACAAATTTAGAAGATATGTGCAATAACTAAACAAACTTATCAGAAAAAGATATGGTTGTAACATGACCCATGGCCAGGTACAAGACAATCCAAATAATGTAAATAATGAAACAAATCATAAGGAGAAAGTTAGAGAAGCGATATTGGATAAAGAAAATTTTTTGAATTAGAATGTAATAATGCAATGTTAATCAGCATAGTGTGGGTGTTTTAAGTTAATACCAAACTATATAAGTATGCGTTTGGGCAAGAATAGAAGATGTAAAACACAGGAGATACTCCATTACTTTAAGGGTAGTTTTCTACTCGCGAAACTTCTACTGTAGTTGCAACTGATGAAGAATGATATCGAAATATTAAATTATCCACACCGGAGAGCATTTTTAAACATTGTACAACTAATGAATTTCAGAAGTCAGCATCATCGATATTGAGTAAGATATGCGTAACACTATATCCAAAACCAACGATGTAGAAAACAAGGAGCAATGACAACAATTACTAAAACTTTTCACGAAAACCCAATTTTAAGAGGACATTCTGATAACAAGTTATTATTAAAAATTGAAACCCAGTACAATTGAAAAGAAATTTCTCAAGATGCAGCACAATACACAGCCAAATGTCAAGATCGTTAAATCAATACAAACAATATTAAGCACAAAGAAGAAATAATAATGCCTACATCTCAGAAATGTTTTGATATAACTACCATTGATATGTCTAGTCCTTTTGTAGTAAACGTATGTGTTACAATATCATGTGAGCTCAAGTATGTAGTAATGATTCCAACAGCAAACAAAGAAAGTACCACAATAACTAGAGCCTTAGTAGACAATTTTGTACTAATATATGAACCAATGAAGTAAATACAAACTGATCTAGGGATTGAGTACATCATCACCATCATTGGGTCTTCAGTCCTAAAACTGGTTAGACGCGTACCATCATTGTTTCCTATTCTGAACTAACCTACAGATTTCCCCGAAATTTGCACAGTCTGCATCTATCACTATCTGATCTATGTCTACATCCACCTCTTTTTTCCTATCTCTGCTTGTCATATATCCCATACTATTCCCCAAAAATGCCTTAGAACGTATTCTGCCCTTCTATTTCTCATATTTTTTTCCCAAAGATATCCTTGTTCCCTTACTGTTTCTATAACCTATTTGTCATTACCTTTGCCTGTCCATCCTCATACATCTGAAGCACGGCATTTCAAAGGCTGCTACTGTTCTTCTGTCTGCTTTTCAGACTGCTCGTATTTCGTAGGCAACTAGTTGTTTATAATAATCATCAGATTTATCTGCGCTTATTTTTTCGTCATTGGGTTTCCCGTCTCAAAACTGGTTGGACATGTACCTGCACTTATTTATTTTCTAAACTAACCTACATAGTTCCCTGAAATTCTCACACAGCAATACAGCTCGGTTCCCCTTATATTGTTTTCTAATATTATGCCCTATTTCACTGAGATTTATTGAAGGGGGTTAAGCAACCTGTGGCTGCCAAGATCCCCCAACACTTAGACATTTGCCGAAATAATAGTTTTTCAGTAAATGCTTTCACGCAATTACCGTTATTCGAGAATATTGCCCATCCCATGCTTGTAATTGCTTATAATAAATATCATGTTTCTTCTATTGTTTTCTAATATTATGATCTATTTCACTGAGATTTATTGAGTACAAAAATGAAGATTTCAAGAGTGTAACTGAGTAAGTTATTTATATGGCAACAATACTCTACACCGCATCATTAACAAACGATAGGAGGAGTAGAAAGAATTCATGGCACACTACGAATATCTACGACCATACGAGAATGAATCCAAAACCGATTGGGATGAATGGACCCAATATTTTAATTTTTGTTACAACACCACACTGCACCTTGCACGCGGATATACCCCATTCAAACTTGTTTTTGGGAAGACAATTCACCTACCCTCAGAATTAACACAGAGGATGGACACAATATACAACATAGAAAATTACAGTACAGAATTAAAGTACAGACTACAAGTTACAGCAAAACGGGCAGAACGATATACAGAGCAAGCAAAGAAGGACAAAAAGATACAGTACGATAGAAACAAAATCAGCAACATCATACGGGTTGGAGATTTAGTCCTGTTAGCAAGGGTTAACCAGTCAAAACTTGACAGTTATTTTCAGGAACCATACACTGTTATCGCATGTAACAAACCTACTTAAGTTTATATAATGAGTAAAATATAATTCAGAAGGGCACAATAGAATGATGGTATTGCAATGAATTGATGAAAACATGTGAGATGCTAAACATCCTCGTATTAATTATTGTCAATAAATAAATATTAGGCATTTATTTTGATTTAACTAGCTCAAGTCAAGAGTCAGATGACGATCTAATAAACCATATTACAACGTTAGTCAAGGAGACTATTGTAGTGTTTTACAAACAAAAAAATTCCATGTAATTTACGAAATTATAACAATACAACATTATCAAACTTGCAGCATACTGAATTTGTAGATGTGTTGTTGACTTTAATTTTCACCTCAAATGCTAAATAATCAGAGAATGTATTACGAATACTTGTAGCATTCAGCAGATTAACTATATTTTCCAAGCAATATATGTGATCTATCTTGACGCAGAAGGAAATGTACGATGGTGTAACCTCCTGGATACACATGCAGATTCATGTGGAAATTGTAAGGAAATAATAAATGACCAAGAAAAATCTTTTAATTGTGATGTATGTGATAAAATAATTCGCAAAACGTGCTCAAACTTATGTGCTTCAGAAGCAAAATGCATGTATTTACAGAAAAGAAGTTTAAGACTGTTGTGCAAAATGTGTAGTACATGCATTAACAAACTTCCTCTTCTTTTTACCTTAATGGAAGAAATAAGAGCAGATTTAGCCGATTTTAAAAGCAAGGTACTAATTAAAACTGGAAATTTAATTCAACCTGTTGTTACAAAACCAGTAATTGTTGTTAAACCTGTAACACAACAGCAGTCAACAAACTAAATTAGAACTAAAAAAATATAAATCCGATTAACATTGGATTAAATATATAAAAAATACGGGAAGCTTCTAAAGGTGCAGTTGTTATTCGTTTAGAAAACAAAAATGAGTGCAATGTACTAAAGGAAAAAATTGAAAATAAATTTGTTGATAAATAGCATGTTGAGATCCCAGTATTGAAAAAGCCCAAATTATGAATCAGTTATATTGATAATAATGATCTGGAAGGAGATGATACAATAAACAAAATAATTAAACAGAATCAAATTAGTGAAGTGTCGGCTAATCCAAATATCAAGATCTTAAAAGTCTTACATAATAAAAGATTCGCAAATTAAACAATCACTCTTGAAGTGGATCCTGTTACACACAATCATCTGCTGAAGCTTGGAAAATTGAAACTGGGCTGGTCACGTGGAAATATTTCTGATTACGTAAGGATTATTCACTGCTATAAATGTTATGGATATCACAATTTTGTCAACGATTGCAAATCAGAAACTTCTTGTCCATATTGTGCTCAAAAACATGATCATAAGTCTTGCAATAACAGAACAGAGACTCCAACTTGTATTAATTGTCGGACAGCCAAGTCTAAATTAAATCTAGCTCTAGATGAAAAACAGTGCTACAGATCTTGAATGCCCCTGCTATCTACGCCAGGTACAGAGAACAAATGCTAAAATAGACCACTACCAGTCGAATTAGCAACTACAGCATCGCAAGACCTTAAAATATGTCATATAAATATTAGATCCTGATTAACTGTTTCGATGACTTTTGTAGTTTGTAAATGATAAAACTTTCACATCATGTCAATCTCTGAAACATGGCTAACTCCTGATTTTCCTTCAACACTAGTGAACTTTGCAAATTACAGTTTAATTAGAGCAGATCGTAATAGTAGGGTTGGGGAGTATGCTTTTATGTAAAAAGTGATATTAGATATATTAATATTGATATCAGTTACCTCCAAACTAGAGCATTAGAGCAACTCTGGATTGGTTTACATAAAAAGTGCAGCATTGCAGTTGGGGTTGTATATCGTCCACCTTCAACCACTTTCAGCTGTTTCGAGGAATTAGAAGAAGAGCTTTCTAATCTATACATAAAGTTTGATTACGTTATGCTTATGGGTGATGTACATGTAGACTTTAAAAAAAAACACTTATCAATCAAACTGACTCAAGTCATTATTTAATACATTCAACTTGTTACAAATTATTGATCAGCCTACACGAGTTACTGAAAAAACATCAACCCTACTAGATATTATGTGTTTAAGCAACAACATGCAAATTATAACTAAGAACGTTTGTAATATGCTTAATTTATCTGACCACAAATTGATATCCTGCACGATAAATTTGAAAGTGGACACTGCAGTACCAGGAAAAGTGACTTACAGAAATTTTAAACAGTTTAACTACGATGAATTTTCAAAAGATGCAGATAAAATTGACTGGCACGCACGGCTAGCTTTGAAAAACCTCAATGAAAAAATTCAATTTTTGAATGAAAATTTCATTACTTTATTTGATAAACATGCTCCATTATCTTCTGTAATTCCAAAAAGAAGGAGAACGCCAGGATACATAACGTACAATATAAAATTAATGATCAACCTATAAAATAAAGCCTACAAAAAGTACTCTAAAACGAAGCAATTACAGAACCACACATACTATAAGGACCTAAAAAATTTGGTAAAACACAGGCTATTAGAAATGAAAAAATCACTTATTATAAGTTTTATATGGTACTGAATGGCAAAGATCAAAAACAATTTGGAAATTTTTTGCAAATAATAATAAACGCAAAAAAACGAAATATAAAATCAGTTAAGAAATAAACGACGCTGATCTAGTTAATAATTACTACTACTATTACTACCAAAATATTGAAAGATAAAACTAAGGATGACATATAATTAATAATTTTTCTTTTAAACTGGTGGATCAGTCCAATATAAAAGAAATAATGAACAAAGTGAAAATAATGATATGGGAATTGATGGAATAAATCTAATAATGTTGAGGTTAATTTTACCATTCTGTTTGGATATATTGACACACATTATTAACATTTCTTTGGAAAGTGTTGTATTTCCAGATGTATGGAAGCAATCAGTTGTGATTCCACTTCCTAAAGTAAACAATGCATCCATCGACACTTTCAGAATTACACCCCATTAGCGTTCTGCCAACATTATCTAAGATACTCGAAACCATTATACATAGTCAGCTTTTAGAACATCTTGAAATAAATAACATACTCCCACCAATACTATCTGGCTTCCGAAAAATTCATACTAAAATCTGCGATGACTTTTGTCATAACATAGAACGTTCTAAAGTTACGTTTCTAGTTTTATTAGACTACAGCAAAGCCTTTAATATGATTACACATGACTTTCTGATAATAAAATTAAATAGATATGGTTGAGTTGGAGCAGCTTCCAATTTGATTACCAATTATTTATATGGAAGAAAGCAACAAACAAAGTTGCATGATGTGTTGTCCGGCCAAGCGTGTATGTCACGTGGTGTGCCGCAAGGCAGTATCCTGGGACCTCTACTTTTCAGTATGCAGATCTTCCAACGGTGTTACCTTCCCACTGTGGGATTCATATGTATGCTGATGACAGCCAAATATATATGGCCTGCGATATTAAGCATGTCAACAACTGCAAATGGTATGTATGGTTTTAAATGTGGAAAAAAACTGTGATATTAGGAATTGGTAGTTTATATTATACCCAGATATTACAGAATACCACAACCTTAAATTTTAGTGTTAATAACTGCACAATTGATTTGATTAATAAAGCTAAAAATATAGGTATTATAGTTGACAGTGCACTATCGTTTGAAAATCATGTATCGTAAATCATTAGTGTAGGTTATTTTAAATTAAAGTCATTATATAGATATAAATCTCTATTACCCTCGAACATAAAGTGGAACCTTGGTAATAGTTTAATACTTAGTTATTTAGACTACTGTAGTGTCATATATTATAATTATTTGAACTGCCAATTCAAAAGTAAATTGCAAAAGTTGCAAAATTGCTATCTGAGATACGCTTATTCGGTTAATTATGTAGATCATGTTACGCCCATTTATAAACAACTGGGTATTTTAAAACTAAGTGCAAGATTTGAACTACAGTTTGCAGTATTTATCTTTTCAGTGTATAAATCTAAAACACCTATGTATTTGTAAAAACTAATACCACATGCTGAAGTGCACAACTTGAATTTACATTTTACATATTGCTTGTCAATTCCAAAACACAATACGACCAAATTTAGATGTAGTTTTGAGTATTGCACTTGTGTTATTTTTAACAAATACCTTGACTTATACGTAGGCACTAATTCAAAGATTATGTTTCTTCGTAACAGAGTGAAAAAATTGTTACTGTCTATTTGATTTAACATTCTGTGAAATTTAAAGTTAAAATTGTTGTGGAAGGGTACAGTTTAAAATCAGCAGTGCTGAATATTAAATTAATACTTTATAATTAATTAATATTCAATAAATATTCTATTCTATTCTTTCGTTTTGTAAAAAACTCGAGCAATCGCTAAGTTAAAGTTATCGACTATTTGATCTAATCTATTTGCAACAGTAGCATATGATTCTAGCGAGCACAGCTGATCAATGGCAGGTATCAGCATGCAATTAAAATCCCCACCTAATATCAATGAGCATTGGTTTATACAGGACTCTTGTTATTCTCAAATCTACTAGAAATTATCCGTGTTGCTAATATATATCCAGTGCTATTAGTGCATCGTGTGGGAAATAAATTGTCGCAATATGCTAGCAGCAATTCTCGCACAAAATTGACATTGCAAATACGATGAATATAATACTTCATGTTTTATAACTTGCATGGATTTTATTCTTTTTATAATCGTATAATCAGCTATGGCTGAATTACTCTTTGTAATATATGCATGGTTTTCAAAATATATAGCTGAATGAGCAGAAACTGTGTTTATTTCTTGTAGTAGGGCTAAAAATCCTGTAAATTTCTAGCAGGAATTGAAATAATTTGGACTGATTGTGAGTGCTCCTTATACCTTTAGTGTTAATTATTATTGCATTTAATATTTTAATCATGTTTTTTTAATTAATAGACTTCCAATTATGATTTAAATTAATACTATCTAGCTTCACTTTTCATACTATCAGTTGATGTTGCCTTCCATATACGTTCTTGCGATTCTGCTGTTGACATGGTTGTTTTATACTGGGCTTCAGGGTCTATTGACGGTGTCTTTAAAAGTTTTACATCTGAAGATGTAATTTTAATAGGTGTTATATAGTTTTCATAAATTTTTAAGATATAATTAGAAGTTGGTCACTGCGCTTTAGGTCCTTCAAGAATCCAGTGAATTAAGATACTGGAGCTCGTGTTCGTCATTTTTCCATAATCATATTAGATCTGTAAAGTCCTAGTTTTTCAGATGCTTCAACCTTCAGCCACTTGAACGCTTGTGTAAACACAAGCTTATAACTGTTTTTGACGTCACATGAGTTTTGCATAGATGTTACTTGTAACACACTGTTTTATGAGGACTCCAAATCTGATAACTGCCAAGGCTACGATGAGTTCCAGGTATACGTATTAATTTAATTCAGATATATGTTCAAAGACAACCAACATAGATACAAAGAGAAAACTGTTCAAAGCATAGTGTGGAGCACAGCACAGTACATCTATGAAATAGGAGCAGTAGGAAAAGCAGACAGAAAGAGATGGAAGCTTTCTGGAATGTTGTGCTTAAGATGTATGAAGATGGTAGCATGGACAGACAAAGTTAATAACAAATAGGTTGTAGAAATAGTAGAGGAATAAAGATATCTGTGAAAAACGAAAAAATAGGAGAAATAGGGCAGGATATGTTCTAAGGCATTTCTGGGGAATAGTACGGGATATATTACAAGCAGAGATAGTGAAAGATAGGTAGAGGAATACCGAGATCAGACTTTTGCACACAGATAGTGATAGATGCACATTGCAAATTTCAAATGTGTAGGTTGGTTCAGACTAGGAAACAATGAGGGTACGCGTCCAACCAGTTCTAGGACTGAAGACCTAATGATGATGATAATTTCAAATAGCTTGCCGTTTTGGCTGACGCTCGCAATGACCCAATTGATTTATTTATAGCTTAATGTTTGAAATATGAAATTTTGGACTAATCGAGACCCATCTGGAAGATCATGAAAAGACAAATAGATTATTTGAAGATACTTGTATCTAAAATGGCTTGATGTTGACCACGAAAATTTGAAAATTACTGGTATACCTTTGATTTTCATGTTAGAGGTATATATTTTGAGCCCATCTGGGCGAATTTGGAGCAAGTACATTTCAAATAGCTTGGTGTTGATAGTCAGGTTCACAATGACCAGCTTGATTTATTTATAACTTGATGTTTGAGATATGAAAGCTTAGGTTAATCTAGACCTATTTCAAAAATAATAAAAAGACAAGTAGTTATTTTGAAGTTACTAGTATTTTAAATGGCTTGATGTTGACCGTGAAATTTTAATATATTATTGTTTGTCTTTGATTTTGAAGTTAGACATTTAAATCCTCGATCACATTTGGGTTCAACATACAAAAAATTTTTAAAAATATATTACAAAAATCCGGTGTCGAGAGTGAAGTGTGTAATGACCAAAATGATTTGTTTTTAACTCGATGTTTGAAAAATTAAATTTTTGATGCATCGAGACCCATTCCAAAAATAATAAAAGGACTAGATATTTTCAAGGCACTGATATTTTAAATAGCTTATGTTGGTCGTGAAATTCACATCCTAAATTGTTTGTCTAAAATATATTTCAAACGCTTCATAGTCATATAAAAGGAAATAATTGAAAAAAATTCGAGAAGTATGCTGGTAATTACGTACGATTTTCTGAGATTAACACAGAATCTCACTAAATATTCAAACCATGGGTGAAAATAGTATTGATTACCGTTTCAAATACTTTACTACAAAAGAAAAATACACAAACGGGTATATTTGCGAAAATAGTTTTGTTAGGGCATCATTAGTGATGATTTACTACTAAGAAAACATACCAAAGTGGGTACCTATGGAAAAATAAGGTTAAGGATAGATAACCGTTAAGAATGTTTTATTGCTAAGAAAAAAAATGCGTAGCATACACATACATAGTAGAATGCAACTTTGCATTTCGTTAACTGAGCACCCATGCTAAAACAGGATGTCTATTGAGATTCATAAACGAAAATTCGTGACTTTTTAGTGACCATTTTATAAAATATTAGTGACCCGTGTTAAAAAAAAAAACTTGTATTTATTCTATTGCTGCTAAGTTTCATAACATTATAAACACAAAATTAAGTAAATAGGACATTTGTCGTACTTAAGTATATAAAGGTTATTTGAGAACAACACAATTTAAATTCATAATGGTTTTAATTTTTTCTTTAATTTTTCCAACTAAATGTCCAATGCTTTTAGTTCTTCAAAGTGATGCTTCTCTATGTCCTTCTTGTTTCTTTTCTAAGTCTGCAACTTCCTTCACAATCCGCTTTTTACTCCTTACTTCCTTTTCCTTAGATTTCTTTTTTCGGCAATAGCTTCACGTCTTAAAGAAGATGCATTCCTTCTTACAGCATGAAGCATTTTCGCAGTTGTATCTAAATTCTTAAATGTTGCTTCATAAATTAATCTTTGTGAAATCAATGATCTTTCTTCTAAGCCGCCCTGCCCTGTAAGCATTCTTTGTTTATAGAGAACCCTCTTTCTACCATAGCATTGCTATAATACATTGTCAAAATTATCCTCACAAAAGTAAGAAATTGTTTATCGTTTATAGAGGATTTTACAAAAAGTTCGTTAAAATATATATCCAGCCTTTCATTACGCCACTCTTTTAAAGAATCACGTTCTGATACACACAAAGTTTCATATTGTCTTTTTATACCATGGTGTTTCTTTTCTACAAATTCTTCTAATGCGTCTTGAATCCTCTGTTTCATAAGTGTTTCACTTTTCATTACATATGAAGAAAGACATGATGCACCTCTAACAATTATATATTTAAGAGGCAACTTTTCACTGATTTTCTTAAAAAGGAGTTTAAGAAAGGTCCGACAATCTTTTTTAAACATTAAAATTTGAAGTTCTGAAAGTTTTTTCCAAGTTCTTGATTGCCATTTTAGCACAAAAGCCAATATCAATCTGCATGGGTGATAACAAATTTTTGGCAACTTCAAGTTTAATATTAATTAAATCCAAAGACGTTTTTGCACTTTTTATTAATTCCTTTTTTATAAATCTTTCCCCAATACAATGCAGCAATGAACTTAGATCGTGATGAAGAAAGGGCAACATCGGTTCACTTGTTTGATATTTAGTTAAAAACGGTTCGAGATCAGACACTATGGACAAAAGAAATTCTAGTTTTGATAGCAAGAAACTATCTGACAAAGCTTTACTGATTTTCTTAAAACTAGCACAATCTGGTGGACAAGTTGAAACTGCTGTAATATACTTTTTAAAAGACTCTAATAGCTTTATTGCTAGCTGTAAAACACCACCATTTTCCACTCATCTTATTGAACAAAATTTGTGTGGAAATGTTGTTGTACCTGTATGATAGATAAAAGTTCCTCTTCTAGTAGGAGTGTTTTTGAAAAGGTAATACAATGCACGTAGAAATTCATTGATAAACCAACCAATGCCATTGTGTGCTGTTTTATACGCTCCATGAACAATGTGCAGCCCACACGTACCAATATCAAACATTACGGGGTCATCATCACTCCCAGAAATTCGAATGAGTTCTTTTAGTTCCCGAAGCATCTTCAGATTCACATTAGGTCCATCCATGCTTATGTTACAAATTTTTTTAATGGGTATACTAAGAGAATCCAGGGTATTTAAAAAACCATTTAAAAGATCGATGGCAGTGGTTTTTTCAAGAAAACAGGAAGACAAATAATTTGTTTTAACCATATTATCTTCATCATCCCAGTATCTGACAAGAATGTCCATTTGGCATTTTTGCACAACTTTATTCAGGCTTTCGTCAAAACTTATACACAAAAAAATACAATCTTTAATTTTATTTAAAAATTCATTTTGGAAAAACAGACCCAAGCCAAAAGTGGCTATATAACATATTTTGTCTTTGTGTAACTGCATGTTTTTCGCTATAAAAGATTCTGGTAACATTATTGGAAAAAGTTCGGTATCATCCTGATGAACTGTTGACGAAGAATAAGATACTATCTTGTGCATAGTCCATAATATTTCAACTTTAGTAATCTCGTTACGGATCATGTATGATGCAATATTTTTATTTTCACGATCAGCTTCTTCAGAATACACTTTTGCATGTAAATCAGCTGTTACTGAAGCTGAAATATCATTTTGTTGAGAGTCTGAGACCGGAGTATTTCAAACTAAATTATTCTCAATAGTTGGTTGCTTCATATTGAGTATTGGATTAGCTATTTTAGAATGCTTTAGTCCCTTGGAATGAAGTTTTACATTATATATTACAGCTTTTGAAATATCAAAATTTTTTTTGCAGTAGGCACAAAAAGCAATATGGATATTTCTCGGTACTGGTTGTAACCAGCTTTTAAAAATCGGATTTGTCAGCCAAAGTTCAGAAAACAAACACTTTCCAGGCATTTTTACAAGAAAGTTCTCACTTTAAGTACATACGCACTGTGTAAACTTAAAAACGTAAAATCTTGCCGCATTACAAATAATCAAAACGAAACACATCTCATAAGGTTTTATTTACGACCGACTTGCAGTAATATTCTTTAAATTTGGTCGCCGGGCTGCTTCCTGCCCACATTCCAATTCCCTATTACAATGAAGGTCATTGGTGCCACGGCCACAGTGTCTGGGGTTGATTACAATAGCAGGTATTTATTACGACCGCATACAATAATAAAAAAAGCATGTCAGAAATATACACACAAAACTGCTGCTCAAGCATTGATAAGCCGCAATTTCTAGATTCAAGGCGTCAAACAAAAACCGCAGGGTTTATATAATCCAACCGAATAAATGTATAATGAAAAGAGACAGGCTGCTTTCGGTGCAATGAAAATTTTTTTTGTCCTTTAACATTTATTTGCTGCAACATCTGAAGTATGGCTATAAAATTTTATGACTTATTTGTAGAAATATATACGATAATCAAATAATGAAGAAAAAATTCGTGACCGAGATATAGGATTTAGTGACTTTTCGTTACTTTAGTTACCGCAAAATGAAATTCGTGTCTTTTTCGTGTAGACACCTTGTAAAAACAACTTAACTAGATTTTAAAATTAGAATAATCCACATTTTTATTAAATTATGAATAATACATAATTTCAGACCTATTCTGCTGTACGTTTCCTTTAAGCTCAATTTTCCCGACTGTTCCCTTTAATTCAAATTCTAAAAACCGTTTACTCAATTAATATGTCTTTCATCATCATCAGGTCTTCAGTCCTGGAACTGGTTATAGACGCGTACCCTCATTTCCTGAAATTTGCAGTCTGCATCTTTCACTACCTGTGTGCAATACTCTGATATAGGTCTATCTCTTTCTTTTCCTATCTCTGCATGTAATATATCCCGCACTATTCTCCAAAAATGCCTTAGAACGTATCCTGCCCTTCTATTTCTCATACTTTTTTTTTGTTTTCCACAGATATCTTTATTCCAGACTATTTCTATAACCTGTTTGTTATTAACTTTGTCTGTTCATGCTATCATTCTCATACATCTGAAGCACAACATTCCAAAAGGATTCTACCATTTTTCTGTCTGCTTCTCATACTTCCCCTATTTCATAGACGTACTATGCTGCGCTCCACACATATACTTTCAACAATTTTCTGCTTGCTTCTATGTGTGTTGTCTTCAAACATAGCCGCTGCTCTTTCTTGTTAGATGTAGTTCGGTTCCTCTTCTATTGTTTACAAATATATACCCTATTTCCGGGATATTCAGTAGTATGTGAAGGGGGATAAGCAGCCTGCGGCTACCAAGATCCCCAAACACTTGAACATTTGCCGAATTAATGGTTTTCCAATATATCCTTTTGCACAATCAACATTAGTTGAAAATATTTCAAAACCAACACCTGTATAGTTGTTTATATTAATCATCAGATTAAAGTGCAATTATTTTTTTGTCATTACGTTTTCTGTCTTGATACTGGTTGCACGTGTAACTTCACTTATTTCTATTCTGAGCTAGCCTACACAGTTCCCTGAAATAAATTCCTACAGCCTAGATACAGCTCGGTTCCCCTTCTGCTGTTTCCTAATTATATGCTATATTTCAACAGGATTCAGTGGTATGTGAAGGGGGTTAAGCAGCCTGTGGCTACCAAGGATCCCCCAACACTTAGACGTTTGCCAAATTAATAGTTTTCCAGTAAACCCTTTCGCATCATTCACATTAGTTGAGAGTATTGCAAAACCAATACCTGTAGTTGCTTATAATAATCTTCAGGTTTAAAAGTAGTTATTTTTTTCGTTATTAGGTTTTCTATCTTCAAATTGGTTGGACGCGTGCCTCCATTGATTTCTATTCTGAGCTAGCCCTGCACATTTCCCTGAAATTCCCACATCCTACATTTTTCACTATCTGTGTGCCGTAGTCTAACCTAGGTCTATCTCTACCTCTCTTTTTTCCTATATCTGCTTCTAATGTATTCCACATTATTCTATCATCCTATCTCCCCTATTGTTTTACTGTTTTCCACATATTTCTTTCTTCTTCTATCATTTGTAATACCTCTTTGTTTTTAACTTTGTCTGTCCATGGTATCTTCATCATACATCTGTAGCACCACATTTCAAAGGCTTCTTGTCTTTTTCCTGTCAGCTTCTCCTACTGTCCAGGTTCCATAGCCGTAGTGTTATGCACCACACGTGTTTTAAGCAATCTTTTCCTTGCTTCTATGTTTGTTGTCTTTGAACACAGTAATTGCTTTTTCTTGTTAAATGTAGCACAACCTTGTGCTAATCTTTGTTTTATATCTTTTGCGCTCTTCACATCTTGCGTTATTTAGCTTCCTGGGTATGAGAAATCCTTAACCTATTGTAAGTTCTCGTTACCTATTTGTATTCTTGTTTTTAATTTATTTTCCCATCTTTTACATACTAGTACTTTAGTTTTATTTTTGTTAATTTCCATACCGTATCTCTCTGTTATAACTGTTTCCATTTCATTAAGAGTAGCTTTAACTCTTCCTTGCTAGTGGTCAATACCGCTATATCATCTGCAAATATCTGTCGTCCTTGCATAATAATTCCAAACGTCTTCTTGCATTTGATACTATTCATTGAGTCTTCGATGTCTTTACAGGATAAAAAATACTTTCATCGGGCAAGATACATGTTTATGAAAGTGTGTAGATATCAATCACTGGATCCGACTGTCGTCTTTTACAAAATACTGACCAATTATATAATCCTAACAACGTGAAAAACACACTCGCTAATGAGCATGAAATTGATATTGAAGCATGTGAAAACTTCGATTTTAAGTAACCTTGTGCTTTAATTTATATTTTTTTATTGTTTATCAGTGAATTCTTAACTTTTGTGGATACAAAAATATTAACAAATCCGATTGAATATTGTATTTAAAAAACTTTTCAATTAAATTTATCTCGCAATAAACTGTGACCAAAAACAGAGCCAGCAGTTAATCCTATTGCTTTTGCGTAGAAGTTATACCTATCATTTTTTGATTAATTAAAATGCAGCAAAAGAGAATCATTTATAACAAGACGATACCTAATAACTATGGTTGAATGTTTAAGATTTGCAAATTTTACGTGTATTTAAAGTGCACAATTAAAGTGAAACGATGGATTAACTTCCTAGATAGCACAAGGCAACCTCTATGTTACCATATCTCTCCCCACTTAACCCCATCATGAAAAACATAAACAAAAGTAAAACAAAGAAATCACTAGCAAAATATGCATAGCAATTCAATAACCTGTGAATAATACTGGTTGTTTGGTGTATGCCTCGAAGACTGATAACGGGAATCGGAATCATTTCCATCACCCTCAACATCCTAAAATTATAATTAATATAGAAAATTTAACTGTTACATATTGATCCAAAATATTTATATAAACAGAACAACACTTACGTCGCTTTCAACATCAATATCTCTATCGTCATCGCTCATTTTTATGGAATATAAACAAAGTGGCTTAAAAATAAAGCAGTGCAATCTTCTGACTAAAAATACTTCGATTCATTTAACATTAAACATAAACTTATACTTAAAATTTCTTGCGTGACTATCACGCTGTGCTCTTGCTTAATACCAACGTCACGATATAAACTAAAGCCATGTTTACACTGGCATGAGTTTAATGCTTGTATTTGTTCCCTGCCAACAACTTGCGAAGTATACTTTATGATTCCCATGGTAAACATACTCTAAGATGAACACTATAGCAACAGTAAATTCAAGTTATAGGACTGAATCTTTGCTCCCCCATTTTGAAACTGTAAAAAAATACTTAAGGTCTACTGATAGAAATATCCTTTAGTAATTTGGACGTTTGTTTCTATTCCTTATAGCACGTAAAATAAAAGACGCCAACAACAATTAAAGATTTCTGTGGTAAGCAAATAAGTAGAGTACAGTTACGAGTGATTATTTTTATTGTGAAAGCTTAGTAGAAATGAATGATATTTCCTTCAATAAACATAAAAAACGCCTATCTTTGATTATTTTATCTTTTAAATTCGACACCAAGGGCTAGCTAATGTAAATATATTAAAAGAAAACAAGACAACTAAAGTTTAATTGTTGAATGAAGGTTAAGTCGACTACAGGTAATTTGTACTATGGTTAAAATACACTAATAGCTGTTTACACACAACAATTTATTGATCAATTTCTAGAACTTAAAAAATAAGTAGGAAATTGACAAAAATCTTGATGACCTTGAATGGTTTTACACATCAAATTATCAACTTCATTCTAGTTATTTCAGAAGTAGCAACCGTATTTCAATGTTTACATTCTATTCACATAGCTTCTACATATTGTTGACATGATATGCACTAATTTAAATTACTAAAAATTACACTATTTTAAGTAATTCACAAAAACACAAAACAATAAACATTTAACCTCATAATTATTATAGAAATAAACAACTTAGTGAATATCTTATAGTTGGAAATTCAGCTCAAATATTAAAGTTACTAGAAAATAGCTAGAATATTGATGAAGAATTAGAACAAGTTCCAAGTCGGCTTAAATTACTGTTCATCAAGTTTCTGAAATTGATCTATAAATTGTTTTATGTAATACATACTTTTGAGCTAACTTGCTGCTAAGGTTCAACTATTCCTAGAAACTGATCAATAAATTGTTGTTGGTAAAACAGCTAGAGCAAGTTCTTTTCTACCTAGCGCCATATCTGTGAGGACAGGCATTGTCACAAAACTTGAGAAACAATTTTGAAGTTAGTGCACATTCGGAGATTGGCAATGACGAAGGATAATATTAACTACTTTAAATTAAAATATTGTCAACTATTATTATGATAATGTTTAAAAAATAACTAGAAACCGTAATTAACATATACGAATCATACTGACTTACTATTAAACTTCATAAAAAACAATAGTTAATCAACATAGTGTGACTTTGTAACAACTATTTGAACACGAACTGTATTCTGACAAAAAGACTAATAGCTGTTTTACACACAACAATTTATTAATCAATTTCTAGAACTTGTCGACCTTGAGCAGCAAGTCGCTCCAAAAGTGTGTATTATATACAAGAATTCTTAAAACAATTTCAAAAACTTGGTGCTGATCAATTTAAGCCGACTTATAGCAAGTTCTAATTTTTTATCAAATTTCTGTCTATTTTTTATTACCAACCTTTAGGATGTTCACTAACTCCTTTATTTCTGTAATAATTTATAGGTTAAGTATTTATTGATTGATATTTTTTGGGAATTACTTAAGATAGTATAATTTTTCTTGACTTAAATACACGCGATTTGGGACACAATTATTTTTGTCTGTTTCAAGGTCATGTTTGAGATATAAATGTTAACCTTGTACTCTTCACAAATAATTTCCTCTTCCATAATACTTATTCACAAAACTTATTATCTAATCTTAATTCGATGCAAAGTTAAAACAAATAAAAATAAAATTCAAAATCTACATGGCGCGGTGCGGTGATGTTTTATAATTATAATATTTATGCGAAGAGTATATGTTTTATTTTATGTACAGATCTATAAAATATAAGTGGAAGAGGCGTTTTATATAGCAGTTTGATTCCGTTACCGTTCAAATTAGAAGATACCGTTATACATATAGTAGGAACCACGAAAGAAGTCCTCTACGTCATAAGTGTCTAACTCAATTCAAAACATACGTTTAAGATTATTTAAAAGCTTAACTAATATATATGATAAAGATAGTAATACGATTTGTACGTGTTTTAAATAAAGACATACGTGAACACGTTCATCTGAGAAAATGACAGGGAAGAGTATGTGTCCGTATGTTTTGAACTTTATACTTAACAGGCGAACCTTTGATAAAATTATGGTCAACAAGACGGAATGCTAATTTTTCCGTAAAGCACGGTTGCCAAAGTTATCGTATAGAGAAAGATTTCAATACAGCTGCCGTAAATAGTTTATATTGCAGTTATTGTACGTTTCTATACAGATCAATATATGTAACTAAAATTTATGAAAATGCGTTTTAGTTTGGCTGAATTCATTAAACTCGTAAAACAAGAGGACGCCAATTTAAAAATAGTTAAAGCAACTACCTCTATGAAAATAAAATATTATTGGCAACCATGCTTCATTACGGTTTGCAGATGCGCGAAGCTTGACGGAAACTTCGGAATCGGAATATTTATTGGGTATTAAATTTTTCAACTTAATTCATACGAATACAAGCGATGACGCAGACGACTTCTTTTATGGTTTCAACTATAGTTCAGTTTTAACGGATAGTTTTTATATGAGTTTAAACCGAAACGTCAAAGTTGGCCTTGAAACAGACAAAAATAATTGTGTCCCTAGACGCGTGTACTTAAATTAATATACTCAGATTAACAATCTATAGAAAGTATGTCAATAAAAAGTAAACATTGAAAAACGGTTGTTGCTTCTGAAATAATCAGAAAAACGTTGATAAATTGATGTGTGTAAAACTAGTTCATCAAGATTTTTGACAATTTTCTACTTAAATTTAATTTCTAGAAATTGATCAATAAATTGTTGTGTTTAAATCAACTATAATTCAACAAAGTACAACCATAGATTACAATTAATATTTCAATTTACTTATTACAAAGTCCATTTTCCTTTAGGTTTGTTGTGTATGGTAGTACGTAATTCACCTTTAGATTAAAGCGTGTGAGTATGTAGGTGTGTATTATATAACGGTTTCATGCAGACTGTACTGAAACGCGTTTCTTGATTTCACACACAGATGCAAAAATGTATACAGTTCTCGAGCATTAATAAATCACGCTTTGCCAATCGTAAAAGTTTTTTCATACAAATAAGCTTAACGCATACTGCCTACCAAATATAGTTAACAAGGATTTTTCGCAAACAAGACGAGGCATCCCTAGTTGAGTAAATGGGTTCTTATGGCCTAAATGTACTATAATGTGATTATTTCGAAATTTAATCGCTGGTAAAGTAAATAAATGGTAATCAATACACTAGGTCAAATATAATTACTATTTGAAAACTTTAAAATAACATACCTACTCATACCCAGAAGAATTTGTTCTGTTTTGTGAGTTTGAGAAATCGTTTACGATGTTGGGCATAGGTTGATAATTTGCTATATTGATTTTATATGGCAGAACATTGGTACACTACTGTAGTTGTCATCTAAAGCAAACAGTGGGTTTTCGTGCCTGAACCTCTTAAGCTTATTGTTCAAGTTTTTGACACAATGGTATCGATAGCTAGAAATGTCTTCGGGAACTTTTAAAATGGCGTTACTTGTACATGAGTATACATACGCCTTCTAATTAGAGGTTTAAGTTGCTATCTTTTTGAAAGTAATAATATAAAATGCGGTCTAAGGGTAAATAAATAATATTTGATATATTTTGTTTTTAAATGTTTGTTATTTTAAAAACTTGTAAAAACAGCTTAAATAGAATTATCAGTGGATACCAGTTGTTCGAATACGAGTGCCTAAGTTTTCAATACAAAGGTCGAATGGTTTTGAAATTTCGCTCTACAAGAGGAGTCTGTTCACCATTGGCTGCTGGTTTGCATAAATTAATCTTTTAAATATCTAGAGCTTATTTTGTGTTAATTAATACCTCGAACCAACCTCTACATAATGTTTTGAAGTGTAACATGACATTGACGTTTCTTAATCAGTGACTAATGAGGTTATATTCATCGTTTCCAATTAGTTGCATAAAGCTCTTAACGAAAAGAAATATACATAATCCACGTATAATGGCTGCTATTGCTGATCCCGAAAATAAAACTTCGAAAAACGACCGAGAAATTGAACGATGTTACGAAAATTTAATTGTAATTGATGTCGGTGCTAATTTAACTAATAAGAAGTATGGTCGAGACTTGGAGTCGGTCATACAACGAGCCAAAGATGCAGGTATATTTTCTTTGATTTAGTTTTGAGTTGTTATATACATTTATTTAGGCGTACAAAAAATTATGGTCACTGGTACATCTGTTAAAGCAAGTAAAGAAGCTTTAAGACTGACTAGGATATATCCAGGAACATTGTATTCTACTGCAGGTACGTCTTTGTTGTCCTAGGAGACAAATGCGTCTAATATTTTATATAACATTTAAATTACGTGTAATTACGGCTTAGTAACATCTTATCTGCAATGAGAATTAAAAATGAATTTGAATTCATATTATCTCTAATATCAGGGGTTAGCCCATTTTAAAATATTCCTAGCATTGGATATGTTGTTTTATTGTATAATTACTTATTACTCGATCGAGAGCAATCTCAATTATATATGTAATTTGTGGTATATATTAATATGTGAAACAAAGACAGCTATAAATATATTAAAATAGAGTAACACAACATTGTAGAATCGTACAATTCTTTTATGGTAGTATTAAAGTAGGCTGAATTCCATTTTATATCATTTCAATTGATGTGGCATTAAATTATCAATCAACTGTGATATTGTACAGCTTTCTTAAAAATTCATGTATATTAGGCATAAGAAAAGTGCAGATTGTTTAGTGCTCTATGGATTAATTTTACTCGTGACTACTAATCCTAGGTGTCGGTTCTGATTCCCAACACAGTGCTTGAAAAATTTTGGATAATCTTTTTCCGAAAAATATGTCCGTGTTCGGATGAAATGTTGAATTAAATGTTGATGGTATTTTTCTAAAAATTGATTAAGTTGGTGAAAACAGATAAATAATTGAGATGTTAAAAAATTATGTAATACGTTTATACATTTTTGTAAGGAAATTTTATTCTAAATAAAAATAATTATTTACAACTACCGTAAGCTTAAAAACATAGAAGTTGGAATAGTTTAACTTTATCAAGCTCATTGAGATAAAGTAAAGGTCAAGTAGTCAATTGCTCGCAATAGTGATAAACGAATTAGAGCACCAAGTGAAAAGTAGTTTGTAATTCACAAAGTAATTGTTAATTGTCTGATATACACTCTAGTTAACCTAACGTTCTTTGATTACGGACTACTAGAGTAGAATTTATTTAAGAAGAGCCTGTATTTCATCATGTGCGCATAATTAAAACAGTGCCAGATTAGTTCATTGTTTATAAATAGGCGTGTTTGTTCAGCATTTCAGTGGCATAGACAATTTGCTTTTAAATGTCGATTGACATTTGTGACTTTGACGTTCCATATTTATTTCTTATGCTTTCATAGTTTTCTTCTGGTTGCTTTGTGTTTTATGCCTCGATTATTCGCATATTCACCATGTTAATTGAAACCACTAACAAAATAAAACTTGATTTTAAAATAGTTACTCTATGGGAACCCTAAAAATTATTAAATCTGCTTCACCACTGACTTTCAAGGTTTGCGCTTATCTCAAATGGCATACAGGCTCTTCTTAAATTCTACTATACCTGATTAATCGTTACATTTGCTTGGAATTTGTTCATTTTATTTTACTTTTCCTTCAGTACTTAATTTTTTACTGATAGCAACAGTTCCTTTGTTTCAGGAATACATCCACATGATGCCAAGTCGTATACAGAACAATCCTGGGATGAACTTAAACAACTTGCTCAAAACCCTGAATGTGTAGCTATTGGAGAGTGTGGTTTGGACTACAACAGAAATTTTTCTGAACCTGCTGATCAAAGAGTAGTCTTCCAAAAACAGGTATACATAAATTTCATAATGGTGTTTTTTATATTGTTGTTCAAATATTAATTGATTTCACAGTTTTGGTATTTATACTTTATTGAACTACAATATTTCGTACATTTATGATTGTTTCCATAACTAGCTTTTCCAAAAATCATTTATTTTTCTATAAAACTAATGCTTCTAGACAAAGTTTTTGCTGCTGATACTATCTAACACCGGTGCATGCTCTGAGATGCCCTCGATTGAGCATGGTCCCTGATTGAGCAGTCAAAAATTTTGTGGTGTTTCGTCAGCTGTGATAACTTCAAGCTATTATTGCAGACTGAAAGTATAAGGAAGTATTGAAATCGCTAAAAATTTGAAAGTGAGATTCATAAAAAAATATGTATTAGAGCCAGAATAGGTTAAAAATAGGTACATTAAAAAAAATATGTATCTATGGGTATATCATGGATTGACGGCATTGTTACTCTAGCTCAAAGATGATTACTTTTAGCATGAAAACAAACAAACTGCAAGTTCTTCTTAGTGAGTTTTCCAGTATGTCTTTAAATGTACGTGAAAAATAATCAAACCATTTTTATTTGAAGCTTTGCTCGCTACTAGTAAATCCCTTTTTTTTTTGAAAATTTCATTATTCAAAACCTGCTACAATTCAAAAAGAGAACAACATCGATGTTTTTATAGTTCTTATTTAAATACAAGTATTAAGTGCCTATAAGTTAGGGAAAAAGAGAAGTTACTTACTCAAGTGAAGTCGATCCTTACTGTTCGGTCTTTGAAGACCAAAGTCATAGTTTCAAATGTAAACAAGTTTTCATTTTTAAAATTGTGTTCATCATAGAGCTGCTGCTTGCAAGTATATTAACATTTGCATGCATAGTGTTATTGTTTTCACATTCGAAGTCATATTCGGCAGTTCTTCATTACAATATTTATTATCCTCTTTTAGTTACTAAGTAATTAATCTGCAAGTACACCACATTTTTTTGTTCTTCGATCAGATCAGCCCTAAGTTTTAATTACAGTTTATTAATTAATTACTTAGTAAATATACAATAAGGGTTTATCAGGATTGCAAAAAAGCTCGAATTTGTAGTTTTAATTTTAAATCCACATTGCTTATTACATCAGCCCTTTCGTGTTTATACATGCCTTTTGTATATTGCATTTAACCGCATCGGTTTCCAGATAATTTGCAGTTACTTATAGAAGCGACTTTTGTTGATCCTTTGTGCTTGTCTTAATTTTACAGGTAGAACATTTCTTGGGTTGTTCTGTACTTTAAACTTAAACACGTTTTAAGATCTTCCACAAAATTTTTAGCTGGTATTTTACATATTGCCCTGAAGCAATACCCCCTTCATTTGGTTCACCTTTTGTGAGGTGCAGCATTTAAAGTATCCTAACGCACTACAGATTGCCTTATTCTTCATTTACATAATCTCGCTATTTATGCAAAACGAGTTACACGTTAGAAAAGTCGACAGCTATCGCCAAACAAACTGTTGCACGATTGAAAAATCTTGAAGCATTATACTCAGCATTATACTCAGGAATTGCAGAATCGACTCAATTTGTGCCTGCATTTAAAATTGCAACGATGTTGTGCGATGGTTTTCAATCCGTTAATCGCAATGCTCGTATTGATGAATCTTCTGATAATTACACTGAATTATGTAAGCTTATTTTCGAAATTGATATATTATTTTGTCAATTAGAAGGTATTCAAATGAGCATTCATGAAAACCCGCAAAAGTTACAAACTTCAATTTAAACTCGGGTGATGGAAACATAAGTGACAGTTTCTTGTTTAATTCCATAGAATTGGTGGGGTTGGAAACTGCAATGCCTGTCAATAATCTAAGACTGCCAAAAATTGAAATGGTCTGTTTTTCAGGGGTACTTAATCAACAGCTTCCATACGTTGACTTATTTAATGCACTTATTGACAATAATCACAGTTATCACCAATGTCTAAATTCGTTTAGGAAAGCGGGAACAAACTCTTGAGAAGCTAGCTGCAAGTCACCAATTCGAAGCATGTGTTGTAAGGGTGGTGGCACAGCTTGGGGTGAGAGTGAATAAGTAGGGCGAGCAGAAGGAGTAGAAAAAGATGTAGAACTAGAGACGGAAGAAATTTTGTTCGAAGCCGTGTTTGCTGAAGAGGGGTAGGTTTCGATAGTAGTAGCAGGATGACCTGGATGAGGGACAGAAGAGAACATAGAGTGAGAAGTAGAAGAAGTTAGGCACCTAGAGGTGAGAACAGACTTGGAAGTCTGATTTGGAACTGATAGTAGTAGGATGACAGTTGGGACAGTTATGGCACGTAACTCCCTTATGTCCGCAACCATAATAATGGAGTACTTTAGGACGAGTACAACGGGTCAAAACATGACCAGGTTTGTCGCAATTAAAGCATTCGACCTGACGAGTAGTAGTAGAAATAGGAGGAAGAACAGTAGAACATACGGAAGAAGTATCGGATATACCCGTAGGCGTATGAGAAACTTTAACAACTCGTCATGTGAAGTAAAAGTATTTTTCTCAATAGTAGTAGCCTTATAAACAAACTCCATGTGTTCAAAATGATGAATCAGTAAATTAGACGACTTCCAGTCAAAAAACCTATGCCGAAAACCACGATACCAAAGTAAAGCTTTAGCCTCGAATAATTCCACTGCAAACTCAAATAACTACAATTCGGATACATGGTGAGCTCGTCGGAGTTTTTCGACTCGTTCCAAAAAATCATGTACGGTAAGAGTGTTTGGATTAGCAGAAAATTTCAAATTCCACTCCCACACTGGGAGGCCTTGATGGGAAGTCGAAAAAGAAGTCATTTTGAATACGAACTAGAAAGAAATTGGTAGAAAGTAACTAAATAAAGGCTAACCGTAACTCGATAAAAGTTCAAAAGAAAAAAAATTGTTGCGAATACAGGACACTTTAAAACATATCCGACGGATAAACTTCGGGAACACCAATAGGAGCGAAACAACAAAATAGAAATTAGAATAGGGCTGTAGAATAAAGGAAAAATCGGAGGAAAAAAACAACTCTAGATTCGATGGGGAGAACAAAATATACAGAGAGGGAAGGAAGAAAAAGAAAAATCTTGGGTGCCAGCGTTTTCAATGGACTAGGATTATTGGCGAAAACACAAGTCCAATAATCTGAAATTAATCAACCAATAATATTGAGCGATTAAGAAAAAAACAAAATCTAAATTCAAGAAGATTGAACCCACCCAGTAAATAAAGAAAAAAAATAAATACAAGTTCGAATGTAAAGGACAAAAACATAAGTAGTATCAGGCCGAGAAAATGATCATGTGGTAACTTGGGCCGCAAACAAAAAAAAACAGAGCAAAAATTAACTAAAACGAACTCGGAGCCAAAAACTAACTAAAACAAAATCGAGGCCAAAGTTACGTGGAACAAAATCGCAAAACAAGAAAATTAACGAAAACCAAATCGCAGAAGAAATTAACTAAACAAAATCGCGGCCCCACGTCAGGGCGTCAGAAACTTATGCTACATGCATTGAAATAGCTTAGAAAAAGAAACAAACGAAATGGACCGGGCTAAATCTTTGAGTGGGCGGGGTATTATACCTACAACAAAAATTAGGGGAGGCCTGAAATAAAGAAAGAAAATTACACACACTCATTCATATTCAAAACACAACATATCAACAAAATTAACCTATAATTAAACACAATAAATAATTACACACTAAATCTAAAAAAAAAAATCAACCAAAGGAACAAATCATTTTTTATATATAAATGGTGAGCTGCCGGTTTTAGGTTACTCCCTAGATTGAGTTTCAACAAAAAAAGAAATTAAGCAAAATTACCCTGCTAAAACCAACAGCTCTAAATCAGCATGGTAAATCTAACACTAAGTATATACATTTAATGGCAACAACATGTTCAAACGTGCCAGCAAGCCCTCATATCATTTTCACTTTAATAAGTTGTGCACTGTTAGTTATTTAAAGCAAATAGTAATGCATTCATATATTGTCAATAAATCTCAAATTAATTCACTAATTGTCGTCTAAATGGATTAAATTTAGGAATGCATGAGCTTAAACCGAAAATCCCAATTGATATGGTTGCAATCGTAAATGATGGAGAAAGAAAACACTCACCCTCGAAGTTGCTGACGTCAGGGTTGAGTCACTAGCTGGTCCACGGCAGCGAGTAGGTGGGTCTACACCCAGAAAGACCGCACTTGGCCTCCTATTACAGCAAGGGACGACCATTAATCGTGGCTTTAAGGTCACCGGAAGAAGCTAGAGCAATTACTAGTAAAAATTAATTAAATTTTGACGATAAATACAATTTTATAAAAACCCTAAATACTTACCATGCCGTATTGCGTGCGCGAAATTTTCATAACGAAAAACGGAAACGACCAAACATTTTTACACATATCTCCGTTGTGTAGATTGAAAAGCAAATCAAATCAATTTCGTTCATCCAGTGACTAGAGTTCAAAGCAATATTTCTATTCAGAATTAACCTGGACAAACACAGTGTATATTGGGATAATACGCAGCTTTAATTCGACGAATTCTTCCGACTGAAAACACATAAGAAGCAATTATTGGATACTTGGAACACTTGATCGACTATCTTTACGTTAAGGAATTTTGGGAAGTAGAATTTATTCTTAATTAGCGGAAGCATTTACCAAGTAAAATATGCAGGATATTTAATTCATCGAATAAAGTTTCGTTTTAGAAGCAAAGTGGATTTTAGTTGAAAATTATTAGCCAGCGCATTTTTTTTTTAATTATGAATCGACACTTTTATTTAACCGTGGACATGGAATTTAGATAAACGGATAATTAATTAGCAAAGGATTTTAGTTGAAAATTATTGTAAATAAAATAACCAATTATTGCAGAAAATGAACGTAACAGTTTCATGCTGTCCACTAGTTGATCGTACATTACAATTTCCTTTGTTTGTGTTTTCTTTTTGGGTAGTGAACTAGAGCTATTTGAATACTAATATTATTGGAAAGTGGTCTGTTATTTTATTGTGTAATATGATAGGTATAAAACATTCTTGTGTCAATGTTGATTTGACAAATATATGATCATTGTAAGTTCTAGTCTCATTTTCTATTCACGTGAATTCATTTATATAGGATTTAACGCCATATTCTGATATCATGTTCATGTATTCCTCTGGAATTTTTTAAGAGAGCATAATATTGATATTAAAGTCACCGATTATTATTTCTGTCTGTTCAATACAAACCTGATCAATGTAATGTGCTATTTTTGTAACAAAAATGTTGGAATCTAATTCGGGTAGTTTGTAATAGACATTGATAGTCAAATCATTATCTAGTATTGTTACTCTTACTATGTTTATGTTATTATTTAAAGATGCAACGTTTGCTAAGTGATTTATAGAACTTACATATACCATAAACCGTCACACTTATTCACAGTTCCTTAATTGTTATATTGTTTATAACCCTCTAAGCCATTTACTTCTGGTGCATTTACTGCTCGTTTCCTCTAACACTATAACCTAAAAATTATAATTAAATATTTCCAATAGTGTATGCAGTTCATCAGTGTTTTCTAATGCTTCTTATATTACTATGAATTATATTAAAATTAGAATATTTCATTATTTTTGTATAGTTATTAGCATTATGTGCAATGTACGTTTGGATTTTTACCTTATCTAAAATGTATAAGTAATATAACATGCCATAATGTATATGCAGTATTTTAATTATCCAGTGTTTATTTATGTTATTTATTGTATGTAATTTTATTTTATGCAAAAAAATCACATTTAATGCAAATTGTAGGACTTCCTTCCGTTTTCCGCACTATGTTGTAGCATCTCTTGTCCAGATGTATTTATAATGTTTTTCCAGTTTTAATTTTCTTGCCAAGTTAAGCATCTTTCTATTGATTCTTTTAAGGTTTTCATTTATGTAAATCTTGTGGTGAGGTAGTTTCATAGTTAGATTTAAATTATCACTATATAGTGCTGCATTTTTAGGGGACTCGAGGAAAACATTTCTGTTTGTACGATGTTTAAACTGTATAAATATGTCTGGGTACAGTACATTTTGCTATTTTGGTCTTTAGTTGTTATATTTGCATTGTATATCTTGCCATCTCTACTTCTACTAGTTCAAGGTCTTCATTTGCTGTATAAGGTGCTCCATCAACCTCTAAAATTACTAACCTTTCTCTTTGTTTTAAGTCATTTAGCTTACTTTCTAGCTCTTCTACTTTGCTTTCTAATGCTTGATTCTTCTTGGCATATTCAGTATTTTCTTTTATCAAGTTTTTCATTTCGGCATTTTCTTTAATAGTTTCATCAAATTTTGAAACATAAATGTAACAGACTTTTGGAGCTCTATTACCAGCATCATCAGGTCCTTTATAGTAGGGTTTCCAGTGATACCTAATTCTTCCAAACTTTCCTCTTTTTTCTCAGTGCAATGTTTATCAGTAATCTTACTTTTTCAAAATTCATGTTACAAATTTTCTTATTTTCACTGTTATTAAATATATTGGCTTGACCCGTGCAGCTGGGGTGGTAGCTGGTCTTGCATACTTCACAAATTAATGCATTTTTTACTAGTGTTTACATAAAATTATATCAGCAAACTTTAGTTTAATATTGCTGGTAGCCATGTTGAAATATTGGTATTAAATAAAATATTTTGTTTTTAGGTATCTTTAGCTTGTGAACTTCGTAAACCATTATTTATACATGAACGAGAAGCACATGAGGATTTGTTACTTATTCTAGACCAGTTTAAAGATCAGTTACCACCTGTTGTAATACACTGTTTTACGGGGACAACAGAACATGCAAAAACCTATCTAGATAAAGGATTTTACATAGGATTAACAGGTAGTATAAAATAATCTGTTGCAATGTGTTTAATAATTTTATTTTAGGATACTTATGTAAAGATAAATCAGATACTGGTGTTCGTAAATTATTGGTTGATAATATAATCCCATTAGATCGTCTGCTAGTTGAAACAGATGCTCCTTTTATGTATCCTAATACACGAGCTTCGAAATTGCCAGATCATGTTAAAGAAGCTCTTACAGAAAGGTAATTTATATAAACTGTATACAGTTTACATTACTGAATTTATTTGACAGATTTTTATTTCAAAATCTTGATTTGAATTAAATTAGTAATACTGGTTTACATGACTTTTAGAACAGATTTATTAATGGGTGTAAGGTATTTTTATGTTGAAAAAAATCTTATATCAACAATAAAACTATTGGCAGGATAAATAATAGTTTTATCAAATATATGACATCATTCCAATTATATTTTAGCTAGTGAGATCCTACAATAGCTATCTATTGGAAAGCTTTCAATCTTTTGGTGCAGTTAATAACTGATTGCTAGTTTATCTAATTAATCAATTTCGGATTATTTTTAGAACTTCTTAAAAATTTTTACAACAGCTTTTATTTATAAATTTCGATTGTTCGCTGTGAAATTAGGATTAAGAATTGACTGCCATATAACATGTATTAAGTGTTATGTTATGCTTATGCAATAGTTACAAGGGAAAGAACATTTGCCTTTGGTATACTTTTAGTTACTAATTGTTCTTCTAAAAATAAAAGTAGTATACCTGAATGTTTCATTGGGTAAGACCAATTGCTCATAAGAGCAAATTACCTACTTTGACAACACCAGCTTCCTGGCAAGAGATTTCAAATCATGAAGAGTGTTTTGAAAATGCTACAGTGGTACAAACTTCAGGCGGCTTCGTGGCGTAGTTGGTATGTATGTGACTACTACGCCCAAGGTCTCGGGTTCGAATCCCGATATGGTCCGCTTGAAAAATGTTAGGCGAGCATTTTTCACAAAAATACACCCTCATTCGGATAAGAGGTAAAATGAAGGTCCCGTGTGTGTGTTGTCACGCACGTTGAAGATTCTTACCTTACTTGGAACTGCAAGGGTTCGGCGAAATTCAAAATTTTCCAGGTAAAAAAAACTTGCTTCCTGGCCAATGTAGTACCTTCGGGTGGAGCATTGGAAAATCACATGTAAGGTACAAACTTCAACAGAGCATGGAATTCATTGACTAAGGATATCAAAATTTGAGATTTTAGAATCAAAAATAAAGATTTGATGGAATATTTTACTTCGAAAGATCCAGAGTGATATAAAAGTTTGATGTTTGATCTACATATTACTTATATCCTGATGATTGGTGGTTATACATAGATTTGTCAAAGCCAGCACTACAGTTGCATAATTCAAACATGCATTCTAAATCAGTAGCACATGCTGTTGAAATGAAAACCATTAATTTTGAAAGCTGTCACTGTGAAAAGTTTTTGAGTATATGAAAGCGTTTAATGAAGAGCTTTCTTTGGCCGCTTCACCTTCCAACATCTACTATCGGCCACACCGTTTAGTCTTGGGGGTGACATTCAGTAACCCACGATTCATCATTTGTATGATTCCAATCAACCATTGTATGAAACTGCAAAGTACAGTCCTTTTTGTTAAACAGGTTTAGAACTTGATAGCTATTATTCATATGCTGCAACGACACGCATACAGGCATATGTGAGCTATCGTCCATAAATTTATGGCAATCTCTATAATTCGAACACACTTATTTTTATTATTCTACAATTTTTGTAAAATTTTTCATTCAATTTAATGATATTTTTTATTATACCCTATTGTGTTGTTGTGAATCGCATCCTTTCATAGCGCAATTACAAAAAAAACAACATCAAAAATGCTTACAAATCATGAACATGTTACGTTCAGTCTAAATAATTTTGCTTTAAATTTCATACTTGCTATTGTTTCCATTGTTATTTGCATGCTAGTAACGGGTTTGTTCCCTTTTCAATTTTTAATGATTATTTGTCTAAATATTCGGTAGAATTTGATTAAATATTCAGTTCCAAAGTTAAATATGTTGAATCTATTCTATTTTGATAATGTGCTAAACCTAGGGTTTTATTATTACAAAGTAGGGAAATTAATTTTGGTTATCAATGGCTAAAATTCGTGCAATATGGGTTTGCTGAAATAAGTTTAGAACGTGTTTGTCGAAACATTTGCTTCAGAAACCTGTTAATAATGGGGAAATCTGTTTAAACACCTGCACTATTAAATAAATTACGAACATATGGATTGGAAAAACCGTGGGAGGTAGTTATTCTAAATCTTATAAACAAATTTCAGCAGTATACAAAATTAAAATAACAATTGTAATCAATTGACAAATCTCCCTCGTGTGGCAATGAACAAAACCACTTTTTAACTTAGATGGTTTGACAACTAAATTGGGGGAACTTTAACATGTCATAATAATGTCAGTCAATAATAACAATTAAAATGCAGGAAAAGAGTTTAATTTAATCACCAGCAATAACAGTTAACAGATGACGAAGGGATAAACTAAATCAACAAAGCACAACATATCAATCACTTGTGGATACTGCAATTTCGAGGTGCACAACTGAGTTTCCAGGTTTCTTTGATCAATGAAAAATGGTAGATTTCAAGAGGAATATAAATAATGGTTATTGTCTCTCGCTAGCTACACGTTTTAACCATAGTCTTTGGACTGAAACCATTCATCCAAGCCATGCGCCATCAGCCGGAACAAGTATTAGTATGAAGGAACCATATCTGACAAATATGGTGGGTGCGGTAGCAAAACCCATTTCACTGTTTTGATGTGTCCTGGACGATGGAAGTGCGATGGCACTGTGTGCTGTTGTGCTGCAATATCACTTGTTCATATCTCGTGTTCCATTCTGGTCATTTTTTCAGCAATGAATGGTCTAAATTGATCAGTTGTTTTCAGTGGAGATGCTCATTGACAATTTTGTCCAGTTTTAACAACTCATAATACATGATTCGTTTCTGGTCCCACCAAATACAGAGCATTATCTTCTTTCTGAAGCGATTTGTTTGTGCCGTTGATGTTGATGCTTTGCCAGGTGAAAGCCACAATTTTTTTGTGTTTGGGTTTTTCGATGTATATCCAGTTCTCATCGTCAGTCACAATTCGATGCAGAAAACTCTTTCTTTGTGCCCCAAAAGCAAAATTTTGGAAGTGGCTCTTCGATTTTTCCATTTGATTCTCAGTCAATTCATGTTGCACCCATATTCCTTCCTTCTGAATTTTTCCATGGCATGTAAACGTTAGGAAATATCTTGAAGAATCATGTTTAATACCTCTGCAAGTTGATCTTGTGTTTGCACATCAACTTAATGCAATAACGCTTCCAGATCGGCATCCTCAATTGTTTTGATTTTCAGGAGAGCATTCCTTTTTGTTAGTGTCGAAATCGCCACTTCTGAAGCATATAAATCAATCTTCACAGGCAGTTTTCGATAGTTGCATGTTCGCTATAAGCCTCCTCATGCAAACAATGGGATTCAGTTGCATTGTTTTTTGAAGTTAAAGCAGAAAAGCAAAACTTCCGACAAATGCTGTATTTGGCACAAAACTCGACATTTTTGTTGTTAAAAAATACTTTTGCATTGTGATGTGTGTTGATCTTGCGACTGGTTATTGTTAACTTACGCCCAAGCTATTAAAAAACATGTGTCGTTAGCGCCATCCATGTGTGAAACCAGGAAACTTAGTTGCACACCTTTGTATAACTTCAACAATCTTATGCACTAGAAAACAAAGATGTCCAAACCCTATCAACCACTGGGGATGCGTTAATTCAATATACTTTAGTGGTCGCAATTCTTAACCACATCGTAACGAATATTAGTACCAACATATACAGTTTTAAATCAGCATATTACCAAAAGTAGCTGAAACACTTTTCTTACATTGCAGTTTAGATATTCTCTTCATATGGGTAGCCACACAACCAGCCACTTTTTCCATCTTGCATTATTTGGCGTCCTAGGTAGTAGAAATTCCTAACCTCTTGTAAGTTTTCCTTTCCTATTTGTATTCTGGTTTTTGATTTATTTTTCTCTGCACCTACTAGTACTATAATTTTATTTTTGTTAATTTTCACGCATCTCTTTGTTAGCAGTTTCCATTTCATTAAGAGCTGCTTCTAACTCTTCCTTGCTAGATGCTAATACTGCTATATACAAATCTGAGCATATGAATCGTTTGATCCTGCATAATAATTCCAAATGTCTTTCTGCATTTGACAGTATCCATTGCCTCTTCGATGTACAAGTAAAAAAGAATGGTGATAACGGACATCCCTGTCTCACCCCTTTCCTTACTTTTCTATATTCCTGCTTTAAGTCTATTACCACTGTTTGCTCCTTATATAAGCTATGTACTAATTGTCTATTTCTGTAACTTATTGTTATCTTTTTTAATATTTCGAACATTTTTTTTCCCCAATTTTACGTTGTGCAATTCTTTTTTTAGATCTGTAAACCCCATATGCATGCTTTCTCCTTTTTCTATTGCTTTCCCTATTATCACCCTTAAAGCTAAAATGGCCTGCTGTGCATCCCTATTTCTCCTAAAGCCAAATTGATCTTCTCCTAGGATTTTTGGTATAGTGACTATGGTGTTACGTTTGAAATCTTTGGGTATTCCGCCTGTCTCGTACATATAGCTGACAAATTGGAAGAGACGTTCTGTTACTGCTTGTCCAGCAGCTTTTAGAGTTTCTGTATGCACTTTATCTGTACCCGATACCTTATTATTTTTCACTCTTTAATCTAGTTCAAATTCGTCTTTAAGTATAGGATATCTATTCGTCTTTTTAATGTGTGTTTCCTGTTCTAGTTGTGGTTCTGCATATAGATTCTCTATAATTCTTGACATCTAGCCATTTTCTCTATATTTTCTATAATGATATCTCCTCATATTTTTGCTATATGGCTTTATATCCCTAAAATTCGTTGTAATTTGTTTGTATGCTTCGTCTGTTTTTCCAATTTCCATCTTAGTTTGTGCCTCTTTGGATTTTCCTCTCAAGTGTTTGTTCTTTAGCTTTCCTGCATGGTGAATAATTTCCCATTTCGTGGCTTTGTATTTTTGCTTCATCTGATCTGTTTTTTTTTGTATTTTCGCCTTTCTTCTATTAAATTCAGAATATCCTTTGTTGTCCATGGTTTCTTTTTGTTTATACTCTAGAATATCGCTGACCGCTGGATTTAATATTATTCCATTCCATTCTGTTTATACTTACTTAGTATCAGAAAATTTCCCAATGTCTTACATTTTCTTTGACTTTTTCTCAAATCTTTTGGGAATATCATCTTTTAGTTTCTTAAGGTTTGTGTCCTGTTCCATTAATTTTTTTTTCAAATTTTTTAATTTCAGCGCAGTTTTTATAATTACTAGATTGTGGATCAGTGTTTATGTCTGCTTCCAGGTAGCTTCGTCTTTTACTCGATTTATATACCATTGCCTAACAAGAATATAATCTATTTGATATCTTCCTATATCTCCTGGCATCTTCCTCGTGTATCGTCTTTTAGTATGATGTTGAAATAATGTGTTTGTGATGGTTAAATTGTTTTTTTCGCAAAATTGTATCAGCCTATTTCCCCTGTTGTTCCTCCTGCCTACACCAAATAAACCTACTACCGCTCCTTTCCTACCCTCACCTACCACTGCATTAAATCTGTAATTATTAAATTTTCATGCCCTTGAAACGTATTATATTTTCTTGATCGCTAACCCCAAACGGTCACATTCTTTCCTAAATTGAGCTTAACTAATGCTCTCTTCTTAATACATACATCTGACTCTAGAAGTTGGGGGTCAGCAAAACAAAGTCTTCCGACGTAACTAGGGGTCTATTCCTTGGGTAGAGCTATGAGCAATGGGGGTAAGTCGAAATCTATGGAGGGTTACACTTAACAAAAAAACAAACAGGCGCCACCAAGTCCAAATTGATTTATTTTAGGGCATAGCTATTTTTTAAGGGCGGACTTGGAGACCCAAAAAAAGAGATCGCCTTCGTTGATACACAAACTTGTCTTAACAGAATAAGACGCTGTTCCTGTAAGAAAGAATAATAATTAAGTCACATAAAAATGGGAACACTATTTGCGTCCCTCAAGTATACCTAAAAAGTATAGAGAATATTTTCTGCATAATGGGATCATAAAATTTTAGTTCTTATTGCTTTTGTTTACCAAGTCTGATCAGACTAGATCAGAATAAAAAACTTTAAATGAAGAATATTAATTTACTAATAAGAATTTTCTTGGTTTCAGTAAATAAAGTATCATTGTAATTAAATAAAATAAAAATTTGAAGTACTTGCAAAACTGGTAGTAAAGGTTATCAACTAATCCTTACTCAAATATTTTATAATTCTATGTAACTAAAAATGCTAGAGTTTCTTTATAACCCAATTAGATCTGTGTGAGTCATTTACAAATGAATATACGAAATTTTCTCTTTAGGTTAACAAACTTAAATTTAGTTTGAAGTCAAAATAATCACCAAGATATTCTCTAATGTTATCAATAGTGGTTGTACTAAAATGCTAAACATGTGTTAGCCATTGGGCAATTGTTGACAATAGTGAACAAACAAACAGGTGATGTAATAGCAGCTGTTAAATTACGTTGAAGCCACGTGTGATCACGTATTTACGAAGCTAAGTGAAAGCAAATTTAATACTGGGGAAAACCAGCTTATTTACAGGTAAACTGAATAACAATTTTTGTACGTCTAACAAACAAAATGAAATAATGTACTTTCAGAAGGAAAGTACTCAGGAAATCTTAATTCTATTACGAACCCAAGAGCAGCAGTTGTCCCTTGATGTAATGGAAATTACCTCGCAGCGCGGAACAGCAACTAATTATACTTGCTTTCCATGCTTTAACACAGGTGTAGGAGCAAAGCGGGTCCCTTACTTGGATCACGGCAGCATTACTTTGTAACGTAATCTTCCGTTGTCTAAATTTATTTACTAAAATAATTTTTCATTGCGTAGCCAACAAATTAAGCTTTCTAAATTGTAACTTCAAAGGGATCATGTTGTCTCAAATTTTACAGTTGCGATTTTCGACGTGGTGTGCGATATATACGTTATCCATGCAGTTTTCTAATTTCTCGTTGGGATTTCAAATGTCGTTACGAGTTCAAATGGTCGTTGCGAGTTCAAATGGGTCGTTGCGAGTTCAAATGGGTCGTTGCGAGTTCAAATGGGTCGTTGCGGTTCAAATGGGTCGTTGCGCTAAATAAATTTTGTAAATTAGCTAATATGACAACGAATATACAAAATGTGGATTAGGTACTAACCGTTACTCAGGAAGTGTTTCACAAACATAGAGCGACTCGGAGGTCACTCGCCATTCTCTTAGAATGCATCTTGACGCTACTTTTAACTATCGACGAGTGCGCTCGCTGCTTTCTTGTATGGTGGGAGGTTCCGGATTTTAGTTCTCGAACCTCTCACGCGCGCGCCAGTGGCTGTGAAATTACACCGAACTCGGAAACAACTCGACTAATAATCCTTGATATTATAATACTATAAAAGTTTGATTGTTACTTGAATATTTATTTTAATTAATAAAGGTATTTTACTATTCATTGTACGTTTAATGAATGGATTCTCCTACTGCAAAAATAAAATTGTTACACTACCTCTTTCCTAAAAGAAAAAATTTTTCTTAAAAAACTTCAAATATAACTAATACAAAAAATTTTTTTACAACAATACTAGCCTTTCCTATCTTCCTAACCAACTATGCAATTTTATAAATTTACTCAAATGGGGGACCTTCATTTATAATTGAGAGTGTGTTGGTAACTACGTGTACCTGACGTCCATCGGAGACAAAATCGGGGAGTCACAATCGGTAATAATCAAAATTGGGAGGGGTCAAATTAGAGAGTCAAACACTCCACGGGACAAAAGAATTTAAATTTACAAAATTTCTTGACTTGAGATTCCTACTTCTAATAAGGCTAATATTTCTGACCTAAAATCAAACACTTACAATTTACTTCTAATTTCAAAAAACTTCACTTCCAGGAGCTCATTTAGCTCTATTTACAAAAACAGGAATGCTTCCTCATCAGAACAGCATTACCATTCAAAATATCATCACTATAAGGTGAGAATCAAAAGAAATACCCTACTAATAGGTCTAAATTTAAGCATCATCACAAGGTGATAACCAAAACAAAAGTGACCTAATCAAAAGGTTACTTAACAAATTCAAATACAAAATATTATCACTTTATTACAAAGAGATAATCAAAACAAAGGTAACCTGACCATACGGTTACTTAACAAATTCAAATACAAAATATTATCACTTTATTACAAAGAGATAATCAAAACAAAGGTAACCTAACCATCAGGTTACTCATCAAATTTCAAACCCAAAATAACCCAGTTAGGGTTGTAGAATCCTACACCCTACTGATCATCCTATCACTAATTGCTAACGAACAACTGATCTCATTAGTGATGGACCAAACGGTGAAAATCACCAAGTCAACTTTGACCTTATCAAATCTAAGAACTTCTAACGGTCAAAAGGAACAAGGGAAAGAACAATTCATTCTCTCCACCTTGACATGTAGAAATCAGGACCAATAGTTAAATAGCCCACCTACTTCTACATTGTAAGGATATCTGTCAAAGACATCCTCCAAACACATCTCCGAGCAACGCGCGAGCAAAACGACCAGCGTGCACCAAGGCACACCTCAACTTACAAAACTTACAAAATCTCAAACCACTTGTTTCACTCCTCAAACAAAATACTCAATATTAGTGGACCGACACTAGATCAAGAATTGGAACAAAACAAAACAGACCACTACGTCATTACTTAATATCAAAGAGATGACCGGACCGGAATTAATCGTCAAAATCATCATTTTCATTTGGATCTGATACTCCAATTGGTTTCAAGTCCTTTATGTGCCATTTCCCTGCTCTTGTTCCATCTTCGTTTTCTAACTCATATACTAAACTGGAATGTTTTTTCCGAATTTTACTCATAACGAACTTAGGAGCTAACTTAGCGGAAAATTTATCACTAGCACTCGAGAGGACCTTATTAGTTCTCCAAACATACTCTCCGACTCGGAATGAAATGTCTCTTCTCCGAAGATTGTAGCGTTTACACGAACGTTGATAAGCTACATGCAAATTTTCACGGACACTTCCAAAAATATCAAACAAAAGTTGACGATCCAAAACATAAGAAGGTCTACTACTGGAGACGACATCAACATCCTCACCAGGTATAAAATTATCCTTATAAGCTTTTCCACTTAAAGGTACCTGACGACCAAAAACTAAAAATTTGGTGAATAGTTGGTGGACTCATGTTTTGCTGAGTTGATCGCGTATTGGATCTTTGATATCTCAACATCCCACGTATCATGTTCTTCTACGTATGTACGGATTGCTGTACCAACTGTCTTATTGATTCTTTCCACAAAATTGCATTGGGGAGCATAAACAGCGTTATACCAAATTTTTGAATTTCGTACCTTGCACACAAAGCTTTAAAAATACGTCCAACTAATTGTGGACCATTATCACAAATAACAAATTGTGGTACTCCGTAGACAAGAAATACCTTTCTTCCAAAACTTCTCGATCAAATGTGCGGTAGCACTACGTAAAGGTTGCAAAATCGAATACTTCGAGAACCAATCACCAACAACTAAGAGCCATTTATGTCCGCGTTTGGAACGAGGAAACGGACCCATCAAATCTAATGCAATGGTTTGGAATGGTAGTCCAACTTCTTTCTCCTTTCCCATCATTCCAAGGGGACCTCTATTGGGTGGTTTTGAGCACCACAAATCAAACATTTCCTACAAAATTTACGTACGTCAAAGATCATCTTTGGCCAATAATACAATTCTTGGACTCGAGACAAAGTTTTAAGGAACCAAAATGTCCTGCTGAAGGGGGTCATGACATGATTTAATGACATCTACGCGCTGAGACTTTGGCACCAAATATTTCCACTCTACAACATTCGCCGAATGCGGTAATAAGGAAGGTATAAACTTATAAATAAACCCATCTTCTACTTTCCATTGTGGGTAGCTTTTCGGTGACAACAAAATTTTCTTTCTCAAAGACTCATACCACAAGTCTACTGCATCAAGTTTAATCTCTACTAAGTTAACTTCTGGATTTTCTAAAGGAACACCACGACTAAGACAATCTGGAACTATATTGAACTTTCCTTTTCTATGCACCAAATCAAATGAGTGTTGCCTTAATCGAACTGACCATCTGGCGAGTTTTCCAGTTGGATTCTGAAGATTACTCAACCAAAGTAACGAAAATGATCGGTGACAACGGTGAATCGAACTCCTTCTACCCACGGACGAAATTTCTCAATTGCAAAAATAACCGCTAAACACTCTCTTTCAGTGGTGGAATAATTGCGCTCAGTACGGCTCAGGGTTTTGCTTGCGTACGAAATTACACGCTCTTCTCCGTTTACATTCTGAATCAACACAGCTCCTAACCCAGTGTTGCTTGCGTCACACTCAACGATAAAGGGTGCCGAGTAGTCTGGCTGCGAAAGAAGAGGTGCAGAAACTAATGCTTGCTTGATTAGCACAAATGAATTTTCTGCTTCCGCACTCCAGTTTACAGTTTGACCTTTTTTCTTACTTTTAATGAGGTCATTAATAGGCGAAACTAAAGACGAAAAATTCTTTATAAAGCGCCTGTACCAGCTGCACATTCCTATAAACCTTTTAATTTCCGTTGTGGTTTTCGGACGGGAAAGTTAACCATCGCCGACACCTTATCGGGATCTGTACGAAGTGAGTTCGAACCTACTATATAACCCAAAAATTTAAGTGTTTTTTTAAAAAATTCACATTTACTTATATTTATGGTAAGGTTAGCTTCTTTTAAACGTTGCTTAACCTCTACTAATAACTTTAGATGATCTTCAAAAGATGACGAACATAATATTATGTCGTCCAAATAGCAAAATACATGGGGTTCAAAACGTGGACCAAAATTGCATCTACTAAACGCTGTTGCGTCTGCGCAGCATTCTTCAACCCAAATGGCATGCATGTAAATCTATATTGTCCTCGTGAGATAACACTGAAGGCAGTCTTATCCTTAGACGATTCACTAAGAGGGATTTGCCAAAACGATTTTCTCAAATCCAGAGACGAAATGTAGTTCGCACCTCTCAACATATTGAGAATTCTATCTACGTTCGCAAGGGGGTACGAATCATGAACAGTTAAGTCGTTCAGGGTTCTACCATCAAAACAGAAGCGATATTCTCCATCTGCCTTCTTAACCAACAAAACTGGAGAGGACCACGGACTAGTACACGGTTCTATAACTTTAAGTCTAAGCATGTCGTCCAATTCCTCATTCAATATCTTACCCATATATGGTGACATGACATATGGTTTCTTGTGGAAGGGTTTGGCATTGCCTGTGTCTATGTCCAATTCGATTAGGTGAGTTCGTCCTAATCTATCGTCGCTGCTAATCTCACTAAATGAATTTATTAACTCTTGTGCTTGCGCACTTTGAGCATCTGAGAGGTCATGTAAACCACATAAAGAATCTTCAGTGTTCAAAGGGATGGAAGACGGACCTATATACCCTATGTCGTTCCCAACATTGCTTTGGATAAACCAATTATTACTTCTAAAGTCAGCAACTACACCAAATAATTTTGCAAAGTCACTACCGAAAATAAATGTATGCGGTAGGGACGGAACCACTAATGCATTAAGGATGCGGCAATCATTACCTATACAAATTGGCAAATCTACTGAGCCTACAACAGACTTTATTGAACCATCAGCTGTAGTGATACCTGTTTTGCTGAACTAAAATTTTCAAGTCTAATTCTCTAACAATTGAAAGTGCTAAGGATCCTACTACTGAGGTAGTGCATCCCGAATCCAGAAGACCGGTAATGTCTCTATCTATTAATTTCACCATAATGTAGGGTCGATTATCACACTGCTTCTCAATGAACAGAGTATTATTCTTAGGCTTCAAGAGTCCTGACAAAATTTTTAACAACTGTAAGCCATCTCGACCACTCGTCTTTACTAAAGTATTTTTCTTGTTTACAAATCATAACTGTAGCCTTATGACGCGGAACAGGATACCGACCACTATGTACCTGCCGCCTTACTGGTTTTTTGAACAATGTGGACATGACGTTGCCTTAACGCCTTTTCGACCACATCCAAAACAAAAAATTTTTTTTGTTGCTCTACAATCTCTAAACCAATGTCCACTACGGGAGCAATTCCAACAAACAAAATGATTCCTCTTATCGGGACTAAAGGAATTACAAACGAGGACTCTAAAGAGCTCTTATCCGCTACTGTTACTTGAGGATTGACTAATTTATTCTGAAACACCCTACTCTTAACAGCATAAACTTTCTCATTCAACCCAGGATGTTTGTTCTCATATGGATGCTTAGAGGGGTTGCAAATCTTATTAGGTTTATTAGAAGACGCCAAAACCGAGTTTAGTTTCATCAAAGAAGCTTCTTCTAACCTTTTACACAAATTTACTAGGGTCGACAAATCTTGAATGTCCGACAATGCAAGTGCCGAAATATATTCAGGAACCAAATTTCTTCTAATCATTTTAACTTTAGTAACTTCTGCTGGCTCGTTGGTCAGTCTACTAAAGAGGGTTTGCATATGCGCGACAAATAAAATAATCCTTTCGTCTTTACCTTGACGACGATTTCTGATCTTTTCCCAAATGTCATCATCCGAAGAACCAGGTAGAAAATCTTCCTTAAACGTTCTAACAAGGAGTTCCAGTCTCGCAAAGAATTTTTCACTGTTCTAAACCAAACCAAAGCGTCACCCACAAAAGTTCACATGCTGATCCAAATAAGTCAGCTTCGGATACCTTACGAGATTGTGCTAAATCACTAACTCTATCTAAAAATGAATGTAGTTGTTTGGGGTCACCTGAGAATTTTACAGGCCATGAACCTATAGGTACTGAAGGTGTTACATACGAAGTCGAATGGATAGGTGCACTAACTAAAGGAGATACTACAACGGACCGATCTAAATAGGTGGACTCTGTACTTTTATTGATTTTATCGTACAACTCAGCTTCAAGAGTTAATATCGTTGCTACGGTCTCATTTCTAAACTTAATTGCTTCATCGGGATTTATTGAAGGGATTTTCATACGCTTAGCTCGTCCCGAAAGGTGGTTTATCCTTGAACAAGCTCTTCTAAAATTGAGTCTGATGAGTCGCCCTCAAACTCGGACACAATATTACGAACTGACTCGACTGAAACTGAAATTTCTTTACTTTCCGTTGCAAAATCTACTTCATAACACGAAAGGTCAACCAAACAACCAGGCTTATCTATTTCTTTAGCTAACAATCTACCTAAAATTTTCCGTTTCTCCAACACTGGCCTCTCACTTACCACTCCTCTGATTCTTAGTTCATACTCCAATTCTTCTTTAAGTAGACAAACAATTTGGAATTTTTCCGACATGGTTACTACAACCTAATGGAATCAAACCGATAAATCTAACTAATCCGAATCTTACAAAAGCTATCAAAACAAATTCGTACTACTAAAGGTAAAATCAAAAATGTTTTTGGTAAAATTATTTTGCCAAAACAATATCAAAAAATTTAAGGGTCAAAACAGAACTAAAGTCAAAAGTAAATTTGACCAAATTAACGAATTGAGTGTATGGGGATTACCGTTACAACCAATCTTTTATCAAAAGCAAACAAACAAATCTAAGTGTCAAATAAACCTTAAGCAAACAAATTTCGAGCAAAATAATTTTTGGACAAATGGACTTCAAAGGAAAATAAATTTAGAGCTAACAAACTTGAATCAAATTAAATTTAGAACAAATAAATTTCAAGCAAATTAATTTTTAACAAATAAATTTTAAGGTAAATCAAATTATGGATAAACAACTTTCGAGCTAAATTAAATTATGAACGAACGAATTTCAACAAATTACTCGTTGAACAAACAAATTTCGAGCCCCAAATAAATTTTGATCAAACAAATTTCAAGCCCCAAGCGTTGGGCGCTAGTGAAACGTATTATATTTTCTTGATCGCTAACCCCAAACGGTCACATTCTTTCCTAAATTGAGCTTAACTAATGCTCTCTTCTTAATACATACATCTGACTCTAGAAGTTGGGGGTCAGCAAAACAAAGTCTTCCGACGTAACTAGGGTCTATTCCTTGGGTAGAGCTATGAGCAATGGGGGTAAGTCGAAATCTATGGAGGGTTACACTTAACAAAAAAACAAACAGGCGCCACCAAGTCCAAATTGATTTATTTTAGGGGCATAGCTATTTTTTAAGGGCGGACTTGGAGACCAAAAAAGAGATCGCCTTCGTTGATACACAAACTTGTCTTAACAGAATAAGACGCTGTTCCTGTAAGAAAGAATAGTAATTAAGTCACATAAAAATGGGAACACTATTTGCGTCCCTCAAGTATACCTAAAAGTATAGAGAATATTTTCTGCATAATGGGATCATAAAATTTTAGTTCTTATTGCTTTTTGTTTACCAAGTCTGATCAGACTAGATCAGAATAAAAAACTTTAAATGAAGAATATTAATTTACTAATAAGAATTTTCTTGGTTTCAGTAAATAAAGTATCATTGTAATTAAATAAAATAAAAATTTGAAGTACTTGCAAAACTGGTAGTAAAGGTTATCAACTAATCCTTACTCAAATATTTTATAATTCTATGTAACTAAAAATGCTAGAGTTTCTTTATAACCCAATCAGATCTGTGTGAGTCATTTACAAATGAATATACGAAATTTTCTCTTTAGGTTAACAAACTTAAATTTAGTTTGAAGTCAAAATAATCACCAAGATATTCTCTAATGTTATCAATAGTGGTTGTACTAAAATGCTAAACATGTGTTAGCCATTGGGCAATTGTTGACAATAGTGAACAAACAAACAGGTGATGTAATAGCAGCTGTTAAATTACGTTGAAGCCACGTGTGATCACGTATTTACGAAGCTAAGTGAAAGCAAATTTAATACTGGGGAAAACCAGCTTATTTACAGGTAAACTGAATAACAATTTTTGTACGTCTAACAAACAAAATGAAATAATGTACTTTCAGAAGGAAAGTACTCAGAAATCATAATTCTATTACGAACCCAAGAGCAGCAGTTGTCCCTTGATGTAATGGAAATTACCTCGCAGCGCGGAACAGCAACTAATTATACTTGCTTTCCATGCTTTAACACAGGTGTAGGAGCAAAGCGGGTTCCTTACTTGGATCACGGCAGCATTACTTTGTAACGTAATCTTCCGTTGTCTAAATTTATTTACTAAAATAATTTTTCATTGCGTAGCAAAAAAATTAAGCTTTCTAAATTGTAACTTCAAAGGGATCATGTTGTCTCAAATTTTACAGTTGCGATTTTCGACGTGGTGTGCGATATATACGTTATCCATGCAGTTTTCTAATTTCTCGTGGGATTTCAAATGTGTCGTTACGAGTTCAAATGGGTCGTTGCGAGTTCAAATGGGTCGTTGCGAGTTCAAATGGGTCGTTGCGAGTTCAAATGGGTCGTTGCGCGTTCAAATGGGTCGTTGCGCTAAATAAATTTTGTAAATTAGCTAATATGACAACGAATATACAAAATGTGGATTAGGTACTAACCGTTACTCAGGAAGTGTTTCACAAACATAGAGCGACTCGGAGGTCACTCGCCATTCTCTTAGAATGCATCTTGACGCTACTTTTAACTATCGACGAGTGCGCTCGCTGCTTTCTTGTATGGTGGGAGGTTCCGGATTTTAGTTCTCGAACCTCTCACGCGCGCGCCAGTGGCTGTGAAATTACACCGAACTCGGAAACAACTCGACTAATAATCCTTGATATTATAATACTATAAAAGTTTGATTGTTACTTGAATATTTATTTTAATTAATAAAGGTATTTTACTATTCATTGTACGTTTAATGAATGGATTCTCCTACTGCAAAAATAAAATTGTTACACCCTTATATGAATCTTAGTGTCTTCAATATCTTTGTAGATCGCTATAGTATAGCATTAATGGGTATACATATAAATGTTGTTTTATGCAGAATATTAGTTGTAAAACATAAATTATCACGAGAAATGATCATTTTTACTAATTAAAAATAGTTGTTGTTTTTCCATCTTCAAGGCCAATAAACATGTTTTACGCATCAAAAATTAGTTAAGACATTCTTAACAAAGAAACACTTATTTTTAGTTTTATTGTTTTAAATAACAAAATAATAGCTTATAATCATTACATGTTTTTTTTTGTTGTAGGTCTCTAACATTTTTACAACGATACTGCACATTTCAGCGGAACGAACCATGTTCCTTGCCAGTAATTGTTGAAATGATTGCAGCTTTTATGAATAAAACACCTGAGGAGGTAGCATTAGCAACATCTTTCAACGCTCTCAAGTTATTCAATTTATCTGAATAAGTTTTTAAAGGATTCTATTGTTGGATATTAATCATTGGTCTTTGTCTTGCCTTAAAATGCGTTTTATGTATAAATGTTACTGAAAGGTTACGGAACTGTTTTAAAAATGTTGAATGAATGTTAAAAGCTATGAAATAGCTGCTAGGAAGAATTTTATTTTTGATATCTTGCCAAATGTAAACAATGAATGTTTATTGAAGAATATAGTTTAGAAAAAATTCTATGACTCAGTATATATTGTTTCATTGTTAATGAAATGTGTTGACTAATAATAACATTGTGCAATATAATCTTTGCTTTTTGGACTTCTGTTATTTACTTTGAATTGCTTGATAACTAACAATTTAATGTTGTCTAGGTTTTCTTTACTAACAGAAAATTTTGTAAATGCCTTTATTCCTCCTTTAGTATAATTGTATTTAATTCCACTGTTTTCATAAAAATAAATATATTATTATTATTAAACTTTATTATGGAACATGAACTATACAAAGTAAATAATTACACATACATCATTATTTATAGTACATCATGTAACCAACAAAGACCTAGGTATATCGTCAGCAACAATCTTTGAATACCCATCGTTGGCAACTTAGTTCAATCTACCACTCCATCGAAAATTTTAATTGAACTAAAAGAACACATTGCACAGTAGAAATACATAACCTAACTATTGCATCGATGGGGTACACGTTAAACTATCGCAGATTTATCTGTAGTTATAGCTTCCATTCATTACACAGGCCAACAAATTTTGACTTTTTCAAAGTTGATTTCGATCTGACATCTGATTTTGTATAGTTTTGATCTGCTGTATTCAAATCTGAGTGTCATTTTACCCTATCACGTAAGGTTTTTTTAATCAATGTTGAAAATAAATTAATAAAAATTTGGTCAAAATAAACGCTACTTTTATTGATAAAAACAAATTACAAATAGTAAACTAAATTGAAAAAGCCTTAAACAATCTTTAATTTCTTTTCTTTCTAGAAGATCTTTTCCTCTCGAATGAAAAACTTCATTTAGTGGATTTTCTTCTGTATTCCAGGGCCAGATTGTACCTTTTTATTGACCAGTAGTAATCAGTCATCATTGAAACATTCCACCGACCTTGATACCTGCCCGCCATTTCTTTCATGTCTTGATGGAACCTCTCACCTTGCTCCTCACTCTCATCACCAGGATTTTCGGGGAAGTAATCAAGATGCGAGTGTTAAAAGTGAACTTTTATGCTCATATTACATTCCAATTCCATAAATTTCTGTAGCATGTTTTTCACAATTTCCTTGTAGTCTATTTGTATCTCATTCACCGACGGTCTGACTGCAAATCAGGGAATCTCTGCAATTACATTTTACTTTCAGGAATTTCCCTATACTATTCTATTGATTTGTACACAGTTTAATCTCAGTGGTGTGACAATTTTTAGAATGCCATTTAAATTTTATTTAAAAAATCATAAATATGACGCCTAGTAAATTTATTAAAAAATTATGCGCGATGCACAAAAAAATGTTGATTCTTTATTAGATCAGCCACCGAAACTTCAAAAAGATGAACAAATCCAAATCACAAATTTTTTGTTGGCCTGTGTTACCATGCAACGCAATAGAGGAATCGGCAAGGTAAAGATGATAAATAAAAGATGTTTAATTGCGCTTGCTTTTACACTAGAAACACGTAACGAACAGAACTATGCTAATGCCTACATCGTTTGCTACCAGATATAAAATGGGTTAGCCTTGTTTAAAAGAGTAATGTTAAACAAGTGCACACTTTGGCAGGTTTTGGTTCCGCCAGCATGAAACTTGGTTGTAAAAGATTTAGACATAATTTGTCCGATGGCAGGGAATATACAATATTTGGCTATCCCATGATATTGTTGCAAACGTGTGCCCAGAAAGAAATGTAAAGTTGCATACAAGTATGTTGGTTAACTGCTTTGTAGGATTTTATATAATAATGTTACTCCATGAAATTTTTTTGCTATTTTCCAGTGGGCCAAAGTAATTGTAACCCGGGCGTGTTATACTAGATATAAAAATTAAATGGGTATGGAAAAGTAATGTAAAATATAAAATTCATGTTGTTGTACCTGTATATTTTGATTTCATATATAGTAGTGTCAAGACATGGAAGTAAAATCGGTAGTATTATTCAAATCATAAACTTAAAACACACCAAACATTGTTTTACCTTTGTTAAATACATATTGAAACCAAATTTAGGGCCATAAATTATTTTAAACCACAAAAATGTATATCAAACATTTATGAAATGTAAACTTTTATGGATAAGCATGTTATTTTTTTAAAAAAAAAGCTTTAGATTTATGAGATAAAGCGAATTCATTAATATGTATCTCAAATGTGAGCTTTCAGAAATTTTAGTTGAATAAATGCAATGTTACATAGTTTCAATATACCTCTGCAATTATCATCAACCAAACCCAGACATTGACTAAGGGAAATTTACACATATTAGATTACAGATATGAGTTACTCATTTCATACAATACATTATAATGTATTCTTTTATAGTGCAAAGACAAAGAAACAAATGTTAATCTAAGAAAATCACATGATAATACATGTTGTTTCTCCACGTTTCATTTCGCAAACTTAATATGAAGACTATGAAAAAGACACCGACAACATAGTGGGAAAAATACCGTAGTTAGACATCAGACGTGAAAGAATCAGTTATATCCAAACGGGTAATAAACCAATACAAAACGTAATATGGTGGTAACCCACAATTAGGGGTCAATATAGTGAGAAGTTGAGTTTCGAAAAGAAAAATGTAGTAATATGAGTTAATAATAGAAAGTGGAATGGAGTGCAGCTTCAAGAAGAAAATAAATATTAATGTTCATGCATGGACAACAAATACAAATGATAAAAATTGAACTTTCTCTTTACATAGGCGAGGTATCTTCCATTCACCTGTGAGTGATATTATTGTTGTGACTTTAAAGTGGTTGGGATTTGGATAGTTCATTAATTTGGAATTTTGGGTTGTGTTGGGTCAATGGTGACTGTTGTCGACAATAAAAAATTGAATTATTGGGAAGCTGGTGTAGTCTGGACATTCTTAACCTTATAACAGGTAAATTAAACCGTGAGTAATTATAAGCTTTTATGGTTATGTATTTTTCTGTATATGTGAGTTTGAACGTAAAGATGGTTGGTATTTTATGACATAAGACATTGATTGAACATAAGTGATTATTTGTTATTGATTAACGATTTACTTACAGAACGAATGTTGATGGATTAAATTTAAGTTTAATGTTTCAGTTACAATATCAAGAGGTTGATTATTATTAGCAGCTCTTCATTCAAACAATATTTACATAAGTATAAAAATGTTATTAACATAAGGTAATACAAAAATTCTAGGGCGGGGTTCACTAGATAGTAGAAAGTAGGTCTTGTTCTACCACCCAAACCCTGAATAATTATAGTGCAACTGTACAAGCGATAAAAATGTAAAAAGGAATTAGAGAGTACATATATACCTGTATGTATACGTGGTCGTTATGTATGTATGTATATATTGCTATGACAAGCTACTGTGTTGGGAAGATTAAATTATATTAATGATGTTGCAACTAGAAAATATGAAATTATGGTGTGGAATTTATAAAAATAAATTGAAACAGAAACCTCAAGATACATCTATGCATTCAAAAACAATTTTCCTTCATACAAAAGAATATAGAACAGTTTATAGCTTAAGTCATACACAAAATTATTACTAAAATAATCATTACCTAATCTTTGTTAATAGGTACAAAATTCTCCTTAATTTGTAAGTGGATAATTTTCCTATTTTTTTGTTAATGACGCTTCACATATAATTTATTAAAGGTCAAGATGCTCAGAACTCTGACTTAAAATTTTCTGGAAATTATCCTTATTACAAATAAAAATATGCTATCACGTCTAATAAGTGCTCTTTAAAGGACAAAATAAACCACACAAGCTGAAATCAAAAGCATAAATCATTTATTTGAATGGAATGGCGTCCTACGTCTGCTGTTTGGTGACCTTTAGGGATGCAGTGATGAAATTTTCATCCCTTCATTATTGGAGTAGTATGGTGAGTTTTTTAGGCGACTTCTATTTCCAATTGATAGTTAATTTTCCTCATTGAAGTATTTGAACTAGTTGGCAATGGAACATAATAGCACACACCTTTGTCCTTGACGCTTTGATGTCGACTACAAAGAGTTGTGCTGCAACCATGAATTATCAGATTCTCCAAGACCACACTTTAATAAGTTAATAACTGGAATGTCACGCCAAGCTCTAAAATTGCTGTTTCTTCTTTACATCGTTTTGAGATTTCTCTCGTGAAAAATTGGGTTTGAATTTTTTTAAGTTTTTAGGTTACTCATCGCACAAGAGATGTTCTAGTGTGGAAATTGAACTTACTTTGTTCAAATCATCGAATTGTGCTTATGATGATGACTGTTACTGTTTGGATATTTATTTAGAGATTAAGTTTCATATTGGACTGACCATAACAATTTGCTATATAAAAATTTAGAGTACACTGTTATTTAAGTGTGACAATTTCCCTAATAATTTTTTATTACAGCTGCATTGAAATACATTCATGTGTAGATAATTTTTCCTTTACTGCTGTTGTTTGCTATTACTTTAATTTTTTTGTATTTGCCTATATTACTTCTTTTCCACACAAACGTACATCAGGCACCAATCACATAATGTGAACTTTTTAAATAACATGCTACGGAAAATGAGATCCAATTTAGATATACTCAATGATTTTACAGGGAGTGCTCCTCTGATCAAACTCGCTTAAACCGTAGTAAATATAGGAAAATATACAGAGATGCTATTAACAAATGCAAATTGTATAGTAATTCTAAATTTATAGAAAACTCAGACAATGCCACCAGAGCTTCCTGGTCTATAGTAAACAAACACTGTAATCAAAACAAAAGCAACAAAGGCTCCTAATACAATGAATAAGTTCTTTATTAATTCCATCAATAAAATTATAACTAATATACCCATTATTGCAAAAACAACTACCACTCAGGTCAATAATATCAATACACCTATCTTTTCATTCTTTGAAATATGTCCCAATCAAGTTAGGGAGATAATACGATCCCTTAAAAACAGCAACTCTAAAGATGTCTATGAATTTAGAGTCATCCTGTGTAAATTTCTAATTAACCTTTTGGTAAATGCTATTACTAAACTAATTAACTTGTGCTTAAATACTAATAGTTTTCCTGATCAGTTAAAAATAGCCAAAATCATACGTTTTCAAAACGGGTGACGAAAATTAATTAGATAATTATAGAGCAATCTCAATCCTACCAGTTGTTTCTAAAATTCTGGAAGAAGTTCTATATATAGAGCTCTATAATCGCTTCTCAAACAATAACTTGTTTAATAAAAATCAATTTGGATTTCAACGTAATAAATCGACTACACTTGCGATTTTAGAAGTAATTGACTACATTACTAAAAGCTTTAATGACGATCTATTTACTGTTGCATTATTCTTATATTTAAGTAAAGCGTTTGACAGTGTTTCACACTCAATCCTAGTTAAAAAATTGTCATCCTACAACATCGATACTGCTAGTGTCTCAGTGATTAAATTGTATTGTATTGTATTTTTATTTGAACCCATATATACATGGTAGTGGCAGAGACAAGTAATATAACAAACAATATAACAATTAGTGTACGACAGTGTTGAAAGTCTTAAAATAAATACAATAAAATATATTGTAGTCATAACCAATAAAAATTAACCAACAATAATGATTAACAAAGTATCTGTTCTAATAGGTCTACCTGAAAGACTCATCATTCAAAACTCCTCCACTGTGTAATAACACTGGTCGCGCAAGAAGGCTAGTAGCAACAATTTAAAATTATGAGTACCTTAGAGTTTTCAATGCTGTCAGGAAGTTTATTATAGAGAGTTGGTGCCATAAAAAGTATTGATTTATAAACCCAGCTTGAAGTAGGTGTAATTTTATCTTGAATTTCTTCTAATTTGTGAAGAATTAGTGTTGGCACTATTATATTTAAGAGTGTTTTTACGGAAGAGCAGCAACGTATCCAAAATTAATAGGGAAGAATATGTGAGAACTTTCAGTCGTTTAAAGAGAGGCCTGCAGTGTTCATCTCTTGATTTATGGCAAATAATACGGATAGCCTGTTTTTGCAATTTGAAGATGAGAGACATCTTTTTTAGTGTCGTATATCCCAAAAAGGGTATATCATACCGCAGCCTGGATTCAAACAAGGCATAATACACTTTAAGGGCAGAGTCAACTGCTAATTCGGTCGATATAGTTCTCAGTACATAACACGATGATGCTAAGTTAGCGGCAAGCAAGGATATATGATCTGACTAAGTTAAGCCATGGTCGATAGTTAAGCTTAAGAATTTAGTATTAGTGACAATATTTAGTGATAAATTGTCGAATATACTTAGTTTCAGGGTGACTTGAGGTTTAAAAATTATACAGCAAGTTTTTTTAGTGTTTATAGAGAATTTGTTTATTTTGAACCAATTTTGAGTAGAAACAAGATCTGACGAAATGCAATTGTGAAGTATAGGAGCAGAAGAAGAGTCCCAATACAAAGTAATATCATCGGCAAATAGTGTACATGAAGCATATTTAACAGAAGATGTAAAGTCCTTAATATAAAGTAAGAATAATAAGGGTCCCAAAACAGAACCCTGGGGAACTCCTCAATTTACACGTACCATATTTGATACAATTGTTTTACGTTGACTACTGATTATTTCAGTATTATTAATTAAATTTGGACTAATATTCCTAAGAACATAGTCAATTCTGGAACTAGAGTTAGCTGTTATTCTAGGGTCAGATACTACCTGCATATCTAAGTTGTAGCAACTAATAATTTGTTTTAACCGAAGAACATTTTTATCCAGGTTGTTATTAAAATTAAGATTAAAGTCCCCTGTAATGATTAGCTTACAATAAAAAGAAGTAATCGAGTGTAAGAGTGTATCCAGGGATAAAAGGAAATAGTCGACATTACCTGTTTGGGAACGTTAAATGGAAAAGACATGTAGTTTAAGACTTGCCGAAGGCATGAGTTCAATATTGAGCTAACTCTGGAGTTCATTAAAATCGGTATTTTGGGAGAAAATTAGTGGTCAATCTACAATAAATGGCTGTGCCACCATGACTCGAAAACGGTCTGTAATATATACTAATAATATGATAATTTTCAATATGAACTTATTCCTCTGAGTTTAGCCAATGTTCTGTCAGACATATAATTTCTAGAAAGCCTATGCTATCTAACAATACAAGTAAGTTATTGACCTTGCTGCGCAAACTACGTATGTTGCACAGTAGGAGGGAAAGGCGCTGTGGTTTCATAGTTCTAAAAATTTTTTATTATTATTCCCTAGATTAGGTTTGTCAATTCGATTACTTGAATCAGAAATGTTCAAGTTTGAAATATCATGCGATGAGTGTGTGAATGAAGACCTAGAACTATATGTAGATGTCTTTATATAGATGAGATTTTGATTCCTTATGTTAACAGAAAGTGTAGATTTGAAGGTGAAGCTGTTAGTGATCAGTAAAACGTGCTTCAATAAAAGTTCCTTTCCACTATTCTTAATATGTAAACCATGGTTGATGAACTGTTTTGATGATAGAATGGTGTTGATACCAACGTAAAAAAAGTTGACTTTAGAAGAAACAAGCAGCGAGTACAAATCACAATTAAGTGAATGTATAAAGTTATTTAATATATGACGACCTTTCCAAAATGGGGAACATATCAGGACCAAATTCGTGTTGACTGCAATGTTGAGTAATAATTTTTTAGTATCCTGAGAAATGTTGGAGCCTCTAAAAGCATTGTTAGTTCTACCCAAAATAATAACATAATCGTCCTGAGTGAATTCCCTGATACGAGATGATATGTTCGCTGTAACAACGCCTAATGTTTGTTGCATTCATTGAAGATTGAGAAATTATTGTGTTTAATTAATGAGCTTAGGATTGCGTAGAAATTTTTCACATGACTGTCACCATATATAACTATCTTTTTCTTTTTCAGATTAGGAATAGCATGACTATATTGAGAGCTGGAGAGAGGCTTTACTGAGTGAGTCCAATTGTTAGAATTATTGCGTTTGTTATAGACTGATATGATGTAAGTGCATTCTGAAAGCTCAAGTCTATCATAATTATCTGTGTGGATATTATTCTCAGCGTCAGTTATGACTGTCGTGCTCGTGGAGGTTGTTATCCTAGGGGCATTAGTTAAGAGAACTTGATTAACAGCAGAGGAATGAGTGGCATTTACAGGTATCAAATCTGTTGTTTGGTTTTGTGCATCAACCATATTAGTGAATGTGGGCTCAGTTTGAGAGTGCATACTATTGACTATAACCGCAGATTGTGAGTGCTCATTAAGTAAATTACTACTCCCAATCCGATGTGAATTAAAAATTAAGAATTTGTCACTCGAAGTTTGTGTATCTTTATTTATCCAAGCAGAAGGTTTGAAATGCTGAGCAGTGACAAACTCAGATTTGATGGATAAGTTTTCAGTTTCGACTATTTTTATTTTAGTTGAGTAGTCCTTTGAAAGGTACTGATTTTCCTCGTTAATTTTATTCAGCGAATCCTCCATAGATATACTTTCTTCTAAGCAGAGGTCGACTTGAGCTTTTAATCTTTCAACATGGCGAGTTAAGTTATTGCATTCTTCTTTCAAGATTTCATTTTCCACTTTAATATTATTTAACTCGTCAATTAGGGTGATGTATTCTTCCTCGGGAATGGAAAAAGCTTTAGTGGTACAGCAGGATACTTTATAATTCTCTATTTTTTTGAATTTGTTCGTTTTAGCCTCCAAGCAACTCTTGTGGTATATTGTATTACAATTAATGCATACATAGTTGCTATGAAAGTTGGCTTAACAGCAATTAAAAACAAAACGTCCAGCCTTAATATGAATGCTGGTAAATAATTACATGTGAAAGAATGAGGAAGGAAGCAAAACTTTTCACACTGTGGGGTCCTTCACGGTGACTAAGTAGGACAGAAAGGAGTAGACCACGGTAGTGTTGTGAAATAGAGGACAGAGGAATGTAAGAACATGTATATAGGAGTTAATGCAGTGTCAAAAAAAATCATAATAAATCAAATACAATCACAGTGCAGGCTATCTAAGTTTACATAAAACTCTTTATAGTGAAATAAGAGAATACAATAATGAAATATAAGGATAGCAATATTATAGTTGATAAGTGATAAAATTACATCTGGTGTACAACTCAATTATAATCAGTTAATTATAAAGGTGTTCAGTTTAATTGCAGGTATAATAAAATTTATACCAAGGTCAAATAATAATAAATTACCAATGTTGTGATGTAATATTTGAGGATTATTAATGAATCCTGTCAGATGTGTCCAAAATGTAAGCTAAATAAGTCGGCATTGGTTCTTGCACAAATACACTAAATTTAAAGAATTAATACTAAGGTTGTCCACATTAACAGCACAGAAAGGAAGAGCACATTTAACACACACCATATTCTTTTCAAAAATTTATCAATTGTTAGTAACGTGTATATTGTTTGTACATTCAATCATACCTATCTGGACGACAGCAGTATGTGCATATTAAGGATGTAAATTCGGACCTGCTGGAGGTAATGCATGGAGTCCCACAAGGCTCTATACTGTGTCCATTATTGTTTCTATGTTAACGATTTTCCCAAATGCGTTACCCATGATAAATATATCCAATTTACTGATGACACTACTATCCTTGCATCCTCTTATTGCCTAGATAAGGCCATTGAAATTGCAGAATGGACACTAAAATCGTCTTCCGAGTGGTTCTCTACGAGCCAACTATGTTTAAATGCTACAAAAACGGACTCCTTAATATTCACACTAAATGGCAATCAGGTGAATGATCAAAACCCTGTTAATAAAAAATATAAAAATTCTGTTAAATTTTTTGGTATACATCTTGATGGTAAACTCACATGGGAACAACATGTCAACAATATAGTAAAATCCCTCAACAAATCAATCTTCTGTATTAGATCGATTAAGAACAAGGTTGCGTCCAATATTCTACAAATGGCTTATTGTTCTCTATTTGAACCACATCTTAAACTATGCAATATTCTCACGAGTCACTCTGCACAAGCTGATCGCTTATTTGGAATTCAACATAAAGTGGTCAGAATAATGTGTGATTTAGAGTACAGAGTAGATTATCGAAACAGCTATAGAACACTAAGTATCATGACACTTCCATGTCTATATATTTATCAAAATCTTATCTATATATTTCATAATAGAAGTAGCTACACCACAAATAATGAAATACATTCGCATGTTACACGTAATGGAGCTTTTATGAGACCTAATTTCTTGAGAGTATATAAATCTAGAACAGCTATTAACTACTACGCAATAAAGCTTTCAACCACTTACCTTAGTCTGTTATTAATTTACCTTTTAAAAGTTTTTAATTGAAAATTAAAAACCTCTTAATTAATAATCCCTTCTACAACATTGAAGAATTTCTTGCTTATGATACAACTAACCTATAGAGAAAATATTTCACTAAAATATTTCACTAACGTAAGTATCATATTGTAAGTTTAGAATTCATGTGACTACTGAAGTTGTGGATACTTGTGTATAGCTAATACTCAAGTATTATCAACAAAACCTACGAAGTAAGTTAGGTTAATATAATCACTACGTCGTCGTCGCCGCCGTCGTCCGTTGCCATATTCCCATAATGATACAATAAATGATATATATGTACCTTGTTTAGTTTTTTACGCTGATTACAAATATGCTATACACTTTTCGATATCTCATTTAGTTTTCTAGATAATTGAATTTATTTGAGAAATGTTAACAGTACAAACTAATATAAACTTTAGTAGATATTTTAATTTAAAATATATAATTTCCTTTTATAAAATTTCCGTAAGTTTGGTTGTAAGGCGTACAAGCGTCTTAGATTTTTTTATACTAAATTGGCTTTTATATCTAAATGACCTGTGTAAAATGTAATGAAACATTATCACACCAATAAATTATTTACTATCAAGAGTCATTCGTGGACAATACGTAAGTATAGGGTTTTCATGACTATTAAAGATTTAATAGTGGGTAACCAAAGGACTGAGAACAGTTCATTATACATGTTTGTTTACTTTTTGTTTTATGTAAATTAGGATCGAGGTAGAAAATTTGGTAAAGGTAATTAAAGAAGGATATAAATTATTTTTGCATAGACTTTTGTACTGCGATGCTTTGGATAAACGTTATTTTCTACGCGAGTTCATGTTCTTTTGGATCATGTTTTTAACTAAAGGTTTTGTAAATAAAATTTCTTAATTTGAGATTTTCTTTTTCTTTCTTGGTGACCCATCCCCACTCTATGACTTTCTAGTTAGCACGGCATTACTTATTTGAATTCCTTTTCTCTTTTTTTTGTTGTAGTATTCGGTGTGGGCAATTTTCTTTGCTTACTGTACTTTTACTTTCTTGTCCGCATGGAATACCGTAACAGCATTTAAAGATCTCGGAAAAATGGTTTTCGTCAAGACTCCCGTACTTTTAAGTTTTCCAATTTTCTAAGCTCTTTTTCCATGCATATTTGAGGAGACGGAAGTTGGCAACATCCAAAGATTGCAAAGTCGTTTGAACTGGGTGGAAGCAAAACAAAGTTAATGTTTTTCTCTATCTTCTTTGGGAATTAAACCATTCATGACCTAGGTCATGGATCAAAACATAAATAAAGACGATTTTAACAACTATGAGTGATTTAATACCCAAGGAAGATCAAGAAAAATACAAAACAAACCACAACAAACATACAGGGAGTATTTAAAAGTTAATGTTGTTATGGTCGTAGGCCTCTACAACGCTGAATATTACATGGCTGCCGAAATTATCACCTAACATAACTTTTTTTCTTTCCAGTGAGTTAAAATATGGCAGTACAACGGACATAACCAGTCCTCAAACGTTTCGTCATCAAACTAGCTATTTAGAGTTCTATTATACCGGACATTTGGGAAGCCACCCTCTGCCCAGTCTGTCTGTTGGCGTTGTATACAATATAGGGCGGTAATAATTTTCAATCCCCTGCCACCTTACATTTGATTTTCCAATGCTCCACCCGAAAGTACTACATTGGCCAGAAAGCGAGCTTTTTTTACCTGAAAAATTTTGAATTTTGCTGAACCCTTGCTATTCCAAGCAAGGCAGGGATGTTTAACATACGTGATAACTCTCACACATGCGACCTACATTTTATATCTCATCCGAACGAGGTTGTATTTTTGTAAAAAATGCTGGCCCAACATTTTTCAAGCAGTCCGTGTCAAGAATCAAACCTGGGACATTAGGATCAGCAATCATATGCAAACCGGTCTGATCCGTGGAGCGACCTCATCTCCTTCCACCACCAACGTTATGCACGTGCTTAATTTAGAGGTATCACTTATTTTATGGGCATGTTTTTTGCCTTTTCTGACAACTAGCATAGCGTGGCCCGAATCATCGCAAAAGTTTGTCTCGTAATTTATAATATTAGTGGGAAGAACGCCATCGATGGTAGTGGCTAATTCAGTCAAATACTTTTCAACCTCATATGTTATAGCAGCTTTGACCCTCTTTGTGTTTTCAACTAACGTTATGGGCAACTTCTTGTATCTGCCCATAAATGATTTGAACTAGTCGACACCTGGAAATTGTCCTCAAAACGTTTCTCGGTTTTTCAAACCTTTGTTAAGTATTGTTGTACCATGTACCTCATATCGTAGTTTTGAAAGGAAACCGACAGAAGAAGAGTATCGATTAGCTTACGTTCTTAAACAGTGAATAAATTTGATTCACCTTCAATCTTTTCGTTTTGCAGGCACACGGACATTATCATACACTTTGCTACATGGTACTCCAAATTTTTCCGCCGCTCTTCTTATAGCTATCCCTCATTTCACCACCTCAATTGCCCCTTTTTACTTATACTGGGTTATATATGTAGGGTGCAGGTTTTTTTCCATACACTTTCAGGGCATTTTTAATCTAAAACAAAAACTAAAAATATGTAACATATTGGTTATACGACAAAGGGCGAAACTGGGAGGCTGTGAGTTGCATTTAGTGTAAAGAACTTACTAAAAGTACTCGGATTTCCTACAAAATAAACTCATAAAAAACTTTAATCTCAAAGAGAGTTTTATTTAGACCAACTAGTTAGTGACCGACTTTTCGATTTTTTATAAAAATGAAAAAAAATTAACACAATGTTGATAAAAAACTAAAAGCTTTTTACTAGGTGCAGAAGTGATTAAGGTTTTAATTTGTTCAAAAGCCTGCTGAGCTTCGACATATTGACTTTTCTTTATTTTTAATTAGGGCGGTAATGGGTGTAGATATAGTTGAGAGATTAGGCAGAAAAATGTGATAATATCTAATCATTCCTATTAAACGTTTAATTTCGGTAACAGTCTTGGGTGTTTTAAATTTAGTAATATCGTCAATTTTAGCAGGATCTGCCCAAAGACCAGTTCCATCGATAATAAAACCAAGAAATGTAAGAGAAGAACAGCAAAATTGACATGTTTTCCAATGTATTTTAAAACCTGCTGCATTTAAGCGTTCAGCAACTTCATTGAATGTAGCTATATGTTCTTCAAAGGAACTTGAAATAACTAATATGTCGTCTAAAAATACAAAGGCACGTTCTTGGTGTAAGATAGGACCTAATGTTTGATCCATAGTACGCTGTAAAGTTTGCGGTGCGTTACAGAGACCAAATGGCAAAACATTATATTGGAAAAGACCCCAACCTGGAACACAAAAAGCAGTTTTTGGACGGGAAGATAAGTCAAAAGGGATCTGATAAAAATCTTGTCTAAGATCGATAGATGATATAAATTTAGAATTTCAAAGCCGACTTATAATAGAATCAGTACTGGGTAAGGGATAGGCATCGGGCACAGTTACAGAGTTAAGCTTTCTACCGTCAAAGCAAACACGCCATTCATCATTTTTCTTACGGACTAATAACACGGGAGACATCCATGGCGAATTTGATGAAGAGATGACACCAGATTCGAGCATTTTATCTATTTCGGAATGCAAATGTTTTTGTAATGCAGGCGATAATGGATATTGACGTTGCTTAGACGGAAGAGCATTACCCGCAGAAATAATATGCGTTGTGGTGGTGACGCAACCAAGATATTTAATTTACGAAATTTGTCAATTGTAGAGTTAAGAATTGCATTCTGGGAATCGGTAAGAATAACTTTATTAGATATACCAGCCGACGCACAAGAATTTGTTTTGAGGAAAGCTTGCCAAGAAAAATCTTGAAAATATAAAGATAAATTAAAAAGTTTGCAAAAATTCACTCCAAGTAGAAATGGATAAGCCAGTGTAGGTACGATCAAAAATGGAACATCACGTTCAAGTGACTCTACTCGAATTTTTAATTTAAGGGAACCAGTTACATATATTTTATATTCGTCAGATAATTGCTGTAAGCCTTCGTTATTTATAAGAGAACATGACGATCCCGTGTCCAATAAAGCAATAGAGAGGGGTAAGTGAGGGCGGATGTCGAGAGGTTTTTTAACAAGTTGAAAGGCATTAAAATTTGAATTAGGGCCGCTATACTTGCGGCCACGTCCCCAATGCTCCACCCGGAGGTACTACATTGAAGTTGTAAGGCATTGCATTTACATTTCCAATGCTCCACCCGAAGGTACTACATTGGCCAGGAAGCGAGTTTTTGTTGCCTGGAAATTTAGAATTTTGCCGAACCCTTGCCGTTCCAGACAAGGTAGGGATCTTTAACGTGCGTGACAACACTCACACACGGGACCTCCATTTAACCTCTCAACCGAACGAGGGCGTAATTTTTGTGAAAAATGCTCACCTGCCAATTTTCAAGCAGTCGGCCGTGTCGGGATTCGAACCCAGGACTTTGGGATCCGTAGTCTTACGCTTACTACATTGATCCACGGCGACGCCGAAGTTGTAAGGCAGTTCATTTACATTTCCAATGCTCCACCTGTAGGTACTACATTGGCCAGGAGGTGAGCATTTTGTTGCCTGAAAATTTAGAATTTTGCCGAACCCTTGCCGTTCCAGGCAAGGTAGGGATCTTTAACGTGCGTGACAACACTCACACACGGGACCTCCATTTAACCTCTCATCCGAACGAGGGCGTAATTTTTGTGAAAAATGCTCGCCTGCCATTTTTCAAGCAGTCGGAGAATAATTCACCTGTAGAGACAAATAAATCTTCGTCTGTACAGTTACAAGAAATTTTAAAATCATTTACTCTATCTAGGAATGACATTAACGAGATTTGGGCATCAAAGCCCTAAAAAGTTATACCCCACTTGTATATTGATATCGATTTCGCAGACAATATAGAAGGTTGGGAAATTGTTAAATTGGAAAGAACGTTAGGTAAATTTACATCTGATCTAAGTTAAGTTTTTCGAGGACGATTCCTTCAAGTAAGAGAACGTTAGATAGGAAAGTTTGTTTGGTTTCATTAGCTTGTTCATCTTTAAGCAATGACAATAAATCTATTCGCTGTTTTAAATGCGTTATACGCGATCTAATGCGTTTAAGCTCTGTATTTGTAGGTTCTGAATCAGTTTTATGAAGTATATGGTTAATGTCGTCAAGAGATTGTTTAATTTCAAAGGTATTTTGTGGTAGATTAGACACTATTACACGAGGAATTGATTGACTGTTAGCTTCTTGAGCTAATATAGCTTTTAACTGCAATCGCCTATCATTTCGGTTTGTTGCCGCTTGAATATTACGCGACTCCAGCTCAAAGATCGTTTCAAAAGTTTTAAGGTGTACCGGATTCATTGTACTATAGTGTTTGAGGAAGTAGATATACCAAAATAAATTTTCAGGGATCTACGATAGTTGTGTTTAAGGGACAAAATTTTCTCTAAGAAAGAATTCGTAAACTATAGTTAATAATATAGATTATAAGAAAACTGTTTAAATCATGGTAACCAAAGATAATATGATAGTTAACTAAACTTTAAACTAAAACAAGCTTTCAATAAACTAACCAAAATTGGTTACTTAATATGATATTAAAAATTTTTTCATAAGGGATAGCAAATAAACAATTAAGGTAACAATATATAGAGGTACTTACAAAACGAATTATTTAATCCAAAAACCCATTTTCGTTCACTCATAAGTGAGGTTAAGGTAATTGTTAAACACATTCCAAAGGTATACAATACTATTTTTATAAGGAAATATACATAACACTGTTTTTGAAAAGGAATAAATTACAGTACATTTAAAACTGCATGGTTAAGGTAACTTAAAAATGTAAACAAATACTTAATGAAAGTGACAGTTTCAACCTGTTAAATTAAGATTTATGGTCCCTTCAATGGAGCCAACACATAAGATAAAAAAAACTAAAAGTAACTAGATTTTAAAAGTCGCCATATTAAATATTCAAAAATCACTAGAAAAATCTAAAATTATTAAATATTTGAGTGAATAACCTAATTTTCCTAGAAAACAATTTTTCAAGCTGTTTCTTAAATGTTAAATTTGAGGTTAAGGCGAACTTAATTTCAACATACGTGTACGTATTGGGCGCCACTCTTACGGTTTCCCGCTTTCATATTATTGCGCAATCGTTAATATAACGTAATTACGCGGCAAATTATATCAAATACCAATCACGTTTAAAAGTGATACAATGATCAAATTTACAATATAAATGAAAGCAATGTACTCACTTAAATCGCACCTTACCGCCAAATCTCAGGGCCGTCTCGTTGTTTTTGGTGTGGGTAGACTACGCCATCGTTGTTTTAGATTCCAAATTGCTCCATCCTCTTTTCACCTCGTTCGTAGGTAGAACGAGAAGGATAACCAGGTAGAAGAAATGACAGAAGGTAAGATACAGGACCCTACACCCTAAAAAAGAGAAAAGATAGACACACGACACAGGTAGCTGTTCTCGGCCTCAGGTCTCGTAGTCTAATGACGTCTCATTACATCGCCCGCACTTGCGCCATTCACTCCGCGCATGCGCATTCTTTTACGCAAACGCAACTGTCTGGAATGACGGAAATTGTTCATTTTAAAATTTTTTTGCGGGAACTACCTTATAATTTATACTTAATCTAAATGTGATACATAGCCAATTTTTGGCATTTAGCATGTTTACACGGAAAGGTGTTTTTAACTTTAGGAATACACATGTGTGAGATTTAGAAATTACGCATTTAGTAATCGAATGTCAATTCTAACATGAACTCAAAATTAACGTTTGGTGTGGCAATATTGATAATCATGTATTGAGTCCTTTCGAATTACTTCCTAATTTAAACTGTGAAATATACCTTAATTTCCTGCAAACTCAGTAACCCAAATATTTTGAAAACTTTTTCTAGAACTAAGACAAAGCATGCTGTTCATGCAGGATGGAGCCTCGGCCCACTTTTCTAGACTTGTCAATTTCCTCATTTCTGATAGGGCATGGAAGTCAGATGCTTTGTCCACCTCGGAGCCCTGATTTTGAACTGCTTGATTTTTGTTTAGGAGGATATGTGAAGTTGCTTGTGTATACAGAAGCACTGAATCCTCGAGAAAATTATGGCATAAAATTGTGAATGCTTTAAACTAGTTTCGAGAGGTTCGGTTATTATTTCAGATAAGACGGTCGTTCAGTAAATGGTTCGTCAAATGTTTTGAAGTGAATGTTAATCACTTTGAACGTTTATTGTCAAAAGATATCCTTTTTTTTATTAAATGTTTCTGTTTTGGTATCGTTGTTGTTGTTATAGCCAGTTGATGAATTATCAAGAAAAACAAAATCCAAATTAAAACTTTGACGCTCTGTATCTCGGTTATTATCAAATTTTGGAATGAAGTAAGTTTAGGCAAATCTCAATATTTTTACCCAAGAAATCTACAGTTTTGCTGTGTACCGTTAATTAGCGGACACCTTGTAGAACTTTCTTGTCTAAGTAATGCTGGTGTAAATAAAGATTATGTGCTGTCATTGTTCAAATTAGTATATCTGTAATTTTGAATTATGTTAGAAAGATAAAATAAGCAAGTTATGTTCTTTATAAATTTTATTTAATGCAACCTCCTGCTTTTTAACATGACTGTTATTCGATAAAGTCAGGATGAAGTCTCAAAATAAGGGACATAGAACCTGATAATTGGTTCAGAGTTAAGGGTGTTTATCAATTTCCTATAGAAGGACCAGTACCAGTTCCTTAAAGTAAAATTTAAGCCTGAAGCAAATATGTTGGAAGTATAAGAACATCCAAAGCGGAAAAGATATGGGCAAAGAAAAATGATAATTATAATTACTGATCTGCTCTTTATATTGTAGTTGTTAAACATTGACAAAAACTTTAATTAATTTAAATAATAAGCAAATCATGTTTTCATTACTAGGTGATGTTCATCACAAAATAAAATTGGTTAACTCTGGTATTAGTTACCAAAAGTAACTAATTATTAGTAATAGTCTGATACCAAACTAGAATAAAATGTTCTTATTCTTCAAATTACCAAGCTCATTACAATGCGAAAAAATATAAAATACAGCTCCTACAACTTATAAAGATACTTAAATGATGATTGCACCCTAAACTAATAGTTAAGGAGAATTACTAAAGTATTTGTACATTAAATTGATTCCATTTATTGTGCTTTATTTTTGTTGATTTGTATTTATTTTTTATTATTTCATGTGTATGTTTCGCAGATCTTTTAGTTGCAAAATTTGTAGACTTTGGTATTTGTGATGCTTGTTACCAAATGCATGTTGAAAATGTGGTATAAGAGTAATGTTAGAATCATAATTTTGTGTTGTGATGTCCTATATTATTTCAATGTTATCATTAAGCGTCCAGCGTTCAAGCTATATTCAAGATCGGAATATTATTATGCAAAATACACTTGCGTGTGCTTATTGGGGCTCATGCAGTACCCTCTTAACTTAGCATAATTAGATCCTAATATGCATTTAGCAGTTGTAGAGTATTTGTCAGTAAATTTAGTATAGAATGAAAAGCAGACTGAAGCATCTTATTTACTATTTTTGTTTAAAGAGAAGTTTTAGAGTAAATGTATGCAATATCTATGCTATATTGTGTAAAATCCATAACCGTATAATACTCTAGAATTGTTTTCCAGCAATACTACTAATATGCTTTGCAGAAAAAGGACAAGAAAGGTTGTTTAAGCTGATAGACGAATTATGATCCAAAAATTATACGGATCAGAAAACATATGGCGATGAAGCTGATAATGACAAAGAAGATATCGTTGAAATAGATTTTGAAGATTCTAGATGCCTAATTAGCTAAAAAATGTTACAGCGATCAAATCGAGAGAATTTACATTACCTATTCAGAGTCCAGGTTTGAAAAAAAAAATAATAACGTATTTGCTTGGATCAATAGTTGTAACTAAACTTAAAAAGCGAATAAAGGAAGTTTTAGAATATTTTGTAAATGAAGAAAAACTGTTAACAAATACACTGTCGCATTTTGGAAAGCTTTTACTGCAAAACAGATGTACGCTAGGATGTTGAAATTCAAATATTTTGATTTGCTTGGCTAGGATTTATCATGCTAATCACTTCAACGTTAGAGATTTGTGGAAGAAATAGTACTGAAATAGAAATATATCACTTTGAAATGAGTTGGTAAAGATTTCAATTCCTTTCCACAGTTTGTAACGAATAACCACCGCAACATTAGTTGATTAAACGATAGCTATAAGTAACATTTTTAATGTATAAGAATAATTATAAAATAGGTTACCATTATTCTGAATGTCATCACTGATTAAATGTTCCCTGGTTTTAGAGTGCTGCATGGTTAAGTCAACACAAAGATTTGCAGTATGTGATGACAGAATGTCTTGTACCAACTGACTGCAGCTGCAGGTTAAAATTCAGACTAAAAGCTTGTAATAAGTTACAAATATACCAAAAGATATAGTTTGAGATTATGGAATCTATATCCAGCATGCATAGAAATTTAATCCTGAATATTTGATCACCCCAAATGCTTTTATTATAGTTACAATGATTACAAAATTACAGCAGTATAGACAAAGAGAAATAACAAGCCTAAGATTTCATACAACTCTCCAAAACCATCATCATTAGGTGTTCAGTCCTGGAACTGGTTAGACGCGTACCTTCATTGTTTCCTATTCTGAGCTAACCTACACATTTCCCTGAAATTTCCATAGTGTGCCTCTTTGACTATCTGCGTGCAATAGTCTGATCTAGGTCTACCTCTACCTCTTTTTCCTATCTCTGCTTGTAATATATCCCGCACTATTCCTCAAAAATGCCTTGAAACATATCCTGTCCTTCTATTTATCCATTTTTTTTTAGTTTTCCTCTCCAAAATGCCTTAGTTTTAAAATCATGTTTTTAAAAAACAAAAAAAAAATATTAATATTATCAAGTAACTACGGCAATGCAGACAAAAAAACACAACACTAAAACTGTTGTCACATATAACATACACATGACGAAGCCGGATGTTCTAGGTAAACTTTCTATCTGCTCCAACTGTATCTAACCAGCACAATAAGGTAGTTCCAAATATTTACGACAAATTTTGTAATTTATTTAGCCAGTAGTCAAACGGTAAATATTTTGAGGTGACATTTTCTGAAAACTGTAACTATGAACCTAATTTCATTATGCCAGCAGTCGATGCTATAATAAATTGTCCAGAAATATGAAGATTAAAACAAATATGGCCTCAAATTAGTTATAGTTACCGTGTCTATACGTCAGTTTTCCAGAATTTGTTCTAGTTTTAACATTGTTGTCTCTGGGTCTTGACATATTTTCGAGACAGTACTTTGTCCGTTTTGTAATTCATACGACATGAAAATTAGTGCAGTCAAACTAGATATAAGCACAGTAAATGTTATAACTTGTGTATTTAATATGCGAGAAATAAAGTGTATTGATTTTTTGAAGAAAATAGAAAGTTGTGTTAACTGCAGCAAAGCATTCTGCAAAATACTCTACAACTGAATAAATGGGTACCTCATTTTATAAACTTTATGTTTAAATGTTTTTTTATCACGTGTCCCTATTGTATCCTGGAGGAAATATAGACACCCTAGTTATAGGTTATAGTAGATGTGCATCTTAAGATTCTTATAGAAATAAAAAAACAAGGTCTTTAGGTTTTAGGTGTAGCGAATGTACAGATACAAGAACATCTAGGAATGATAACTGAAGTGGAAAAGCAAGGCACAACAGTTATATCTCCATATTATATGGATTCCATTTGCAGGCTAAACTATTAATTACAGAAATGTAACACAATTACACAAATATAAATTAGTAGAAACTTACATACATTGTAAGCATTTACGCACTATAAACAATGAATTATAACCTGTTTTTTTTAAGAACAATACATTTTAAACAATGGGATGAGGCTAAAAATATTCTTGTTATTGAATCAAAGTTTAATTGAGCTTTGTAAACACAGAGAAAAATTCTCATAAATCGAGGTTTAAATCATTTTTCAAATGTTACAAAAACAAAGCTACTTTGAAGATATTTTAAAATTCAATTGAATTAGTCTTTTTCTTGATATTTGTTCATAGTAACAATTTCAAAAATTATCGAAAACGCAACATGAGGGTTGTATGGTGCAATACCATTCATATCCTACTTTATAAATTATTAATCAAATAATTAACCAACACCTAGATATTCTTTAATGCAATTTAAAATTAATACAAACAAAGACGACTTCTATTGGGAATAATATATGTATTCTTATAATATTATTAAAATAGAATCAAGGTCAATCAATAATTATATTTGAATATTGAAAGAATTGACAACACCGCAGGATGACTTTCAATATATATTTGAAATTCCGGTATTCCCGCCTTTTTAAAAAATATATGAAAACTTTCACAATTATCAGTAGAAATTGGAAAATTTCATTTATTTACTTTAAGTTTAAATATATAAGATTTTTGAAATACTCATTCCAATTAAATTATCTTTAGTATAGAAAATACATAATGGAATATTCTAGAAAGTGTATCTGGGTTCGAGATTAAACGTGACGTCAGTACTTCGACTATAAATACAGCACCGCATTGTAAAGTGGCAAATTTGTTGGCGGAAAACGAACAGAACAAGTGAGAATATTAAACGAGAAGTGACGTGTACTATTTTAAGAATTTGGTGTCCATATTGAACTTTCTTGTGATTTATTAAAAGGTATGTTATTTAAAAGTTTTATTTATTTCGTTGTGAATTGATGTAATTTGGAAATGTTGAAATTAAAAACTCGTAGGGAATAATTTTCACGGATCTTATATGCAAGGAATATTATTATGATGTATTATTTTTTTTTAATGTCCATTTAATTTGCTGGCTTTTATTTCCGTAATTTTGAATTGCGTAGTTTCCTTGTGTATATTATACTTTCGATTTAATAGTTTTAATTTTTTGTTCAGTATGGCGTAATAAAATGGCGGCGCTAATTTGCTGATTCATCGCCCTTTGTCCCCTGTACATGTGACATTTCAGTAATCCATTTCTTTTGTTTCAGATAAGCATGCAGATCTTTGTGAAAACTTTAACTGGAAAGACTATCACGCTTGAAGTGGAGCCCTCTGATACAATTGAAAACGTTAAAGCTAAAATCCAGGATAAAGAAGGCATTCCACCAGATCAACAGCGTTTGATCTTTGCAGGCAAACAACTAGAAGATGGCCGTACTCTTTCAGATTACAACATCCAAAAGGAGTCTACTTTACATTTAGTTTTGCGTCTTCGTGGAGGAATGCAAATCTTTGTGAAAACGTTGACTGGCAAGACCATCACTTTGGAAGTGGAGCCCTCTGACACAATTGAAAATGTAAAAGCTAAAATTCAAGACAAAGAAGGGATCCCACCAGATCAACAGCGTTTGATATTTGCTGGAAAACAATTGGAAGATGGGCGCACGTTATCAGATTACAACATTCAAAAGGAATCTACTTTGCATTTGGTATTACGTCTTAGAGGAGGCATGCAGATTTTTGTTAAAACGTTGACTGGTAAAACTATCACATTAGAAGTTGAACCATCTGATACGATTGAGAATGTCAAGGCCAAAATTCAAGATAAGGAAGGTATCCCTCCTGATCAACAGCGTTTAATTTTTGCTGGTAAGCAGTTGGAAGATGGTCGCACCCTTTCTGATTACAACATTCAGAAAGAATCCACTCTACATTTGGTTTTACGTCTTCGTGGTGGCATGCAGATTTTTGTCAAGACCTTAACTGGGAAAACTATTACGCTCGAAGTTGAACCATCAGATACAATTGAAAATGTCAAGGCCAAAATTCAGGATAAGGAAGGTATTCCACCGGACCAACAACGTTTGATTTTTGCCGGTAAGCAGTTAGAAGATGGTCGTACCCTTTCAGATTACAACATTCAGAAGGAATCTACTCTTCATTTGGTTTTACGATTACGTGGTGGAATGCAGATTTTTGTTAAAACGTTAACTGGTAAAACGATTACTTTGGAAGTAGAGCCGTCTGACACTATTGAGAATGTGAAATCTAAGATCCAAGATAAGGAAGGCATCCCTCCCGACCAACAGCGTTTAATCTTTGCTGGTAAGCAGTTAGAAGATGGTCGTACTCTCTCTGATTACAACATTCAGAAGGAATCTACTCTTCATTTGGTTTTACGATTACGTGGTGGAATGCAGATTTTTGTTAAAACTTTGACCGGTAAAACAATTACTTTGGAAGTAGAGCCGTCTGACACTATTGAGAATGTGAAATCTAAGATCCAAGATAAGGAAGGCATCCCTCCCGACCAACAGCGTTTAATTTTTGCTGGTAAGCAGTTAGAAGATGGTCGTACTCTCTCTGATTACAACATTCAGAAGGAATCTACTCTTCATTTGGTTTTACGATTACGTGGTGGAATGCAGATTTTTGTTAAAACTTTGACCTGGTAAAACAATTACTTTGGAAGTAGAGCCGTCTGACACTATTGAGAATGTGAAATCTAAGATCCAAGATAAGGAAGGCATCCTCCCGACCAACAGCGTTTAATCTTTGCTGGTAAGCAGTTAGAAGATGGTCGTACTCTCTCTGATTACAACATTCAGAAGGAATCTACTCTTCATTTGGTTTTACGATTACGTGGTGGAATGCAGATTTTTGTTAAAACTTTGACCGGTAAAACAATTACTTTGGAAGTAGAGCCGTCTGACACTATTGAGAATGTGAAATCTAAAATCCAAGATAAGGAAGGCATCCCTCCCGATCAACAACGTTTAATCTTTGCCGGTAAGCAGTTGGAAGATGGTCGCACCCTCTCAGATTACAACATTCAGAAGGAATCTACTCTTCATTTGGTTTTACGATTACGCGGTGGTATGCAGATTTTTGTTAAAACTTTGACTGGGAAGACTATTACTTTGGAAGTAGAACCTTCGGACACTATTGAAAATGTAAAATCTAAAATTCAAGATAAGGAAGGCATTCCTCCTGATCAACAACGTTTAATCTTTGCTGGTAAGCAGTTAGAAGATGGTCGCACCCTCTCAGATTACAACATCCAAAAGGAATCTACTCTGCATTTAGTTTTACGATTACGTGGTGGAATGCAAATTTTTGTTAAAACTTTGACCGGCAAAACTATTACTTTGGAAGTAGAGCCTTCAGACACTATTGAAAATGTAAAATCTAAAATCCAAGATAAGGAAGGCATTCCTCCTGACCAACAGCGTTTAATCTTTGCAGGTAAACAATTGGAAGATGGTCGCACTCTCTCCGACTATAACATTCAAAAGGAATCCACATTGCATTTGGTGTTACGTTTAAGGGGTGGAATGCAAATTTTTGTGAAGACTCTTACTGGTAAAACAATAACGTTAGAGGTTGAACCTTCAGATACAATTGAAAATGTTAAAGCTAAGATTCAGGATAAAGAGGGTATTCCGCCTGATCAACAACGATTAATTTTTGCAGGAAAGCAGCTCGAGGATGGACGAACTCTTTCAGATTACAATATTCAAAAAGAATCAACTTTACATCTGGTGTTGCGTTTACGAGGTGGAATTTAAGAATATTTAAATTGTACAAATTACACTACTATGAAGCAATTTTTTAGCTTTGTACTATTAGATTTTGAGATTCTTTTCTGTAAAATTTGATCAATAAATTGATATTCATTAAGGTTGTTTTTCTTATTATTAAAGGTTTTGTTGTTACTACAAATTTTTGAGAGGTCTTCCAATGCAACTCTGAAATGTGAATTCCGTTTTAAGAAACATCTTCAATAGTTTGTTAAAATTACTGACGTCTTGCCGAATCTTACATGAGAAATAAATTTGATTTTAAAGGTCATAACACTCTGAAGTTTAAGGTGTATGTATTTTTAAAGAATATAGGTAATTTGTGGTATATACACGAAGGAATTATATATTGTATTTTGTGTTGCAATTTTTCTTTGTGAACCCATTACTGAATTTTTAAACGTGTGTCGAAACTTTGGTATATGCATGCATGACTGCATAATTTTTCAGACATGTAAAGCTAGTCCTGGCAACACAAGTGTAGAATTAATAGCAATCCTATAAAAGTACAAAATTACAACTGAAAGATTGTATTTAAAGTTACAATTTTAACTGCAGAACTACTACATACACTTTAAACAGATTGAAAACTAAACTATGTTTATTCTATTTAATTGTAAAGGTAAGTGGTTACATATTCGTCCCTTCTGTGGCAAACTAACGAAACTGCATAAAAGCAATTTTTCAAGGGAGCATAAATTAACTTCAAGTGCTTGTATAAAATCGGGTTTAATTTTGTGGGATTGGTTTCATGATATAATTAGTTATAATTGGTGTTTTTTAAAGGAATATTTATGGACTAGAATTTAGTAATGCATTAGTGGTAAAATTACAGTTTCGATATTTGCTGTAGTAAAATAAGTCAAGTGTAAAAAACTTATTTATTAAAGTATATCAAATCTACAACTAAGGAGTGTTAAAGTAAATTTTAATCAAAATAAATGACTTAAACCACAAAAGTATTTCAAGTGATCAAACTTATGCATAATTATTATAATAAAAAAATACATTATAGAAAAAATATTAGTCAAAATTTAATTAAGCTTGTCTATCTATTCGTATTCAGAATCTTCCAATTGTGTGGTTCTGTTAAGGCGTCCCTTACTTCAGTTGAAGATTGTTATAAAATGCATGGTATTCTTTAGGGATTTGCAAATTATCACAGCTTTCTTCAATCCTTTTTCTTAGCATCAGAAATTGGAATTCTCTTCGAATATGGTTGCACTGGGACAGAGTTTACTGGCCGTCCCCTTTTTTGCTTGATACTGAATGTTTTAAATTCGGCACCTTCGTAAGCAGTTTATATATTAATGGTCGTTGGATCAGTTTTTGTATACCGAAACCAAACAGCTTGTCAGAATGGTGATGCTGATTTTTCTCCTACTGCCGAGAATTTTGATTTATCTGGGTTAAATTATGTCAAATAACAATGTTTTAATAAGGATATGTTGTAGGATGCTGGTTGTTTGCGAGCATTTCTTATTTGCTGAACCCATTTCAGAGGATATACACTGAAATCTGCTTCGTAGCTTTAGTTATTTTTTGATGAATAGAATCACACTCCATTAAAGAATGCTCACACTAAAAAAAGTGATCTATTTGTTAAAGCATTGGATGATCTTTGACAGCTCTTAAACATCGATACAAAGTTAGAATTTTTTTGTTGTTTCCACAGTCATCGCACATCATAATCGTTGCTATCAATGTTCAGATAGCTCATGAGGTAGGAGTAAATATTACTAGATATTTTCATGCTTCCACTCTTTCCCTCTGTTGCATGACAAACACAACATTTCTGACACAAAAAAATGGACACTGTGCTCCTTTTGGTGGACTTAAGACAGCTTGTAAATCAAACTAAAAAGCCAATTGTTCTCCATTTCTTTTTAAATTCTGCTTTGCTACCTCTTTTAAATTATGAAGTGCTTCTTTTCTTTCTAAGTGTTTTTCAAAATCTCTTTTTTCATTTTCTGTTAAATCCCCCGTTTTTTATTTTTGCTCGTGCTTTGAACATACTTTACAGTAATCTTTTTTAGGAACGCCAAAAGTAAGTTTGTACTCTCTGAAAATTCTGCGGTATTTTTCAAAATTACCTGCTGCAATACAACATAAATAGTTTTGTTTTTGAATTTATGAAAGTTTAAGAAAGCATATGTTGATGCCATGGTTATTATATTTACATTTGTCATATACTTGTTATTAGTTTTTGAAAAGGGAAAGCATATCAGAAATAAACCTTACCCTAAACTACAAGATTTATAGTTTTATTGTGTGTACCTTGCCTGTCTACACCTCCCGCCTAATCTTGTAGAGGTTCTATTTCTTTGCATCTCAATTGCCAATTTGTGGATTAGCCAACCGCAACATCTTTCACTACCACTCCTTTTTCTTAATTCCTTATAGTTCCCTATGTACATGTTGTACATTTTGTTTATATTTAGATGGGGGTTCGAGATATCGGTACTCATTTTTCTTTCGGCGATAATGCGATGACACACTAGGAAACGATAAAACGTGTTTTTTAATGATGTTTTGGTCTTCTTCAGCAAACTTGTTTTTAGGCTCGCGTTTTGTTATCTTTTGCAATACAGTCCACTCAAATGATATGACGCGCCAGCTCATTATTCATAGTTAATTAATTTACATCTATTTTTCCTGAAATATGGAAGCACGCCACTGTAGTGCCTTTACATAAAAGTATTCAAAATTATTTTACCATATTAGGCCAATAATTAACGAAGCTCAGCATGGATTTATATCATGTAAATCTACTGTTACAAATCTGCCTATTTTTTGTAGCGAGGTGTTTAAAGCACTTGAAACCAAGGAACAAGTGGATGTCACATATACTGACTTTAGCAAGGCGTTTGATAAAGTGGACCATGATGTTTTGCTTGAAAAGTTGGCATTATGTGGTGTATCTCAGAAGTTGGTTTCGTTTTTTGCTTTGTATTTGTTTTCATGTTCTTTTGCAATCAAATTTAACCGCAACACTTATGGGAAATATACAGAAAATTCAGGGGTACCGCAAGGTTCAAACCTGGGACTTTTGTTTTTTACTATACATTAACGACTTTCCAAACGTGCTAAACTTTTCTAAGTCGCTATTATTTGCAATGACCAAAAAATCTTTGCAAAAATTACAACACCTACGGATCGTCTAAATCTACAATGTGACAAATAGGGTTTAAGATTGGAGCGTCAGTAAGAAACTACCTATAAATACATCTAAATGCTTAGTTCTTTCTTTTTATAGAGGTAAAACCTGCGTACGATTTGATTATAAGTTTAATAATACAATCATTAAGCCGGTAGCCGATATCAAAGACTTGGGGGTAATATATAATAGCCGTTTAAGTTTTAACCAGCACATATACACTATTGCTGCTAAACCTTATAAAAGATTAGGTTTTGTAATTAGATAAACACATAGTTTTAGGAATAACTATCAAAATGATGAATGCTGCTCTGGTACGTCCCAAGCTCGAATATACATCCGTGGTTTAGCGCCCTCATGGTGTTGGTGTCATTAAACGTATGGAAAAGTTGCAGAACCAATTTCTTCGTTGCCTTTACTTTAAAAAACACAAACGTTATCCTGATTGCAATACTACAAGAACTGTGACCCTAAGAACAGATTTCGAAGTCCAAAGTCTTTTAAACCCTAGAAACATTGCTTTTATTCAAATGTGCTACAAAATAGTAAATAATATTATTTCTCTATTAGGCTTCAACTGCTTGGTCGACAAACACGGAAATTTTTTATATTGCACGCGATAAACTAAACGATAAGATCATTTTAGGTAAGCACATATGTCTAAAGAAGATGAACCTATACCACTAGGAGCAATTTATTGCTATTACGAAGTAACAAATGTAGCAGTTTCGCTAGTTTGATGTAGGGAAAATAACCAAGGTTGGCTGTCAGGCATTATGGTAGAGTCTTGAAATACAGATTCGCTACTCATATGTTGTCAGAAATTTTAAAAGAGTGCACTTATGTGAGCTTACAATATTAAATATCACACTTGGAGTAGCCGAACAAATACGATACTTTGCAGAGTGTAAATCTTGTTTTTATATTTCTAGATATGCAACAAATGCAAATATGTTGTTTTGTTAGATACGTTAGTTTGCCAGAATGGGGATGATATCCTATGAGAAGTTCTGAGCTTAACTGTTAGAAATTATAAAAGGGTAATCTTTATCAATAATAATTTTTAGTTTTCTTGCAGATGCATGAATTTATTTTCTATAATTTTTGTTAGTTACAAATTTTGTGTATTTAGGCAGTTTTTGCATCAAATTTGTCTGTATTGTGGAACATAAGATATCTTAATAGTATATGGGTTTTGTGTTTAAACTTCACATACGACTTGTCTAATCGGTTGGAGCATGAATTGGTGACCTTATGTACTGCTCAATAGCGGAATGAATGGTAACCACTTCCACCATTATTTTTTTCAGATACAATTATATTCAATCTTTCTGATAAAGCGGTTAATGCGATATGATGACCACCACATTTGCTAAGAGTGGTTAATAATTAGGAGCTGGCATAATTAAAAGGAAGTTTGACTATATGCTCATGTAATGCTAGTTGCATCAAGCGCCCTAATGGCAGATACAGTTGGTGTTGCCAAGCAATCCTCAAAATCATAAAAGTATTTTTTTGACACTTTTGTAAAAGTTATAAACATGTACTATTTTAGTTGGCTTACGTATGTACCAGCGTGATTTACCAATTACAATTTGATTTATAGTTAATTCTATTGAACATTCTACATCTGGTGTTGTTACGTCGTCATCGAACAATTCGGTATTTTGTGACAATAAATACTTTGTGCGTGCATCCTACAGGTTGAGTGAAACATTTTATATACCGGCAATAACAGTGCATAAAGTGACAGTCGTACTCGAGCCTTTAAAGAAGCAAGTCGCATCGAACCCGTGCAGAAGACGGTCGTATTGAGAGCTTTTGACAGCGACACCATCACCCGGTCGAGCGTGTTACTGGTGATCCGTAAAAGCTCTTTGTGTGTGAAGGTTTATTGCCCCAGCGGCACAAGGACTTAAGGTATTTATACCCTTTTATTAAGTAGTTTGGTGTAGTTGTAGTTATTACATAACCGCTCCACCATTATCGTTATTGCTATAAAAGCAATTGGTCCTTCCCTATAATAGCATATCTTTAGCATATTTATATCAACCTCCTTAACCCCAATCAATCATTGGTCCTTCGAGCCGGATTCATTAGTCCTGTGGTATACGCATGTCCTAAATTAAAATATCACATTGCATTCAAGCGAGCTTTTTAATTAATTAATATTTCAGTTTTAAATTTGTGCTTAAAGCCCATATTTAGCGGGTTAAAATGTGTAAACATTATTTATACTGTCTTTAGATTAAATTAAGCGATTTCGCCGTAATTGAAACCAGCAAGCGTTTTAATTACAAACAAATTCATAATATAAAATTTGTCAGTTTTCAGTTTTAAATTCATTTTAGCGGCATAAAACAGAAAGCAACCTGAAAACTATAAATCGCTTTATACTTCTTAAACAAGAAAGGTAAAGGATTTGCTTTGTATTTAAAAGCTATTGCACGTTTTGTATTACAATATTGAAAACATCTGCAGAGGAATAAGGTGGTAAAGTTGCATCTTTCGGCAAATATGTTAAGCCACATGTTTTAAACGTTTCTGTGAGCTTTTGATGTAAAGGCCGACCGTAACCGCCCGGGTTGTAAAGCGGTACATCTTATCCTCGCGCTTTGTTAGACAAACCCTTGTTTTCGACGTCTCGTTTTAAGACCACATTGACGAACCGTTAGTCATAAAACGTGATTTATTGGTTTATACCCTGTCTTACCTTTTCGTGCTTTGAACAATCATAATATTTTAACATTTTTCGCGTACATCTGAGCGTTACGGTTTTATAGCATTTAGTGTAGATCTTTCAAAATAACAAAATAACTATGGCTCCGAAGAAGGCACATGTGGTAGAACTCCAATTACTGAAAACACGGATTTTAGAAATATTTGAGCTTTGTAATTCTATACAAAGTGACACAACTTTAAGAACGTTGTTCCTTATTCAAACAAGGGAATAACTGACCTTTATACAAATTTCAGCAAAATTTTAATTTCTGTCTTAGCTTCATGTGACGAGGTAGAATCATTAACTTACAACGCTGTACGGAAGGAAGTAGATTCAGCTTATTTTGCATACTGCTGCATCTCGAAACGATGCAAGAAACGCGGGCACAAATTACAGAAAATGCTCCAAGCAGCACGGTATCAAAATTGTTACCGTTAAAGCTCCAAATTTTTAATAATGAGGTAACTGAATTTTCATCTTTCATCGATTTATTTGACAGCCTGGTCTATAATAACGCGTCGCTGTCCAATATCGAAAAATTAAATTATCTTATCAGTTGTTGTACCGGGAGTCTTTAAGAATCGTTAAATCTGTACCCATTTCGGGGATAATTTTATTATTTCCTATAACGCCTTGCGTGAGAGATTTAGCAATCCGCGTTTATTGGCAACTTTGCATTGGAAAGCAATGAAAGACTTTCTACCTTTAAAATCAGAAGACCCTAAGAAACTTAGGGCACTTATTGATTGTTTTTCGGAGAACCTTGCTGTTCTAACTAACTTAAAGTTTCCCACTGAACATTGGAACTTTATTCTGGTCGATTTGCTTTTAGAAAAACTTGATCCGTTCACTAGAAAACGCTTCGAACTCCAATCGGATCCGAAGCAAATACCTAATTTCGAGGATTTGAGATATTTTTTAACCCAACAATGTGCAGCGTTGGAAACCTTTTCTTCAACCGCACCTGTTTCTTATTCGACGACTGTCCATACATCTCACACATCAGTGCCTAAGAAATCCTCAGCGTTTCAATTTAAACCAAGAGTTTCTTCTAACGTAGTTTCACTGGACACACCAAGTAGCTCCAGTGACTCAAATAATTCATTTTCGCACCATTGTCCTTCCTGCAAAGGCAATCACTTAATTTATAGATGTCAATCGTTTCTAAAGAAAACTCCGACGGAACGTTTCGACATTGTCAAACGCTTACGCCTTTGTTTAAATTGCTTACGAACAGACCATGCGTCCATGCAATGCAAATCTTATAATTCCTGTCGAACTTGCGCCAAGCCGCATCATACCTTGCTACATTTTGAATCGCAACCTGCTTCTAGCCGTTCAGCTGAACCGACCGCTACACACATGCATAAAAATGCCAATAGGACGCAGTCAGCCTCTCCTATTCCGGCAAATGTTTTGTCTTCACAGACGAATTCAAATCTTGGGGTTACTGTCTTACTCTCCACTGCTGTTGTGGAAGTTCAAGATCGTTCTGGTAGATACAAACCGATCAGGGTACTCTTAGATCCTGGTTCCCAAGCTAGCTTTATTCGAGACGATTGCGTGAGCAAACTTTGGCTTCCACGCATACGTTCTCAAGTTCCGATTTATGGACTTGGGCAGACAACTTCAGCAGTCAATAGGGGTGCCGTCAGCTGCACCATTCGCTCTATGTTAGACTCTGAAAAATCTCTAGAAGTCACAACTTTTGTGCTTTCGTCAATATCTGGCAAATTACCTAGCGTTGAAGTTCCTAATAATTGGGAACACTTATGCGGCCTGCACTTTGCAGACCCGACCTGGAACTCTCCAGGAACCATTGACATGCTCCTAGGAGCAGATGTTTATCCGTTCATCATCAATGGCGGTGTTATACATGGCAAGTTTCTTCAGCCTGCCGCCATAAATACAATTTTGGTTGGACTATTATTGGTCCCACAAAAGCTTGCAGTCTGATACTGTCCAAGCATTTTTACGTCTGTAGAAGATCCTATCGACCAGACCCTAAGGCGGTTTTGGGAGATAGAAGAGTTGCCATCCACGCCTTATACTTCTCCAGAAGAAGAAAAGGCAGATTTGATTTTGAAAACACGTTTTCTCGTGACCCTAGCGGTCGTTTTATTGTTGCGTTACCGTTCAACGATACTTTGCCCGTTTTTGATAATTGCTTTGAGATGGCTAAAAAGACTATTTTCGTTGGAGCGCAAATTACATGCTCAACCGAGCTACGCGCCCAATACAACAATTTCATGCAGGACTATCTTGATGCGGGTCATATGGCATTACTCGATTCTCCGCCCGTTGGGAACGATAATTACTTTTACCCCATCACCCTGTGTTTAAAGAAGGTCATACTTCTAAAATTCGTGTGGTTTTGACGCCTCTGCAAAGGCTAAAAACAACGTGTCACTTAATGACACTCAATTGGCTGGACCTAGTCTCCAAAACAACATTTCGTCAATCTTACTGAAATTTCGTACTCATCGTTTCGTTTTTACTTGTGATGTTCGCCAAATGTATCGACAAATTTTGGTTACCGAAGAACATCGAAAGTTTCAATTAATTGTTTGGCGGTTCTCCGCAGAAGAACCCATCCAGACATATCAGCTTAATACAGTGACCTACGGTATTAAGTCATCGCCTTATCTAGCATTAAAAACTCTTCAGCAATTAGCCATTGACGAAGGCAAAAGGTTTCCGTTAGCCGCTGACGCTATACGGTCAAATCTATATATTGATGATTTCGTCGCCGGTGGAGATTCTATACAATCGGCCCGCGAAATTAAAGATCAACTTATTCGACTTTTACATTTGGCTGGTTTTGAACTTCGAAAATGGAGTTCTAATTCAGTTTCTATTTTGGAAGGCATTCCGTCAGATTTTGCCAATATACTTCTCTCGATTTCGATTCGGACGAATCAATAAAAATATTAGGTCTTCAATGGTCACCTACAGAAGATATTTTCTCGTTTCGGGTTAAACCATTAAACCAAATATGTACAAAGCGCAACATACTTTCACAAGTTGCCAGAATATATGATCCATTAGGATTTTAGCCCCACTAACACTTTTTGCAAAACGCCTAATCCAGCATCTGTGGATGTTAGGTTTAAATTGGGATGACATCCCACCAGCAGACATTTCGTCTCAATGGCAGCAATACCAAGAAGAGTTGCCGTTATTATCGTCATTAAAGTTACCACGTTGTTTACCCCCTTCGGATCCTTTTACTTGTCATTTGCATGGGTTTTGCGATGCTAGCGAGGTAGGGTATGCAGCGGTAGTGTATTTTCAGTTCATAAATCAAACTACTGGAGAAATAACTGTACAATTTGTAACCGCTAAAACAAAAGTAGCTCCAATTAAGCGCATTTCAATTCCACGTTTGGAATTATGTGCCGCCGTTTTATTAACCGATTTACTTTCTTTTACCATTCGGTCTTATCAAGGCTTGATTGACATCTCCGATGTTTCAGCGTGGAGTGATTCTACGGTCGCTCTCACTTGGATACGTTCTCCACCTTTTCGTTGGAAAACTTTTGTGGCAAACCGTGTTAGCCACATTCAAGAAATCATTGCACCTAGCCGATGGTTTTATATTAAATCTTCGCATAATCCGGCTGATCCTGCGTCTCGGGGATTAATGCCAAGCGCGGTTATTTCATGTTCGCCTGAATGGCTTCACTACCCTAGTGACTCGTGGCCGCCTCAACCAACATTGTCAACCTCAATTGCTGAGGTAACTACGGAAAAGAAGATCCTAACATTTGTCGCTCAAACAGATCCAAACATCATTGACACTTTACTAAGCCGCTTTTCATCGTTATATAAAATCCAAGGCATCGTGGCTTACATTTATAGATTTTCTAAACCCATGGCTCAACGTCATACGGGTCCCTTAACAGACATTGAACTACACAATGCTCTCATGATTATCGTTCGGCATGTACAAAATGTTACATTTTCAAAGGAAATAGCTTCGATCAAGGCAAACCGTAAGTTACCTAAAAGCTTGCGAAAACTTTCTCCATTTGTTGATCCACAAAACATCTTAAGAGTAGGTGGGCGCTTGACACATTCTTCGCTTTCCTATTCCGAAAAGTTTCCTGCGTTATTGCCTCAGCGGCACCGATTAACCGAACTTATCATTCTGTCAACTCATGAAAGGTATTGCCATCCCGGTGTTAATACCACAGCGTATCTTATCCAACAGAATTTCTGGATCCTTTCTATTAAACATTCAATCAGAAATTATTTATCATCCTGTCATAGATGTTTTCGTACCAAACCGGTCCTGGTAACTCCTCCTATGGGAGACCTACCGGCAGCACGTATTACCCAAATCAAACCGTTCAGTATTGTTGGTGTTGATTTTGCTGGCCCTCTTTAATAAAGGCTAACCGCCTGCGAGGCTCTAAAACTCTTAAGGCCTATATTTGTATTTTTGTTTGTTTTGCCACTAAGGCAGCACATATTGAACTTGTTTCGGATTTGTCGGCAGACGCGTTTCTTGCCGCTTTGCAACGATTTATAGCACGTCGAGGACGCTGTTCTCAAATATTTAGCGATTGCGGTACTAATTTTGTAGGTGCCTATCGTCAGCTTACGAGTTATCTGCATAGTGCAGTAACCTCAGAAAGGATAAAGTGGTCGTTTAATCCACCTAGCGCCCCTCACTTCGGTGGCTTGTGGGAAAGCGGTGTTAAGTCGGTAAAGACACACCTATCTCGCGTAATCGGCGAACAAAACTTACCTTTGAGGAACTGTACACAGTTCTTACACAAATTGAATCTGTGCTAAATTCAAGGCCACTCTGCGCTTTGAGTTCGGATCCAAATGACTTGCGTTGCCTAACACCAGGTCATTTCCTAACTATGGAGCCTCTTTCTGCACCACCAGATGAGGACCATTTAACCAACGTTGTACCATTAAAAAGCAGGTGGAAACTCCTGCAAAAACTCCACCAAGATTTTGGGCTCGCTGGAGCCATGAGTACTACATACTCTGAACCAGAAAGTTAAATGGCACTCTAAGGTAGGTGTCCGACAAGTGGAAAAGGACACTATTGTCCTCGTCAAGGACGACCAGCTTTCTCCACTTCAATGGAAGTTTGGTCGTATTATTAATACTTTTCCCGGTGCGGACGGTATTATACGTGTCGCTGAAGTCAAAACGGCACATGGCACACTAAAACGACCTTTGGTCAAACTAGCGCCGCTACCGGTATTTTAATTTTATTTTATGTTTAGATGTATATACACATTTTTACATGTATAGTAGTATATTCTTTTTACATATTTGCTTATTTACATATATATTTTTATTTTTGCATAGTTGGTAATATCGCTCGCTGTAGTGCACCACCCTATCTTTCGTTACCTCCTTTCCTAGCAAGGTCAAATCCCATGTGATTTCCTTCACCCAACCTACTTCCTCCTTTTCAAAATTCTATGAATTTGGTGGGCGGTATGTTACGTCGTCATCGAACAATTCGGTATTTTGTGACAATAAATACTTTGTGCGTGCATCCTACAGGTTGAGTGAAACATTTTATATACCGGCAATAACAGTGCATAAAGTGACAGTCGTACTCGAGCCTTTAAAGAAGCAAGTCGCATCGAACCCGTGCAGAAGACGGTCGTATTGAGAGCTTTTGACAGCGACACCATCACCCGGTCGAGCGTGTTACTGGTGATCCGTAAAAGCTCTTTGTGTGTGAAGGTTTATTGCCCCAGCGGCACAAGGACTTAAGGTATTTATACCCTTTTATTAAGTAGTTTGGTGTAGTTGTAGTTATTACATAACCGCTCCACCATTATCGTTATTGCTATAAAAGCAATTGGTCCTTCCCTATAATAGCATATCTTTAGCATATTTATATCAACCTCCTTAACCCCAATCAATCAGGTGTCATCCAACCCCATTGATTACTAATTATTGAATTGTTTGCTATATGCAGAAGTTAGTTTTGATACTGTGGTGACTGTATTCTAGAACACGGGAGATCAACAGTGAGTTCTTTCCAATTATTTGGGTATTTATCCATTAATTTATCTGAATCATATTGGAAGAGGGTTGCTTTACTGCGAATGATTATAGTATTAAGCTTGTATATTTGATTACACTGTGAAATTAAAGCTTGTATCTGCATATGTGTAGTATAATTTATAAATTGTAGATATTGATTTGATTTATGATAAAGATTAATATTAATGGTGTTAGAGCGCCACACATTACATTTGATTGCGTCAGAACAAAGCTAATCTTGTTTCGGTGTTAATTACGATTAGTACCAACACAATTTGGTGCATTGATTATTGATCTGTTAAAAGATTACATTACAAATTAAAAAAATGGCTAGTAATCGTAGTGATTTAAAGCAATTAATTAGAAAATGCGATTAAACAAAACAAAAAATAATTTTGTGAAGTATTTGGTTTCTTTTAAGGATGCTTCTGATTTGAATCGTGACACAATAGTTGCTGAAGGTGTCGACGCATATTTTATGAATTTACTGAAATTCGATTAGAGATTGCGGTATTATGTGCAAACAAAAGTTTGCAAAATGAGTATGAAAAGTGTGATGATTTTGAAAAAACAAGTTTTCTAAAAATTTATGTGGCTAAGGGATTTGTTGAATAGTGCCTAAAAAGGGTTCCAGCTTTGATTTGAGTAGAAGCTCGGGCAAGAGAAACTTAGGTAAAGCTTCTAACAATTCTAAAAAGTGGATTAGTAGTTTTAAAGCAGTTAAGCTTCCTCCCACAAAGCTATCTCATTTTAATTCTGAAATTTTATCATGGATTGAGTTCAAGGATACCTTTAATGCGTTGATTAATAAAAATGAACATCTTTCTTCGATTTAGCGTTTTAATTATTTGCACTCGTGTTTTGGCCCAGAAACCCTTAAAATTATTCATTTTTTGTCAGAGAATTATATCCAAGTCTGGGACACGATTTTTCATCGATTTGACAATTTGCAAATGTCGGTTACTAATAATCTAAAAACACAGCAAATGGCCTGATGAATTTGGTTATAGCGTCACCAAGCATTTACGATCTTTAAAAATTTTAGGCGTGCCCACTGATTCTTGGGATGTTATGATTATTTATTTGATTTCCTTGAAACTTGGTAAATTCACTTCCAGGGAATGGGAGCAGTTAAAAAGGGACAATCAACTACCAAAAGTGTCTGAACTTTTGAAAACCCGCCTATTTGTTAGAGACCTTAGAATTAATCAATATGGGTAAACAGCGCTTTGATTCTAAAAGAAAAATTAGACCTACTTGTCAATAATTCTACAGCAAGTAGTTGCAATTTGTGTAAGAAGTCACATTTGATTTATGTTTGTGAGCAATTTTTAAGAATACCAGTACCTGAAAGATGAGAAAAGATTACGATTTTGAACCTTGTTGTTATTGTTTACGTACTTGCCATATGAGTAAGCAGTGCAAGCAAAGGAATTGTAAGTACTGTCATAAACGACATACTAGTTTACTGCACAGTTAAGCAGAAAACCAAAAACACGGGGCGGAAGCTTTCTCTTCAATTGTTGTAGCTGTTGAAGTTATGCACTTACTTATTTAGAATGAAATTAGATAATCCAGTTACTGTGTATGATGTTTGTTTTTGTTACTTATATTGTTTTTAGAGTTCTGTCAATAAATGAGTTTCTTTACATTTCACCTGTATATTAAGTAAAATATATATAAGCACTTCCTTAAAATCTTTAATAAGTTATGGGGCCAGTGTACATTTAATATATTAACAGGAAGAAATCCAAGAAAATATTTGACAGAAAGTTTTGGGTTGATACATCTGACAAACCGTATTACATTCAATAAAGTATGAGCAGTCATCAATCGAGAAACTGGACGGTGTCTCCAATTGACAAACATGGAGTTTTGCCATGAAGCATTATCTCAAACAAGAAAACATCTGGATGATCATTGATGGATCCATAGATGACAAGCATCCAAATTGGGCTATAAAGGATGACTAGATGGAATAGCCTTGGCCAAGATAGTACTTCTTATAAAACCACATTTATATCCTCATGTAGAATCAGCAAAGAATGCTAAAGCGACATGGGATACATACCCTATCCAAGACATTAGGCGATCGTGGACTTATAGGAAGATTAAAAGTACCGAGACAATTATTTGTAGTAAAACTTAGCAACTACAAAAAATGTCTGAGTATATATGTGATGTTTCACATGGGCACACCTCTTGAAGATGAATTCATCGCTGTTATTTTTTTGAGTGGTTTACCGAAATACTATGATTCATTCATTATGGGGTTCGAGTCTTCTTTGACAAAACTACAATCAGAAGATGTTAAACAAAGATTAGTCAATATGAAGTTTCGTTTAGATACTCAGACTGAACAGTCTGCAGCATTCTATGGAACAAAGCAGAAACAGTATAATTTTCCACATCAAACTTCTAGCAACCAGTTTATATCAACCAACTCGAGAAGAAAATTTAAATGCAATATTTGCAAAAAATGGTACAACCACAAGAGTGAATATTCTTTTAAAGAAAATCCAAAATATCGAAATAAAAATTTTGATATTGGTAAACACAATAAATCAGACGCCTTTTATCAAAATAGTAACTCATTGGATATTAATGAACTTCTTAATAAAAATCAAGGTACTATGATGACCAATATAGATGAATCACATCGTGATTGGTTTCTAGAATTTAAATGTTCAAATCACATGTCAAGACATAATGATTAGATGAGAAATTTCAAAATTGACTTACCACAGAAATCATATGTGCTAATAAGCAAGTAATACATTCAAAGGGTATTGGTGATGTTCCTATTTGCACACAGGATGGGATGAAACACGTCACAAACACCTTATATGTGCCATAAGTATCAACGAACTTACTATCAATTAGTAAAATTGCTGAAAAACAATTAGTTTGTATTTTTGATGACAACAGTTGCAAAATTTATCCAAAAAAAGATGTAAAAATCGTTGGAAAAAGTTGTGCCACTGCATCAAAGATAAATGGCATGTATAAATTAGCTACCACTTCAGTCGTAAATATTTTAAAGATGCGTCCAACCACAGAATTGGCAAATATAGCTTCAAATTCAGTTACTTGGTCAAAAATCTGGCATAAATGTCTAGGGCATTTGAACATTGAAGATATGAAGACATTAAAACACATGTCAATGGGCTTTAATTTCACAAATATTTTTGATGAAACTTGTGTAGCTTGCAGGGGAAGCAGTGTAAAAAGACTTTTAAGAAAACTGTACCATGTGCTAAAGTTATGTTAGAGCAAGTTCACGCAGATTTGGCAGGACCAATGGAAATACAATTCATAGGAAGTTGTCGCTTCATGCTCGTATTTGTTGACGATTTTTCTAGAAAGAAATTTGTTTATTTCCTAAAAGAAAAATCAGAAGTTTTGGATAGATTTAAAATCTTCAATGCACCTGTCAAGAATTATACAGACAAGAAGATAAAAGTTCTCAGATCTGATAATGGTGGTGAATACGTGAATGAAGAATTCGCTGTCTTTCTAAATAAGTACAGCATCAAACACAATTTCACTATCCCTTACACTCCTGAACTCAATGGGGTAGTTGAGAGAGCTATTGGTTCTATATGCAAAAAAGTTAAGTGTTTACTACAAGATTCGAATTTACCCAAGTCTTTTTGGGCAGAAGCTTGTAATAGTGCAGTCCATCTACTTAACCGTTACCCACAAAAAATACCAAAAATGACACCGGAAGAAGTGTGAACAGGGGTTAATCTGGATTTATTTAAACTTCGAGTCTTTGGCGGTCGTGTTTTTGTACACATTTCAAATCAGCTTATAAGAAAATGGAACCCACAAAGTAATGAATATTTATTTGTATGTTACTGTGAAGATTTGGTTGGTTACAGAGTATTTAAAGATGGGAAAATAACTAGAGCCAGGGATGGTTTTTTTATAGAACAGGAATAAGCAGGAAAAAAACAATTTTAATCGACAATTCTGATGCAGATTGTGTGATACTACTAGAGTTCTCAGTTCATAATAGCATACCTGAAAAAGTTAATCTAATTTCTTCAGTAGGTGTAAGTGAATATTACATTGAACCAGAAGAAACTCAGTCTGATAATGAAATCGATTATAATAGTGCATGTGAAATAGAAATGAACAAGAAATGACTCGAAGTTATCCTTTAAGATTACGGAAAATCAAAGATTTTCCTGATCATATAGTGCATTTTTCGGATGCTCAAAACCTTTCTGAACCACTTACTGTTTCAGATTAGAAACTTGATGGATATCAAAAAATGGAATTACGTAAGTACTAAACAGAATTTTGCCAATGCAGCAGCTTTAATTTATGATAGAATAGTCTCTTATTTTTAAAAATAATTCTGATTGACTTTCCTCTTTTAAGGTTATGGAATTAAACAAAATTCCTGAATTAAGAATTGAAGCTAGAGTTTTGACTGCTTCAAAAAAGGAGATTTTTTATTTATTTATTAGATTCTCTAGTTTTCTAAAGTTAGAGTGTTTGCCTATTATTGATTTATATTTAAAAAAATATATTGAAAGATTTTGGTCCATTAACTGCTTCTGAATTGTATAAAAGTAGACATAAATTGGTTGAATGAACTCAAAGTCCGTCATTCTCACAAGTTACAAGATTATTACAATCTGAAAATGGTGTTAAAGTAAAAACTGATTATATTCTTTTTTGTCGACCGTTTATTAATGTCAATATTAACAAATGATTGTTTTAAAAAGGATGCATTAATGGACGTCATTAATGCACTCTTTTTCATTAAGTAACTCTTTTTGTGACTTTGACGTTTTGATGTTTTAATAGAGGAATAACCTCAACCAGACATACGGTTACGCATCCTTGTTGTTAAATTCGCATGTCATATATTTCAGTGGTGACTAGTTTTCCTTTAGCAAAAGTGAAGTTTATGCAAAAGCGAAAATGTATGAAGTTGACATTATTGTATTCTGACGGTCTTTGTGGAAAAGTAAATTTTATTGTACTTGCGGTCGACGAAAAAATGTTGTAATCAACTCGTTTGTTAATAGGCGATTAATAATCTCAATTGTATAAATAGAAACATGTTAAAAAATGTTTTCCAATTCCCAAGTTATTGAATTTATATAAAATTCACCAATAAAAATTAATCAGTTGATTTCACGTTAAGCGTATTGGCTACCTACAAAAAAGTCGGTCCCAGGCCGTAACACAAATTGAAGGCAATCATTCATTTAAACTTTAAAAAATTTTTACTTAGTGTACTCAAACCAAATATTTCGAACATCAATAAATCAAAGTCACCTTCAATTTATGTCATAAATGTCAAACTTGAAGTTTTTATTATTTTGAAAACGATCCTAAGTCATGGATCGAAACGTTAATAAAAATAATTTTAAAAACTATGAGTGTTTTAATCCCCAAAGAAGATTTAGAAGAATATTAAAGCACTCACTCGGTTCGCTCGTTTGTGCTTTAAACAGTTTGATTATTAATCACCTTCATTAACCAACTAGTTGATTAAATAACTATTAACACCTTTTCTTGACAAAAGTGATTCATTGTGTGTAGGGAGATGTTTGAAGTATTCTTCTCTGTTATGAAGAAAAACATCCTCTTGTATTAGATGAAAAGCATCCCTTTACTCATTTGATTTTTGACTATGAGCACATGAAATTGCAACATGCAGGTTCCCAACTTCTATTATATAGTGTGCATCAAACTTATAGACCTACTGGAGATATTTCATTCTCAAGTCTATAGTGAGGAATTGTTTAAAATGTTTAAGATTTAAACTGCAAACAGCCCTGTCTACAATGGCCGATTTACCAGAAAATAGAGTTAAAGTCTTTATCCCATTTACTATTACTGGATTAGTTTATACGCGTCCGATTACATTAAAAGACCGCAAAGATCAAGGTCAAAACAATTTATACCAAACATTTGTCCATTTATTTGTTTCTCAAGTAAAGCTGTCACTTAGGAGTGGTGACTAGTTTAAGGATGGAGCATTTTTAGCTGCATTTAGACGTTTTTCATCCCGTTGAGGGAAGCCATCCAATTTATACTCTGACAATGCATTCAATTTTGTGTGTGATAACAAAGAATTAACAGTTTTGTTTGATTTTTTAATAAACTCAGGATGAATTTGTACGTGCCTGTGCTAATGATGGAATAGTATGGCATTTTATTCCACCTAATACTACGAATTTTGGGGAACTGTGGGAGTGTAATATTAAAAGTGGTAAATCTCATTTATACCGCATAATTGAGGATACTATTTTAACATTAAAAGAGTTTTTTACACTACTCATGCAAATCGAGGCAACACTCAATTCTAGACTTATAGGCCACGTTTTCCAACCCCAACAATTTTGAGTCCTTGACTCCTTCTCACTTTTAATTGGCAAGTGTCTAATGACAGTGTCCGATCCAATTTCTGCAGAAGAAGTGAAGTTAAACCAATTATCCGGATTTCAACTCATTGACTATATGCAACCATTGTTGATTGTAAGAAACATAAAAGAAATTGTTGACACCTTTGTTAAATGTAAAAATTCATAAATGTTGTGTTATTTTAGTTGGATTACATATATACCAGCGTGACATCAATTACAATTTGAGTTACAGTCCATTCTATTGAAGATTCTACAAAGAAAGTGCTGAATTTTGCGACAATGACTTTATCGTCTATGCACGGCTGATGTTTTAATAAAAGTAAAATTTTTCTTCCAGTTTAAATGCACCAAAAATTCGAATGAAGATTTTAATGCCAGTTGTTCTTTATGATGTTGCAGCAAAACTTATTTTTTGTTTTTGAAGCTGTAACTGTATGTGAAGAACGTAATTTTGCAGTTCGTTTGGTTCATTTAACGTAGTTTAAATTTGTTACCTTTAACCTTGTTGGACCTTTTTTTATAAGACTTCACCTTTTTATTTTTACTATTTAATTTAGGTGATATTTAAAACCCAGTATGGGAAAGTTTTCCGTTTTCATTGTTGCGTTAAGCTAATTATGTTAGAAGTTGTTAGAAAGTGTAATGGACTTGTTACTAGACAGATCATATTTCGCTGATGTGCATGTGAATAGTTTTCTACAACGGATGTGTTTAAGTGAGGTGTACGAACTTTAGTCTGTAGTTGGAATTTAATGTAATAACACGCATTTTCATTATTTGTATTAGAAGTATAATTAAAATTGTTTTTAAAAACCGTTTTTCAAACTACCAAACCATAATTAGCTTCATATGTAAATTCCACGAATACTAGGTTCTCACGCATTTCAGGAGATTGTTCTACGATTTGTGGTATAAAAACGAGGCTTTTAGCGTTTTGGCATGTGAGCATGAAAATTGTGTGACGGAAACTCTAGTTGGTGAGAAATAAGCCTCTAAAAGAACGAGACTGGACTATTGACTGTGGACCACTACAGACATGCAGGCATGAAAATTCGAGTCGACGAAGTGATTCATCCTTTGTTACCTTCTGCCTCTACCTAAATAAAAAATACCTGGCTCTGTCGACAAGCACAGCTAAGCTGAATCAAGGGAACTCCTGCCGAAGAATCCACGCTGCCCATGATTTCCGCCTGGTATTATTAATTTGTGTACTTAATATGCAATGTTATTCATGCAATCCAATTTGAGGCGTAATCCTTTATATATCAGGTTATGCAGGTTTGAAGATGCAGGGGAATTTAACCTTATATAAATTTGTACGTATTATTTATTTAAAAAAACATTACATTTGGCACCCAACGTGGCCTAGGTCTTTGTGGTTTTATAAGCTAACTCTCTCACATATTCATACAATTAGGTACACGACCATCAAACAAGATGAATTATTTTTATTATTCTCATAAAAGGTCCCGTTACCTTCTGTGGGGAGTCTGACATCGAAGCAGCTCTTAAGCGTCTGTTTTGGCATTCAAGGATCCATTTGAGTTCAATGCATACATGCAACCGTCAAGTCGACATCCAAAACAACATACTACTGTATGCCAGAAAAACTTCACATCATTGTTTTCAAGAATCTTTATAGGAGATTAATTATAGAATACCTATACCAATTTACAACAATAATTGTTTATCATTGTACATTAGTGTATATAAATTTGATTGTGGGTTAAATGTTCATGCTGAAAACACAATAAAATTGGATTTCTTTACATATGGTAGACACGTATCAAAACAAATGGCACATAATTGTGTTTTAATAGTTCAAGAAAAGCAATGAACCCTATATTAGATAAATTGCAACGTGATAGGGTTACTAAAAACCTTCTTTTTGATATAATTGGTGTTGATTATGCCTGACCCACATCTGTTAAAAGAAAAAACCTTCATAATGTCTTCATAACAATTTGTATCCTGTGGAAGTCTTTCAAGATATATTCGGATACTACTAATTTTATGAACATAAATACTAAATTAAAGATCTATACAATTTTCTCAAACACTCCTGAAACGAATATTGAATTGCATTTAATACTTCTGCGATTTTCTCACTTTAGAGTAATTCGGGAGGCCAGTATAAATGTTGAATGAAGAATACCTCAATCAACGGTATAGAGCAGTACTTCAGACAAATTTCTAAAATTTATTGTTTATTTCTGAAGAATATTTACTCTTTTAACATATATAGAAACGATCCCCAATTCTTGCCTTCGCTTCCTTTTTCCGGTGATCCAAATAACCCGAATCCCTTCGCTCTACATTTTTAATTGGAAGACATATGACTAATATTCCATATCCAGATGTTGCAAGTGTAACCATGTCTGAATTGAAACAGTTTGAGCAAATTCAGCTATTATTCGGAAGAGATAGAAGCTCCAATATATTAGTGAATTGCAACATCGTGTTGTGGCAAGTCAGCAATAGAATTTTAAATCCTGGTCAATTTGTAATTATTAAAAACAACAATGTTTCTGTTGCATATTAGCGACTTGGTCCTATTAAAAATGTTTGGTAGCTCCGATGGTTTCAACCAAAGCAGTGAAATTCAACTGTCGCATGCTGTTGTGTGTCATGCATTTCCAAAGATTTCTCATCTACCTGAATGTGAATAGTTTTGTGTTCAATTAACCTTTGTGTCGTGTAGCTATTCTGTTACAATTAGTTTTTATTTTATCTTGAAGTGGACGCAACGTTTGTTTATTTGTAAGGATATACACTTCCACAGGATTCATCTTATTGGATACTTTGAATATTACAAATAAAAGCAAATGCCTTTTTCATGGAGGCCACTTTACCTTAAACACTTTATTTCTTTTTTGTTTACAGTGATAACTCGTATTGATTAGATAAATTTATAAGGACTTAAATAAATGCTCCTGATTGACATTAGTCTAGTCGAATACCTCTCACTTTAGAGAAAGCTGTCCTGAGCATTCACTAATGAACCTTTATTACCATAGTACCAGGTTACTTGGCACAGATTTTTGTTCATTTTTTAGGCATAGTTTTCTTAGAAATCGACATACAAAGGCTAGACTCATCAATCGCTTTATAGGGATATAGGCTCACATATTGTTTATTTTTTTAAAATGCAAATAGTTGTTTTATTTTCGAAAATTTGTGGTGATACCGAATTCATGCAAGATTTGAAATTGCCAAAAATATTTTATCTCAAAATAAATATCCATTAGGTTTAATAACTAAGATATAGTAGGATTGATAATATTCGTATATGAAATATTTCAAACACCCCCATTTAGATATTACGCAAGCATTATAGCAAATATTGATAAACAAAAATAGTTACACAATACAAAAACCCTAAAAGTTATTTACAAAAACAAAAGTGAACAGTATAAGTCCAATATAGTTTCCCAAACTCATCGTAACCATTGTGATTGTTTATTTATGGGACAGACTTGAAGTTGATTACAAACTAGGATAAAAAATCACAAACTTGTAGATTGATTTCCAAAAGAAATTCAACTGTTTTAACTTTACATCATTTTAAACTTAACCACAATTTCATCGACTAATAATATTAAAAATTTTAGAATCTGAATCAAATAACAGTATAAACGACTCGTATTAGAAATGATAAAAATTTATAATTTTAAATATCAGATAATTGTTTTGCCTTAAAGAGTATAACACACAGTAGATAATAAAAGCTTATTTTAAATAGAATCACAAAAGTATCCTACAATCATTTATTAAAAAATAAATATTGGATATCTGTACCACTTCAGTGCAAGTCAAAAAATTCTAGTCATCATGGGTTTTCATTTTTTATAGTTTCCACCTTATGTAAATCAGTTTTAATGCCCGCGACAATTTCATTATGTTGTCGTTTTGCCCTCCGGCTTTTAAAAGTAGATACTTTTTTAGTTTTCCGGCTTGTTCTTATCGTGGCTATCATTTCTCTTTGAAGTTGAACAGCATCTAAATGTTCTGGTATGTGAACATAACGTACTAATCGGGCTGGAATAAAAAATGTATCAAATGTATGTTCAAATCCTCTCTGGTCAAAAAATACTGCATCTTCTAATTCAATATTCATAAATCCATCTACATATTTAATTTTACCAGTAATGCAAGATTCATTTCGCAGATCAATTGTGGTGTACTGACCTTCCAATCTTTTAGCAACTCCAACTAAATAATTAGTAAAATATACCCTTTCCCTTTTGCTTCCTTCAACGGCCATCATACTTGATTTTGCACTAAAATAATCAGCTTCAATGTTTTTGGGACTAATTAACTTTAATAGATATATACATCAAAATCAGTACAAAAAATACATGACATGTGTTTATAAAAGTCAAATAAAAGATTTGTACTGTACTTTCTCATGTATGGACCTTTAAAATATAAGACGAGTTTAAACTGGGAAATATGGAGGTTAAGAAATAAACGGTGATCGGAAGTGTAAATTGCTGCGAGTGTTTATTGTACCGTCTAACATTGCTTCTAATAATGAAAGCATAGAATAATAATACGTATATGAAATGACACTCTTCATAAATTACATTAGGCGATTTTCGCGACATAAATTAACATACTTAATTATGTGTGTATGTGTTAAACTTGCGTTTTGGCGATAAAATTTACTGGAGGGGATATTGTACGGCACCATTCTATCAGATAAACGAACATACCCTGATCTGTACCAGGTTATGCTTGTGTATGTTAAACGCTTGACTTTTACCGGGTAATTATTCAAAGCGAGGTTAGGAAACTACAATACGTTTTCGCGGTGCCGCAAAAGTAAATATTTTTTAAATAGTGGGGGGATACTTCAACATACCATACTCGAACAATTCAAGTATGTCGCGAAAAATCGTTTATTGATTTTCATGTACCAAAAATATATGAACTTTGGCCATTATTCTGTAGGTACACAGGTGCAACGGGAAATTTAAAAACGTTGAGTTAGAAATTACTTTAAATATTTAAATTGATTATTGTATGTAAAACTGCATAATTTAGGCTCTAACGTAATAAAGAATCCTATTGAAGTGAAATTACAACTTAGAACAAGAACAGTACAATAAACTAAAGGAAGGTTGAAAGATATACCACAGAATAATAATACGCTACGCTAGCGTGAACATATTATTATTCTATGGATATACCAACAAAATAATGGCAGATTTTGGATATCCGCAAAGAAATTTTGTCTTTCTGAAAACCCCGAGTGTCATTTCTTTTATAATTATTATTCTATGATGAAAGAGAAATAAGGGACATTTGCACCGCTACCTGTAGTTTGCGGGTTAGCTAACTGACGGTTAAAGTTTAGTGCTGATTTACGTTATTGCACTGTAACCATAGATTAGTAAGTACTGTAACACATTTAGATTCCAGTTAACTAAACAACATATGAATGTGGCATCATCGCATACATCTAGGGAGTTTTAGTATTTTACTAAGATAATTGCAAAGTATACTTTTCCGACCACTTTATAAATGCTTGACATTTTAAAATACAACCGTTTTTTTGCAAGTCAACCAACTCACGTGTGTGCCTGGACTATTACCCTCAATAAAGTTTGCTATTTCAACTATTTAAATAATGAGTGTCGAAAAAAAGAAATTCGTACTCCAAATTTTATTTTTGAAGATCAAATAAAATTATTGAGAATAATTGCTCGTTATAAAGCAATTATTGAAGGTAAAAAACCGATTCCGTGAAGCGTAGATTACTGTTTCCAATGATTATAATGCAACATCCACAATAAAGCGTTCCGCCGATAGTATAAAAAGCTTCTATGAAAACCAAAAGCGACTTTGTTATGAGGCAGCTATTGAAAAAGAGAATCTATGTGGAACTGGAGGGGGGTCCAGTACAACCTCAATGGACCCGCTGTTTGATCGTATGATGTCCAGCAACAACAAAAAGACAATTTTAGGTTGAAGTTCTCCATACGGTGGTGATGCACAAATTAGCACCCAAACTTATCTACAGAGAATACGTTCAGTTCGGAGGTTAACTCTGTACCAAAGTAATAAATTAAGAAACTAAATTTTGCTTAATTGTAGAGACAAGAAAATGTCGAAGTGGAATTTAACCAGGTTTCAGATGAAAAGTTGCATATTCTAATGTTTTTCTTAAAGCGTCTAGGAATTAAAATTTATTAATTTAGGAGTTAAGGACTTTACTTTAATATTTATAAAAATCCCCGTTTAATTAGTGCAATTCCGTCAATTTGTGAAACCCCGGGGGCTAGTAACATTCACACGGATCTCGGCGCCAGGCTTATCATTGCAAACCTAAGCCCTGACGCAGGATTCTGGGGTAAGAAAGAGTTGATCTTCCCACGAACACAAGCGTGAATGCGTCGACCCGGTTGATAGGAGAAGACATAAAAAGCGAGAGCCACTGATTATTGAGAAGAATCTATCGTACCGCCACATCTATGGTAGCGAAAACTGATCGTACCGGACAGTGTTGACGCGAATGTTGTCGTTCCTACCCTTCTGTACCCTACCAGTGGAAGCAACTGCAACTTAAACAGCAGTACCAAGCAAAATGGACCGCAATCCCTGAAAAGAAACACCTGACAATATACACGGGGTAAGTGCTTTAATAACCTTTATTCGTTTACCGGGGTTGTATATTACAATTTAATTTGTGATACATTTATATGGTGATAGTTCTGACACTTAAAGAGTCGATAAAACAGTTTACGAAGTCGGTAATACAGTTTAAGAGTTCATAAATACATCGCGCAAGCGCAATGAATAAGAAAGCGATGCAACGCCCCTGGCGGCCGGAAGCGCGAACCTTATTACAGATTCCGCGTTGCCAACTACCATGACGTCACCAATACATAAGTTAAATTGCGCAATTACGCCATATATAGATTTAATTAGGAAGCAATTATGACTATAATGTACTACTTACATAAGGAATCCGAACGTCCTGCGGGGCTCCATCCCGGAGAAATTAAAGATGGTAACTGCTCCGGTGCTGTTGGTAGAACATGGACATCCGGGGTCGTCTCGCGGTCGTGGAGTCCGGTACGCCTATGGCTTCAAATTCATCTACCTAATATGTAGGGAGCGGCAGGATCAGGTTTTATAAGGGACGACAAACAAGATAAAACAGAAGGGAAATCTACATACTAGAGATAAGGCACGATACGATACCTGGCCGACCACACTCCTTGAAAGTTCGGGCAAAACAGCCACGTTATAGAGAGAACAGGAAACTTCCCCACTCCTTTTTGTCTTTTTCCCATTGGCGCGAACTTATTCGTCCAACCCTCTAGCGTCGCGCACTCTGCGCAAACTCACTATGACGTAACGGAAGTACACGCCTAGTCTATTTAAATTCCACGCGCCGCGTCTTTTGAAATTATGGCGCGAAACTTCCGTACATCAACTTAACCTAATACATGTTAAAGTGCCGATTGGCAAGTAACATGTATTACTAGAGTTGATCATTATAATATTATTAGTTTGAGCTTATAATGTGGATGTTATAATTTGGCGCCCAACGTGACCATCTTATTGAAAAACTAGTTTGTAGCTTTAAAATTAAAAAAAAATCGGAAATTATTTTACTAAACCTATTAGTGTTATTTGCTATTTAATGTAACCGCATTTTGAATATATCGTTTTTTCCATAGATTAAATAATATTTTTCTATATTTTTCTAATATAATATGTCATAAAGTCACTTCCTTGAATGGTTAGACACAACAATTTTCACATGATAGTTAGCCTTTTAAAATAAGTAGGTCATTATTCGGAATTATTAACTTACCGCTGCCTAAACAAAGCAGACGTTTGTAAATCGGTTCCGATTTATAAGTGGAATTTTACGATTTTAAGATATAACTCAAAAATCTCTTTAATGTCTTTTCTCGAGCGCATAGAGAATTTGAAAATTTCTCGGAACTGCACAGACCAACAATTATTTCTTAGTGTGGTATAACTTTTTCGAGTAGTACTCTAAATTGGTTTCAAAACATTGAACACCAAGTTCACTCTTGGTCTGAATTAGTTAATCTCCGGAAACAAGATTTTTCGACCTTTGACAATGATTACGAAATTAGATAGCAAATTCTTATTCGTTTGCAAGGCACGAATGAAAATGCTTCACTATATATTATCGATATGCAGACCTTGTTTAATAGGATAGATAAAAAATGTAATGAACCAGAAATCTTTAACCAATTTATTCAAAAATTAAGTGCTTATTATTCGGAACACTTTGCTTTACAAAAAATTTAATCAATTACTCGACTGAAAGACCTTTGCCGATTTCTACAAGAGGTGAAATTCTACGAAGGCGTAAAAGGGTCACCAAAAAATCACTCTACTTATTGTGGTTAAATTTCAATTTTGATTTCGAAATTTAGTTCAATTTCGACTTCGATTTCGAAAGTTAGTTAAATTTCGACTTCGATCTCGAAATACCAACAAGAATAAACTTTCGACTGTAAGTTGAAAATCCAGTAAAATTTTGAGATAGAAGTCGAAATTTAACTAAATTTCGAGATAGAACTCAAAATTAAACTAAATTTCGACATCGAAGTCAAAATTTAATAAATTTCGAGATCGAAGTCGAAATTTAAGTAAATTTCGAGATGGAAGTCGAAATTTAAGTAAATTTCGAGATCGAAGTCGAAATTTAACTAAATTTCGAGATCGAAATCGAAATGTAAGTAAATTTCGAGATCGAAGTCGAAATTTAACTAAATTTTGAGATCGAAGTCGAAATTTAACTAAATTTCGAGATCAAAGTCGAAATTTAACTAAATTTCGACATCGAAGTCGATATTTAACTAAAATAAGTGAGCGATTTTTTGTGGCCCTTCTACGCCTTCGTAAAATTCCGTTTAGAAAAGTATCGCTCTTCAACAAAACTCCCATCAGAACCTTCGGGCGTGCGGAATGTCCTAGTCTGAAGCATTCGTCTAAGCCTAAAGCGCAAGTCGCTAAACAAGATTGTAAAGAACTAGCATTTGTCGCAGTGTCTGCGGCCGCGACTTCAGTTCGAGAGAAAGCAAGTTTAGGAACAGTGCAGTTCTATCTGGATTCTGGGGCATCTCAGCGCAAACGTACTGCTTTGACATTTTCAGCAAATCGTCTTTCAACCTACTGATATCAAATTCTATGTCATTGGCAATTAACAAATGTTGAATTTTAGCTTTATGATTAGCAGCAGTTGGTGATTTATTTAATTGTGTGATATGGTAGTTGACATTATCCATAGTAATTATAGTAATTGTGGAAGGTTTTTCCCAAGTTCGCCAGGAGCTGAAATTCAAAGCATCGCAAAAGATTCTCTCGATTCATTTCATCAAGACATTACCGTATTTGGTTTTAAATGCAAAGACAAACTCAGCGTTTGCTATAAATCTATCTTTGCAACCTGCTTGAAAAACAATATGTCTAAAAATATGAATTATTTAATTCCTTTTGAACACACCAATCCTTTATTGGTAATTCTGTTGTATTTCCTTAAAAAGACCCTACGTTTTATAGCTATGGTGCGTAGTTTCATCAAGCCCCAATGAGGATAATATTTCTTGTATTCGAAACCAAGTTGCTTTAAAACTTTCAACAAGGCAGTTCTACCTCCTTTAAATGCTTCCTTATTACGAAGTCTAACTAGTCGAATGTTTAAAGTACTATGTTTTCCTAATATTAAAGATTAGTTACAAGCATACTATTATTAAAGGTAAATATAATAATTTTATATATATATATATATATATATATATATATATATATATATTCTTATGAAGGTTATTACTCCACCCCTCCGCCCTAATATTTATTTTTTTTATAATTTAAATTTTAATTATAAATTCTGATACACGACTTTTGTCGTCGCCCTTAATTTTAGTATTCAATGAATGATTCCTATATGATGTGTTTTAGCAAAGTTTGGTTGGTTATCTATTTAACTGTTTACTATATTTTATGCCTCGACTATATGAAACCTTTATCTCAGGGCGTTCACCAACTCACCGTGGGTTCAATCGTGAGTAGATGTGCACTGCCCAACCAAACTGCACACTCGTTTGTTTTACCACTTTTTATATGGAATTATTTACTGTATATGCCAAATTTTACTGATCAATGTTGCTTGGTGCCAAATTAATTTATGTATACAATTTCTGACTTATCTGACGTTTTAAGATATTTCACGGTACTCACCTGAATTATACAGCGCTGATGCCTTCTTTAAATGTTGCTGGCTCAAGTTCTTATTCGCCGTACGCGCCTTTACAAGGATTCACAATCACTGATGATCCTGCGTATCGCTTCCAGGTGTCTTAAGATAATTTTGCTGTCCCCAAATCTGAAATAATTTACCCTAATTTTAGAATTTTGAATAAACCGTAGTATTTACTTCCCCTGCGTTAATCTTTCCGTGTTCCCTTGGTTTCTGCGTTGAATCTTCCCCTGTACTTTGCTGCTCTCCTGTTTTCTCTCTGCGTGCTCCAATTAATCCTTTCGTCTTTCCGTAGTCAATCCCAAACCTATCCTGCCGTCTTGTTCCAATTCAATCTATGCCCTGCTATATCTTCAATGTGCAAATCTACTCTTAGAAGCCTTTACCCCCCTTTTACATTACATTGGCCCCACTGATTTTGAATGAAATTGGGAATTTCGTATGTTTTTCTCTTCCCTTGGTGTTCAAAAATTTCTAATTTTTATTTAAAATCACCCCGCATTTTACATATTAATTATTCAACCCCTATTCGCCTTTCTCTCACGTCTATCTTACTACGCTGTATACTAACCTATACTATAAACAAAAAAACAAAACTAAACTTTCCGTTGCATAAACTACATAATAAACTATCCTACTAAACCCTCTTCCTGTACCAGTCTATATTGGTATAAATTCTCCAAGTGAAAACGCCCGCGATATCCCCTGTTATGTTATCTAGCTCAAACGTATTTCCTTCAGCAAAATACGCGTGATCTTGTACGGCCCTTCATAAGGAAACAACAACTTCGCGCAAATGTTTCTGTCGCGGTTTGAAACCCTTAATCGTTTTACTACCACATTCTCATTTACCAGTGACAACTGTGAACCACTATCAACTAAAGCAACATATAAACAATCCCTTAAACTAATATTTATAAACAACAAATTCTTTTTATTAAAGATATAACTATTTAACAATAAATCCCTTATACTATAACACACGTCGATATTTATCCCTAAGCGGTCGGTCGTCCAAAAATTCGCGTTTTTTTTGTTCCTGTGGCGCCTCGTGAATCTGCACCACCTCAATCCTATCTGGGTCCGTTGTCATCGCGCTCGTCGTCATATGCTGGACGTTTACGTCCCTGTCCGTCCGGCTGTTTCCATTGTGTATTCCGCCCCCAGTAATCCGGCCGTCACCCTCGTTGTTGCTGTGCTGATATCTGTTTTGTCCATTGTATTCATTTGCCCTGTGATCCCTATTGTAATACGGTCGTCTATGTCCTTCGTGTCCCCATTGATTCCGATGTCCGTGGTTGAAATTGTCCTGTCTGTAATTAGGTCGGTGTTCGTGGTACGGTTGTCGTCGGCTGTCTTCCTATAACCCCTGTTTTGCTCCCAATAGTTTGTCCGCGTTTTCGCCTCCAGTGCTGTCGCTAAATCAAAGTTCCTCATTACCCCTAAAAATTCCCTCAACGTCGTGACGTTCTGTACCACTACCACCTTTGTAACTTCCGGTTCCATATGTCCTGCTAGTAGTAGTACAATGTCGTCCTCGCCCAATTTTGGTGTCAAGTGTTGTGCCTGATTAAACTTGTCAATCGCGTATTCTTCGCGTGTGCCGTGAGTCCTGCTGTAATGTCCGGTAATTAAATTCGTCCGTATGTCAGTCTGGTGTGTATTGCTCCAAAATTGCTCTATAAAAAGTCGTCTAAATTCAGCGTACGTGTCGTATTGTCGGCGGATGATATTATGCCATTTTTCGGCGTTGCCCGTCAAAGTCGCCCCCACGATCTGTAGTTTTGTTCTCTCATTTTCAGTCCCTACAATTTCGTCTAGTCGGTCTAAAAATCCCATGGGCTGTTCTGTCCTTCGTCCCTCAAACTTCGGTAATGCGTCCCGGTTTAATCTAACGTGCTGTCCGTAGTCCAGTCCAACGCGCCTTCTTTCTAGTTCGTCCAACTTGTCCTGTATCTGTCTAACTTCCTGTCCGACCCTATTTTCCAATACTGTAACTTTGTCGTCAAGTTTTTCGTCCAGTTGCGTCCTAACGTTTACATTTTCATTTTGTAGTGTCTCTAACGTCTGTCCTAAATTTCGGTAGTGCGTCGTATGTCTTTTGTCACATGTCTGTATTTCCGTATTTAGTGTCGAAAACTCGCTAATCATTGTCTCTTCTACTGTATCCACACGTGTCTTAATTTCCGTTCTTAGATCCGTCCTTGTCGCGTTCAAGTCTCCCTGAAACTGTGCCCGTGTGTTCTCCATCTTGTCGTAAACCCTGTCTACTTGTTGTTGTACCTCTGTCCGCATGTCGTCCTTTAAAATTTGTATTTGTGTTAGTAAATAGTCCTGCGTGTAGTTCATTTTTGCCGTCAGTTCCGCGTGCGCCGTCCTAAACTCGTTCCTCAATTCGTTATGTGATTCTGTAATTTTATCCGTCAGTTCCGTATGTGATTCTGTAATTTTATCCGTCAGTTCCGTATGTGATTCTGTAATTTTTATAGTTAATGCCGCATTTGCCTCTTTTTGTTCCGTCTGTGCATCTGTAATTTTGTCAGTTAGTTCCTTTTTAATTCTGTCTGTGATTCTGTAATTTTTATAGCTAACGCCGTATTTGCCTCTTTTTGTTCCGCTTGTGAAGTTACCATTTGGTTTGTTAAACTTGTTTGCCAACTCATCAGGAATCGCATTATGTCCTGGGTTCCGGCGGCGTCTGCTACCTCGACCTCCGGTACCGTCGCCTGGTCCGTGTCCATGCCTGTCACCTCCGGCTCTGTCTGCCTCACGTCCATCTCCTGTATGTCTCCCCCTGCGTCTAACTCTATGTCATGTGTCCCTAATTCCATTTCAACTCCGTATATCCGTCCCGATCTCGTGATCCTTTTCGTGTCCGCGTCCGTCATCTCTGCTGCTTAGTTTTGACCTCCTTTTCTGCAAAATAATAAAGAAAAACTACGGGCCCCACCTAATCTCAGGATCCCGTATCCTACAATCTTTCACTCTAATACTTTTCTAGCTTTTCTAGCCCTAATTTTAGAATTTTGAATAAACCGTAGTATTTACTTCCCCTGCGTTAATCTTTCCGTGTTCCCTTGGTTTCTGCGTTGAATCTTCCCCTGTACTTTGCTGCTCTCCTGTTTTCTCTCTGCGTGCTCCAATTAATCCTTTCGTCTTTCCGTAGTCAATCCCAAACCTATCCTGCCGTCCTGTTCCAATTCAATCTATGCCCTGCTATATCTTCAATGTCCACTCTATGTCCTACTGCCGTTAATCTTTATCCAAATCACTCCAAAATTATTAATATCGTCGTTGCTTCGCCGTCGCTTTGTATAACCACTCGAATCTCCTACTGCCTTTTAACCAAAATTGTTCCAATTCCAATACCAATCTCGTTCAAATCTAACTAAATATCCGTTACTTCCCGTCGCACTATAAACACTCTTAATATTCTCCAATTATCGTCGCTTTTATAACACCGATGCTTCTTATACCTTCACTTTACTAAATCATACTATGTAAACTCAAAAACATTTATTTTATTCAAATATTATACAACTTTAACACAGGTTTGCAAAACACGTCTTTTTACTAAAAGAAATCGAAATAGAATCTCCTTATTTACTTCGCTAGGCAATAAGCACAACAAAACTAGCTTACTTAATCACATTTTAAAAGCATAAAACTATCCAATAACAACTTTTCTTTTCTCTAGTGTCACACATACCTTAACTATAGTCTTTACATGCAATCCTAATTTCTACCATTGGTCCTAAACACTTCACAATTCTCCAATTATATCTTTATATTTCTATTCACTTATAATTTTGAATTTACAATTCGTCCAAAAGTTGATTCTACTTAAATGAAAAGCCAAAATAATTCACACAAGACCTGGACGCTTGGTTGATTGTAGATATCCGTAGACGCGTCCGGTTTTCCGACGGCAAATGTACTTTCAATGGCTTATAAAATTTCAACTTAGTATAAAACCTTGAGTACCGTGCATTGTATCAACGTCATTAAGTCATCTTGTTTACCTTTTGGCACATACGTTTCAAACTAAAATGGTAAATACTTTAGCATATGTAAAGTACGGCAAAATATAGTTTTTAACTTACTGGATCTGATATATGAATTATGTCGTTTGGCATATACCCTTTTTAACACAAATCTACTCTTAGAAGCCTTTACCCCCCCCCCCTTTTACATTACATTGGCCCCACTGATTTTGAATGAAATTGGGAATTTCGTATGTTTTTTTCTCTTCCCTTGGTGTTCAAAAATTTCTAATTTTTATTTAAAATCACCCCCCCGCATTTTTACATATTAATTATTCAACCCCTATTCGCCTTTCTCTCACGTCTATCTTACTACGCTGTATACTAACCTATACTATAAACAAAAAAAACAAAAACTAAACTTTCCGTTGCATAAACTACATAATAAACTATCCTACTAAACCCTCTTCCTGTACCAGTCTATATTGGTATAAATTCTCCAAGTGAAAACGCCCGCGATATCCCCCTGTTATGTTATCTAGCTCAAACGTATTTCCTTCAGCAAAAATACGCGTGATCTTGTACGGCCCTTCATAAGGAAACAACAACTTCGCGCAAATGTTTCTGTCGCGGTTTGAAACCCTTAATCGTTTTACTACCACATTCTCATTTACCAGTGACAACTGTGAACCACTATCAACTAAAGCAACATATAAACAATCCCTTAAACTAATATTTATAAACAACAAATTCTTTTTATTAAAGATATAACTATTTAACAATAAATCCCTTATACTATAACACACGTCGACATTTATCCCTAAGCGGTCGGTCGTCCAAAAATTCGCGTTTTTTTTTTGTTCCTGTGGCGCCTCGTGAATCTGCACCACCTCAATCCTATCTGGGTCCGTTGTCATCGCGCTCGTCGTCATATGCTGGACGTTTACGTCCCTGTCCGTCCGGCTGTTTCCATTGTGTATTCCGCCCCCAGTAATCCGGCCGTCACCCTCGTTGTTGCTGTGCTGATATCTGTTTTGTCCATTGTATTCATTTGCCCTGTGATCCCTATTGTAATACGGTCGTCTATGTCCTTCGTGTCCCCATTGATTCCGATGTCCGTGGTTGAAATTGTCCTGTCTGTAATTAGGTCGGTGTTCGTGGTACGGTTGTCGTCGGCTGTCTTCCTATAACCCCTGTTTTGCTCCCAATAGTTTGTCCGCGTTTTCGCCTCCAGTGCTGTCGCTAAATCAAAGTTCCTCATTACCCTAAAATTCCCTCAACGTCGTGACGTTCTGTACCACTACCACCTTTGTAACTTCCGGTTCCATATGTCCTGCTAGTAGTAGTACAATGTCGTCCTCGCCCAATTTTGGTGTCAAGTGTTGTGCCTGATTAAACTTGTCAATCGCGTATTCTTCGCGTGTGCCGTGAGTCCTGCTGTAATGTCCGGTAATTAAATTCGTCCGTATGTCAGTCTGGTGTGTATTGCTCCAAAATTGCTCTATAAAAGTCGTCTAAATTCAGCGTACGTGTCGTATTGTCGGCGGATGATATTATGCCATTTTTCGGCGTTGCCCGTCAAAGTCGCCCCCACGATCTGTAGTTTTGTTCTCTCATTTTCAGTCCCTACAATTTCGTCTAGTCGGTCTAAAATCCCATGGGCTGTTCTGTCCTTCGTCCTCAAACTTCGGTAATGCGTCCCGGTTTAATCTAACGTGCTGTCCGTAGTCCAGTCCAACGCGCCTTCTTTCTAGTTCGTCCAACTTGTCCTGTATCTGTCTAACTTCCTGTCCGACCCTATTTTCCAATACTGTAACTTTGTCGTCAAGTTTTTCGTCCAGTTGCGTCCTAACGTTTACATTTTCATTTTGTAGTGTCTCTAACGTCTGTCCTAAATTTCGGTAGTGCGTCGTATGTCTTTTGTCACATGTCTGTATTTCCGTATTTAGTGTCGAAAACCCGCTAATCATTGTCTCTTCTACTGTATCCACACGTGTCTTAATTTCCGTTCTTAGATCCGTCCTTGTCGCGTTCAAGTCTCCCTGAAACTGTGCCCGTGTGTTCTCCATCTTGTCGTAAACCCTGTCTACTTGTTGTTGTACCTCTGTCCGCATGTCGTCCTTTAAAATTTGTATTTGTGTTAGTAAATAGTCCTGCGTGTAGTTCATTTTTGCCGTCAGTTCCGCGTGCGCCGTCCTAAACTCGTTCCTCAATTCGTTATGTGATTCTGTAATTTTATCCGTCAGTTCCGTATGTGATTCTGTAATTTTATCCGTCAGTTCCGTATGTGATTCTGTAATTTTATAGTTAATGCCGCATTTGCCTCTTTTTGTTCCGTCTGTGCATCTGTAATTTTGTCAGTTAGTTCCTTTTAATTCTGTCTGTGATTCTGTAATTTTATAGCTAACGCCGTATTTGCCTCTTTTTGTTCCGCTTGTGAAGTTACCATTTGGTTTGTTAAACTTGTTTGCCAACTCATCAGGAATCGCATTATGTCCTGGGTTCCGGCGGCGTCTGCTACCTCGACCTCCGGTACCGTCGCCTGGTCCGTGTCCATGCCTGTCACCTCCGGCTCTGTCTGCCTCACGTCCATCTCCTGTATGTCTCCCCCTGCGTCTAACTCTATGTCATGTGTCCCTAATTCCATTTCAACTCCGTATATCCGTCCCGATCTCGTGATCCTTTTCGTGTCCGCGTCCGTCATCTCTGCTGTTTAGTTTTGACCTCCTTTTCTGCAAAATAATAAAGAAAAACTACGGGCCCCACCTAATCTCAGGATCCCGTATCCTACAATCTTTCACTCTAATACTTTTCTAGCTTTTCTAGCCCTAATTTTAGAATTTTGAATAAACCGTAGTATTTACTTCTCCTGCGTTAATCTTTCCGTGTTCCCTTGGTTTCTGCGTTGAATCTTCCCTGTACTTTGCTGCTCTCCTGTTTTTCTCTGCGTGCTCCAATTAATCCTTTCGTCTTTCCGTAGTCAATCCCAAACCTATCCTGCCGTCCTGTTCCAATTCAATCTATGCCCTGCTATATCTTCAATGTCCACTCTATGTCCTACTGCCGTTAATCTTTATCCAAATCACTCCAAAATTATTAATATCGTCGTTGCTTCGCCGTCGCTTTGTATAACCACTCGAATCTCCTACTGCCTTTTAACCAAAATCGTTCCAATTCCAATACCAATCTCGTTCAAATCTAACTAAATATCCGTTACTTCCGTCGCACTATAAACACTCTTAATATTCTCCAATTATCGTCGCTTTTATAACACCGATGCTTCTTATACCTTCACTTTACTAAATCATACTATGTAAACTCAAAAACATTTATTTTATTCAAATATTATACAACTTTAACACAGGTTTGCAAAACACGTCTTTTTACTAAAAGAAATCGAAATAGAATCTCCTTATTTACTTCGCTAGGCAATAAGCACAACAAAACTAGCTTACTTAATCACATTTTAAAAGCATAAAACTATCCAATAACAACTTTTCTTTTCTCTAGTGTCACACATACCTTAACTATAGTCTTTACATGCAATCCTAATTTCTACCATTGGTCCTAAACACTTCACAATTCTCCAATTATATCTTTATATTTCTATTCACTTATAATTTTGAATTTACAATTCGTCCAAAAGTTGATTCTACTTAAATGAAAAGCCAAAATAATTCACACAAGACCTGGACGCTTGGTTGATTGTAGATATCCGTAGACGCGTCCGGTGTTCCGACGGCAAATGTACTTTCAATGGCTTATAAAATTTCAACTTAGTATAAAACCTTGAGTACCGTGCATTGTATCAACGTCATTAAGTCATCTTGTTTACCTTTTGGCACATACGTTTCAAACTAAAATGGTAAATACTTTAGCATATGTAAAGTACGGCAAAATATAGTTTTTAACTTACTGGATCTGATATATGAATTATGTCGTTTGGCATATACCCTTTTTAACACAAATCTACTCTTAGAAGCCTTGTACCCCCTTACATTACAATATATATATATATTTATTAGGAGTTGTGGGTTTCAGGTCTGCTGGATTAAAGAGTACTCTTTTTTATCACCTAAATTTTCGGATATATTTCTATCCTTTTTCAAAGGTGTAAATTGAGGTTACTAATAAATTGGCATTGTATAAATATAAAAGGCAAGCACAATTCTACAAACTAAAAACATAAAAAAACATAAGTATAACATAAAAAATTTCATATTTCTGTATACAGTGACAATTTTTTAAAAATACTTATGTTTTTTTATGTTTTTAGTTTGTAGAATTGTGCTTGCTTTATATTTATACAACGCCAATTTATTAGTAACCTCAATTTACACCTTTGAAAAAGGATAAAATATATCCGAAAATTTAATATAATATATATATATACTATATATATATATATATAATATATATATTGTTGTGATATACTCCTTTGAATGCGGAACTGGCTCCTTTCAACAAAAAAATTCTAGTCCCACCGATTGGGCGTCATATACTGCTGTGATATACTCCTGTGAATGCGGTTCACTGGGTCCTTTCAACAAAAAATTCTAGTCTCACCGATTGATGCATCATAAACTGCTGTGATCCTGTTTTCGCCTCGGCTGCTCACCTAATTTTATAAACCTCCTCATTATAAAAAAACAAACACATTCCTACCACAAACATCAACGTTAACTCTATTTACATCAATATTCAGAATACATTAAATTTTCAAATTAAATTTCAGCATAAAATTCAGTTTTAAAAAGAATTTCAAGATTAATTTTATTATCATTTTAATGTGCATCCAGAATTAAAGTCCTTGTTGGATGCCTACTAATTAATATAACAATATAAGCAGACCGGAGTCTGAGTATAAAGGAGCATCTACCACCTTTACGTTAATTAACCAGGTTCGTCTAATTGAGCTCAAAGACATACCCAAAGTTTCATCATATTCCCGAACATCAATACTAAATACCCTTTCTACTTAAACAAGCAAATTTCATCTTAAAATTAAAATTTTATGGTTAGTACAATTTCACTAATGTCCATTTAAAGTAAATCAATTATAAAGTTATTCAACACACACAAAATGTCAAACAAAATAGTATAATTTACCTGAAGGCCACTGTCCTCGTAGCTTCAATGTACATCGTCCCTTTAGTTAATCACACCATTCCAACAGGATTATATTTACGGCTTCTAATTCTCAACGCTTTTAAAATTTTCTCCATCACCATTTATTTAAAGTTGTTTCTGGGCTTTTCCGGAACTCATCTGTGTATATCTGACCCTTGTTTCGTGGATCCAGACACGTATTTGAACCATTTAATTATTAACACCCCGAAAAATAGCAAAGAAATTCATGCGTCTTTCACCAATATACGCCAAAACTGCCTACTTTTGTGTATACATTTGTCGTTGTAAAGTTTTGCTAATTGGTACAGTGATACTAAATTTTATTACCTTGTATCTAAGTGCACTGAAAGTACATTCATGTTAGCACGTAAATAACAAACTATTTTGAATCACTAAAATATACGAGCAAAATTTTAAATTATTTTATCAAACTAAAATGCACTGTTTAACATCTTGAATCAAGTCGCGGATGTAAGAGCTTTTAACGCATCGAATAGTCAAAAGTCTAAGAGGCCGAAATTCATATTACCACCGGTATATATAGCAAAAAGCCTGTCTGTCGGTCTGTTCCCCAAAACGGGTAATTCTAAAGAATTTCTCATTCTCTGTTCCCAGTCCGTCGCTCGCGCATCGGTTTTTACGAATTTTTCACTCGCCCCATTTAAATCTCAGAAATTCACACGGCACGCAAACATGTCCGAGAAAAACTAATTAATTTTGTACAGAAATTGTTGTTTCTACCTCTGATATTTGCATCCTATTTTCAACCAATTGTGACCCTCGTGACGTTGCTTAAATCACGCCTTTTACTATATGTGTCTTTGCTTGACGCATTTTCTCTTTCCTTTTCTAACCTGTTCGTATTGGTGCAAATTGATATTCTTTATTATCGATTATATTTTAGTCTATGCGGACTATCTGGGTTTAATAACCCCGTATCGCACATTCTCGTGAATATTAAGCCCCGGTTTCTCCAAGATTCTTTGAAACCATTTGTTATCTACACAATTTTCGCCGTACGTGATATTTAAACTACGCAGGTGTTCAAAATAATATTAATTCTCAGAGCTTTTTAAATAAACCTTGTTTTGTATTTCGTGCTAAAGCATCTGACCGTTTCCAATATCCTTAGAATCGACATGTTTATCTAAACAAATTAAACTGAAATTGCCTTTTAAAATACGCAGGTGTGTTTAAACATCCTACTTCTAACTAACACTTCTAGGATTTGCTTTTTATTGGGTTTTTACAAGTTTCTATAGATATTATCTGTTACTAACGATTCAATTAACTTCAATTAAAATTGACTTCTATCCTTTCATTTTAGCGAATACAAGTTAAATATTAATTATTATGTATACACTCTGTTCAATACCGGTTACTTAAAATAGGGTTAATTAATATAAATTTTGCACGTAATTTCCATTTGTTTAGGAATAATTACATTACACGCAGAGCTTTTTAATACTGCTTCTTTTGATATAAAGCGTCTTGTACATGATTTAAATCTCTTATGTTTAATGAAACTAATAAATTTTTATGCTTCACGGTTTTAATAACGCGTATTATCTAATAATATTCATTATACACGGTGATTAAAATTATTTGATGTGATTATTTAATTTTCTACCCTGGTCTAAATATGAGTAATATATATCATATGTATTGTTTCTAATACCCTAATCGTACCCTAATCATATTAGTATTAAACCTGTACTTATTTCTCTTACAGCTATTTAAGATAAAAGCGGTCGCCGTTGTTATCATGCTGGCTTTAAAAATATCTGACGTGCAAAGCCGACATTTTCTGACAACAGGACTCCCTGTGTTTGGACATATGAAAGTCCAATGAATCAATACGCATCGATTTAGAATTTTGCTAGTTCTAAAAGAACTGCTTACCATAAAATGATCAAATTTAAACGAGTAGTAACAAAAAGCTTAGTAAAATGATAACATAAACGCGGCTACACTGCACGGAACTGCCAACTTTATGCGATTTATATTTAATAAAATTATATGAAAATCAACTGACATTTCTTTACTATATGTTACTGAACTGAATATATGAACATTGGCAGATGTAAGGTAGGTTAGACCTTGTATAAAACTTTTAAACTTACCAAATTTAACGCAAATGTCAGTCAAATAATTATTCATATTAGTACAAGTATTATAAATGTTTATTACGAAGCATTTTTAATATCGATATGAAATGGTAATAGTTGTGACTTAACCTTCAAAGGTACAAATAAATTTGCAAACTATATGAACCAAAATTATACAAACGTTTGCTATTTCTGCAATATAGCATCGAAAAGGCACACCTTTTTATAGCTATGCTATTTTATAACGGTGAAACTATTAGCGCAAGTAGAACATATCGTGCTTTCCTGCTATGTATTGCGATGAGTCACACGCAATTTTGTTCGATTCCAACATTGATTAAAGGAATTGTATTATTTAATCAATGGTTGCATCTACACATATGTACATTTCTAAAGTATCATACATTTTAAAATAATAGGCTACAACAAACTGTTTCGTATATATAAAACGAGTAAAGTAAAAAACACACACCCGACCCCTCTTTAATTGATACTCGTCAATGGTTGGTTCAGTAATTTGTCCTTATATCTTCTTTCATGTTAATGCTTTTTATTATCTTTTTTTACATTTTTGGTGTCCGTTTAGCCACTACGTACAATAGTATTAGCGGCTTTCTCAGTTGTATTGTTTTCTTGGTTTTCTTATACCATTTGGAATTGTTGGAAGTGGAAGGTCTGTTTTGTGGTAATTATAATCTTATTTATTTTATTAGAAAACTGGGAAAATTTTACCTTAGTAAAAGAAAAAGGCTGTAATGGTACGGTTTTTATGTTTGTACTTTGATTCCATGTATCATAGCAATTGGTATTGTAAATTTTGTGTAGGTATTTTGTAATCTTAATTGTTATTTTGCATTATGTGGAAGTATATAGCAGGGGCTGTATCTGCCGGTTGTGTACTGTATGGAGTAAAGTGAGTCTGTAAGTGGATTTTGAGATGAAAATAATTTTTTTTCTTTTCAGAAAGTATTTTAGTGGTGGTGTTTGTTATTGTACCAATCGACTGGATGGGCTAGTTGTTATTATCACAGGTGCCACTTCTGGTATTGGTAAAGCATTAGCTTTTCAGTTGGCACATAGAGGTAAATATCATTGATTAGATTCTAAAATAATAAGTGCAGAGGAGACAACTAACTTAGTTTCTTTAGTATTGTGTAACAGTAGATGTGGCCATGTCAGAGGCTGGGGTATTTGTACAGTTTTTGATTTGTGTAAAAATTATGTTCCATGTATAAACCACTATGACGACAACAAATATAATAATCATATTGTTTTAACTATTATTTTTGTCCAATCGCAAATGGTGCAAGTTTAGGCATCTGCTAGAAATAAACGTGTCCAAATTTATTGTAGGATAACGCAACACTGAAAATAATTGTGCTATAGGGTCTTCCTAGCTATTTTATAGAAATACATTTTTTGAAAAATGTCTGTTTTTTCATTGTTGTGTTGAGTGGATTAAGGCAGAACCCTGCAATTGTTTATAATTATTTTCTGTTTGTGTGTACTTGTATTGATTTTTATTACCAAAAAAGACATTTTGTAAGTATTTTTGATTTTATGCGATCTATTCTAAGGAATTGTAATGCAACTGCTATTGTTTGAGTACATGTGATTTTTTTCCAATGCTCCACCCGAAGGTACTACATTGGCCAGGAAGCGAGTTTTTTTTACTTGGGAATTTTGCCGAAACCTTGCCGTTCCAAGCAAGGTATGGATCTTTAACGTGCGTGACAACACTCAGGCATGGGACCTCCATTTTACCTCTTATCCGAACGGGGGTGTATTTTTGTGAAAAATGCTCGCCTAACATTTCTCAAGCGGATCGTGTCGGGATTCGAACCCGGGACCTTGGACGTAGTAATCACACACATACCACTATGCCATGGAGCCGCCTTATCGTCTGAGTACATCAGTATAGTTTGTTAAGTTAAAGCATGATCGCCAATGGTGCTTGAGAAGACAGCGGCATGTGACTTGAAGATGATGTCTGAATGGAGCAATTTGGAGATGTGGCTCGACAAGTATGTAAGGAAACATACTATAAGAAGAAATTAATTTTTTTGGGTAGCCGTTGACTATTTTACAAACAGGTTTTATATTGGACTTTTGAAATCGATTAGTTCAATCGTATGGAATGTGGATTTGGTGATAAAAAAAAGATGAGATGGACAGAGATTAAAATTTATGAAGTTCTAAAATGCTTAAAAGAAAGGAACAACGGTGGATATTAGGAATTTATGATACATTAACAAAGCAAGGTTTTGTTGTGCTTATGCCAAACCGTACATCTGCTTCGTTGTTAACAATAATTTCTGATCATGTACTTCCTGAATCAATTATATGGACAGACAAATGACAGGAGTATATAGGTCTAATTCCTGGGTGGACAATACATCCATCAAACAGTTAGCCACCACTAGCATGTTGTAGATCTCATAACCAATGTTTGTACAAATCAGGTAGAGGGGTTTTAGAGCAAATTCTAAGGAATTTGCAGGCATATTTTGGTATTTCGTCATTGACGAATGTATATGGTAGCAAAATTTTGGAAGAGATTTACAGGAAAATGCGTTTTCCTCATTTTTAAGCCACATAAAAGAACTTTATCTTGTGTAAATCATCCGTTAATAAGTCCATGTAATTTTAATTTAGTATTGTGTAACAATTTGAAAAGAATTTTTTGTAGGGTAAAAATATTGGTTTAATTTTTTGTTACTATTCATTGGCAAATTTTTAGCTTTGGTTGTGTGTGAAACAATAGACACTGAATTATCAGTAGTGAGTCTAGGAAAACACTTTAGTGACGGAAAGTTTATCGCCAGAAAGTTGACTGATATGTTTACCGAAAGAAAAATCGCGGAATGATAATTTGAATGAAATAAAACTTTACCGAAACACAGTTTACCGAAAGAGAATTTGATCAAAATTATAAAATCATATAAGTTATTAGGACAATTAAAGGTAGGGTATGTAGTTCTTCAATGTTTTATTTATTTTCATATACGTGTCCATTTGATTATTATTAGTAGTAAAACATTTAGACTACTAACCGAAGTTGAGACCTCGACACTATTTTCGCCTCCACACTATTTTTACTTCTACATTATTTTTGGACATGTGTTCATTCGATTATTTTCTTTTAGTATTAAAGCATTTCGATTACTAACCTAAGTTGAAACCTCAACACTATTTTCGCCTGAATGCTATTTTTGCCTCAATGCTATTTTGGGATCAATGTTATTTTTACCTGAATACTATTTTTATCTCAATACTATTTAAACTTCAACATATTTTCGCACATGTGCCTGCATGTTCAATTATTTTGTTTTAATAGTAAAACACCGACGGCTAACGAGTTGGAACCCCAACATTATTTTCTCCCAACACTATTTTTACCTCAACAATATTCTTATAATGGAAAAACATAGATTTATAACGGAAAAGTTCCCAATCATGAAATTAAAATTACATAATTTTTTACGCCTCCATGCCAAATGATGCACATATGCTGACTCAGGAGACAATTTCCAACCCAACCGAAATATATAAACAACCATTAAAAATTTAAGTTTTCCTAAAACCAATTTGTTCCCGAACCTAATACAAAGTAGTAGGTACAGTTCACTACAGAGATCTTGTTCCTGGAAGTACTTAGTTCATGAACTATCTCATTACTGTTTTAGTTGTGTGAGCAGAGCAGAGCATAAAAAATAACTATCCTTTTATTATATCACAATAAATATTACAAACACAATTAAAGAAACATAAAATAACCACATAACCTTAAACGTGATTACAAAATCATGCTTTTTCACAGAAATCTATAAAAACCTTAATTATTTTTTGTTTATTTGTTATTTTAGACACATTACAAAGCGCTTGCCACGGTATCGCCAAACTTACTTTAAAGTCCGACTTACTCAAAACTAGTTTGTGACAATTAATTATTTTTTTCAGCAATATAGTTTTACCGCTACCGGTACGCAGGTTAATGCATAACCATTTTCATTTGTATGGTTATGTGCCAAATTTAGAAAATCATAAATAATTACTAGAAAACCTAAAAATCCACATTTTTCAATTAATTATTTTCTTTGATCTTCTACTAATCGTTTAAATATATATATATATATATATATATATATATATATATATATTGCCGTGGAACTTGGGTAAAATCCTCTCCAACAAAAATATTTTCGAAAATTACATTAAATTTTCAAATTCGAAAATAGAAAAAATTTCCAAAAATTTAAATAAGTCACAAAAAAGATATTGCTTACCCGTTTTCCTCTCTTCCTCGGTTGAATGGCCTTCTTCAACTGCTTCCGGCTAGCTCATTAGGACCTCCTTTTGGATAGCTATATTCATTCATAAATTCTATCATTCACGCACACGCCCAATAAAACCATAAAATACAACAAACATACAATCTTTTATTTATTCCTATTTACAAATGCAATTCATTATTATTTTATTGTTCACGTTATACTTCAGTAACCCTTATTTTGTAATGTCTGTTCACGCGCGGGGGGTCTTATAAATTTATACATCGACTTACCTCCGCGGTGTTTTGTGTTTCTAAGCTGCAGTTCCTATTCTTTCAACCAAGTGGACTGTATGCGAATTGAGTCTATGTTACGTTACACTTGCACTGAGGTTTTTAGGGTTTAACAACGAAAGTCTGCGGCACTTGACTAACTTACGGTACTGAACGAAGAAACCGACGACCGTTCTGCTTCAATATCCATAAGAAAGTGTTTGTTCACTACTCTGTCCACCTTATTCACAAATGCACAAGGAATTTTTATGGCAGGATATAAGGGAACTAGGGATGACAGTTTTACTACTAGATTTACGACTACAAATTTAAATAACTTAAAATTAACCACGCGAACGTGCGACAAAGAGACCGAACAATGTCCTTTATTTAATTTTAAACTCATCAAACACATAAAATGTAAATGGACCTTGAATAATACCTTCTCTAAAATTCCTTTATAATAATTTATTTATTTATTTTAATAATCTACGTAAACTGTGGGGTATGGTGAGCTCATAATAACCCAATTAATGTATGCCCTTTGACTTTGCATACTCTAAAACTAAAAAAAACACAAAGCCATGTACTCTTCACAAAATTTCACGTTCTGATGGAACGTTTAAAAGCTTTCTAGACACCTTCAATTTCTAGTTGAATACCGTAATAAAGTTATTTACACATATTCTGTTCAATAAGTAAATAATTCACACTACCTTGAAAAACACTCTCATACGCCACCCCAATGTTTACAGTTTATAGGAATCACAAATTTAAATCGTTACCTGGAATTTCTAGAAGATCTTCGCTCTGTAGATGATGCCATGTAAATTTTCTATCTGGTCGCAGGTCGTTTCTCGCTATTACTAGACGAACTCCCTCCAAGTTGATACGCCAACTCCGCCTTCTCGATGTAACCAAATTCCAAATTTCATTTCAATTATACTTCTTTCACAGTAATCTACGTTATTTATTGTCCCGACACGAGTTGATAAAAATTATAGGTGATACCTCAAATTAAAATAAGTAATTTCGGCACACTAACCGCGTTTTAATTAATTTAGAGGCTACCACTAAGCAATACACTTTAAATTATTTGTTAATACTTACAACTTCGTGTCAACTTTTATACGTGCTTTCGGGACGATCGAAATAATAAGGCACGAAGTTAAAAGACAAGAGAGCGAGTCCTAGTTCTCTCGAGTATTTATGTCTTTCGACTGTAACCTCTCCAGGCCCCCAGTTATCCGAAATCCCGCTCACAACAACACATTTTCACAATTTTGCACTCAACCCCAATTTCAAATCTGCGAATTTCCGTACCTCGTTATAAATTTTTAAGAAAATTACGCTACACTATCCTCGTGTCTATATCAAGTCGAACTAACCTATGGACCAATCGTATACTTTATGACGTTTCGCAAATACATCATATACTATTGTGGTCTCATGCTTATACGTTTTCTACGTCTCATTCTAACCTTGCTTGAGTGGTTGAAAAATCGATATCCTTGTTTGTGCAATGTCTACCTCACGTGGACTGTCTACGTGAGTTAAATAACCCCCTCATTAGCATTTCCCGTGAATATAAGCAACGGTTTATCCGACATTCTATGTAACCATTTATTATCTACACAATTTAAGCTGAACTTGACCTTTATAAAAATATGCAGGTGTTCAATCGTAACATTTTAAATAACACTTCTACGAGTTGGATATTCCACGTATTTTAACCCTCTTGGTATATTTGTACGTTAGCAACGCGTTTAATCTTGGTATTACCGGGTTTTTAAATGCTTTTATGCATATTATACATCAATAATCGTTCAATTAATTAATTACTAAATTAATGGTATTGGATTCTACCATTTAATTTCTTTGCAAACCTACTTAAATTTCATTAATTATTTATAAAATTTCGTTAATACCTGACACTTAAAAATGAATTAACTAATATAATTTTTGCACGTACTTTCTGTTTGTTTTTTATACAGGGTGTTTTGAAAATGCTTCGTTTATATTTATTTTTGATCTTTTAAAACCACTATAATATATATATATATATATATATATATATATATATATATATACAGGGTGCCCTATTTCTTACACGTTGTATGGGTAACTCTGTTATTTGTGACATTAGAGAAAAGGTTAAATGGGAAAACTAGTGCAGTTTTTAATGCCGAGTTCAGCCATGAAGAGATAATTAACATACAGGGTGTAGCAAAAGCGTTATACCAAAATAACGAAATTTTGATCTTTTTTGTTTTGCTTCGTGGCTCATTTATTGTGATAGATACAGTAAAACGTTGTAGATCTTTTTTACATTATTTTAAAAGGAGAATAAGATAAACTTATTTGTTTTTACATGGCCTTAGTCATGTTCGAGTAAATAAGTGAGGTTATGTTTTTTTAAATGGAAACCATCATTGGCGGTAGCTCTGATAGAAAGGCATTTTTTCTCTTTTCACTAATGTACTACAGTGTACATGTTCAACATAAAAATTTTTGAAAAATTTTGTTTTTATGAAATCTGAAACTTTGTATTAAATAATATGTGAATATTTGAACTGATTTTAAGAATCAAGTAGCCATATGACACATAACAATAGATTTCACTTGTTTAAATAACAGAAATTAGATAGTACTGTTATTTTGTGTTTATACGTACATTATTTTCTTCTAAGAGATAGAATGTCCTATACAAATTAAGAAAATAATGACATGCTCTTTTGCTACTATTCTTCGAATCATAACACACGTGCAGCAGCGGATTTGTACTTTGAAAGATACATGGAAAGTAAGCAACCACACTGTCGGATATTTAGCAAACTTGAAAATAATCTTAAGGCATATGGTGCATTTACCAAACCTAAATTCTTACGAAAATGTTGAAACGAATGTGTTGGCGTTTGTTAACTATAAACCAGAATCTTCTACTGCCAAAATTGCAAACCACTGTGCAACTTCTAAGGAAACTGTGAGGTGTACTCTGAGAAGTCGGAAATATCATCCCTATCACTATTCTATTTCGAATACATTGTATCCAGTGGATAATCAAAGACGGATAGCATTTTGTCGTTGGTACCTTAATAAATGTGAAGAGGATTCATATTTTTGGAAAACCATTATGTTTACTCACGAGACTAAATTTACAAATAACGGAATATTTAATCGGTATAACAAAGTATTTTTATTCTCAGGAAAATCCTAAACTTGTGCGTGAATCCAGAGATCAACATCAATTTGGTATTAATTGTTGGTGTGGAATATTTTGTGGAAAAATTATTGGACTTTTTTTATAACGACAATTTCACCACTGCAAATTACTTAAATTTCTTAAAACACCAATTGAAAGAATATTTGGATGAATTACCTATTAACATCCATTACAGACCAAAGTATTTCCAACACGATGGTGCCCCTGCACACAGTGGTACATCAGTGAAGCAATATTTAACTGATTGTTTTGAGCACGTGATTGGTAACAAAATGGAAATTGATTAGTCTGCTCATTCACCACAACTTACGCCATTAGATTTTTATTTGTGGAGTGATTTAAAAAATAAAGTGTATTCTACTACTCCTCAAATGCCTGAGCATTTAATAGCTAGAATCCAAACAACAATTGCAAGCATTGATGCACGCACAATAAAAAAAGCACTTCGTAATGTTAAAAAACTATGTGAGCTTGTGCCTTCAATAAAATGGTGGGCACTTTGAACACACTTTGAAGTGATATTATATTTAATATTTTAACATAATTTGTTTTGATATTTTTGTTACGTCATGCAAAAGTATTTTATTATTTAATACCAAGTTTCGTATTTCATAAAAACAAAATTTTTTCAAAAATTTTTATGTTGAACATGTACACTGTAGTACATCACTGAAAAGAGAAAAAAAATGTCTGTCTATCAGAACTACCGCCAATTATGGTTTCCATTAAAAAAAACATAACCTCACTTATTTACTCGAACATGACCAAAACCATGTAAAAACAAATAAGTTTATCTTATTCTCTTTTTAAAATAATGTAAAAAAGATCTACAACGTTTTACTGTATCTATCACAATAAATGAACCACGAAGCAAAACAAAAAAGATCAAAATTTCGTTATTTTGGTGTAACGCTTTTGCCACACCCTGTATGTTAATTATCTCTTTATGGCTGAACTCAGCATTAAAAACTGCACTAGTTTCCCCATTTGACCTTTTTCTAATATCACAAATAACAGAGTTACCCATACAACGTGTAAGAAATAGGGCACCCTGTATATCAAGCTTCTACCTGCAACCTGGTTTTCCCTACTGTAGCCTGCAATTTTTATAAAACAAATATTTTAGTTATTATTTTTATTTAAGTCCGCATAATATTTGAACAAAATATTAAGAAAGTAAAATTCTTTGTGTTGGTACACTGCACAGGTAAGAGCTTACTAAAGCGTAAGAACAGTAAAGTATTATTAGTGTGCGTTTTTTGGCAATTGTTTTATATGACCGGGTATATATTTTAAATATTATATGAGAAGACAAACAGTGCTCTTTCGTGTATAATTTAATTCTGTTGTATTTTTCAGGTTGAGTACAACGGGAAGTAATGGAACTTCGGGTGATATTTATTTGTGATTTGATTGAAGTTCTTTGTAGTTATTATTTTTATGGTTTGAGAGTTTCAGCATTATCCCTTTTTGTTTTTTAGTTACATATAAAGATGATGTGGTGCTGTGTTTATTTTTAGAATCGTTAACAAAATTGCTCATGATCCTAGCTCATGCTTTCGCCTAAAATAATACTTAAGTTTAGCCATGAGCACCATTTAAGGTTGTTCAACTCTATAAGCCATCACTTTAATTTTCATCTCTAGACTTACCTTACATGTTATTTTCCAATGCTCCACCCGAAGATACTTCATTGGCCAGAAAGCGAGTTTTTTTTTACCTGGAAAATTTGGAATTTTGCTGAACCCTTGCTGTTTCAAGCAAGGTAGGGATCTTTAATGTGCGTGACAACACTCACACACGGGACCTCCATTTTACCTCTCATCTGAACGAGGGTGTATTTTTGTGAAAAATGCTCGCCTAACATTTTTCAAGCGAACTGTGTTGGGATTCGAACTCGGGCATTTGGACGTAGTAGTCACACACTTACCACTATGCCGCAGAGTCGCCTTCTTTAGACTTACCTCTGATTGATCCAGAAACTAATCTTTTCTGATTTTTTCACTATTGTGGAAAGTTTTCAATGAATTTTGCTTCGTGAGGCAACAATGAGAAAAGGAACTTGTATTGAATTTGACACAAAACGTGTTGCTGTTTTCAGAATGTCTGAGTGCCAAAACAAGTATGCATAAACATTACAATGTGTAACACAAAAGTGACAATTTCAATCATGCATTGTACCTTAACACACGTCTGGACCTAACCATGGGTAACACACGACTCCTTGCTAGGTAGCAGCTCTCTTTTATTTAAGAAAGTTTTAGTTACTCTTTGCTAGCAGATAAATCTTAAAGTGTTTTAAATACTTCAAAGGATTTTAATCAGAATTGTTTATTACATAATAAATTTACTATTGGTTCGCTTATAAATGTTTTGCAATGCATATGTTGTACATAAATTTGAAATAATTTTAATTTTAGGAGCTACATTAATATTGGCTTGTCGAGACATAAAAAAGGCAGATTTTGTGAAGCAGGTAATAACTAAAAAAACTGGAAACCATAATATTATTGTCAAGGAACTTGATTTAAATTCCTTTGATAGCATTATCAAATTTTCAAATTTTATTAATGAAAATTTTCAAGAAATTTATGCCCTTGTGAATAATGCTGGCGTTTTCTATCATCCACAACAGTTAACGTCTGATAACTTTGATGTAACATTACAGACAAATTATTTGGGTACATTGAGATTTGTTAATATAGCAGAATTAATGTTTATTTTTAGGACCATTTGTATTAACACATCATTTACTTAAAATTTTAAAGAGATCTGATGATTCTCGTATTATAAATGTTGTTTCTAACGCTCATCGTGTTGCTAATAGATATGATCTAAAAGCAATTACGACATGCCAAGAAGAATTTAGATCACATTTCAAAGCTTATGGTGTCTCTAAATTGGCTTTATTATTATTCACTCGTACACTAGCACAAAAATGTTCTGGTAAGTTAAATACAAAATGGTTGGAAAATTTGCTTTATATAGATTGCCAAAAGATACACGAGAATCTGTTTGAGACTTTTGCAACCTTTAGTGCTATATTTTACATTATTTTTGATGAACATTTGAGTAGACAAGTGAAATTGGTTGGGGGTGTAAATTTTTGCCTTAATGTTGTTAGAAATTAATTTTGTTTAAAAAAAGTAATGAGAATAATACAAGTTTACAACATACAATCACAAAAATTGAAGAAGTTGAAACTGTTGTTGCTGTAGTTGAAATCTCAGATGGGCTCTTTATCAGTGGCACGTGTAAATAAAAACAGAATTCGAATGCAAATTTAATGCTATAAGCCATATAACATGTACAAAAACAAACTTCTACACTAAAATATCAAGGCGTATAAAAACACAAAGTACCTACAACACAGGATCGTATTGTAGACATCATGAATTCAACCATGACGTAAGAATAACAAGAGGAACAACTTAAAGCTCCCTCCTTTCAATATCGACAGGTGTGGCAGCTTTGTATATTTTAAGATTGATCACGTTCTGCCATGATAATTCGTTACCCTGCCTGTCGCCAATTATATAAGATTTTGGCCCAGTCTGAAAAAGGGCGCCCCTCATATAATAGCAAGAACTTTTTGATGTATTTATCCACCGCAGCCAACATGTACTGAGTTCTAGCTAGAACTTGATCCCCTTTATTTATTTATTTATTTACTTATACATTACATTTCCTACAGGTATGTATCCCAATTATAGGAAAGAATAAAACACTATACATTATAAAACTTAAAAAAAAGAAAATTATTCAAAAAAATTAATTAGCAGTACTTGAGCTGTTCACAATATTCAGAATACTCTTCAATGAGTCTAGATTTATATCACATTGGCCACTTATACAGTTGTAGCTTGAGCATATCACATAAGGGCGATTTCAGCAACAAATTAGTTCTGGCAGTAGGCAAAAAGAACAAACTTGTATGCCTTGACTCAGAACGTGGAACCAAAATTTTTATACAGGCAAGTAACTCGGCAGAGTATATAATTATGGAGTAATTGGTATAAGAAAGTCAGGCCAGCAGCAGTCCTACGAGATTCAAGATCTGACAATAGAAACATGTCTAATAGCATTTTCTGACTACAACCTTGCTCTGGGTTAACACCCTCAATTCTCAGATATAAGAATTTAAGAAATTTTCTCTGAACCGACTCAATTAAGATTTTGTGGTATAGTAGAATTTATTTAAGAAGAGCCTGTACGTCATCATGCGCACATGGCTAAAACGGTGTCAGATTAGTCCATTATTTATAAATAGGCGTGTTCGTTCACCATATCAGTGGCATAGACATTTTGCTATTACATGTCAATTGATATTTGTGACTTTGATATTCAATATTTATTTCTTACGCTTTCATAGTTTTCTTTGTGTTTTATACTTTGCTTATTTGCGTATTTGCCATGTAAATTTAAACCACCAACAAAATAAAACTTGATTTTAGAATATTTACTCTATGGGAGTTTGATAAAAATTATTAAATTCGCTACGCCACTGACTTTCAAGGTTTGCACATATGTCAAATGACGTACAGGCTCTTCTTAAATAAATTGTACTCTACTTATAAAAAGGAGACCATACAATACTGCAATGCTCAAGTTTTGACCTGACCAGGCCTGGCAAATTGATTTCAAAGCGTCAATATTTGTAAATGTTCTGCAATTTCTTATGATGAACCCCAGGGTTTTGAATGATTTAGTTACAACGCTGTTGATGTGAGGAATAAACGAAAGCGAAGAATCAAAAAGAACACCAAGGTCTCTGGTCTCGCGGCTTAATAAGATATGTGTCCCCACATGATGCGTGTATAGTGTTGGTTTCAGTTTTCTTGTATAAGTAGTGACATGGCACTTATTAGAATTAAGGTTGAGCAAATTTCGCTGGCACCACTCAGCCAAATTATCAATCTGAAGTTGTAAATGTTGACAGTCAAGTAACTCCTTTATTGGAAAAAACAATTTTAGATCATCAGCATACAACAGCTTGCCACAGGTGATACTCTCAGTGATGTCATTAAAGAAACTAAGAAATAAGAGAGGACCCAAATTGGAGTCTTGTGGTACACCTGAGGAAGGACTAATAGGTGCAGACTTAAAACCATTATACGAAACAAATTGGATGTGGTCTATTGAATAAGAGGCAACAAACATAAGTAAGGGTGAACTGAGACCAATTGCACCCAGTTTGTGTAACAAAATATCATGGTTAATATAATCGAAAGCTTTAGCTATATCTGTATAAACAACATCCACTTGTCCATTATCATCCAATATCTCTGAGATGACTTGTGTCAAATGAACAAGGTTAGTTGTTGTCGATCTCTTGCAGAAAAATCCATGTTGGTATGGAGAAATGGTGTGTTCGACAGCAGAGTATATGTGATTGAAGATAGCCATCTCAAAAATTTTAGCAAAATTTGACAAGATGGATATTGGACGGTGGTTTATAATGTTACTAGGTTCACCCTCCTTTAAAACTGGACAGATTAAACATGTTTTCCACATTCTAGGAAAATTAAAAGTTTTGAGTGATAAAGTGTAGATTATCGACATTGGATATGCCAACACACTAGCACATTCTTTAATTAAAAAAGAAGGAATACGATCAATACCAAATGTATGTTTATTTTTTAATTTCCTCATACACGATTTCACCTCAGTAATAGTAGTTTTACTAATATGCAAGTGAGAGGAAGATGTACTTGAACTATTCGTTGTAATAGGAACCGTTCGTGGCACATAAACGGCATTAAAGTAGTTTCTGAAAGCATCAACAATTGAGTTAGGGGTTTCATAAAACTGATTATTGTAGAAGATTTTGGCAGGTATATGAGTTCTGTTTTGTTTACAGCGAACAAAGGACCAGAAAGCTTTTGGATTATTCCTAAGCTTATTCTCCATTTGGTGTTCATAATCATTATAAGACTTAAGTATTAAAGCTTTAGATAAAGTTCGCACCCTTCTAAATTCAGAGGAGTGATGATCCAATCTCAAACACTTATATTTACGAAATAACTTGTTCTTTACTTTAATAGAAAGCTTCACAAGCATCATCTGAATTCTCAAAATTTTCCAGAAAAGACCAATTAGCCTTGAACAAAGCATTGTAAAGATTAAGAAAATAGGCCATCTTAAAATTATAGGATTTAGTAGCAGCTTGGGGAAAACCACTATATGGTATTTTAACACCTAAACATATTCTAAGTGCAGGGTGATGAGCGTCTAACCTAACCAGTGGCCTGATATCCTCAGAAATGTCACAAGAAATATTTGAAAAAACTAAATCAAGCAATCTCCCTTTGCTTTTTAGTACTGTATTATATTGCACCACATCAGTGAACTGCTCAAAGTTTTTCAGCAAACAGGTTTTAGAATCATTAAAGTTAGCATTATTATAGAAAGGTACATTGAAATCTCCCATTATTAAGACTTTGAAAATAGCGAAGTGCTCTAAATACTCGAGTAAAGTCTCAAGTAAACAAATAGATATTAAAGGTGGAATGTAAATCACAAAAATATACAATTGTTCGAACTGAAAACTACATTTACTACCAACGATATCAATTACACCAAAAGAACTGCTAGACTGGAAAGATCAAGTCTCAGCACTGCATAGCAATTCCTAATGGCAAGCAACGATCCTCCACCTCGTGAAAGACCAGTCACTTCATAGCTACGATCAGATCTGTATACAGTATGTAACTCAGGAAATACTTCCAAATCACTAATATCATCTGTAATCCAAGTCTCAATTAATGCTACAATGTCATATTCACAATCATGAACAGACGCATAGAAAGGAAGAAGTTTGGTATGGATACCACGAACATTTTAGAAGTAACACAATTATATATTTGTTACAGTAGCATGACAAACCTCAACTGCATAATTTCCACTGTTATCATTATGGGACAATTGAAACATACTCCTTTGCTCATTAATAAAATTTACTTTGTAGGATGATCGGGTATTGGTCCTTCCTCCAAAAAAGCAGTTGTTTTAACAGTATTGTGCAACTTTCCTTTAGGTGACTTAAAAATAAATTCTCTAATTTGTACATTAGTCTGGCCAATATGTAGAATCCATAAGTTTACTTTTAATATTTGTAGGAATACCTATTTTGAAAGTACTAAATGTTTTTGTACTGCTAATGCGATAGCATACTACATCTGCTGCATGTTTGAGCCTTGGATTTTAACCTTTTGTAGGCTAATTGCCAAATGGTCTCCCACGACGGTTCCGCAGCAGAGACCACCGGTAAATCGATATATTTCTCTATGGGATTAGTGTCTACCACTTCCATCTATAAATAGCGTGCCGTATACCCGGTACTAAGATTAACCGCATTATTTAAACAATCTTCTACAAAAACTAACATATTCAGCCATTTAGTATGTTTTTCGTGATAGTACGTTCTCAATAATCTCCTGACCTCCTTATTGTATCGCTTGGGAACATTCCCTTATAGAAAATATACGAAAATCTAACTTTTATCCCTACTGCTCCTAATTTCTGTTTCCATTCTAACATTTCCCTAATTTGCACATCTACAGATTCTTTATAAACTACGGGATCGGGTATTATGGCACATTAAAAACCAAATCATCTAACATTTTGATTTCATGGGTGTATCCCTTCACTAGCCCTGGGCATTTGGAAAAGACTTTACTATTTGCCTTGAGTAAGTTAAATTTCTCCTTATAATTCGTATTTGCTACGGCTCCTTCCGTGACCCCTCAAAATTCATCTTTGCTATAGCCACGGCGAGCTTCAGCCATTTCTTTTATTGCCCCTTTCATCCCACCCGACGGCATTGTAACGAATTCACAACGATTTATACTCAAATTAGTGTTGCTGATTTTAGGTTTAATATTTAAGGTATGAGTATAACCTTCATGCCAAAACTGCAATATTTCCTCTATAAAATTTATTGCTACCTGACATTTAAACATCCAATTCGACCCTAGTAACATGTCGCAATTTAAACCAGGTATAAACACACAACGTCCATTTCTACTTCTCCTGCTCTAACAGGCAAACTTACCTGGGATTTAACGCGTTGCGTTCTACCCACCACAGCTATCAATACATTTGTAACCGGTAGGATAGGAATCTTCACTCCTTTCCCTGGCAGTTTATTATAAAAAGTCTCAGACACGGCACACGCGTCTGAGCTATTATCCACTAATGCCTTCACTCTTTCCGTTCCTACCATCATTCACAACCATTGGCGCAATTATTTCACGATTTTTTGATTCGCTTTCAGAATCCGTTAAAATGTTTTCCATATCCTTATCAAAGGAAGTTATATAATTTACGTTCAAATTAGGCAAGTCACCATTTTGATTGTTCGCATTATTTTGGTTTCTGAATGTCGGCTGCATGTTTGATTCGTTGCGACCAGCGTTATAGTTATCTCGATGCGGATTAATGTCTCGTGGCAACGGCCTATTCATAGTGCGCGTTGATCACCCAGAATGTGTCGTCGATTCTTTGCAAAAATTCCTCTACCGCATCCGATGTGTTATAACCGTTTGTAATTATTCCACGAACGTCCACTGGAAAATGCTTAGAAAGCATAGTTATTAATTTGTTGTCAGATATTTTTTCCATTAAAAATCTCGTTTGATGCACCAAATTTAAAAAATACTCGGCCCTACTACCGGACTGATAACGACCGTTGTTAAGCTCCATGAACAAATCTCCTTGTTTTTCCAAATTCCAGAATCTTTCTTGAAATGCGCCCCTAAAATCATCAAAAGTTCCAAAACTATTCTCTTTAATCGACGCCCAGTCTGCCGCTGTACCCCTAAGACAATTTAATGCCAGACTCTTCTTGGGTTGCTCAGGCACTCCGGCCTCCTCTAGTGTTTTATTTAATTTTTTCAAAAACCCCATCGGGTGATTCTTTGAATTGGGGCAAAAAACTTAAATTATTACCCTCCAATTCCCTCCAATTTGATAAATAGCTTTTAATATTGAGTTTTGGCGAGCCGCTTGGAAACGAACCACTCGGCGGCGGAATGAAATTCTTTGTTTTAGAAATAATTATTTCATTAGTTTTAATTTCTGACTGTGCAGTGTTCAATAATCGACATTAGATGCTAAGTTGCTGACAGTATCGCGAAGTTCTGCCATACCTGAAGTTAATTTTAAAATCATGTCTTCTAAGTCAGTGGTTGTGACACCACGGAATCATCCTTTTTTCTACCTTTACCTTTCGACATTCTCAAACAGCTATTATCCTAATTGAACTCTTAATTTATTGACAAACTGTTTATACAAATTGCTAATTAGCTCTAATATTCTGCTTCAAAATAAACGCCAAATACCACTATCCTTGCAATGTACGTTATAAGAAAATAAACGATCTCACCAAACGTGTAGTATTCCGCTACAACAGGTTATCAGCTTGACGGGCAGTTGCAAGAAATCAGTTTTGAGCACTTTCTCACCTACTAGACGTGTCTTCCAGAAGCGGTTATGCCAACACTATAATCCATTATACATTCGGTAACACTATTTTATTCAGTTAATGAGGTTATTTTGTTTTTGTAGTACAAATTATTACGAATTTAATCACACGGCCACCCCACAGCCGCAAGTTGGTGCCAGATGAAGAGGTTGAAACTGTTATTGCTGTAATTGAAATCTCAGGTGGGCTCTTTATCAGTGGCACGTGTAAATAAAAACAGAAGTCGAATGCAAATTTAATGCTATAAACCATATAACGTGTACAAAAACAAACTTCTACACTAAAATATCAAGGCATATAAAAACACAAAGTATCTACAACACAGGATCGTGTTGTAGTCGCAGCATTTATTATAAAAACAATTAATGTGCTACTCTATTAACTAACGATGCCCGGACGGAACCCCTTAGTATCTACCCTCGCATACGTCCATTCCCCGACTGACTCCCCCCCACTCAGTGTCTTCGAGTCTGGAACCACCTCAAAATTATACCTACCAAATCATTAAGGTTTCAACATACGAGTATTTGCTTTGTTGTAACTGATATTCTAATGTGTAAAATAAATTCCTCGTGTCGTGTAACAGAATATGAAATTCTTAAAAAAAATAGTCTAAGTAAAAAAAATTGACTTTCTTAGAGTAGTGAAAATGAAAATAAGTAGTCCATGGCTTACAGTTGGGATAAGATATGTGTACTTATTGCTTTATTGAAAAAAAATACGGTTACAAATATTTTAAGTTGCTGAAAAATTTTATTAAATACTATTATACTTATTAAAAAACTGGTTTTATTTTATTTTCATTTTCACTACTCTAAGAAAGTCCATTTTTTTATTTAGATAAATTTTTTTTAAGTACTTCATATTCTGTTACAAGACAGGATTTCTTTTTTCGTTCCCTATCAACTTCTAACTAGCGGTTAACATCAATTACCCTGTTTATTAGTACACAAAAGTCTTAGTCTTAAATGTAATAAGAACTTTCTCTACCAAGATTTCACAAAGATGCATATTTAACATAATATTTTATTTGTAGGAACCAATATTGTGGTTAATGCTGCTAATCCAGGCAGTGTGGAAACAGGTATGTTTCGTCATTTTACACCTTTAAGCAATCCATGGCTTTTTGCACTACAATGGGGAATTCGTATATTTGTAATTAAATCACCAAATCAAGGAGCTCAAACTATTTTACACTTGTTATTAACTTCTGAAATAGTAACGGGGAAATATTTTGAGGATTGCAAACAAGCTGTGCCAAAAGATATAGCACTGGATGATCAATTAGCAGAAGAATATTATGGTTTGACATTAGAGATTTTGGTTGATAAATTTGTCACAGAATCAGACTGTTGACAATGTCAAAAATGGCATGGGTTTCACCTGATGCTAAAATTAGTAAATATATTATTGGTGAAGGTGAATGGGGATGCAAACCAACTGAAAATTGTTTCTGTAGTATAATAATAGCAGACTGTAGCTCGACAAGTATACAGAAGTACTCTGATTTAAGTGATGTTACAATAGGAGACAGTTGTGATAGTTTTGAACGAATATTACATAGTTGTTTACTTACAATGTATAAAAGTGAACAGTCAAAGTTTACTTTTAAATTAGAAGATGAAGGTGAAGTTTCATTTACTTTAACTTTAGTTAATTTCACATCCAATGGTTTAATATACGAATGGGATGCTAGAAAGAAATGCGATCTAGTCTTAAAGCACAAGATGAGAGGAAATGATTTGTTCAATCAGTTACGGTACAACGATGCTTCACATTGTTTTGGAAAGGCTTTGAAAATTTTAAGTTCTATTCCCATTAAAGTAGATGATCCTCCTAATAGTATTGATGAAATTAACATTCAAGAAATTTATAACTTGAAATCTTCCATATACAATAATTTAGCGTCGTGCTACTTGAAGTGCGGTAAATACAATTATGTTATAACATTGTGTCAAAAAGTTCTTGCAAGAGATAATGATAATATTAAAGCGCTTTATAAGCAAGGTGTTGCAAAGTGTGAAACAGAGGATTACGATGGAGCATATGAAAACTTGACTAAAATTATAAGTATTGAACCTGACAATAAGGCTGCCTTGGAAAGGTTAAAATTTGTTAAAAATAAACTAGCTCTAAAAAATGTTGAATATAATGTAATAATCAAAAGAATGTTTAGTAATTTTAGCAATTAGTAATAAATACGATTTTGTATTTTTTTGCAATATGTGTATGTAAATGTTTGAAGTGATTGAAATGGAATATTGTTTGTCCCTAAGGGTAAGTTACAAGTTTTTGTTAACTGATAACTAAAAATCTCGTATAGCTAGTGCTTATAGTGTAATTTAAATACTAAATTTTAATTTGGACCAAAACTTATGTGAAAATGTCAACGAATAGAAAAAGTTAGGATGCTCACACCTGCATTATTGTCAGAGCAACTGTTTTGCATGTAAGTAATAGCATATAAACTATAGCTTTATTTGATTTGTCGTTGAGCAAAATAGAATAAAATGAAATATTGCAGTTTATGTACAAATTACATACAGTCTAATATTTGCATATTTTATAAAAATTAGTTTAATCAAAAATTCAAAATTGTTATGTATACGGCTTAGATATAATTAGATCATAGCTACTCTCTCTAGTTGTAAGTAGTGGTCGTTAAGGTTGAGATACAAACAAGTTAATAAATGTCCAGTTATGTGTTTACATATTTTAATTTAATAAGCTTCTAAGTACATTAATTATAATATGGGACTGCGACAACGGGTGTAATAGTGTTATAGCTATAGCTAGTTGACCTATATAAATAAAATTGCAAAAAGGGGAAGAATACACTAGATATATAAAATTACACAACCGGCGTATTTAAATTTTGAAGCTACCAATTTAACAGGAATATGTATCTAATTGTAACTGGTGCTGATACAAAGTTGAAAGAAATACATCGTTCTATTACGTGAAGGAGGACGAAGCTTTAAATATTTATAATTTCAACCTAACTGAGAAGGAAAAAGAAGACAGAATTCGATTTTTAAACACGGAGTGGTTATAATTTCTATCCAATAGCTGCAACAATCCTTCGACGAATTGGGTGGTAATAAATTTTCAATTATGTTTAAACAGGTTGGTTACATGTGGCTACATGTGAACTCCACTATAGAAAAATGTCCTCAACAGAGACGAAACGGAAAACCCATTGCCAATTACTACTTACTTTGGCTAATCTTCTTAGTGCTGTTGAGAATAAGATAACAAATTTTTGCCACGCTACTACCTTGTCAGAAATACCAGTAACTATTTCTAAGCCTATGTTACGGTAAAATCCACAACACTAACAAAAGGATAAGCCAGTTGGACACAGTTGAAGATTGTGGTGGGGAGTAGTAGAAACGTGATACCACAAACTAACTAGCTGTAATAAAAGACGTTAGAGTACCTGAAAAATAAACAAATAAGCACGACAGAACGACAGTGTATTCAATAAAAGCAACATAAAGAAATAAACCGGTAAATATAATAGTTTTAGCGATTCCTTTTACTTAGAAATTTTTTTTAACTAAAGTCTTCAGTAACAACAATTTCTAAATAGCTGCGGTATAAGGAAAATTTACAACAAATATCTAGCATAATTTAACACAAGTTTTAGGTGCGTTCGTTATAAAAAACTACTACAAACACTAGTAGTTCACCACGTATGGAATTGGTACAAAGGATAATTAAAACAACACTAGTCTAAGGACCTTCATTGCAATCGGAAATCTACAATTTTGGCAAAATTAGAACTATTATAGAATTGAAACATCATCTGTTACAGTAAAAGTGATGTTAAAATTTGGCAAAAAGAAAGGATATTTTTATTCTTGAACACATTGAAACATATGTTATATATTGTTAGGTTGACATAGGACTTACTTTACACCTAAAGTGACCATTTATATTTTTCGTCAGAGCGGGACACCTGCAGAATTTTTAACAAAACAAAAACTAATTGCTGTTTTATATGCGTTTTATATATTTATAATAAGAAACTCAATGAATTTACTTAATATAACATCTCCAGAGACTTGTTTTATATTTGTCGGCGGAGCAAATCTGTTTCAAAATATCGGGTCTCGTTTTCAACGAAAAATGGAGCTGATTACATGATTTGTTGATTTTGGTCTTGGTGATCAATATGGCATTCATTTAGCCTAAAGCTAAAGCGGGACATTTTTGTTCTTACTGGGGACAGCGGGACAGATAGTGTGAAAGCGGGACTGTCCCACCCAAAGCGGAACGTATGGTCACGTTATTTACACCCCAAGCTAAATTATTTAAAAAATATAAATTATTAACAATTACCAGTTAATTCTTGTGTTAATTAATATACTGTTATCGCATACCTTAGAAATATTGGTACAAAATATATGCAATGTTTTTCATAAGCGAATTACACGGAAAATAGAATCTATATTTGTGTAATTCTTGAGAATATGTCGTAGCCCAGTAATGGGGTTCCAATGAGAATTCAAGAACTAGCTTATGATTCATATGACGTCATCATTGACTACATCTGCAACAGGAACAATGGAAGTACTTTAATTTCTCTGCCAAATTATGGGCTCGTATGTAGAAGGATATACAATTCAAACAATCGTATAATTTAATCATACCCGAAATGATAGTTTTAAGCTACAAACCTTCAACAATTGTTTTAAAGGTTCAGGAATTATTAACTTTTGTGGTTACATACTTTTGTAATTTTTAATTGCTTAAAATAAAAATGTACAACAAATAGAACAACAAACATAGAAACAAGAAGAAAATTGTTGAAAGCATATGTGCCGAGTTATAAAAGTATGTAACCAGAAAGTTAATAATCCCCGAACCTTTAAAACAATTATTGAAGGTTTATAGCTTAAAATATCATCTTTGGTTCTAGGTTTGTCCATTAAATTATTCAGTTAAAAAATCTCAAAAATTATAGTCTTATGTAAAATATTATCCATTCATGCATTATAGTAAAAGATAATGAGCTGTTATTTGATTATAATTTATAAGTTCATTTGCAACCGGAGTTTTATGCTACCAGACTGACATAGAAATATCTAGAAAATTAATTAATTAGAGTAACTGAATGTGAATTGAACGAAGTAATTGATCTCTAATGATTCGACTTATGGTGCTTTATGGAATCCCAGTCTTTCGTTGCAATGTTCTGGTACAGGCCTCCCGGATTGTCATCAATCATTTGAAGAACAGCATCTTCCGTAATTGGTGTTCGGGCTTGTAGAGCGCTTCCAGCGTTAGTTCTGACTGGCTTCAACGTTTTATGATGTGGAATTCTCTGGTTTGGATACTTCTCTTGATATATGCGGACACTTTCGAGACAGTTACCCTGACAGAATCCAAGAACTAATAGCACATCCACCTGCTCATTAAAAGGAACTCTATAATTTGCTAGCTGTCAAAATTACACAACATTAATAGCAATTAAAGCAATAACGGTGATTGCATTAAAAAAACAGTACAAAAGCAAACAAATTATTGTAACATTTACTGTCAAAAGTGCCTAAAACTAAAGTGATACCCATTGTGTTTTATGACATTTATGTTTATGAATATCGTTTAGCAGTGTTTGAGAACACATTTTTTCCCTCGAAATTAAGTGAAATATGGAGTTTTACAAGAATCAATAAATGAAGATGATGGGTAAGTCTTTTTGCTAAAAAGTCTTAGAACGGTATTATCACCCATAAGAAAAGTATAACAAAAATTATGAGGGGTGAAGGTGGTTTTAACCCTTCTACAATTTCCTTTGGATTTCTTTGATTACTGAAAGTAGGGTAATCTTCTAAAATGCACTTTTGCCAAATTTCAATAAATTTGTTTCGCACATTTCTGAACCGTGTACAAAAATGTGATTTCTTAAGAAAACTTTGAATTCCTCACAGACACATGGTACATTTTGGTATATAGGTAAATTGGGTCCGATCGATTTATTTTGATGTCTACAATATGTGGTAGCTTTATTGCCCAGCAATTTTGGAACATTCTGTATATATATTGCTATAAGGGGTTATTTAGGGTATACCGAGTCATAATGGTTACCCAATACATGTAAATAATACTAGGAGTTAAAAAACCGCATTTATTAAGCATTAAAAATACGTAATTGGTATATTATGCAAAGAGCAAACATTTAACACCCTGTATAAGGATCGCAAGTGACTTTAATTAATGCCGAGTGGCATGTCATTCAACAATACACACTCATTCAGCAAAAGAAATAATTCGACACGCAATCAAATTTGTCCTAAACCAAAAATATTCATAGATTGTAAAATTAATACGCGTGAAATGCAGTAAAAACCTAGAAAAATCATAATACAATTCACATTAAACAAGCGATAATGAAAGCAGATAGCATAGTGTCCTGATAAGAAACGCATCCTTCAAAATAAATACGTTTCGGAAACGCAAAATGTAAACAGAAATATGTTAATTTACGTCACTTTGCCTACGTGATTTTCTACATGAAGTTAGTGCAGATTCCAAAAGTATTATTTTGACAAAGCTCATAAGTGAAATTACGTGCCAAAGCGAATTAGAAATTCCTGTAACAACATCAAAACGGATACTATAAAATAAATACAAACCAGAAACATAAGAGTACCTACGTGATCAACGAATCGTTTCTATAAGGCAATATCAGTGATAAACCTGTAAAGCCCACAAATATCCAAAACAACTGATGGTTGGTCATACATTTTGAAAAACAGCTCAGATAAACCAATGAATTTAAATGGGACGTAAGCTATATAAATTGGCCCATTTGATAAGCATACAGTCTTAGCTTAAACCACGTACAAGCTGCATCACTGATACATAAGAATTTACGCGTCGAGTAAATATACAAATTAAACAATGAAAATTTTGTGAAAAGTGATGTTATAAAATATTTTGAATTAATTATAGTGAAAATATATGAAACAAAGCTTGGCCGTTTGCTAGAAATGTAAGTAGAAATTTATTAATTAATTTAGCTAAAATATTTATCTCAGGGCTCTAAATACGAAATTCTAAGTACGATTCTAAGAATAAATCAAAGGATAACTCTAAGTACGAAATTCTAAAAACAATCCTAAGGACATTTATGAAAATTTAAGGCAGATCACATTAAACGGGGTAAAACTTGGAGACTAAGCAACTCAACTAAAAACAATATTGGGGTACTGATCCACGGCACGCAGCTGAAAGATGTTCAAGGAAAACTACAGGTCAGAACTATCTTGCATAAGACATTATTTACTATTTATTATATTTGAACATTGATCATATTAAGGCATTATTCTCTATTTAGTATTTTTGAACATATTTTAAACTTGAATAATTTATGTAAGGATTCAACAAAAAATTAATTTTGATACGTGAAAAATTTCGTAAACAATAAAAAATCTTGAACGTTCACAGAAATTTCCAGTAGAGTACAAACGACATTTACTGGCTTTAAAATAAGAAAAGGGAGCTTTAAATTTTGGAGATAAATGATTAAAAATTTATTGTCATTTGATTCAGGGGCTAATTTTATCATACTGTCAAATCGATTAAGCTGTAAAGTGTAAATAATTTTTTTTTCTCATACAAATATTAATCGACTTCGTTTTATCATTCAAAGCAGATAAAGTTTTAGGAAAAGGGTAAACTATTTAATTGTCGTAACGCTGTGCACTCTGTGAGAATTAAACTGGGCTAGTCGAGGCAGATTTAAAATTTCATGAGATTAAAATACACAGAGCGGTGGTGATTAGAAGAAGACTAGTTTGAATAATTACATCGAAGTGCAGCATTATCATATCAATATATATATATATATATATATATATATATATATATATATATATATATTGCTGTGTTTCCCTGTATTCTTGTCGAGCCTCACGAATTGTGCGTCAAAGATGCTGTGAAACCTCTTGAATTACCTGGTCTGTTGACTTTCTTCTGTTAATCGCCTCGGCTGCTCCCCTATATAACTTTCATCCTCATACATAAAAAAAACAAACACATTCCTACCACAAACATCAACGTTAACTCTATTTACATCAATATTCAGAATACATTAAATTTTCAAATTAAATTTCAGCATAAAATTCAGTTTTAAAAGAATTTCAAGATTAATTTTATTATCATTTTAATGTGCATCCAGAATTAAAGTCCTTGTTGGATGCCTACTAATTAATATAACAATATAAGCAGACCGAGTCTGAGTATAAAGGAGCATCTACCACCCCTTTACGTTAATTAACCAGGTTCGTCTAATTGAGCTCAAAGACATACCCAAAGTTTCATCATAATCCAGAACATCAATACTAAATACCCTTTCTACTTAAACAAGCAAATTTCATCTTAACATTAAAATTTTATGGTTAGTACAATTTCACTAATGTCCATTTAAAGTAAATCAATTATAAAGTAATTCAACACACACAAAATGTCAAACAAAATAGTATAATAAAGTTATTCAACACACACCAAAATGTCAAACAAAATAGTATAATTTACCTGAAGGTTACTATCCTCGTAGCTTCAATGTACATCGTCCCTTTAGTTAATCACACCATTCCAACAGGATTATATTTACGGCTTCTAATTCTCAACGCTTTTAAAATTTTCTCCATCACCATTTATTTAAAGTTGTTTCTGGGCTTTTCCGGAACTCATCTGTGTATATCTGACCCTTGTTTCGTGGATCCAGACACGTATTTGAACCATTTAATTATTAACACCCCCGAAAAATAGCAAAGAAATTCATGCGTCTTTCACCAATATACGCCAAAACTGCCTACTTTTGTGTATACATTTGTCGTTGTAAATTTTGCTAATTGGTACAGTGATACTAAATTTTATTACCTTGTATCTAAGTGCACTGAAGTACCTTCATGTTAGCACGTAAATAACAAACTATTTTGAATCACTAAAATATACGAGCAAAATTTTAAATTATTTTATCAAACTAAAATGCACTGTTTAACATCTTGAATCCAGTCGCGGATGTAAGAGCTTTTAACGCATCGAATAGTCAAAAGTCTAAGAGAGCTTGTTTATATTCACCTCGGTATATATAGCAAAAAGCCTGTCCGTCGGTCTGTTCCCCAAAACGGGTAATTCTAAAGAATTTCTCATGCCATGTTCCCAGTCCGTCGCTCGCGCGTCGGTTTTACGAATTTTCACTCGCCCCATTTAAAACTCAGAAATTCACACGGCACGCAAACATGTCCGAGAAAAACTAATTAATTTTGTACAGAAATTGTTGTTTCTACCTCTGATATTTGCATCCTATTTTCAACCAATTGTGACCCTCGTGACGTTGCTTAAATCACGCCTTTTACTATATGTGTCTTTGCTTGACGCATTTTCTCTTTCCTTTTCTAACCTGTTCGTATTGGTGCAAATTGATATTCTTTATTATCGATTATATTTTAGTCCATGTGGACTATCTGGGTTAAATAACCCCGTATCGCACATTATCGTGAATATTAAGCCCCGGTTTCTCCAAGATTCTTTGAAACCATTTGTTATCTACACAATTTTCGCCGTACGTGATATTTAAACTACGCAGGTGTTCAAAATAATATTAATTCTCAGAGCTTTTAAATAAACCCTGTTTTTTATTTCGTGCTAAAGCATCTGACCGTTTCCAATATCGTTAGAATCGACATGTTTATCTAAACAAATTAAACTGAAATTGCCTTTTAAAATACGCAGGTGTGTTCAAACATCCTACTTCTAACTAACACTTCTAGGATTTGCATTTTATTGGGTTTTTACAAGTTTCTGTAGATATTATCTGTACGTTTTGTTCAATACCGGTTACTTGAAATAGAGTTAATTAAGATAAATTTTGCACGTAATTTCCATTTGTTTAGGAATAATTACATTACACGCAGAGCTTTGTAATACTGCTTCTTTTGATATAAAGCGTCTTGTACATGATTTAAATCTCTTATGTTTAATGAAACTAATAAATTTTTATGCTTCACGGTTTTAATAAAGCGTATTATTTAATAAAATTCCTTATACACGGTGATTAAAATTATTTGATGTGATTATTTAATTTTCTACCCTGGTCTAAATATGAGTATTTTCCCCCTATTTGAATACAAATAATCCCACTTATTTGAATGCAAATATAAAGCATTTAGACCAAAAAAAAAATTACAAAAAAAAATTGCCTATCACTCTCTACCCTTATCTATCTAACTTACCTACTTTGTCTCCAATCCAAAAAAAAAAATATTTACACCTATCCTATATCCCTATCCTATTCCTAACTCTCACCTAATTCTATAAACTGAAATTATCCCTAACTTCATCCTACTCATCCATCTAATCCTATATACATCCTATACACCTATCCTATTCCTAACTTTTAACTAATCTTCACTATACTTTACTTCATCCTACCTAATCCTATATACATATCCTATTCCTAACTCTCCACTAATCTTATATGAAATATCTATACTTAACCTATCTTATTTTCTTCCTACATTTACTCTTTATTCTCATCCTAAACCTATTCCTAATTATCTCCCATATTTATCCTATACCTAGCTTTATTTTCTATAAGCACTTACTTCTACTTTTCTATATACACCTATCTCTATTCTTATTCTATTTAAATTTTACTCTATTATACACCTATTTCTCCTGTGGTGCTGGTTCTCCGGTATAAGGGAATAGTAGGTTGACGTGAAAATATATACAGGGTGCCCACAATCTATCTCCGTATATGGGTAACTTTTTTATTATAGAAGATACAATATTGGTTAAATTAGCAAAGTTGAAGAGAAATTTACGAGTAGTATGATGCTTTTTTGAAAACTCACCTAGATGCTCAACTTTTTTAGATATTTGAAAAAAACTAAAATTTGCCATTTTCTTCAAACGCTAATAACTTTTTAACGGTTTAACCTATAGAGAAAATAAAAACTGCTTGTAAGGTAACTTTTTATGTAGAATTCAATAGCGTATATGACAATTTTAATTGGAAATGGATTTTCAAGCTACAAACATAACCTCACTTTTTTTAAATGGAAACCATAGTTCAATATAACCCAAATGGAAAGGTTTTTCTTTTCTGATTACCTTGATGTAAGGGTTGATGTACTTATTTTCAGTAGTTTCTTCATAATAAAGAAAAACGATTTATTTATTTATGGGACATCAAGGAGTCCATGGATACATATTACAAACAAACAAAATGTGTAAAATCAATAATGGAAACACAAGTTTATTGTAACTAAATTTATTATAAACTAAGAAAAATAAAATACTTAAAAATAAACTATCCATACAATACAAATAACTTAATCAAAGGAAACAAAATTAATTAATGCGAATATGCCCACTCCTACATTAACATATGCTCAAAATGACCTCCATTAGCATGCAAACACATTTCGCACCTTTTAATTAGGTTTTGGTGCACCTTATTTAACGTTTGTGGTTTTATACTTGTAATAGCTGCTGTAATACTATCTTTGAGTTGCTCAATGTTATTGGATTTTTAGCATACACTACATCCTTTACAGTACCCCAAAGAAAAAATCCAGTGGCGATAGTTGTGGTGACCTTGCCGGCCATGGAACAGGACCTGCATTGCCAATCCAATTTGGAAAACTATTATCAAGATATTCAGAAACGGCTTGAGCATTGTGAGCAGGTGCACCGTCATGCTGAAAATATTTTAAGTTTTGCAGTAAATGAAATGGCAAATTATCTAGCATTTCTTGCAATTCGTTTTGTAGAAAATTCAAATAGTGTACACCATTTAAATTATAATTATAGAAGAAAGGCCCAAGTATTTTATTCCAAAAATGGCACACCACACATTTATCGAAAATTGATGTTGATCCCGCCTTTCTTCTGTTAAATGGGGATTTTCCTGACTCCAGTAGACTGTATTTTTTCTGTTAAACATGCCTTTGTTAGTAAATTTTGCTTCGTCGGTAAATATAATAGTGTGACTAAAACCAGGATTATTATTTGTTTCATTAAGAAACCACCTACAAAACTGTTGTCTTCTCTCACAATCCCCATGATACAGTGTATTGCTAACATGGGTTTTGTATGGTTTGTAGCGGTTTTGTTTTAAAATTAGGCGAGCTTTTTCTGTAGAAGTAGCGCGCTCAATTGCAGTTTCTCGGTGGACGCTGTTGGCTTAAAATTTATGTAGGCTAACACACGCTTCTTCATCATCAGTTTTGAATTTTCTTTTATCAGTACTGGGTTTTGTAAAAGCACCAAACCTTTTTAAATTGTTTTCTAATTTAGAAAACAATCGTTTATCTGGCTGCCTTCTTTCCAAATATCTTTCATAATACATATCACCAGCAGCATCACAATTTCTGTTACAGGCATAGTAACAAAAGAGCATGTCATTTTTTCGTCGTTGTATACATTCTCTATTATAATCAAATAAATTTAAAAGTCTTCTACACAAAATTTGCAACCCAGAGCAAATAAACACTTTAACTAATAATATCTGACAAATGCCAGTTGTTTTTGTTTATTTAAAATATGTATCCATGGACTCCTTGATGCCCGCAAATAAATAAATCATTTTTCTTTATTATGAAGAAACTACTGAAAATAAGTACATCAGCCCTTACATCAGGGTAATCAGAAAAGAAAAACCTTTCCATTTGGGTTATATTGAACTATGGTTTCCATTTAAAAAAAGTGAGGTTATGTTTGTAGCTTGAAAACCCATTTCCAATTAAAATTGTCATATACGCTATTGAATTCTACGTAAAAAGTTACCTTACAAGCAGTTTTTATTTTCTTTATAAGTTAAACCGTTAAAAAGTTATTAGCGTTTGAAGAAAATGGCAAATTTTAGTTTTTTTCAAATATCTAAAAAAGTTGAGCATCTAGGTGAGTTTTCAAAAAAGCATCATACTACTCGTAAATTTCTCTTCAACTTTGCTAATTTAACCAACATTGTATCTTCTATAATAAAAAAGTTACCCATATACGGAGATAGATTGTGGGCACCCTGTATATATATATATATTGCTGTGATATGCTCCTTTGAATGCGGGAACTGGGTCCTTTCAACAAAAAAAATTCTAGTCCCACCGATTGGGCGTCATAAACTGCTGTGATCCTGTTTTCGCCTCGGCTGCTCACCTAATTTTATAAACCTCCTCATTCATAAAATTAAACAACACATTCCTACCACAAACATCAACGTTAACTCTATTTACATCAATATTCAGAATACATTAAATTTTCAAATTAAATTTCAGCATAAAATTCAGTTTTAAAAGAATTTCAAGATTAATTTTATTATCATTTTAATGTGCATCCAGAATTAAAGTCCTTGTTGGATGCCTACTAATTAATATAACAATATAAGCAGACCGGAGTCTGAGTATAAAGGAGCATCTACCACCCTTTACGTTAATTAACCAGGTTCGTCTAATTGAGCTCAAAGACATACCCATATTTTCATCATAATTCAGAACATCAATACTAAATACCCTTTCTACTTAAACAAGCAAATTTCATCTTAAAATTAAAATTTTATGGTTAGTACAATTTCACTAATGTCCATTTTGAGTAAATCAGTTATAAAGTTATTCAACACACACCAAAATGTCAAACAAAATAGTATAATTTACCTGAAGGTTACTGTCCTCGTAGCTTTAATGTACATCGTCCCTTTAGTTAATCACACCATTCCAACAGGATTATATTTACGGCTTCTAATTCTCAACGCTTTTAAAATTTTCTCCATCACCATTTATTTAAAGTTGTTTCAGGGCTTTTCCGGAACTCATCTGTGTATATCTGACCCTTGTTTCGTGGATCCAGACACGTATTTGAACCATTTAATTATTAACACCCCCGAAAAATAGCAAAGAAATTCATGCGTCTTTCACCAATATACGCCAAAACTGCCTACTTTTGTGTATACATTTGTCGTTGTAAGTTTTGCTAATTGGTACAGTGATACTAAATTTTATTACCTTGTATCTAAGTGCACTGAAGTACATTCATGTTAGCACGTAAATAACAAACTATTTTGAATCACTAAAATATACGAGCAAAATTTTAAATTATTTTATCAAACTAAAATGCACTGTTTAACATCTTCAATCAAGTCGCGGATGTAAGAGCTTTTAACGCATCGAATAGTCAAAAGTCTAAGAGGCCGAAATTCATATTACCACCGGTATATATAGCAAAAAGCCTGTCTGTCGGTCTGTTCCCCAAAACGGGTAATTCTAAAGAATTTATCATTCTCTGTTCCCAGTCCGTCGCTCGCGCGTCGGTTTTACGAATTTTCACTCGCCCCATTTAAATCTCAGAAATTCACACGGCACGCAAACATGTCCGAGAAAAACTAATTAATTTTGTACAGAAATTGTTGTTTCTACCTCTGATATTTGCATCCTATTTTCAACCAATTGTGACCCTCGTGACGTTGCTTAAATCACGCCTTTTACTATATGTGTCTTTGCTTGACGCATTTTCTTTCCTTTTCTAACCTGTTCGTATTGGTGCAAATTGATATTCTTTATTATCGATTATATTTTAGTCCATGTGGACTATCTGGGTTAAATAACCCCGTATCGCACATTCTCGTGAATATTAAGCCCCGGTTTCTCCAAGATTCTTTGAAACCATTTGTTATCTACACAATTTTCGCCGTACGTGATATTTAAACTACGCAGGTGTTCAAAATAATATTAATTCTCAGAGCTTTATTTTCTGGTATTATAATCTTGGATTTTCACAGACTTTTATGCTTATTATTAATAATGGTTTAATTAACTCCAATTAAAATTGACTTCTATCCTTTCATTTTAGCGAATACAAGTTAAATATTAATTATTATGTGTACACTTTGTTTTACTACCGGTTACTTAAAATAGGGTTAATTAATATAAATTTTGCACGTAATTTCCATTTGTTTAGGAATAATTACATTACACGCAGAGCTTTTTAATACTGCTTCTTTTGATATAAAGCGTCTTGTACATGATTTAAATCTCTTATGTTTAATGAAACTAATAAATGTTTATGCTTCACGGTTTTAATAACGCGTATTATCTAATAATATTCATTATACACGGTGATTAAAATTATTTGATGTGATTATTTAATTTTCTACCCTGGTCTAAATATGAGTATTTTCCCCCTATTTGAATACAAATAATCCCACTTATTTGAATTCAAATATAAAATATTTAGACAAAAATTACAAAAAAAATTGCCTATCTCTCTCTACCCTTATCTATCTAACTTACCTACCTTATCTCCAATTCAAAAAAATATTTACACCTATCCTATATCCCTATCCTATTCCTAACTCTCACCTAATTTTATAAACTGAAATTATCCCTAACTCCATCCTACTTATCCATCTTATCCTATATACCTATCCTATTCCTAACTTTTAACTAATCTTCCCTATACTTCACTTCCCCCTATCTAATCCTATATACCTATCCTACTCTTACTCTATTCCTAACTCTCTACTAATCTTATATGAAATATCTATACTTAACCTATCTTCTTTTCTTCCTACATTTACTCTTCATTCTCATCCTAAACCTATTTCTAATTATCTCCCATATTTATCCTATACCTAGCTTTATTTTCTATAACTATACTAAAATTCACCTATCTCTATTCTTTGTTCATCAAGTTATTTAAATCTAACTCTCTTCTTGACCCTCCAAGTCTTTCTTCTCACCATCCTAATACTCTTCATCCCTATTTCTCCCCCTTCTATATCTATACTTAACATCCCTGTTATCTCACATACAATAAACTTATCATCCCTATTATCCTTACTCTTAAATATTACTTCTTCTTCAGTCCCTACACTTGTCTGTTTCTCATTTATTATTGTTTCCCTTTCTGCCGACAAACCAAACGATACTACTTTAAAATTATAGATTTTTCCCTCTACGGAAAATCCTATGTACCTTCTAGAATTCTTATGTAATGGAATCCGCCAGAATGAATCCCTTAAATCTACTTGATTAAAAACAAACTTGCCATCTTTACTTAATTCCGCCTTCACCTGCTCCCGATCTGCTGCTGTTGCTTCTACCCCCACTAATTCTGCATGTTTTTGTACTAAAGCTTGAACCTCTACTTTCCTATCCTCTGGACATCTTATTGTGTTGATCTGTTTACCTTCATCATCCTCTACCTCTACTACATTAATACTAAACCCCGTGTCATCCTCTGTGACTTCATAACTGCCCTTCCATGGCACTACCCTATCCTTAATCCTTATTACCTTCCGTTCCATATCTATCAAAACCCCTAACTTCATCATACAGTCAACACCTAAAATGCTCTGAAACTTCAGTCCAGGTACAATTACAAACTCCTGTTCACAGCTTAAACCTCCTATATCTATCCTAAGCACCACAACACTATTTACTACAGCAAACTTCTTTTATTTGAGCTACTAAATGGCTACGCTTTATAGGCATAATTCTATCACAAACCTTATCCCTAATTTTGCTGACGAATTCCTCCGATATTAAACTCGCCTCTGCCCCTGTATCAAGTAATACTTCCACCTTATTCTCAAAAATTTCTAAATTAATAATTGGCAAACATAATTTTTCCTCAGTTTCTGGCTCTACTTCCTCCTCAATTTTGAAAAATTCACGTGGATGTTCATATACATTTACACTGAAATCTAGTGGTCTGTCGCGTTCTAAAAATCCTGTCCAGGTCTGTTTTCCTACTCGGTCCTGGTCTAGCCGTCACCTCAGCGTATGTCCTAGGCGTTTCCACTCGTTCCGTGTCTGTATTAGCAGTCCCGCTCATGTCTGGTGAACTATTCATTCTGGTAGGTCCCGGTCTCTGTGCAGGTCCCTTCCTAAACTATTACTCCTAACGTATGGTCGTCTCTGTTCCCAATTCTGTCGCTGGTATCCGTAACTATTCCCCTTCTAGCGTAGTTGTCCCGTCTATTGTCAAACCTAACAGTGTTGATCTGTCTTTCCCTATTTTCCCGAGGTCGTCCACTACTTACGTCGTCGTACCTCTGCAGGTATTCTAGAAACATTTCTCTGTCCACTATGTTCTGTAGTGCTACGTGCTGTCTTATGTCTACCTCAAGTGTCGTGATAAATACTTAATAATTTGTCGGTCCGTCAGTGGTGGGTTCAGTTGCTTTGCTATACTTATGATAGCATATTGCTCCCTACTTCCTGAAAATTCTCCTTAAATTTCCTGTGATTAAGTCGTCTCGTACCTGGTCTTGTCTGTGGTCACTCCAGTAGTGCTTTAAAATTTGTTTTCAAAGTCCTGATACGTGTCTATGTCCTGTCCTACTAAATTGTACCACGCTTCCGCATTGTCCTTTAATAAAGCCTTTATCGTATTTAGTTTAGTCTGTTCGTCAAATAAATTTCCCACTAGATTTCTTACACTGTTAATAAAAATTTGTGGATTTACCCTGTTATCGCCATAAAACTTCATGTGTTGGTCCAATGATACTCCACCTGTAGAAAATCTGGGACCATCCCCCGTTAAATTTGACATGTTGTATTTGATACTACTAACTTCGCGTTCTACCCTGCCTAACTGATCCCTACATGAGTCCGTTACTTCAGTCATTTTACATTAATCTCTTCTTCACAAAAAATGCATACTTCGGACCTTAAATGTCCCATTTCCTGTCGAAGACCTGTAATATCACGCTCATTTTTATCAACCCTATTTTCAACTTCCCCCATCTTTACGGTAAGACTATTTTTAAATTCTGAAACTTCTTGATTCGTCTTATCTATTTTCTGACTAATTTGCTCAAACTTACGATTCGATTCCTCACTCATTTCTCTAATCTCTTCTAACTTCCTGTTCGATTCTTCCCTAGCTCTATTAGATTCATCGTTCATCCTCTCTAGCATTCTCATTATCATCTCGTTTCCTTGATCCCCTGATTCCGTCCTCGACTGATCTCTACTGCCTCCAGCTTCTTCCATTTTCGAATTTTTTTCGCACAATGCACTATCGTCACTTCCAATTTCCACTCCTTGACTCCTTAACCACTCTTTTCTCTGCATACGTTCTACTCACTCATACACACTCAAAATACTCTTAAATTTATACACAAACAGAAACTCTCTCTCTCAGATCGCCAGTTTCCTGGAATAAAATCACAAAAATTTTATTTGGAACTCGAGCCCTCACGTTGTGGTCGCCATAAACTGCTGTGATATGCTCCTTTGAATGCGGGAACTGGGTCCTTTCAACAAAAAAATTCTAGTCCCACCGATTGGGCGTCATAAACTGCTGTGATCCTGTTTTCGCCTCGGCTGCTCACCTAATTTTATAAACCTCCTCATTCATAAAATTAAACAACACATTCCTACCACAAACATCAACGTTAACTCTATTTACATCAATATTCAGAATACATTAAATTTTCAAATTAAATTTCAGCATAAAATTCAGTTTTAAAAGAATTTCAAGATTAATTTTATTATCATTTTAATGTGCATCCAGAATTAAAGTCCTTGTTGGATGCCTACTAATTAATATAACAATATAAGCAGACCGAGTCTGAGTATAAAGGGAGCATCTACCACCCCTTTACGTTAATTAACCAGGTTCGTCTAATTGAGCTCAAAGACATACCCATATTTTCATCATAATTCAGAACATCAATACTAAATACCCCTTTCTACTTAAACAAGCAAATTTCATCTTAAAATTAAAATTTTATGGTTAGTACAATTTCACTAATGTCCATTTTGAGTAAATCAGTTATAAAGTTATTCAACACACACCAAAATGTCAAACAAAATAGTATAATTTACCTGAAGGTTACTGTCCTCGTAGCTTTAATGTACATCGTCCCTTTAGTTAATCACACCATTCCAACAGGATTATATTTACGGCTTCTAATTCTCAACACTTTTAAAATTTTCTCCATCACCATTTATTTAAAGTTGTTTCTGGGCTTTTCCGGAACTCATCTGTGTATATCTGACCCTTGTTTCGTGGATCCAGACACGTATTTGAACCATTTAATTATTAACACCCCCGAAAAATAGCAAAGAAATTCATGCGTCTTTCACCAATATACGCCAAAACTGCCTACTTTTGTGTATACATTTGTCGTTGTAAGTTTTGCTAATTGGTACAGTGATACTAAATTTTATTACCTTGTATCTAAGTGCACTGAAGTACATTCATGTTAGCACGTAAATAACAAACTATTTTGAATCACTAAAATATACGAGCAAAATTTTAAATTATTTTATCAAACTAAAATGCACTGTTTAACATCTTCAATCAAGTCGCGGATGTAAGAGCTTTTAACGCATCGAATAGTCAAAAGTCTAAGAGGCCGAAATTCATATTACCACCGGTATATATAGCAAAAGCCTGTCTGTCGGTCTGTTCCCCAAAACGGGTAATTCTAAAGAATTTCTCATTCTCTGTTCCCAGTCCGTCGCTCGCGCGTCGGTTTTTACGAATTTTTCACTCGCCCCATTTAAATCTCAGAAATTCACACGGCACGCAAACATGTCCGAGAAAAACTAATTAATTTTGTACAGAAATTGTTGTTTCTACCTCTGATATTTGCATCCTATTTTCAACCAATTGTGACCCTCGTGACGTTGCTTAAATCACGCCTTTACTATATGTGTCTTTGCTTGACGCATTTTCTCTTTCCTTTTCTAACCTGTTCGTATTGGTGCAAATTGATATTCTTTATTATCGATTATATTTTAGTCCATGTGGACTATCTGGGTTAAATAACCCGTATCGCACATTATCGTGAATATTAAGCCCCGGTTTCTCCAAGATTCTTTGAAACCATTTGTTATCTACACAATTTTCGCCGTACGTGATATTTAAACTACGCAGGTGTTCAAAATAATATTAATTCTCAGAGCTTTATTTTCTGGTATTATAATCTTGGATTTTCACAGACTTTTATGCTTATTATTAATAATGGTTTAATTAACTCCAATTAAAATTGACTTCTATCCTTTCATTTTAGCGAATACAAGTTAAATATTAATTATTATGTGTACACTTTGTTTTACTACCGGTTACTTAAAATAGGGTTAATTTTGCACGTAATTTCCATTTGTTTAGGAATAATTACATTACACGCAGAGCTTTTTAATACTGCTTCTTTTGATATAAAGCGTCTTGTACATGATTTAAATCTCTTATGTTTAATGAAACTAACAAATTTTTATGCTTCACGGTTTTAATAACGCGTATTATCTAATAATATTCATTATACACGGTGATTAAAATTATTTGATGTGATTATTTAATTTTCTACCCTGGTCTAAATATGAGTAATATATAATATCAAAGAATGAAATTTAATGGCAAGTGACTCAATATTAGCCACAAGGGCATCCTGTCGACCCGTTTCGCCCTAATTGGGGCTCATCAGGACAGGAGTAGCAAAGATGTAATATTTAACACGAACACATTATGGGAAATACAGCATTATTTTGACTCATTAAATTTACTTATTCTTTATAATTATAATCTTTGGCTATGGAAAAAGGCAGTTGAACCGGATCTCCTCAGTGCCGGCTGTTGATAAAAACCTGCAGTCAGGTGAAACAGCACGAAGGCACAAATTATGGGCTAGGTGATGCTGTACTTCCCATAATGTGTTCGTGTTAAATATTACATCTTTGCTACCCCTGTCCTGATGAGCCCCAATAAGGGTGAAACGCGTTGACAGGATGCCCTTGTGGCTAATATTGAGTCACTTGCCATTAAATTTCATTCTTTGATATTATTTTAAGACTCATTAAATTTACTTATTTTATATATATATATATATATATATATATATATATATATATATATATATGATATATATGTGATAAGGGGGTCACGAGAGGTCATTGAAACCCAAAGCCTACAAATAAAAGCCACCAAATATAAAAGAAACAGGGAAGAATAGAAATTACCGAAGATTGATTCTTCCACTCTGTATAATACAAGCATACTTTACAGCCGTGTGTACAAATTTAAGCCGTATATGTAAAAATAATTAATCGTTGAGAAATACTGTAAAAACAAATTTGAATCTTTAAAAGATATAAACAAATCGATCATTTTCAAGCGTATTATAAATACAAAACCGTTTATTTTATTACCATAGAGATATATTCATTTTATTACCTGTAACTGGCATAGAATAATGAAAGTAATTATTTTAAGAGAAGTACTAATCCATTCATTTATTAGTTATCATAAAAATAAACTTCTCCGTACATATAACATTCGCTTTAATCTTTATAAAATATGTTAAAAACACGTTTTAGTTACTGTGAAAGCAAATACTTTCTTTTTACAATCGTTAAAAATGTAAATCGGTTGCAATATAAAATATTTAAAGCTTTAATTAAATTAGCTTGACTTCCATGTGTGTATAACATTCATTTTTAAATAAAGAGTTCTCGAATTTTTGGGAGAAAATAGAAAGAATATGTCAATTAATAAGAAATTTCGTATAAATTAATTAAACAAACGTTTATTTTAAGAAGCCGTACAAATCGTATAAACGATTTTATCTTTCCGTGTTACTATTGGATAGAATGCAACGCCACAATTAATTCGTTGTGTTGTAAAAGGACAAATGGCACTAGTCACTATGGAAATAAATCACGCGATTCGACACTAATGAGGTAATAAACAGAGTAATTCTCAGAAATCTTGCGTCTTTTAGGTGAGTAATCTTTTGAATTGAATCCCATAAAATCCAAAGAGTGACGTGGTCAAAATCAACTGTATATAAACGGGAACTTTATTAAAGAGATTCATTAATTCATGCGATCGATAATGTAGTCATTCATTCATAATTTCGGTCCTAAACCTAGTAAAATGTCACGTTGATTATGAAATTAAAATAACATGCAGAGTGTACACATGAAATTTATACATTTCAATAGTTTGAAATATGGAAGTTGTTAATGCAATTATTTGTTTTGTAATACACAATGAAGATGGAACATTCTTCGATACAGAGCTACTTTAAAGCTGATTAATAAAAATCGATGACGCACTTTTGCAAACTTGTGTCCTAAATAGAGATTTTAAATATGGAAAATTGTGTGAACAAAACTGATAAAAACTGGGATTTTTAACGTCAATTTAAAAATGGAAGTAGAAGATATTTACTACCGTTAATTACGAGAATTGGATAAGCGCTTTTTGAATTTTGAAAGTATTAAATTTTAGATTGCTTTGTTAACTGATATTTGAGTATTTGTCATTTGAAGTTAAGGTAGAATGTCTTAATTATATATTTTTTGTAAGGATATTTATCAGAAAGTTTGTGGTCAGAGTTCGAAACACTTTGATTTTTAAGTAGATCTGTCAATGATTTTTTTGGCTAAACAACCTTACAAGTGTGGGAATAAGAAACAGGTAAACTATCCACAAGAGAAGAGATTTAAGTTCCGTAAATTTTAACCAAGATTAGGTAAGGGACATTTTAGGAATTAAGTAAATAGGTACCTGTTAGGAATAATTTTTTGCTGTAATTGCTATATATTTTTTTGTATGAGAAAATCGTTTTTTGAATTGATATTGCTGTTTGATTTCATTTTGTAAATTCCATTACTTACATCGAGCTAGTCAGGTAAAGAAAAGTTTGTAAGGAAAATAAGTCAGTAATTTCAAATTTTCCATTTTTGTATCTATGTCATAGCACTCTTAATGGCGTTCCAATCCGGCCGTTGTCATATCACTCATTTAGTGGTGCTCCAACGCGGCCATTATATCAATACATAGTGCGTTATGTACATTAAATACGCTAGAGTTCTGAAATTCATAAACTTCCAACATTTTCTACTTAACATTTGTTTTTTAACTACTTACCTACGTAGAAGTGTAATTTATCGACAATTTCCAAACTCACATTGTAGAAAGGTACTTTTAACATGTACGCAAGAAATACTGAGTGTTTTATATTTTCCATAGCTCTTATAAAAAAACATTTAAAATTCTTTTTAGATAACAAATTTTATTTCAACCAAGCCCAATTGTTAACAAATTTTTAGTAGCTGAGGTGAACCTTACAAATAAATAATTTTACAGTTTGATTAAAGTAATACACAATTTGAAGTAACTAAGAATTAAATATTAACTGGCTCCAGTAAAATGTAACAATCCCTAATTTTGGATGCTGAATCACAAAATTAATACATACTATAAATACTGGATAAATTTTCGGGACAACTAGAAAAATACATCAACAACGAGATAATGCAAGTAACTGGTGTATGGATTTCAAACCCATTTATTAACAAAGATCAAAACAACAATATTGCAAAATTGCTTTTTTGCAACATAAATGGTACAATCATGGGCATTTAAAACTCTTATTTTTATCAAAACCATTTATATACAATTTTATAATATTCATGAAAAGCTTGAACTAGTGCCAAACCAAATCTAACAAATATTTCACAAGTGTGACAAATTAAAAACAGATATATAATTAATTAAATTAATTAATATAAATTAGTAGTTAATTCTACATGGAAGGAAAGGAACTAACAACTACCGGTAATGAGGCACTTCGGTGATTCTTTTTTTGCTTTCGATTTTTAATGCAATAATGTATAAAGAACAAAAATAAATACATAAAACAGTGCTGGAATAAAAAAAATATAAAAATAATAAGTATAAAAATAAACATGCAATTGACATTACTACAAAATGTTATGGTCTTTTTGGCATATTTGGCAACACGCAATATTTATATATAATGTATGGTTTTGTGATAAAATAATTTTTGCAAACTGTACATAACGGTGTCTTCATAATTCAACAAGAATGGCATGAAGGATATAATAAAACAACAAAAAATATTATCAACCAACATTGCTTAATATATCACAAAGTCTAAAACAGCTACCAAACATTATTCTATATTTATGGAATATTCCTTTTTATTAAATAAATATAAAACTGATTTGTTATGTACACCAATTAAAAAAAATTACTGAGCCTTGTTTGATAGCATCACATTAATTTAACACTGATCGAAATGCCAAGGAGAGCAAGATTTCTACACAATATACAGCTTGGAACAAGACACATGTATCATGACTTCTTTATTTTTCCATTTGATACTGTCGCTGTTGCATTATTTACAGCGATCTCAGCTGCTTGTACAGCCATCTGTTGCATACCTGTCTCGATGAAATTTTTGTACACGGGTTTCATGAACTAAAATAAAATCTTTAATTAAAATTTTCGCTGAACATGTATTAAATTCAATTTGTGTTACATACGTTTTCTGACTTTTCGCTTTTTAAAATATGTGCGCTATAAGGAAAAATAATAATAATTTAGCCAGCATATTGATATCAAATTTTAAAGAACGAAATATTGCAGTATAAATCTAATGAGTAAATTCAACAAACGACGTGAAAACAACAAGCAGCATTTCTAATATTACTCTGAATAGCGAAATCTTCTGATGTACTTTAAAAATGGACAAAAATTAAACTATACAATTTTTGTTTATCACATTCTTTACTTTTGTAACATCATGCTGTGACAGTTAATAGTTTCAATTAGGGAAGTGTACAATATTTGAAACTTTTAAGATCAATAAGATTTAGATAAAACTTAAAACTTGCAGAAACAAATAAAATTAAATTTTAACTTACATTGTCCCAAATAAATGAAGCAACTTCATCTATTTGAACTCCTATTTCTCGCAATTCACCACTGTACCTAAAAACAAAAAAAAACAATGTAACCTGTAACGTTGTAATATATCTGACCATAACTAATAGTTAAAAATACAAATTTGTCGTCCATGTAATGTAACATGAGGTGATAATGGAACGATGTAACAGCAATTGCTTGGAATGGGAATTGTAAGGTTGAGCACACAGGGTATAAAAAAACTGTTAACGTCATAACCTAAAAAACAAAAATTGAAGTATAAAATAAACGAAATCATAGTCTTCATTGAGCGAGATTAAGTTCATTTGCATAAAATTTCAACTGCTCATTGCTTAACTTGTAATAAATATAAACTTAGATAAAATAGGTTCTGATATTTAAAAAACTTTTCAAGGGTTAGTATTGGAAAATAGTGATTAATCTACACTAAAACATTATCAGTACTCACATCTATTAAACCAATTTTTTTCTGCTGAGTTTTGTATATAATGTTCAGATTTCTGTTTTCATCTGCATCAATTACAAACTAATATCACAATTCCTTTGTGGCTCAATAACTTAGACCATTTGTCGCTTAATACACTGTGTTACGCATTAAGTAAATTAACCCGTAACACGCGCTTTTAAATCATTGGATCAGTTTTCATTTCTTATACTCATTAAATTTACCAAATTTGTTTAAAAACAAAAACAATTCCCTTTGTTTCTTGGCTCTGACCTTGGGTAGGTTATAAATTTAAAGTTAAATTGTATGCTTGGAATGATGTAATATGTAAAAAATATGTTAAGATACCCTCTGGGGTTTACATCCTTCTCGTGGGATTTTTTTATCGAGTTCGGAAAAATGATGTGAAATTCTTATTGGACCTCGCCTAGAGCAATTGTTTTTGGTAGGAGTGTAGCTTAGTATGTGTTTTTCGATGTAGTGACCTAATTACTGCCCCACCTTTCTTTACCTATTTTGACAGTTCTTTATTATATATTTTCATTCTTATTTATTGTAACTCCATACCATTCTGAATGAACCTGCACCTTGAAGAAGTTCTAAAATACCGGAAGGGATAGAATGGCTTGTGTGTTTCAGTAAGCTAAAGAGCTGAAACTATAGGTTTAACCAATTTGGTGAGGAACCAGACTAAGACAGGTTCCAAAAAAGAGCAGCAGCTCTTTCAGTACGTAGAATGGCAGAGACCTTGGGGGGTCGGTACGACACACTAAGACTGATTAGGGCCACTATGCTTGCGGCCACTCCCCACCCCAAGGTACTACATTGGGCACCTCTAGCTATGAGGTGGAGGTAGAAGCGATCTACAAAGATATCGAAGACATACTAAGATTCATAAAAGGACATGCACATTTAATAAGTACGGGAGAACTTAATGCAGTGGTAGGCAAGGGCAGCAAAGGAGCAGTAGTAGGTGTATTTGGTTTAGACACGAGAAATGACAGGAGAAATAGGCTGGTAGAATTTTGTGACAAAAACAATTTAACCACCACAAACACATTATTTCAACATCATACTAGAAGACGATACACGGGGAAGATGCCAGGAGGCAGGGTGATATTAAATAGATTACATCGTTGTTCGACAACGGTTTAGAAATCAAGTAAAAGACCGTAGCAGCTATCCAGAAGCAGATATGTCACAATGACCACATTAGTAATTATGGAAGCTGGATTGAATTTTAAAATTTGAAAAAAGAACGGAAAAAGGCACGTTGACTTTGAGAAACTAAAAGGTAAAGATATCCACAAAAAGATTTCAGAAAAAAACATGAAAAGACGGAAAATTTCTGATACTAAGGAAGTAGAAATAGAACGGAAAAACATTAAATCCAGTTTAGATTAGGACGGCCTGGAATATTCTGCGGTATAAACAAAAAGAAAGTAAGAAGCCTTGGGTTACAAATGATATTTTGAATTAATAGAAGAGAAGCAAAAATACAAAATGGAAAACAGAGATACAAAGCCAGGAATCAGACATTGAAAAGGGTGGCTTGGGATATCGTATACTTAGAGATGAGTTTGAATTAGCATTAAAGAGTCTGAAAAATAAGAAGGCACCGGGTATAGATAAGGTGCAAGCAGAAACTCTAAAAACCCTATGGACAGACAAGCAGTAACAGCACGTTTCCTCCAACTTGTAAGTTATATGTATGAGACAGGCTAGAAGCCCAAAGATTTCAAACAAACACCATAATCACTATACCAATAGTGAAAGGTGTGGATAGATGCGAAAACTTTCAAACAATAAATTTGATAACACATATCAAAAATATTAACTAGAATTGTTCAAAGACCGATAGAAAAACGGGCTGAAGAAATTAAGGGAAGATCAATTTGGGTTCAGGCGAAAAAGGGGAACACTGGAGGTTATTTTAGCTTTGAGGGTAATAATTGTGAAAACAATAGAAAAAGGAAAAAGAAATGTTTGAAATACCTAGAAAGATTGGAATGAGTTTTAGAGATAGACTACTACATAGAATAGAATAGTATTTATTGTGCAAAATAATTTATATCTTCCCTGACACAAACGGTATAAGATCAGTTAATAACTGGTTTTCACTTTTATCTTTTTAGATAAAGATACAATCAATTTGGGTTTAGGCAAAACTGGGGAAAGGGGAGGCCATTTTAGCTTTAAGGATGTTAATTGAGAAAACAACAGAAAAAGGAGATTTGCAGATGATATTAGTGGTATTAGCACCTAGTCAGGAAGAGTTACAAACAGCTTTTAATGAAATGGAAAAGTACCAACAGAGGGATACATACTCTATGTAAGTTAATAAAAATAAGACTACAGTATTAGTATGTAAAGAAGGGGTCAATAAATTAAAAACCAGAATACAAATAAGAAACGAGAACTTACAAGAGGTTAAAAATTTCTGCTACCTAGGAAGTCAAATAACATAAGATGGGAAGAATGCAAAAGATATAAAACAAAGATTAACACAAGACCGAGAGCGATAATGGCAATTGGAAAATTTACAAATCTAAATCGTGTACACAACTATACATAAACCTAACTTTCAATTACGTTTAGCATTTTTGTCAATCACATCTGACATTGTCATGTTTTTGACTTGTCAGTTATTTTGAGCCTTGCTTCCTGTCTATAACTGACATAAGTAAAAAACTTGACAATGTCAGATATGATTGACAAAAATGCTAAACATAATTGAAAGTTAGGTTTATGTATAGTTGTGTGCACGATTTAGATTTGTAAACTTTCCAATTATAGTCATCGGCTTCGGTGGCATAATTGGTAAACGCATAATCCCGGAAAGACTAAGATACATGTTCAAATCCTGTCCAAGATTATACGAGCATCCTACTTTAGGCAGGCACCAATGCATTCCCTAAGTAGTTTAATTCATTTACTTTGCCAATTGAGGAGCATGAACAGCAAACTTCACTATTACAATCAACCTGGTTGATGATTTTAATATATAGCGAAAAGCATAAAGTTAGTTTTATGGATATTTAATGAAAGAAGATTAAAATCTAAGTAATTTTTTATTATTTTCATTCCATTTGTTGCTCTTCTCATTTTCTTCCCAGGATTCTCCATAAAAAATCAAGACTGTATCATCAGCATAAGCGATGTATTTAGCACCTACATCTAGTGAGTAAAGGTCATTAATATATACCAGAAATAGAGTAGCTTCAGTACCGTTCCTTGCAGTACACTACAACTTATTAAGCCCACCTTGCTAATGATATTATTAACTTTTACCCTTGGAGAACGGTTGTTTAAGTAATCATTTAAAAGTATTAATGAAATTCCTCGGATACCAATATTTTGCAATTTAGATAATAATAAGTCATGCTGTACAGTGTCGAAAGCTTTGGAAGGTCGAGAAAGGCAACTTCTTTTTATGGTGATTTAAACCTTCTATAATATTATTAACTAATTCATATATAGCTCTATCAGTGGATATATTATTTCTAAATCCGTATTGGGAGCTTGATAATAAGTTATGTTTTCCAAAGAAAGATAATAATCTAACATTAATAATTTTCTCAAATATTTTTGCAATATCACTAACAAGAAAGATAGGACGATAATTGGAAATGATATTTTGTGCAGAAGCTTTATAAATTGGTATAACAATTGCATGTTTTAGTGTCTGGAAATTTCCTTTGGATATAGTAAAATTGATTAAGTGTTGAAGAGGTTTAAGTTTATATGTTTTAAGATTTTACTAGAAATGTCATCAGCACCGGAAGATGTATTGTTCTTAAGAGGTTTGATATGATCTTGCTTTGTAGCTGGTTGCATGTACAAAGAGTGTGCAACAGGTCTTAGTTTAATGAGAACCTTATGTATATTGTGTGTTTTATTTTACGGGCCAATTTTTGTCCTACAGTTAAATAGTGTGTATTGAACACATTTGCTTTTTGATTTTCACAAACAATGAAATTGTAGCTTCTATATTGATTAGCAAGTTGCATATTGTAGGGATTTTTCAAATGTTGCTTCTTCGTGATGTCTTTAGATGTTATAGATACTCTTAAGCGCAGAATAATCCACGGGTTCCTTTTTTAGGTTGAGGGTATATTGTATAGGTAGTTGCTTTTTCAATTTGTATTTGCAATAGTTGTAGAAATTTGTTATTGGCTTTATTCATCTAGGTTTCATTTATAATTTCAGTCTAGTTAGTATCTTTGCAAAGATTTTTCAACAGAGAATAATGCATATTAGGATGGCTTTGAGAATTTTGTACTTGACTATTCCTAGAAGTATTTTGTTATAGACATAAACATGTTACAATTGAGTAGTGATCAGTGATACTTGTTTGAATTGTATAAGAGTTGATGATTTTATTAAATTCTTTAGTAGTTTTAGAAAAACGCAAATAAAAATGATCAATAGCAGAACTTGAGAAATTTGTTACTCTAGTTGGACAGGTAATGTAGTTTTGTAACCTAATTCAGATAAGAGTTATTATATCTAAAAGTATTAGTATTAGTATCTTGTAGCAAATCTATATTAATGTCACCTGTAATCATTTCAATCTGCTGGAGGACTATTGATTGTAAATACGTTTCAAGATCAGTGAGGAAAATGTCTATGTTCGTGCCCGGTGGTCTATGTATAGATGTCATGTCATATTCTTTGTCATTTTTCTTAAAAGTAATTCTTGAAAAAGTCACCTCTTGGTAGTTGTAAATATCATGATTTATTAATAGATTTTCACTAATGTACACTACAATGCAATAATTTTGGTTAAAGTGAGCCCCGTTGTAATAGTCAGCGAATCTGTTAATTTGATAGCTTAGATTCAATACTTACATCTGGATGACAGCTTTTACTGTTTAAGATTTGAAGTAAAATTACTATTTCATCAAAAATTTTTACGCTTATTATATTTTGTTGCAATATTGTTAAATTTGTATTATGATTGCTATTACTTAACCAATCCTTCAGTTTATCTAAACTTATTATGTGATTAATTTGATAGCAGTATTTATCAATTGTGTTGATGAGTGCAATTGTGTTCAGGTTACTAGTTTAGTGAAATACAGAAAGTGTGAAATATCAAAATACAATTATGAAATAATAAATAATTGAAAAAAGGAAAATAAAGATAATATAATAATACTTGTACAGATTTTTGGTTATAAATTATGCTGTTCTACAGAATCAATTTTCAATTGCCTGGAATCTGGGGTGTGCCTAATATATATGTACCAGTCCCTAATCCACATAAAATACACTTTTTTTCTTTCCTCTTAGCTCTGGCACATGCAAATGTTTGTTTGTTTTTCGCAGTTAAATGCTGGCTGATGTAAATACAGGACGTGTATTGTTGAAAACATAGTTGACTGGCATCGATTCGTTTGCCCTTATATGCTGTCAGAACATTCAATTTTGTCCTTGTCCTTAAAAATTTGCATATGATTGGGGGGTTTCCTAGCATTATTTGGTTTTTTATATGGCGAGAGATGTCGATATCCTGTTTATTTATTGTGATACCAATAATGCTACATATTTTTATAACAATTTTATTGGTTTCCTTATTTTCAACATGTGAAACACCAGCAAATTCAAGGTTATGTAATTTACTAAGTCTTTCATGGTCTTTGTCTTTTGCTGTAAGCATCTCAACAGAAACGATATTCACTTTACAATTCCTCAATTTCGTCTATCGGTTTTTTTCAATTTTTTGCATGTTTATTGTTATATTTGTTTGCATTTGTTCCATTCGTTCAAACTTCGTTGGTATAACTTTGAGTACATTTTTAATTTCAGACAATCCTTGCCTTGTGATTTTATTGTCTGGACATTGTCAGGACATCTGGGCTCTAAAATTCGTTTCCTTATTGGTATTCATTTAGATTTGGATGTACGTAGCCCTATGCAATTAGCATGAATATTGCGTTGACAGTTATCACATTTATAACAGGTTTTTCATGTGTTATCATTATCATTATTTAATATAATACATATTTCGTAATCATTTAAAGACGATTTTTCTGTTCAAACACATTTGAAGCATTTTTACTCATTGTAAAAAATTTACAAAATACTTCAAGGTTGAATTCAGTTTTAAAATCTCGATTAAATTGAATTATGTTCTGCTTGAGAGTAAATAGTACGAGTGGAGAAATAAAAAACGAGATTTACTTTTGCAACACTTAAATTACATTTAAAACAAAGCAAAAATTAATAATTCCAGAATTGAAGTTTTCGTACATTTGTGTGATTATATCACAAGTTTTAGTACAATTTTCATCTTCATTCAGGGTATTGAAATTTCTTCTATTCTATATTTAATAAGACACATAATACTATTAAAATTGAGAAGAATTTTAGACATGTGCTTTTGAGGTTACATTCAAGTTCAAAAGGAGATGTTTATATTTGGTGTTTGAAAATAATCACAGCACGGCAAAACAAAACTAGTTTAAGGTACTTTAGATACATTTCGAATGTAGAAACAAGAAAAATATTCCTGAAAACGTGTGGAGCACAGCACTGTATGGCTGCAAAACGTGGACAGTGGGAGAAGCCGTGGTGCTACAGACGTATGATGAAGATAACATGGACAGAAATCGTTAAGAACAAAAAGGTACTCGAAATGGTAAGAGAAGAATGAAATATGTGACAAACAGCAAAAAATAGGAGAGATAAGATGAGAGGACACATATTAAGGTATGAGGAATAGTCCATAATATATTAGAAGCAGAGAAACGAAAACTAGAGGTAAAGGTAGACCTAGATGAGACTATTGCACACACATACTGAAAGATGTAGGCTGTGGGAATTTCAGGGAAATGTGTAGGTTATTAACTCAGAATAGAAAATGGAGGTACACGTCTAACCTATTCCAGGGTGGAAGACTTAAAGGTGAAAAAAAGTAATTGTATTTAAACCTGATGATTATTGTAAACAACTACAGATGTTGATTTTGCAATATTATTATGTGGAAGGAGTAATTTGAAAACTATTGATTTGGTAAATGTCTAAGTGGTGGGAGATCTTGGTAGCCGTTAGATTGCTTAACCTCCTTCACGCATTATTGAATATCGGTGAAATAGGGTATAGTTTTTAGAAAACAATACAAGCAGAAAAATGCAAAAGATATAAAAAAAAGATTAGCACAAGACTATACTGAATCTAACACGAAAAAGCAGCTGCTATGTTTGAAGACAATAAATATAGAAACAAGAAAAAACTGCTGAAAACATATGCGTGGAACACATCACTGTATGGCTGTGAAACGTGGATAATAGGAGAAGTGGACAAGAAAAATATAGAAGCGTTTGAAGTGTGATGCTACAGACGTATGATAAAGATATCATGGATAGATAAAATTAAGAACAACGGAGTACCATACATGGTAGGGGAAGAAGAAATATATGAAAAACGGTAAAAATAGGAGAGATAGGATGATAGGACACATACTAAGGCATTAGAGAATAGCACGGCTTGTATTAGAAGTAGAGAAAGGAAAAAGAGCAGTAGAACTAGACCTGGGTTAGACTATTGCACACAGATAGTGATGGACGTGGGCTGTGGAAATTTCAGGAAAATGAGTAGGTCAGCTCAGAATAGGAATGGAGGTATGCGTCCAACCAGTTCTAGGACTGGAGACCTAATGATGATGATGTGACTCCATAATTGGATTTTTAATCTGTGCGAGTGTATTGGAAATAAATAAATAAACTTTATAATTTTATTTTTAGACAATTTGTTGAGTAAGCCTTCTGTTTTAGATATTCAATATAAACTATTTGTAAATGTCAAACTACTGCAATAGCTTCAAATTCACACACCAAAAACGTATTTTAATCTGGACTTCTCTTCCCTTTATTAATTGTTTCATCATACATTAAAAATAATGACCTCAAATAAAAAGGAAAAAAATTAAATCTTCCCGAGGCCATATCCTTAAAAAGTATCTTGAACATTGGCAATCAATTGCTTTTTAAAAAATAGGGTCCCAAGTCATCTGTGTTTATGACATTTTTTGGAATAGAGTAAATTCCTTTATTCATTTGCATTGCGGAAATATTGTTTGAAGGACTTCTTTAAGTCTTTGACAAGATTCTAAGGATTGATTATTGGTCACAATGTGTAATGTCCAAAGTAATTAGGCCTACATTACATCTCGTTTTGAATTTCACACAGTTATAATAACATCAGTAGCAAAATTACTATGTTGTTCCATTAATTTTGCAATAACCTTACTTTACAGAAAATTTATTAGGTCCACATTTAAGTTTAGATTGCATTTTATGCTTAATCACACAAAGCATGTTGGAAAATATATGCAAGTTTGTGCACGATATTAATTTTCTTTATGTAAACATTACTAAATGTTTTTTTCCGTCAAACTTCGTAGCACACAACGAAATCAGTTGTCCATTTGAACCATTTTGTGTAAATCAATCGTCTTTAAATTTACAGGGACCAATCGTTAAATTTATGTGCGAATCTATATTTATATAAACATAACCACAAAAAACTAAGGTGGAATTAAAAATTTAAAATACAGTGGGTAAAAAGGTGATTTTTTAATTCCAACCTAGTTGTCATATATTAGCTAACATTATTAAATTTTGTCTGGCAATGCCATATTCAGTAAAATATCGGAGATTTGAAGAAGATTTCGATAGTTAGTTGCTTATATTCGAGTCTAGGGGGCATATGGCAAATGATTTGTATATATTAATACACTATGATTTCTTTATAATTCAATATCTTTCTTGGATATTTTGCAAAGAGAGATGCGCCAGTCTGACGATCTGTAAACACAGCAAAACTGGTTATTGGCTTTTCTCTTTGTAAAATAACCATCAAATTTAATTTTTGTCCACTATACTTGAACCATTCATCTCCAGAAAAAAAGTCACCATTAAGATAGAAGTGCGTTAGCTTCTGTCAACCGAGATCCTAATAACATTAAGTGTAGTACTTTCTTAGAAGGTCCACTAATGTTTTAGTGGGTAATAGGTCATTTTTTAGTTCCAACAAACATAAGTCTGAAATAAGCTAAACTATTTTCAACAAAAATGTGACAGAAGTTTAAGCAAAAATATTTACAGTCATTTATCAAAATCTATTAATCGTATTTGAAATTTGACCATTAAAAGGTAAGGAAATATTTAATTATTATTTTACTTTTATTACAAATTGGCTATAAAACCATGTGATACATTGTTAAAAATCTTGAAAATGATAAGTATCGATAACTTCTGCAAACGACATATAAATATACTTTAAACTGCACAACTTTTTTAAATTTGAGTAATTCCATATCTTTTAGCATTTTCAAGATGGTCATACTGTTCATTCTTATTATTGACATAGTGTATAACATAAGCATTTGCAATTAAAGAAATTTTAAGTTAAAGTAGTGTTTCACCTTTCTGAAGCAGCGAATCAGTATTCATCAAGGATTTCATGTATTTAATAGAATTACACTTACTTCAGTATTACTTACCTTATATAAGACCATACAGCTAGTGTCAGAAGAGATACACCCATAGCCATATTGAAAGCATTTGCAAATGTATACATGCCAAATAATCCACAAATTCCTGATGCTACGTAAAATAACACAGCCATTGCAAAGAATACTGCAGGTGTTCGTGCTGCCTTGAAAATATTCTTACTTTCATTATGGGATTTAAATTGGTTAAACGTTTCATCTAAATCCTAAATGAAAATAAACATATTTATTATACAAACACTTTGTAGTTAGAAGCAAACCTTTTCTAATTGTGTCCGATATTTTTCACTAAATTCTTCCCCACCCATTTTTCGTTTACTATTAAATTGAAGAAGTGCTTTATCTTTAACTCGTATATGTTCAACGTCCATGGTGCTTGCATTTAGGTATGGTTTGTTTCCACCACAAACATCCTCCATAAGTTGTATATAAGTCTCTTTAGCATCAGCTACAGCCGATAAATTATTAGCTTCTGCAGTTGCCTATAAAAGTAAAAACTCGATGATGCAGGAACTATGAGATATTAAATGAAAGTAAACACAAGAAATAATACATTCAATCCAAATACAACAATAGTCTATTGCAACAGTTACTACAAACAGGGTGCAGTCCCAAAGCTAAGAAGACGGAAGTTACACATAAGAAAATTTTTATTTTTCCCAAATGTCTGTTAGCAATTCTGTACCCAAGGCTAACACTGCTTATATTTAGGTAGTTACAAAAACTCTTTAAAAACAATTTATAATTCTATTGTAAATACAAGAAAATGTGTTATTGCACTGGATTCCAACTACAAACTAAAGTTAGCAAAACTATTCACATGCACATCAGCAAAAATGATTTGTCTAATAATAAGTCCATCCAATTCATCTAGTAATTCCTAACAAAATTAGCATGTAGCAATTGAAATGTCCGTCTCATGCACCGGTGCTATTCTGGCATCCATTCGTTTCTATTATATCCAATGGTGTCATTTTCCACAGACGAACATGTGTTTATTATTGAGACTTATTGGACATATGAATATTACAAATGAAAAAGATAAGTTACATTAAGATTTTCTAACTCTGTAGTTCCTAATAGCAAAACAATATCAAATATCAAATTTTATTAGGTTGGGAGTGTGCGTCATCAACCCCGACCATCACTCTTAAATGTGGAAGTTACAGAGGACTACGAAAGAACGTACGATGTGCTCAACCAGAATAAGACTCCGAAAGTTATTTTTACAGAGTGACCTATCGCCATCTGCTGCATTCATAAATTGAAAAAATACTGAAATGTTGGATCGTGTCTATTCTGTTGAACAGGCTTTGTTATGCCTTATTTGGCTACACAAATTAATTTTAATAATTATCCTACGGGAATTTTTTGTAGAATTAGTAGGTTATGATGCATTATATAAATGCAGTTTAGAGTTCCCAATATTGCATTTTTTTTAGTATGTCGTGGAATACAATGTTAAATAAGATGTTTCCCGTGCTTCGAAAAATGTGCGTTGTTGTCTTCGACGAATCAGAATGTATAACAAGGAAGAGTGATAGCTGGGACAAGTGAACAAGCCAACTGCCATGAAGGCAGACGAGTGACAAGTAGTGTATTGTAATGCAGTGAAGTTACCTGTGTAATGTAATACTTGCCGTGACCTAAAAATATGTCGTTTCCCATTTTATGTTGTAGCTAATCGAACAAACTACATTACCAACTGGTGAAGTAAGACCGCAGAAACTCATACGACCCAAGCGTATGTAGTTAGAAGAACAATACCTAGTAATATTATTCCAATTGCCATAATACACAGATTCAGTAATTGGCTCTGCCTTAACTTAAGTATCTAGATTAATAAAAGTATGCTTGATTTATTCATAGAGCTATTTATTTGTATTGTAAAATCTGTGCAATATTATTATGCCCTCTCTATGGAAACATGATGAATTATTGTACCTTTTACTGTTTAATTGATAAGTAACAGCTTGGTTTCACTTGGATGGCTACATTAGCAAAACTGTCGAATATGGAGCACAGTAGATTGTCATGCGTTTAACAAATGATTACTCAATGCTGTGTAATAGCGTCTTTATTTTTGGGGAAATATATAAAGACGTGATTTATTGCAACTTAATCCAACAGTTTGTAACGTTAGATTTAAACGAATGAGAAAGTTGGTTCCTGCATGATAACCCAACATGTAATGCTACTAATGAAACACTAGATATACTCCAGACATTGTAAGGGTTGTGGTCTCCAAGATTCCCAGATCTTACACCAGCATACTTTCTCTTTGAAATATTTAAAAAGTGTAGTTTTTAAAACAATCCCCATGCACTTGATGAATTGAAGGTTAGCATTGAACGTGAAATTTCAAACATCATCGAAGCCAAAATTATAAAAATTGGTGCAAGTATTATAAAATGTGCGCAAACCTGTATCCGAACTACAGGAAATCATTTTAAACTTCTACTGTAAAGCGATTCCCATTGTGATGTGAATACTTTTGTACGCATATTTTATTAATGTAAGTATTTTTTAATACGCATGCAGAGATAAGTTTATTTCTCAAATTTGAGCATGGGGACAGAATACCTAGTCAAGTGCATGGCCAAATGAGCGAACACTTTTCTTTTTTTTGAAATTCAGATACTTTATCGATTAAAGTTTGCAATAACATAATTAATTGTACAAAAAAAAATAAAGCAGCTTCAACACACTGTACAATTACATTGATACAAATGGTGAGTATGAAGTCACATACTACTGAAACATGGCTAAGTTACTAGTTAAATGCTATGCCATCTACTTGCACTGTTATTAGTAAAGTGTTATACAAGTCAAATTATATCGAGCTGTATACTACTTTGATTTCGAATATTGTAGAACAAATCTCTGCTACAAACAATATCCCCTTATTACATTTTTATAAGTTACTTGTTTATATTATACACCAACCTGCAATGTTCATTTTTTTAATAGTGCACAGTAATCATAAGTTTGATTTTCCCTACTCAATTTCTGTTGTACAATCATATTAAATAGTATAAGTTTTTAATAAAAGATGGCACAATAAGCTACTATCACTTTGATTTTCGACTAGCATTTCTGCTAATTAAATTTGGCGTAATTTTTGATGACTAACAGTAGATAATTGGAGGTAACTATTAATTTGAATACCCCCTCTGATTAAGTAAATGTAAAAGAGCTAACTTTTATTAAATGGTGAAAACGTGCTTTATATGAGCAAAGTTTGGGAAGATTTTATGCATCAGTTCATTCATTCTGCAAGGAAACTAATTGCAAATATTTCATTCATTAGCATCAAAAGTTATTAATGTAGTAAAAGTATTAATGTAAACTGAAAAAATTGCATTTGTTTTGAAAAATCATGCAAATATTAATAATTGCAATAATGTTAAACTGGGAACTTCGAATTCTTATTACATTCAATCGGTAACTTAGCATAGCAATTTAGGTTTTGAATTTACACTGGATGTCAATTTTTGTAACTTTATAAGTATTTGTGAAATTTTTGTGAGATTTAATATACCAATTGAGATGGAGAGAGTTCATGTTCTATTCACTGAATAGCTGTGGAAGTGGTTTCTTTTATTTAGGTAGGGATTCTGCAACTGTTGGATAGAAGAGGTGACTACGAGTTCAGAAGCAAAGCAAATTTGGTGCTCAATGCAAGTATATCTTTGTAAGACTTCTAATATCACATCAGAAAAATGGATGCCCGAGACTTGGGACCTCTGACAGCATTGTACTGGCGACTCAACAGAGTGACTCTAAATTCTCGAAACTCACATTGTATAATTAGCCTGCTGATAAAAACATCACAAACCTAGAGTGGTAAAAATTTTTAGTTCAACAAATTAAAAAATTTTTTTTTTTATAAAATGGAAGGAGGAAAAAGCAAAAAGAATTTGCTTAGATCAGAAGGTGTCGATAAGATCTGATGATTAGTTTTTTTTTATGGAGGACGCAGAAAGAAAGAGGATGGCAATCTAACTAGGTAACAAAAAAAGTGGGGTCCAAGAAAACGCAGAACCAAGCATGATGGACATAATGAATTTCCTAAACAAAGTCAAGAAGAATCAAAATAAGTAAAAAAAAAATAAGTCGGGATTTGAAAGCGTTAGGTCAAAAATTAGATCAGAAACTTTAAAAAACTCAAGAAAAATTCTGCAATAAAACTAATTAATGATAGATTCGATAATTTTACACTGTTCATGTAACAAAAGGTACAAGAAGTGGTTAACTTGAATATGTCCGAGGCACAGAGAAATTTAATCACGAGGATGGATAATGTTGATCGTGCTGTAGGTATTTACAAGAAACTGCAGAAGAAAACAAATGAAGTACGAGGATAGCATTCGAAGAAGTTGGTAGAGATCTTGGAAAATTGGAGGTAGAGGTAGAAATTAAAAAAAAAATTGCTAAATTTTATGATGATGGGAAAATTAATCCCAAGATATTTTTAAACAACTCAAACGGGAATCTACAACAGAAATTAAATATCGTTTGCTCAATATTAAAAGCTAAAACGGAAATTTGGTTTAGTCCAGTATAAGCAAAAATAGAAATGTTCAAGAAATTTGAGAGAAAATTTTTGAACTATTACTGGGGGGGATGATGAGCAATACAAGGGCAGGGATAAAAATATTAATGGGAAAATTCCAGAGAGACCATGGACAGATGAGGGAACAGTAATGCCATAAAGAAATTTAGAGTTGCAAGACAACTTGACCCTCCACTAGATAACAAACAAATCATGAGGTATCTAGATAAGTATTTTAAACAAGAGGTGAGGCAATACGTGACACTGCTGGACATCACTGATATGGATATTTTCCTAGAGTACCTCAGAAGACATGACAGTTTGGGACAAGGACGACTAATAATAGACAGGAATAGGGGTAACCAAATAAATAGCTTTAGATTAAACACAGAAAGACAAAACAATGGGACAGACTTTAGAGATTGAACACCAAGACATAGATACATGTATAACCATGATCTTGACAGAGAGTCGGGCCAAAGGGAAAATACGAAACAGAAACATGCCAGAGAAAATACGATTCAGGAACAAGCTACGGAAAATACAAATCAGAAACAAATTAAAGAAAATACAGGACAGCAACGCACAACTAAAAGTTATGAACCAAACTACCCACATAAATAAAATTAATCGACCAGGACTTTTGAAAAGACGCGATTTTTAGTAAGAGACGAGCCATGTAATACCGCCAACATAAACAAATACGAACAGTAGCAAAAGTTTATTTCATTTGATACGGAAAATGACAAGGAAACTAGTTATGAAAATATATTGCCAATTACAAAAATAGTTATTGAGGATAAGGTGGTGAAACCGTTAATTGACCCAAGTTAGAATGCATAATAGTAATTGATATACTAAATAAACTAACAATAAAGTTTAATGTCGAGAGCAAAACTGTTGTAATTGGGAATTATTGTATGTGGTGGGATGATGAGCTAAACATTGAGGAAAATACCAATTGCATTCATATTAATTTTATTATAAATGAAAAAGGGGTAAATGAAATTGGATCCATAAACGTCCTGCAAAAATTAAGGAGCAAATTGTTACTGTTTTACAGAAGTATCTAGAACTGATTGATTCACAACCAAGAATTGCTAAACGCTAGGTGCACAAATTAGAGGTAATAAATACGAGACCTTTTCGGTCTAAGGTATATCCAATATCAGCGGCGTATAGGAAACAGATTAAACTAGAAATAAATAACATGTTGGAGCAGATTTTAACATAGAGATCGTCAACGCATTTTGTAAATCTGCTTAAGGCGGTGAAAAAGAATGATGGAAGCATTCGTCTAAGCTTAGATGCTAGGAAGATAAATCAAAGAACAAAACCACAATATCATAGTCCACCCATGATGGACTCCATTTTAGCTAGATTAGGGGAGCAGGCAATATTTTTTATGTTAGATTTAAGAAATTAAATTTAGTTGACTCTGTTAGAAAGAGATTAGAAAATATACGGTCTTTTCTGTTGAAAGTAAGATAGGAATTTAAAGTTGCTCCTATGGTTTGTCTTCGTCTACAGCAGCTCTTGTCAAAGCAATGCAAGAGATTAGAAAATACATAGGCTATTCTATTGAAAGTAAAATATGAATTTAAGGTTGTCCCTACGGTTTGTCTTCGTCTACTGCAGCTCTTGTCAAAGCGATGCAGTGCATCTTGGGACTGTATGAACGTTTTTGCATCCACTATGAGGATGGTATACTGATATTCAGCGAAAATTTAGAACAGCAATTAATACATTTAAAAAGGATATTGTTAGAATTGAATGTCACAGGACTTGGTCTGAATCTGGGGAATTGTGAATTTTTCAAACACAATGTGGAATTTAAGGAGTGCAACACATGTAATCAAAGTTATGGTGAAGGAAAGAAATAAAGAAAAGGAAAGAAGAAAATTAAAATGATAAAAAATTTTATTAAAAAATTTCTTACTTTAATCTGGAGGGAGATGTGAGAAAAGGACACCATTTTACTTCAGAGGGGTTGAATACCAACTCCGAGTACATGTAAAAGAGCCAACTTTGATTAAAATGTCTTTTATATGAAAGAAATTGGGGAAGATTTTATGCATCATTTCAGTCTTTCAGTAAAAAAAAGTATTTGCAAGTATGAAGGATCGAAACTCATACAAAAGCATACTGTATTTTGTAGAAATTGAGTAACATTTTGTACATCATTTCACTTATTAGCATCGAAAGTTATTAATGGAATAAAAGTATAATTGTAAACTTAAAAATTTGTATTTATTTTGAAGCATCATGCAAATAGTAATAATCGCGCAAATATTAAATTGGGAACTTCGAATTTTTATTACATTCCATTGATAACATAGCATAGCAAAATTTTCCATGTACAAACGTATACTTGCAGGTGATAAACACACTATCAAAACAAAACTGTTATTTACATTTGGAGATTTCAAAATTAATTCAATATAAACATTATTGGAATTTGCTTATGAGAATGACGTCGAATTGCCAATATTTGAAGTATTCAACGATTAGAATTCAATGTATTTAAAAAGCAAATATTTGTTTTACTTTTTTTCTTATTTGAACCCACCAAATTATGGCAGTAAAACACTTTTATATTTTACATAGTAATTAAAAATGTACAGTGATAGGTTGCATATGTTTATAACTTATAACTGCAATAATTTAAGTATACATACATGCATTCTATTTATTATAATTTGTCTTGTAAAAACTCATTCACACTGTAGTAAAAGCGTTCACGTAACATGCTATTATGGTCTGTTTAAATTTTGAAATTGTTTTTTGAGATTTTATATTTGTTGGTAGCTTATTACAGAAAGTTGGAGCCATATATATGATTGATTTTTGTGTTAGGGTGAAAAAACAAGTTACTATGTATATATCATTAGACTATCTTGTATTGTGCAAGTGGAAACAATTTGAAATAATATATTTGTCTGCTTTTGAAGAATAAAATAAGTGTTTCATAAATGTATAAGGAATAAAAGGCATTTGTAATTGTTTAAACAACGGTCTATGGTATGTATTAGCAGTACCCCACAACGGAACTCCTACATTAATCGAGAATCAATAAATGCATAGAATACTTTAAGGGAACATTCAATAAAGACTTCTTAGCAATAGTTTTTATTGCATAACATGCATATGCCAATTTCCTCAGCAAGGATATGTATATGATCAGTTCAACCAATTTACTGTCTAAGGTTAAGCCTAGAAATTTAGTAGATTTAGTTGCATGTAAAGCCAAATCATGAGTAATGTCACAAATGCACCCGTGCTTTTGAAAATCATGTAGGACGTTTTTGTAGAACTGATTGTAACTTTGTTCATCATGCACCAATTCCTGATTAAAATAATGTAGGAGATAATTTTATTTTTAGATTCTGCCTTGTGGATACCTTCCAATTCAGGCTTATGTCGTCGGCAATGTACAATTTGGAAATGCAATGGCAGACGGAAAATCATTGATATATAGCAGGAAGAGGATAGGACTGGATAGTTTTATTTTCTGTTTAGATATTATTTTAATCGCTTGGGTTCTACCACACAAATATGAACAAAATCAATTGTTTGCAACTTCCATAAAAGAAAATGTTCCTGTAAAAGAAATATGATATCAACAATAAACTGGATATGATCCAATATCCTATGAAAGATTTAAGTTTATCACAAGTGATCTGCCAATACTATAATATATTCGAAAAACTACTGCTACAATTATGCACTAGTTTTTTTTTCTCTAGACTTTAGTTTTTTTCATACAAATAATGTAGTAAAGGTAGCAATTTCAGTTTAATGTGTTGTTTAAACAGCATGGACTAAGATAATGCAAACAATTTGTGCAGCATTTCATAACAGATAAAATGGAGGATGTTTGAAAGTTCATAATTACAAAAATTGTTTTATAAAACCATGCAAAGATATAATTAATCTTCATAAATCATAGAATCCATACAACCAAAACGATTTTTTCATGGTTAATGTAGGATTTTTAAAAACATTAATGCTCTCTCAAGGGAAAGTAATGAAAGTTGTAACACGTTCTTGTTACTTTAGATATAAACAGGATAAGAAAGTAAAAATTAATGTTGAATGAACAGAATAAATGTGGATGTACCTTGTATATTTATTAGGAAATTAACATAACGCTAAATTATTATTTTGTTGAACACTTCAATAGCGTTGGGCAGAATTGCTTGGAGCTACAGCTTTGCTTAATGCTAAGTAAGGTATTATAGGAAGGAAATTAGAGCATTTTTAAATAATTAATCAATAGGTATATGTTAATTTTTACTGTAGATTTTATTGGTGGAGTTTAGCGAATAGACCTATATTTTTGTTTATTGTTAGGTTGTGTAGGGATAAAGGGATGAACCAATGATATGGAATTCACCTACCTTTAATGACTGCGATCTTGATTCAACGCTGGTCGATCAATGTAACGAAACTATTAATTGATTGCGGACTGTAGTAATGTTAATTAGCACACGAACCGATTGTACGACACTAATTACTGCAAAATAACCACGACAACATATTGCGTACATGTGACGCTTGCTACGACTTTCGAAGCACTGGTATTTCTGTCTTTTCTCACCATTTAGTCCCTTTTCTTGTAGGTAGGTAGTGGATAGAACCGGATTATAGGAAGGGGTTAAGTACTGTTAGGTTAAAGGATAAGCGACATTAATTAATATCTATAAGTTTAAGGTAAAACGTTTAAATAGGGTAAATAAGCCTAAACATACCGCCCACCAAAATAAGTGTGAAGCAACTTATTTTAAAAGTAAACGGCAACAAATACTTATACGTATACACTTACGAAAAATACTAAAACTATTTTTACAAAGGAAGAGGACATAGTTTAACAAGTGGTCTTTTGAGAAAACCTTGCATTGTTTTCACACCTGCCACGCGGCTAATGTTGTCTGACCCAACATACAGTTTTTCTATGCGCCCTAATTTCCAATGTAAAGGTGCGACTTGATTGTCATGAATTAAGACTAACGTTCCAATTTTCGCCTCAGAAGTAGGGTAAACCATTTTGCCTTCTGTTGCAAAGAATGCAGATATTCATTACGCCAACGCTTCCAAAATGATTGTTGGATGCGTTGAATAAGTTGCCAACGATCTAATTTTGATATTTCCAACTCAAGGAGAACTGGATCGGGTATGACAGATACAGGCTCTATATTCAAAAAATGGGACGGACTTAAAAATGAAAAATCATTCGGATCTGAGCTCATGGGGCACAGAGGCCTTGAATTTAAAATGGCTTCAACCTGAATTAAAACCGTGTTTAATTCCTCGTATGATAATATCTGGTCGCCAATCACTCTTTTTAAATGTGTCTTGACAGACTTAATTCCAGCCTCCCACAACCCTCCAAAATGAGGAGCTGAGGGAGGATTGAACACAAATTCAATTCCTTCAGCATGCGCTGATTGAGTCATCAGTTGCGAGATTTCGTTCGATGCTCCAACAAAATTGGTACCGCAATCGGAATAGAGTTTTAGGCATTTACCCGGCGGGCTATAAAGCGTCGTAACGCGCTATAAAAGCATCCGCCGACAAACTTGACACAAGCTCTAAATGAAGAGCCTTTGTGCTGAAGCAAACAAATAAACAAATTTAAGCCTTTAGTGACCTTACACCTCGATTACGGCTCATGAGAATACAGGAAGGACCTCCAAAATCAACTCCCGTGTGTAGGAAGGCCTTTACAGAGGTAAACCTTGATGCAGGCAAATCACCCATCGGAGGACAATAAGCAATTGGTTTCACTCTAAAACATCGAATACAAGATTTTAAACACTGACGATGACACTTTTTGCTGACAAAATCCAATAATTTTGGGTTAGTAAAATTGTGTGGCTTTAAGACCAGGGTGTAAGTATGTTTTATGGCAGTCCAAGATGATTAATTCTGTTAATCTGTGAGTGCGAGGAAGTACCAATGGAAATTTTGTTTCATATGGTAATTCCGAGTTTCTGAGCCGACCGCCCACCCTCAACAAACCACGCGAGTCGATAAAAGGGTAAGAGGTCGAAGATGTTTACTAATTACCTTACCCGTTTAATATTTTCTATATCCTGACCAAATGATTCTTGCTGAATTCTCTTAATCAATAATTCCATAGCGTGTTGCTGAGACACAGACACGTTATCCAAATTCTCACCAACTGCCTGTCTAGCAAATTGTAACTTACGAACAAACTGGTAAACATATGAAACAATTCTACATATTTTTTGTAGATTTGAAAATCGCTCTAGTAATGAATCTAAAAAATTATCTGTCACAACAACATTTAATACCAATGTACGTTTCTCCACATCTATTGGAGATGTATCGATTAACTTTGGCATGTGGGTAACCGCCAATTTTCTTCTGGAAGTGACAACCATGGAGGCCTGTCCACCATAACTGATGATTGACTAAATCTGATGCTAACATCCCTCTACAGGCGCAGTCTGCGGGGTTATCATGTGACCGAACATGGTTCCAAGATGCAGGAGGAACGCGATCCTGAATATGCAAAATCCGATTACTTATAAAAGTTTTCCAGTTATAAGATGACGATCGAATCCAACACAGAGCGACTGTAGAATCGGACCAAGCAACTATACGATCTAACGACAGACGAGTTTTATATGTATTTTGGACAAATGCCACTACATCAGACAATAACACAGCACCGCACAATTCGAGTCTTGGCAACGATATGCGCTTTATGGGCGCAAGTCTAGATTTTGCACATACTAAGGCAACCTTTATATCACCCTGTATGTCAACAGTACGAAAGTAAATCACAGTAGCATACCCTGCCTCAGAAGCGTCACAGAACGCATGCAGCTGTAGATCTTGAACATCATCAGAAATAATCCACCGAGGAATTTTAAGGTCTGATAATTGCGACATTTGTTGCAAATAAATTTTCCACTTTGAACTTATGGTCAACGGGGGACTGTCATCCCATTCAAATCCTAAAATCCATAACGATTGTATTAAATGCTTGGCCAAAAATACTAAAGGCGCTAATAGCCCTAACGGATCAAAGATCCTTGCTACTTGGACAACATATTTCTTTTAGTACATGGTCTGTCTATGATATTTGTATCATAGAAGAATTGATCAAGCGACGGTTGCCAACGCAAACCTAATACCTTTTGGGTAACATTGTTAGATTCCTCGAAGGAAACAGCTTGTTGATAACGATAAGATTCTGGTAAATCATCAATGATACTAGCAATGTTACTATTCCATTTTCTCAATGTAAAACCTCCAGCCTCACAAATCTGATTTAATTCAGAAACTAGACGTTTAGCTTCATCAGGTGAACTGCACCCGGTAATCACATCATCGACATAAACATCAGACAACAAAACCTTGGCAGCGTTTGGATATTTAGGTGCTTCAGCATTCGCAAGCTCCTTAATAACACGCATTGCCAAGAACGGTGATGAAGTAACTCCGTAGGTAACAGTATTCAATTGGTACTCGACTATTGACTCTGATGACGTTGGTCTCCAAAGTATTTTTGATAAGCCCGATGATTCGAGCAACAAAATCTGCCTGTACATCTGTTTAATATCGGCAGTTAATACAATGGGATATAAACGAAAATCCAACAACAAAGCAAAAATATCTTTCTGAAGCGGAGGTCCTGGCATCAAATGTTCATTCAATGAACCACCACTGGGACAAACCGCGGATGCGTCAAACACCACTCGAATTTGTGTAGTAGTGCTTTCCGGTTTCATAACCGCATGGTGCGGAATATAATATTCCGGAGATGGAATATTGCTACTAATTGAAGCATTTACTGTCGGAATAGTCTTGCATAAATTGTTTATACAAAGTGTATAATTCCTGATTCTTTTCCAAGCGACGTTCTAATAATAAAAACCGATTAAGTGCGACATCCCGAGACCCAACAAACAACGGTTCAGGACCACTAAACGGCAACGATACAACGAAACGACCTGTTTTGTCTCTCGAATAATTGCTACGAAAGTGTTTTTCACAAATTTCCTCTTGTGGGGATAACTTGTGTGTTGGAATGTCTGGAATGTTTTCCAGTTCCCAGAATCTAGTGATACTAGACTCTAAGGGTTCTACGAATGCACACAATGACGTGCCACTTGTCACTGGAGACACAAATTTGCCTGTCAGTAACCAACCAAATGAAGTGCAATGCAACTGGTTCATCAGGTGAACCCGAACGAGTTTCATTACCCAAAGTGCGGGCAACAATATCTGCTCCCAACAACAAGTCTATATTACCTGGTTTATCAAAAGAGGATCGGCTAAGTCTAAACCTTTATATGTATCCAATTTTTCGAGGAGATTGGAGCCGTTGGTAACTTTCCACAAATTTCTGGCAATACAAATGCTTGAACTGAATATTCTGGCATTGTGTGTCCAACGGGTTTAATTTTACAAACTACCTTTCCGGTAATATGAGATGACGCTAACCCCAACCCTTCTACCTTTAATGCAACCTTTGATTTATTTAATCCAAGCCGTTGACGGCATTTTTCCGTTATAAAAGATTCCATACTTCCACAATCCAATAATGCTCTTACGATTTGCGCTTGTCCAAATTCATTGCGAATAGAAACTTGAACTGTTGATAACAATGTAGAAGCACTTGACAATTTCGACGAGAACAATGTACTACAATTTGAAGTAGAGGCAACATTTGAAACATCTGCAGCAGCAGGTTTTGTTTCAACAACAGCAGCAGAATTTTCAAAATGAAGGAGGGTATTGTGACCCTTTTGTGACATTTTTACATACCGATTTTGAAGGGCATGTTGCAATTTTATGTGTATCTTGAAGACAATTGATACACAAATTTTATTCTTTGCAGTATTATACCTTTCTTGAGGAACCTTATCCAAAAAATTTGACAACGATAAATCTGATGAATACCATTGCAAACCAAACATTTTACCGCGTTTGAAGTTGTAAGTAATGAGGTTTTAACATATGACTTCGGATTAAAAGAAAACGCTTTTCCTTAATGTTTGTATTCAATGTGTGTTTTGAACTTGACTTGATGGTTCGGACGAAATCATACTACTAATTTCCAAAGCTTTACACTGTTTTTCAAGGAATGATTTCAATTGCTCGTATGTAGGTATTTCTTCATTATTTTCAACCTCAAATGCCTTTAAGAGGTCAGCATCAACCTTTTGCTCAACAAATTAAACAATATTAAATTAAGTAAATCAATTTTTATTTGACGTAAACCTGACAATTTCTCTGTAAAACAATTCAACAAATCCCTAAGTTCTGTATGTGATTTTGCTTTCACCTTAGGACAATTTTCAAGAGCTGACCAATATGTATTGACAATCAAACGACGTGAGTCATAGCGTTGTACTATAACGGAGTATGCAATTTCATAATTGTCATTATTTATTGGTAGATGACGAATTAAATTTCTGGAATCTACATCCAACGCTTCAGTAAGAAATAAAACTTTTCGATTGGTAATAACTGTGTATTTAAATGAATGAGATTTTTATACAAACTATGAAACGATTCCCAATGCTCTATCGTCCAGAAAAGCTCCCAATTGCGACCTTTGGAAGTTTTAAATTACTGGTGATACCTATACCAGCGGTATCATACGACGATCTACTTGTAGAAAACGGTTTCGCTTCCTGCTTACTTTCAACCAAACTAACAAATTTTGCCCCAATAACTTTAATTGATATTAAAGTTTTATCCAATTCAATTCTGATTGCTGTAATTTGACTCAAACTGTCCGAATCATCCTCGTCTAACACACACCTTTTGTAGGATGCATCAAATTCTTCCTTTATCTCTACAGCTGACTGTACCATCATGGAAGCGATTGCTTGGTTTTCAAGATTATATTCCAACTTTGAAATACTTTCAAACAAATTTTCTATTCTATCCAAACACCCTTTCCCATCTACTATAAGACGGTCCATAAGCATCTGAGTCATTTCAAACAAAATAGCTATTCCCCTAAACACGAGTACCCTTGTCACAAAAATAACAAATCTTAAAGATGTAAACCCAAACTAATGATGAACATGTAACTACTCTACCAATTTTCAGAAACTAGCAATTATGTAGCTAATCCTGAGTGACACTTTAATTTAACGTTAAAATGAGACTTGTGTTGACCACAACCCTTAAGATACCTCGAGGAATAACGGTTCTTTAAGCTCTCACCAAAATAGATTAGTGCAGCTTCAGGTATACAATGCAAGTTCTTAGAACAGGGTATCGCAATGATGTTTTTCCTATTTGTATACGCTTAATTTAAATTAACTGCTTTTAATGCATTTAAATTTTAAGAAGTAACTTTTAAAATGCAACGGCATGCACAAATATTATGAAATAAGCCTAACTGCAATTACTATTAATGTGTAAACTGACCTGATTACTCTAATTGTTTGATTAGATAATCAATTTTATATGCAAATATTAATTAATGCGGTCGAAAGGAACCAAAATGTAGGGATAAAGGGATGAACCAATGATATGGAATTCACCTACCTTTAATGACTGCGATCTTGATTCAACGCTGGTCGATCAATGTAACGAAACTATTAATTGATTGCGGACTGTAGTAATGTTAATTAGCACACGAACCGATTGTACGGCACTAATTACTGCAAAATAACCACGACAACATATTGCGTACATGTGACGCTTGCTACGACTTTCGAAGCACTGGTATTTCTGTCTTTTCTCACCATTTAGTCCCTTTTCTTGTAGGTAGGTAGTGGATAGAACCGGATTATAGGAAGGGGTTATGTACTGTTAGGTTAAAAGATAAGCGACATTAATTAATATCTATAAGCTTAAGGTAAAACGTGTAAATAGGGTAAATAAGCCTAAACAGGTTGATATTTCCATAAATGGGATTCAGAATGCTACGTATCAATATTTGGAAACTAGAAATTCGGTGTAATTGTAGTATTATTTAATTTTCTATTAAGGATTCCTTTTTAGCAATACCTTGGTGATCAGTTTGATATTAGAAAATTAAGCATTTTTCTTCTTAAGGACAGTGTATTAACTATATTTACATTGCCATTATTTACTGTTAATAGAGGTTAAGTTTAGGTTGGATAATGAGTCTTATTTATGAACTAGATAAAAATAATCAAATTTGTGACAGGATATCCTGTCACCCCAGTGATAAAATCGTAGTAACAGAGATTGGGGGTTTTCAATGTTTTGGTAGGCCCTCCATTTTAAAGTTTCTTTGATGTGACCAAATTTAAAGAGCTTTTTAAGTTTTGTAGGAAATGGTAAAGTACGAGGTGGCAGAATTAGAAAACCAAAAGCATATTAGGAGTAACCTTCTACCGTGAAGGGGTAATATGAAAAGATTTGCAAAGACAAGACGGTTTGGAACCCCTTGAAGCCGTTCAAGGTAAGACTTCATTGTAACATAGTTTTTGTAATTCACGTATTCCAATTTGTAATGTCGTGTTCCTTTTACCATAGAAACTCACTTCCACACTACTGAAGCTAGCAGGCGCAGGCTTAAAATTGTTATGGGGTTACTGTTTCTTCTATGCAAATCTAAATTTGTAACATAACATTCTTTTACCTTTAACAAATTATCAACTTGATGCTTATGCATTTTTATTAAACATAAACGGAATGGCTGGTGATATTTGCACAAGATTTCTCCACATTAATTTAAAAAATAAATTTTAAATTCACATTTTTGTAAATATGATCTTATAAATAAAACAAACCTATTGATTTTTAACACTGCAAATTATGCAAGGTTGAAACTCTGTTCAGAAGAGCAATAAAGTATACATAGTAAATATTCTATGCAAAAAATATGTCTGTTGCTGTAAGTACCTATTCCGTATGTCGTAAACTGCAGCAATACCGGCAACATTTTGCCGTGAAGTCTTCCATTACATAAAAATATGAGATCGTCGACTCTGTTTAAAAACCAATACATGAAATTTGAAGGCATAATACATCAGTTGAATTTTTTGTATATAATTACCTTGTTTTGACGAACCAGTATGTTACGCAAACAAAATAATAATTTAATGTACAAATATAAAAAAAATTAATGTTATTAGTGAAATAATTATATGCCAGCAATTTAAATATAGAATAATATCCACTTGAAACACTACTCAAAATAAAGTAATAAAAAACTAATTTCGGTTGTGAGATTTTCTTGATCTAAATTGCAATTATTAAATATTTCTCTTTTATGTATCAAGTTAAGATAAAATATTTGTATACCTAACTGCATTTAATCACTATTTTAAGTACTAGATTACTTGTTTTAATTTTAATAGCAATTAGCCATAGAACGATTTCAAGGTCAAGCATGACGAGGACAAGTGCATGGGCATTATTTTCACAGTTTCTCGTAGCACACCATAATCACTGAATAATGAAAAAATGCACAAGTTGCTTGCTGTGGAAAAAATACATAGTTCTTGAACTGTAGGTAAATTTTATTTGAGAGTAAACAATTTTCATGATTTCCATAGATTTTCCTTCCAACACTCTACAACTAGAAAATCACAGAGCTTAACAAATGTTCAAACTTTTCATTAACTTTTCCAGAAAAATGTAAATCCATACTTTTCTAGGCTTTAGGAGTAAATACATCGTTCTATAAAATTATGTAACTTTCAATGAAATAATTCCGAAAAATTATGTACTAATAAATTTTTAAAATTTGTGATATTTAAGTGCAATTAGTTAAAGTTTTGTAAGAAGTCAAATAGAACCATTGGTTACTGCAGATAAATAATTACCATTCACAGTTCTTTTCTTTTATTAAAAGTGCTTTAAATTGTTTCTTTAAAGTGCAACGAATTCAGCACAGCAGCACTCTTATTATATTTAGTTCCCAAAGCGTCTGTCATTCCACCAGGATATCTGTCTATCATTAGTTATTCGCTGCCTCTACTTTCTGGTTCATTTTGATTTTTTGCCTGCTGTATGTCGTCCAGCCGCCTTAAATATTTTTCGACCTTACAGTTTTTATTCCTGCAATAAACATATCCCTCTGTATTTCTGCAGGGAAATACCTCGCTAATAAACGTGCTGTTTGAATTTTAGATAAGGTATCTGATAAATATATGCTTAGCTCAAGTTAAAAAATAATCAGCCTTACTTCCCTATAAAAGAGTTTTTCTGCTCCTTTACGCTCCACTTCTATTTTTAAACGCAATACAAAATTCATTGAAACTAGAAAATTACTTTTGTTTTATTGTCATCCAATCCCCGGCCGACCCTTTTAAGCAATCTTGGACTAACCATAATTACTTTACTCGGGTGTATAGCTCCTTGTAAAAGTAACTTTAATTTTTTTAAAAATACAACCGGTGGATTTCTCGATGGGGCAGAAAATGAAACTAGGACCTTCAAATCCCACCATAATGTGACATATTGTTTGTCTTGCATTCTTTCCGTTCTAATAATTTGTGGATTTTGTAAAAGCTAAATTGGAAATACTACTTTGCATAACAATTATACTCTCCATTCAAGTACTAATCATTAATTCTAACTCCACACTTTTATCAATTTTCCCCTGAAGGAGCAGTGACATCACTACGAATATCCCTTTTGTTTTTACTATCCTTTCATTTTTTCTTTTTATTTCGTGATTTCGACATCTTAACTAATTATGCAATTAACTATCTAAACCTGCAACGTACCACAATAGCGTATGATATTGCAAAACCTTATACCAAATTTAAATTTGCTCTATTATTGTCATCATCTTACATTACGACTTTCACTTTATCTTCAAGATAATTCGTTTCGCTGTGTAGTAAACATACATTTAAATATGATTTAATGAAAGTCACGGTCAATGCCATGGTTATTGACCTATCGTCAGTAAGTGCTATTTTACAAACTCCAAGTGCTGTGCTTTATTCTCGATATAATTCATAAGCTATACATGCCATAGCATGTGTAAATACCTCGATACTGTGTTTTTTCTTTCTAACATGGTAATGTTGTAAATATATGGTAAAATAATGTTTATAGAAGCCCATTTGCAAGCTACATTGTTGATGTAAGATACGTAAAATTGTTAACTTTAGAGCCCGCATACTATTAATTATCAGAATTATTTTACTCACAGTTTAGGTGTTTGGCTTACTCGTCAATACGTATTGTTATTTTGCCCCATGTTGGGTGCCATTGAAGTATTCGTTCTTGATCTCTAGTATTTGGTAATAAGCAATAGTACTGAAAGAGAAAAGAAACACTGCTTTGATATACTTTATACCTATAACCATTTCATTAATTAATATACAATGCTAAGCAATACATTTTCATTTATTACAAACAAATCTAAGACAAGACAAAATACAAGATGCTTTTTTTACCCAATCTTTCAACGTCTCCCCTCTCCATCTTTAGTATATCTTTCCGCCACTTTAAGTCCGGACTATTCAAATATTATTCGCACAACACACTTAAAATATAAACGCGCCCACTACACAATGTAGCATTTAACGTAAAATCGATTTGATTACTATAGTTCATTCGATTTAACTTTAGGATGACGTCAAATGTAGTAATGAAGTGTAGGCAACTGCATGAAAATGAATACCTAGAATTCTGTTTAAAGAATACTGTCATTTAACAGAATAAAAGTTGGCAGTTCTGTACGGTGTTGCCACCAATTCTTCTTACCAATGGGAATATTCCTATATCTTTCATTAAATATATTATAATTTAAACTAATACTGGCAATGTATCATTTTCTTCAGTTGTGACATCATTGTAAAGTTAAAGTGAACAGACTATCAAAAAATTGACATGTCAATTTTGCATTAGGCTAAAATTTCCAAAAAATGTCATTTGCTTATTTACATTTACATCGCTCATAGTAGAATGGATTTTCTACTTTCAATTTTTTTTTTCCAGGGCACCCACTAAAATTGTTCCATTTGATGAAAAAAAAATTGTGTAGAACATGAGATCAATCAGATAATGAAGAAAAATTTGCCTCATTGAACTTAAAGATCACAAACTTTAGTAATTGAACATGACATATAACGGCAACAAACTTCTGAAATATTGTTTAAAATAAGTGTATATTAAATGAATATGCTTAATTTTTTTACTGATGTTTTTAATTGTATATATATTAAGTCGGAATTTGTGTAAATATAAACCAACACCCGATATAAAGAATGCATGCTGCGTGTTGTTCCACAATCCAGTTTCTGCATGCTCATAACACTGATAGTCAGACAGTGCATTGATATGTAGGATACAACTAGTCGGTTGCTGCCGAATATCGCATGATAAAGTCTGACACAAGCTTAAACAATATCTGTTCAAAGAGAAGCAATATTTAGTAAAGAAAACAGTAAAAAGAAATTGTTTAAGATTACCAAGAAAACAAAAACCACACAGACAAAATATTGGTGCTGTTTGAATATGACAACAATCACACTATTGGTGCTAAATTGCTATCAAACAACCAAGTGTTAAAAATATTAATTTATAATATGCATAAACTGAAGTTAAATCTCCGTACGAGTGCTACTTTAACTGTAAAAGAGATATTCTTTGTAAAATAGTGAGTATTCCAACATGAAAAGTTCCACAGTGTGGAAAAGTTATAAACATTACATCAAGAAAGAAAAGTTATTCAAGAAATTTAAATGTCAAAATGCCGTGCAAATAAAACGGAAACAGGCTCTTCTTGAAAAAATGGATTACCTTCAAAATATTTTGAATACCAATAGATTTCATTGAAAACGAGTCTACTACATGGACAAACAAACAGTTTTAAAACTGGGATGGAAATTGTCAAAAAATTTAAAATCATAAATGCTACAGCAAAACAGGGAGGCAAAACAATAGATTTTGCAAATCATATTACAATATAAAAATCAATATCCTGACATAAAAATTTACTCTAATGAAGGATTTATACAATATATGTTTATATACAGGGCAGAAGGTACAAAGTAGGTTAAACTAGTAAAGTTGAGCCAGAAATTTATGAGTAGTATGATGCTTTTTTAAAGACCCGCCTAGATGTAATTGTAATTTTTCAAAACCTTTTAACGCTTTAAATTAGAGAGAAAATAAAAACTGCTTGTAATGTAAATTTTTACGTAGAATTCAAATAGCATTATGACAATTTTAATAGGAAAAAAGTTTTCAAGCTGCAAACATAACCTTACTTTTTTAAATGTAAATCATAGTTAAATATAAGCCTCAAAGGAAGGCTATTTTGCTCCTGATTACTTCCATGTAACGGTTGATATATCTATTTTCAGTAGTTTCTTCATAATAAATAAAACCCAATTTATTTATTTGAAGATATCAAGGAGCCCATAGATACATATTTGAAATAAACAAAAAAAATCAGCATTTGTTAGATGTTTGATTAGTTGAAATGTTTATTTGCTCTGAGTTGCAAATTTTGCGTAGAAGACAAATAAATTTATTGATTATAATAAAAAATGTATGCGAACGACGAAAAAAATGATATGCTCTTTTGTTACCATGCCTGTAACAGAAATTGTGATGCTACTACTGATATGTATTACAAAAGATATTTGGAAAAAAAGCAGCCATATAAGCGATTGTGTTATAATTTAAAAAGGTTTGGTGCTTTTACAAAACCCATCACAGCTAAAAAAAAATTCAAAACTGATGAAGGACGTGTGTTAGCCTACAACAATTTTAAGTCAACAGTGTCAACCCGAGAAACTGCAATTGAGTGCACTACTTCTACAGAAAAAGGCTTGCCTAATTTTAAAATAAAATCGCTCCAAACCATATAAAACCCATTGTAACAATACATTGTATCCTGGGATTTTTAAGAGAAGACAACAGTTTTGTAGGTGGTTTCTTAATGAAACAAATGATAATCCTCATTTTGGTCACACTATTATGTTTACCGACGAAGTTAATTTACCCACAAAGGCATGTTTAACAGAAAAAATACAGTCTGTTGGTGTCAGGAAAATTCCCATTTAACAGAAGAAAGATGGGATCAATATCAAGTTTCGATAAATGTGTGGTGTGCCATTTTTGGTAATAAAATACTCGGACTTTTCTTCCATAATCATAATTTAAATGCAGTACGGTATTTGAATTTTTTACAAAATGAGAGAAATGCTAGGTATTTTGCCACTACATTTACTGCAAAACTTTAAATATTTTCAGCATGATGGTAGACCAGCTCACAACGCTTAAGTCATTTCTGAATATATTTATAATAATTTTCCAAATTGTATTGGTAATGCAGGTTCTATTCCATGGCCGGCAAAGTCACCACAAATATCGCCACTAGATTTTTTTCCTTGGGTTTCTGTAAACGATACAGTATATGTTAAAAACCTAACAACATCAAGTAACTCGAAGATAGTATTACTGCAGCTAGTAAAACTACAAATTTTAGAGAAAATACAGCGAAATCTTATTAAAACGTGTAAGTGAGTTTGCGAGCTAATGGAGATCATTTTGAACATATGTCAATTTAGAAGTGGACATATAGCATTAATTAATTTGCGTTTCATAGGTTAGGTTGTTTGTATAATATCAATAGTTTATTTTTTGTGTATTTCATTTCTTCTTTATTTATAATAAATTTCGTTATTCATTTCCATTATTGATTTTTACACATTTTGTTGATTGAAATATGTATCCATGGACTCCTTGATGACCGCAAATAAATAAATCGTTTTGTCTTTATTATGAAGAAACTACTGAAAATAAATATAACAACGTTTACATGGAAGTAATCAGAAAAAGAAACCTTCCCTTGTGGCTTATATTAAACTAAGGTTTACATTTACAAAAAGTGAGATTATGTTTGCAACTTGAAAATCTGTTTCCTATTAAAATTGTCATATACGGTATTGAATTCTACGTAAAAATTTACATTACAAGCAGTTTGCATTTTCTCTACAGGTTATAAACCGTTAAAAAGTTATTAATGTTTAAAAAACATCCAATTTAAGTTTTTTCCATATATCTAAAAAGGTTGAGCATCTAGGTGGGTTTTTAATAAAGCATTGTGCTACTCGTAAATTTATGCTCAACTTTGCTAATTTAACCAACTTTGTGCCTTCTCTAATAAAAAAGTTACCCATATACCGAGATAGGTTGTGGACATCCTGTATTTTTCATTTATTGTTCATTTTTGTGTTGTGTGTACGAGTAAATATAATAGCTTATATTTATAAATAAACACATTTAATCTTCGCGGAGAACACTATCTATGGAGTTTCCCCAGACTTAATAAAAAATCATATTTTTTAAATTTAACCGAATTGAGATACATCGATCCCACTTTATCCGATTGAGTTGAAATTTTAAATAAAGTTTTTCTTTCACCAACCGGAACAAGTTTATGAGGATGTCCTGAAACAAACTTGAAAAGTAATATTCACCAAGTATAAATAAAGTTCACCCTAGTCATGTAACTCAAACAAATACCATATAAAAAAAACTTATACCAAACAAAGAATCAGAATATTCATTTCTGTGGTATGTTTAGTATGGATAAAGACAAAAGTAATATCAACTAGCTTGTGGAATCTACAGCAAAGCAGCCAGTGTTACTGTATATTAAAATTCAACATTCTAAATTGTTAAAAACAGCATTTTATGTTATGAAGAATAGAAAGAACCTCCGCCCACCTTTTTTTGTATATTTTTAAAAATAATACGTTAGCAGAATTTAAATGTAAACAATTTTAATTGCTAGTTCTCGCAGCTCATTAAACCACAGATATACAGCGAAATACCTTATAAACCACAAGCACACAAAATCTATTTAATAAGTTTAGTTCCGCAGTGCTGCACTTTATAACAAATTTATTAATACTTGTACCACATCATGAGTTCACTAAGTGGTTAATTTAATTACTATTTTTAGTTGTGGTTGAATATCAAATAATGCTTAATTACCAATAATTATTAAAACCAACAAATAACTTCCTCTGTACACAAATTAAACACTTTACATGTAGGTGAATAACATTTAAAAAATTTTTTTAAATACTTACAACAAGCATGGATTTGGGTTCTGGTAGTTCATTGCCACTATAAATTTGGATATAAGATTTAAAATACTGTACTAGATCTCGGCATTTAACTTTTTGTCCATTAATTTCCTTAATAACTAAATTTTCAGGTGCTAATAACATTGGTATTAAAATCTGCAATGCCTTCTTAAATTCTATATCAATATCTGTAATTAAACCTACTGTAAAAAATTATTTTCTCAAAACCAACACTCACCTTTTAGACGGCCATCAAAAGCAGGATTAGTGGCCACTCTTAAGCCAGGATGAGGCATTAGGAAACAGGCAATTTCTGTAAAACAACTTGTAATATGTTTCCTAAGCGACTGAAGTTCAGGATGCTGCATTTCATTAATTTTTAAGCGCCTATCCAAGATTCTTTTACCACCTACAGCACCATATTCTGCTTCATAAGGAAAACTCCAATCCCTGACAAGAAATTGTAATCTTTGAAATGGTGATCTGCCTGTGTCTGCTAGAGCTAACCTTCCATATTCAGTAAAAAGCTGCAAACAATAATAGTAAATTAAAAATTAAGACTTAAAATATAGCATTTCATTACAAATTTATACACATTACCAAAAGTAAATGACAAATAATGTAATGTAAAAAAAATAAACAAAGATAAGTAATTATAGAAAGATTTACTGGTGATATTAGTGCTGGAAAGTATGTAACGTTGGGCATTACAGGAAATAAAAAATTAGATAAGAAAGGAGGAATTAATCTTAAATGGACAAACTTTGTAATTACAGCTCATTGCAAAATTTTAATTTCATGTATAACAGTATGCAGTAAAATCAGTATTTTCATTCAAATCAAACTTAAAACCACAAACAGAATCGTTTCTTCTTTGTTAAATACATATTGGAACTCAACTCGGGATTGTATATTATTTTAAATCACAAAAATGTAAACAAGATATAACTTTAAACGTTAGTAGTAAAATTGTGTCATTTTTTTGGTACGCTTTGGATTCATAGAATAATAGTGAACTCATTGTGTTTTCCAAATGAGCTTTTAGAAATTTTAGTTTAATAAATTCTCATTCAATATGACAGTTTTTAATAGACATAGTTGCAATTATCACAAAACAAAACCACAGATATACTTTAATGCAATGTAACAAACTGGACGCTGTGCAAGGAAAATACATAAGTATAAGTTACAGAGATAACTTAATCTTTCATTCAATTCAATACAATGTATTTATTTTATATGGCTTCAGACAAACACAAATGTAAAGCTAAGTAAAGTCATGTGACAGTTGAGAAAATGTCAGCCTTTATATGAGATGAATGTCCACAGCTCAAGGAAAACTTTGGCAGCATTCCCAAAAAGAATAGGTGGCAATTGATATGTAAATGTGAAATACATCTGAATGTGGCAGGGTAGTTTCATAAGCATGCGCACATGGATATAATGTTGTGATAACCGTTTGAAAACAAAGGGGTAGGACCTGGAGAGCAGAGTTGGGAAAAAATCGATTTTTAAAAAAATAAAAATCACGGATTTTTATTCTTTTTGTGTATCCGTAATTAGATAGGCATAAAACCTTCCAAAAGTAAAAACAAGCAAAAATTATTACATTGATTTTCATTATAATGCGATTTAATACTGTTCTTAGATTTTCTACAATCAGAAGACCATAATTGTATTATTCCAAAAGCAAAAACATTCAAAAATACATGTATCAGCATTCAGCAAGTTGGAAAATTACTAACTAGACAACAATATTTCAGTCATATAGTGTCGTGGCTCATAATTGTAATACATTTAAAAATACATACATCAGTAAGTTGGGAATGTACAGCTTGGTTGCAATATTATTGTTATTTACTGTCCAGACTTGCAGTGGCTGTAAAGCCTATAAAAGGCTGTAGATACAAATAACAGTACAAGTGACTCCATCGCAATCAACATCATTGCTTCTGTATCTTTAAGTGCAAGTTGCTGTTCGGAAATTTAGCAGAACCAACATCAAATACTTATTCCTCACATTTAAAGCAAATATGTAGAGAAAGATTATTATCATCATTTGTAACTCAGACATATGTAGATAAGAAGCACATAATTGATAAACAAATCGCAAAATCAATTTTTTCCACAAATAGTAGGTTCAGGTGCATCGAAAATAAAGAAGTAAAAAAGCATTAGAGTTGTTAAGACCTGATTCTTCAAAACATCAAGGTAATCATTTAAAATAGTCGTTTAACATTAAATATTGTAGGTATTTAGGCCCAATTCGAACCCTTTCACAAAATTATGTTCACCAATGAAGTACTTCCCAACATAATTCCTCTGCAGTGGTGGTTATCGCAAAAAGAGCTACCTGATATATCAAAGGATTTACATATTGTAAAACAATTTCTGTTGCAATAACTTCTTCGCATCTGTGAAACGAATTTTCATCGTTTGAATTCGTACATTCAAAACTAAGAAAGAAATAAACTAGATGTAGAAAAAGCTAGTAAGATAGTATTCCTGTTAAGTATTATAATCGATATGACAATTAAAAATTTAGTTTCTTACAAAATATGTACTTACGGCATTATGTTTATTCTTAGAATTTTTCTTTTACGTGTTTGCTAACAAAAATAAACAGAATTTATATTTGTTTCGATTTATCTATTATTTATATTTACTATTTTTATTTTTATGATCTTAATATATACTTTAAACTTTAAATAAAAATTAAGAGAAAAAAGTGCATTTTATTTTCTATTTCTTGTAGATCTTTTATTGTAGTCGAGTGTCCAATATTTAGTTGAATTGAAAATACATTTAAAATGCAGAAAACACAAATTCAATTTATACTAATTTAAAAAATAAAATGAAATAGTATAAAAATAAAAATGATTTATATCAATGATTTAAAAAAAAATCACCTGATTTAAATCATGATTTAAATTGAGATCAAACCAACCCTGTTGGCAGGTCATTCCTCCATTCAATTGGAACTATGTGGTGTTTAGTTTGGGAATTGCTGAGTTTGGATATCTAAGAAATGATGAAAGGAAAAATACTGACGGTTGTTGGAAATCCTGAAATTAAAAAGTGAGCACTATTATGAGCGTTTATGTAACGTTTTAAAAACAATGTTATGAATTTTTAAATGTCAATGATATGTATTTTGGTATTAAGAAATGAATTAAATGAAAATAATTATTTGGCTACACTAATTAGTGACAGAACTATATATATTAATTCTAAAATGAAAGTGTTATTGGTGAAATTTCATGTTAGTAAAAGTATAAAATATAGTATTTTTGCAACGAACAATGAAAAACTAGAATGAAAAACTTGTTTTTAAGCTGTTAGTAAGTGCATTGGCAATCAAATTTGGAATTACAATGTCACATGATTCATATGGAGAATGGGAAATGTATAAAATAAATTATTATTGTTGGATGTAATTTAATATTTTTTTAAGGCTTTATTTAGCGATACAGTATAATTTAATGTTTTTCTTTAGGATTTATTTTAGGAATATCTGGTCAGATATGAGGTTAAGAAATTTTATTTTTTTTTGTAACATTGAAATTCCATTCCAAATGGACCTGCACCTTGAAGAAGTTCTAGATTACTAGAATGGGTGAAATGGCTTCCGCGTTTCAGCGAACTAATGAGCCAAACTACAGGTTCAACCAAAGTAGTAGTGAGGAACCAGACTAAGACAGGTCCCGGAAAGAGGGCAGTGGGCACTTTCGGCACTTCGATTGGCAGAGACCATAGGGGTCGGTATGGAATTCTAAGACACTACAGCGATGTGGAAGGCAACGAAAAACCACCACATTACCTCCCAAGTACATGGTGTACTTAAATTGTATTTAAAATGATGGAATCCTCTGGGGTAAAAGATTCCAGATGGTAAAATAGTCCCCCCATTCGGATCTCCGGTAGGGGACTACTTCGGAAGATGTGATCGAAAAATTTGTAAAAAGAATCAGAAACATTCTGTGAGTCAGAGAGTGGAATGTCAAAAGTATGAAACAAATAGATAAGCTAGAGAACTTAAAAATTGAAATGGATAGGTTAGCACTAGACATATTAGGGATCAGCAAAGTTCAATGGCCAAAGGAAATTCGGGTGCGGGGATAGTTATGCAAAAAAAGATAGGGCACTGTGTAGAAAACTACTTACAAAAGAATGAAAGATTCATGGTTAGATTAGAATCTAAACTGGTAAATATAGTAATAATACAAGTATACGTGCCCACCTCTAGCCACACAGAGGAGGACGTAGAAGCGATGTACAAAAATATCGAAGGCACACTAAGATACGTAAAAGGAAATGAAAATCTAATAATTATAAAGGATTTTAATGCAGTGGTAGGTGAAAGCAAGGAAAGGAGTGATAGTAGGTTTATTTGGTTTAGGCATGAGAAACGGTAGGGGAAATAGGTCGGTAGAAATTAGTGACAAAACAATTTAACCAACACAAACACAGTATTTCAACAGCATGATAGAAGACGATACACGTGGAAGATGCCAGGGGATATAGGAAGATATCAAATAGATTACATTCTTATTAGACAACAGTTTAGGAATCAAGTACGACTGTAGAAACTACCCAGAAGCAGATATAGACACTGACCACAACATCGTAATTATGAAGGTCACTCTTAGATTTACAAATTTGAAAAAAAGGTACGGAAAAAGGAACTTTGACTTTGAGAAACTAAAAGATAAAGATATCCACGAAAGATTAGAAAAACAGCCAAATGAATTGCTGAAAAATATATCGGCAAAATTTCTGTTACTAAGTAGAAATAAAATTGAATAACATTAAATCCAGCTTAGACATGCCGGCCAGAGATATGCTGGGGTATACAGAAAAAGAAAAGAAACCATTAATAACAAAGGATAATCCTGAATTTAATAGAAGATGAAAATACAAAAATAGATCAGACGAAACAAGAAACTATTCGCAAATGCAGGAAAGCTAAAGAACAATGGATTGATGAAAAGAGCAAAAAGGTACAATCGAAGATGGAAATAAGAAAGACAGATGAAGCATACAAACTAATTATAATGAATTTTAGTGATATAAATCATATAGCAAAAATATGAGGGACGTGAGAGGAAACGACTATTGTACACAGATGGTTAAAGATGTAGGCTGTGGGAATTTCAGGGAAATGTGTAGACTAGCTCAGAATACAAATCAATGGAGGTGCACGTCCAACCAGTTCCAAGAGGGAAAACCTAGGGATGAAAAAAATAATTGTACTTAAACCTGATAATTATTATAAGCAACTACAACTATTGGTTTTGCAATATTCTCAACTAATGCTAATTGTGCGAAAGCATTTACTAGAAAGCTATTAATTCGGCAAATGACTAAGTGTTGGAGATCTTGGCAGCCACAGGCTGCATTACCCCCTTCACATACTACTGAATCTCGGTAAAATTGGACATATACTTAGAAAACAACAGAAGGATAACCAAGCAGTATCTAGGCTGTGAAAAATTCAGGGAACTGTGTAGGCTAGCTCAGACTAGAAATAAATGGAGGTACGCGTCCATACAGTTTCAAGACAATAAACCTTCTCGAAAGAATATATTGGAAAACTATTAATTTGGCAAATGCTTGAGTGTTGGGGATCTTGATAGCTGCATGCTGCTTAACCCCCTTCACATACCACTGAATATCGGGGAAATAGAGTATATATTTGTAAAACAATAGAAGAGGAACCAAACTGCATCTAAAAAGAAAGAGCAACCGCTATGTTCGAAGACAACAAACATAGAAACAAGAGAAAATTGTTGAAAGCATATGTGGAAAACAAAAAGAATAGAAGAAATAGAAAGGCAGGATATGTTCTAAAGCATTTTTGGGGAATAGTACAGAATATATTACAAGCAGAGATAGGAAAAAAGAGGTAGAGGTAGGTTTAGATCAGGCTAATGTACGCAAATAGTGAAAGATGCAGACTGTGTAAATTTCAAGGAAATGTGCAGGTTAGCTCAAAATAGGAAACAATGAGGGTACACGTCTAACCAGTTCCAGGATTGAAAACCTAATGATGATCATTAAAATTACTTTATGTTTAATAAAGCTTAAGTCTAGGTTGACTTTGATTTCAGTTTAAATAGGAAATAAATTAAGTCGGGTAATTGTAAAGGATATCCAACTACCCCAGTGATGGTAGTCTATTAGGAAGAAGTTTAGAGTTTTCTTTTATCATGACAGAAGCAAGGAAGTTTTATGTGGAAAAACTGTCTTCAATATAAAAATAACACTATAAGAAATTGCTGAGAGACGGTTTCCACCCTCGATTTGGACAAAAGTAGAAAAACCTTTCAGAGTAAGTGCCATGTAATGTAGAGTTTTCGTATATAAGCCATGTTATTTATTATTTTTGTATTTCTTTATTTTTTCCTCATTTTCCCATAGGAATCCACTCACACCTCTGCAGTTAGCCGACACATCCTAATATTGTTACGGGGGTCCGAACTCCTTCAGGTCATTTCAAATAATTCATTTAATAATGCTTGTTTCACTGGTTCTTGAAAAAAGCAATTAAACTGCAAAACGTTTATCCAAGTTAATGTGAATATATATATATATATATATATATATATATATATATATATATATATATATATTATTAGCATTCGACATTATTAAAGGATTTAAAAAGATAGTTGTTATTACTACGGATAAAAACATTAATTTACCACTTTTATCAAGCTATTCTAAAATTTAAAAACACTACGGTAAACAAAGATTGATGAATAATTTCTTGTTAAACGCAGATATAGAATATTATGTACTAATGAGACAGCGTTTGAGGTTTAAAAAAGCATTTTTCCATTGTTTTCCAATACGAAGGGTATCTAATGTAACTTCAATTGAATGTGTATAGGTTTTGTCTTTAAGATTATTATTTGTAATTTGTGCAGGATACTTTGTGCCATTTATAAGTTTGATTTACCTAAAATGAAGGTCGTTTAATACATGTTAATTATAAAGCGAAATAAAATTATGAAATGTCAAAATAAAATGTAAAAATACCAAAGCTGTTCTAAAATAGTAATTAAGTAGAATTAAAGTTAATATGTTGAATGCATCCCTTATGTAATATTAGTTAGTAGGCTAGATATAATTGTTTTTGAGTTGTCCTAGGTGATAGTTGTTAAAAAAAAGAAGATTGATTGATAATAAAATTTTGTAAAAGATTGACCATAAAATTTTGTACACTGAATAATTGTTTTTGGCTTAAGAGCTTGTCATTAAGATTTATAAAAATTAATAGATGTGTTAAAGTGCATGCATTTTATTTGAATATAATAAAAAGAAAGTGAAAAGGTTATACGAAAAATAATTACAAAAGGAAGATTTCTTTTATGTATTGAAGAGTTGCAGCTGTGATGGTGAATTGTTTTGCAGCGGGTTCAGTCTTCTTGGATTGCAGATCGGTTTGTTTGGTGAGGTGTTGAAGTGTTCGTGGTTATAGAGCAGTTGAAGCGTGTAGTTGATAGTCACTGAAAGCGTTCGAGGCGATTTTGTGGTATCCTGTTTCAAGCCCATGTACACCCAGACACATACAACGGAGTTGCAGGTATCCTAAGTTATTTTTATCTACACTTCATATTAAAGTAATTTGTGAATAATTTAAATTTCAAACGTTTAACTAAATTAAATAATTGCTGAATAGATTTATCAATCTTTGTATAACCACGATACGCAAGCACAAAAAAGAGGTTAAGTGATTTTGATCTAACAACGCTTTAGGCGTTTGTGTTGTCAATACCTGTAAGAGGACAAAGAATCCACGTCTTCTTACAGAGTTTAATATATAGATTCAGTTTCCCTGAGAGAGTTTCTAAAAGCCGTGGCATAATAAAATTTGAAAAGGTATTTTTTTAAATCATTTTAAAGGCCAACACCACATTACAGGTTGCACTTATTACTTTTTAACTTGTATTTTAAAGCATCATTTCATTAAATATCACCATACATAACAATATATATATATATATATATATATATATATATATATATATATATATATAGAACAACTGAAACAAAACAAGTTTAATCTTTATTTATATACCACATATTACTACAAAAGACAATCATCAAGCATCCAATATTTACTAATAGTAGTATAAGGAACAGAAAAAATATACCCTGTAGTATGTAATCATTTATTAAAATTATTTCAAACCTCTAATAAACTATTTTGGATTCAAATAATTAATTAAAATAAACTGCAATAAAGTTTTGAAGATCATATGTACAATTAATTTATTCTGTTCAATTAAGTAGCTATTTTATTACTTGAGTTTTGATAAAAAGCTAGTTTTATTTTAAAATTTGCATAGTGAAAGTTGTTCTAGGCAATATTCTCTAATGTTAGCCCACCATATGGTGTAAATTCCTCAGTTTGTGTAGCAACCAATTCAATATTTTTCCCACAGCCCAACTACAGATTGTACCCAATTTTAGCAACATCTATCTTTTGTACATTAAACCCTTGCAAGAGAACACTACAAGATATGTACTCACGACATTAAGATTTAGAATAACATATTGCAGTATATTAATTATGAAATAATTGACAATTATTTAAATATAGCAAATTGATAACTAGAAAGGCAAGACTTGAAAGACAATAAAAATACCAAAGCCCGCAGAATGTCTAATACTTTTAATCAAATTTCTTTTCCCAATCATATTTACTTTTTCTTCCATGCTAATTTTAGAAATACATGGTATAGTAACATTTTTCAAATCATGCTTCAGTGAAATTAAATTTAAAGAAATAATAAAATCCAGGTAGCAAGTATTTAATGCATAAATTGAATAAAAATGTTTCAACATAAACCTTAGCTACCATTAATAATTTTTAAGTACTTTAGTTAAAAGTAATATATATTGGGAATGCAGTCAATAAGGGTAAAACGATCAAAAATAAAACTTCTTAATTAGTTTGAGCTTCAAAAAAATTTCACATTAGAAAAAATTATTAAGTCTATTTATTACAGTGACGGCACACAACAAATAAATAAATAAAATGGACAACTACTATTACACTACACTACACTACAATACACACACACACATGCACGTGCACCCGCACACACATGCAGACATGCACACACGCACAAACACATGCATACACATGCACACACACATGCATGCATGCACACATGCGCACACACACACAGCAAAGATAAGGTTTTAAACGCATCAAGTTTCATCAAAATAAACACGTTATCGGTAAAGATAAACAAACTGGCATACTAGCTATTTAACAATATCACTAAATATCAACGCATAAATAAATAAACGCGTTCAAATACGTCATTATTAGAAATACGAATACGTGACAAAAGACATTGTATTTCGTTAAAATCCAACATATTTGGAGCAACAAACAATAAATAACAGGCGGTCCGCGATATATTTTTTTGTCCTGTAAATGGTTATTATTGTTGGGCAATAAAATTAAAAAAAAAAAAATTAAAAAAGTTTGGACTATAGACACAAACATGAAAGATGTGACAGTATGCAAGGAAAATTTGGCATTTCTGAGAAATATAATGCACAAAGTTGAACGTCTATGTGTGAGATCAAGTGCCTGAACAAGAATCAAAACAAGGAATTTTAGGAAATGCCGAGTTCTGCAGAGATAGGCGCAAAGTGCAGCGCGTTGATCAACAAAAACACGATGTACACCAATAAGGAAATTGATAGGTGAAGTCTATAAATACTACGAGGACCTTGTACACATTCAGTACCTCTTCGACAAAGCAATAACCATGTCAATTGGAAATTAAATGTTACGTAAGAGTGAACATTGTAAAAGTTGATAAATTATTAAAATAGTGAAAATTAAAAGTGCTAATTTATACAACGAGAAATAGCCATTTCGATCTTAAAACTATTAATTGAATTTTATTCTAATATTTAAGAATTTAAGGGCGCTGAAGATACCTATAAAGGTACCTCTAAATACAACTCTAAATAAAACTCCAGATATACTTCGAAATAAAATTCTAAATGTACTACTAAAACAAACTTCGTGAATATAATAAAAATACTTCTAAATAAGCTGCCAAGGAAACATAAACGTCAAAATACTCAAATTAAACTACATATGAACTCCAAGTCATTCCAAAAATCCGAAGAAAAAATTCAAGCAACAGTTAATTAATGATTCTGATCAACAAGTGAAGGAAGTCAAGCTGTAACAATTCAGGGGTGCTGACTATCGATATTCAGAGGCAGAAATAAGCATGGAAAATACAAAACAGAGATTTATTTATTATTAGTATAAGAGTTTTTCAATTTTTAACATTTAATATTTGCTATATCAAATATCTGTAACGGTCATCAAAAATCATTTGAGACTTGGAAAAATAGAGAAAAGATCAATTGAACGTTAAAAAGGTACTTTCACAGCAATAATTATAACGTACAATCGTGGGGCAATTCATAGCAATATTAATGACACCCAACAGTGGGGCTTGACATGGGCTACTTTATAGTAATATTTATGACGCCTAATCGTAAGGCTATTTCACAACAATATATATATATATATATATATATATATAAGTTGACAAGATGAAATAATAACTTAGACTTTTATGCAACAAAGGCATAAAAATTTCGCCAAAACGTCAAAAAATAAAATAAAATTTGATAACATCTTTATATATTCATTGGACTTGATACCCACTACATACATCTATTCAGCATAATACATATATATATATATATATACATTGCTATGATAAGAAGTTAATTTAAGGGTATATTAAGTCATAGGGGTCTTAAGATACATGTAAATATTATTAACGTTAAGAAAACCAAACAATTCCACCATTAAATAGTAGTAAATCGACTATTTTACATAAAGTCAATGGCGAGCACACTATATAAATCATAACCAATTTAATTCATAAGAAAGAAGTTCATTATTCAATAATCAGATACTATTTAGCTAAAATAATAATGTGTACGTCTCATAATATGTTCTAAGTTGAATATACAAATCCAGAATTGGAAGGAAACGAGCAAAAATAAGGTTGTAAACGCATCACATTTCATCAAAATAAACACGTAATCAGGGAAGATAAACAACCTGGCATACTAACTATTTAATAAAATCATCGCATAAATAAATAAACGTGTTCAAATACGTCATTATTAGAAATATGAATACGTGACAAAAGACATTGTATTTCGATAAAATCCAAAATATTTGGAGTAACAAACAAAATGTATAACAGGCGGTCCGTGATGCGATAAGGTTGAACCATAGTCAACACAAACATGAAAGACGTGACAGAATGCAATGCAAATTTGGAATTTCTGAGAAAATACTGCACGAAGTTGAACGTCTACGTGTGAGATCAAGCGTCTGAACAAGAATAGGAACAAATTTTTTTTAGAAATACCGATTTCTGCAGAGATTGGCGCAAAGCCCAGCGCATTGATCAACAAACACTCGATGAACACCAATAAGAGAATTGATAGGTGGATTCTATAAATACTATGGGGACCTTGTAAACATGCAATATCTCTTCGACACGGCACTAACTATGTCAATTGAAAGTTAAATATTAAGTAAATTTTACTTAGTGAAAGTTAGTAATTTATTAAAATAGTGAAAAATTGGAAGTGCCAATTTATACAATGAGAAATAGCCGTTTTGTACCACAAAAATAAACCTTCAGATATTCTTTGTCGAAATCATTACCGAGAGTCGAATAGATCAAGACCACTTCCCCCTAGTAGACTTTGTCGAAACCACTTCGGAGAGTCGATCGGATCAAGACCATTGCTCTCTAGTAAACTTGGTCAAAATCACTTCGGGGAGGCGATCGTATCAAGACCACTTCGCTCTAGTAGACTGTCAAAATCATTTAGTAGGAGTCGATTGGACTTAGATCATTTCGCCCTAATAGACTTTGTCGAAATCATTTCGGGAACCCATCGGATCAAAACAACTTATCCCTAGTAGATTGTCGAAATCACTTCGGGGAGTCGTTCGGATCAAGACCAATTCGCCATAGTAGACTTTGTCGAAATCACTTCGGGAAGTCGATCGTATAAAGACCACTTTACCTAAGTAGAATTTGTCGAAATCACTTCGGGGAGTCGATCGGGTCAAGTTAAGTTCGCCCTAGTAGAGTTTGTTGAAATCATTTCAGGAAGTCGATCGGGTCAAGGTCACTTCGCTCTAGTAGGCTTTGCCGAAATCACTTCGGATAGTTGATCGGACCAAGAGCAGTTCGCCCAAGTAGACTTTTTCAAAATCACCGGGAGGGGGGGAGGGAGTAGATAGGATCAAGACTACTTTGCCCTAGTAAACTTAAAAAAATTAAAAGCTCTATGTAATGTAAGTAATGGAAATGTAGTTTATAAATATTTTTCAAACAGCATTCGAAGGTTTTTTTTTAGCAATGTTAACAATGTTAGTTACGCAGATATAAAAAAGCAACGAATATTATATACAGTGGTTAAATAATCGATTGTAATAAGTAGTAATTGTAGAAAGTTTAATCAACTGTTGTTTAACAACTCAAGTCATGTTTCTGAACGTACCGTGGTCTGTCAAAGTTATTGAAATCAGCTGATCGCTTTAGTTTAATTCAAGTGCTTGGAATGTCCTTGTATATATATTTACAGTTAATTTAGGCAATTACTGGTTTTACCTTCTTATTTTTACGAATCAACTCTATGCTGCTTCTATCTAACAGTTTATAAGTCTTGTTTTGCGCGACAAATGGAATAGAAGAAATAAAATCCATACATGCAAACCAATCAAAATTAAGCAATATTTATTAATTGTTAATGTAGTCAATGTTACATATGAGCATATTTGTAATAACGTTTTTGCAAATAGCAACTTATGTTAAAGATAACCTTCAGCTGAAGTCTATGCAATCAATTTTGCCATTAGTGATTTAGATTAAAAGAGGCTTTTCCTATGCTGCAATATGCGTTTAACGTTTCTCAATTTAAATTTAGAAATAAGTGTAATACGTATACGTAAACGGTATTGAATTTAGGTTTTACACTCAGAAGCTTTGTGTTTCAGCACATATTTGGTATTTTATAAGGACTTTTAGTTAATGTAGCCAACCATATAGTTCTACCTTCTCTGTACATCATGCCGCCTCGTTCTTACCACGTATTGGGTATGCTCGTTAAGACAAAGTTGTCAATTACTGTTAATGTAGATAAGGAATAAATAACTTATTGTAGACAGTTGTATAGCGTTTATAAATTTTGTTTGAATATATTTTCCTTTGGACGTTAATAAAATTTCAATATAAAATAAAAAAAGTATTTGTATTTGTGATTATGAATACTTTAGTTGAAAATGCGTACGAATTTTTTCATTGTTTTTTACTTTTAACTTTTGATGCTTGTAAAAGAAAAGTAATCATAAGTGGATCCTAAATAAACAAATATCAAAGGAATGCAGGACGTTTCCTACGTCTGTATTTAAGATAAATAAAATATAGAAGAAATTAAAAACAAAAACGCTTGAAATGTTAAAGTTTTCAATTCCCCTTAATGTAAATAAGGAATAGTTAACTTATTGTAGACCATTGTTTAGTGGTTATAAATTTTGTTTGGCTATTTTATGCATATTAGACGCTTGTTAATGTTTAAAAAAATCAACATAAAAAAAACAAAACTTAATTTAATTGGGCATTGAACCACCGAGGTTGCGTATTGTAGATGGAGGTGTTAGTCTTACGCTATCGAACCGTCTTTTGTAGTAAATCCTTTGGTTGTATACTTGTAGTTGTTCAAGCCTCAAAAGATATATAGCGTTTTTTAAATTATTTACGTAGACTTGAAATTTTTTGGATATATTCGGTAATAAACGTCAAATTAATTTTTTAACTTTTTGTGACCGCGTCTATTAATGTGTGATACCTTTTTATAAGTAGAATTGATAATTATCAGTACTATAAAGAAGCTTTAATTTTAAAAATTTGTAAATTAAGTGTGTTAACAGAGTTTCAGAAAGTACGTACTCGTGCTACTACGTCCTTGTTCATAACCTGCTTTTGACATTTCTCAAATACATTTCACAAATCGCAGTAAAAATTTTAAAGATGTATAATTTATGATAGATGTAATATTTTTGGTACATATTAGAAATTTGTTAAGGATCGTATACCAATTTTTGAAACCAACTCGATTGTCTGTTCATCAACGCAAATGTACCTGTTGTTGGCTCTGCGCGTTTAGGTTTTTAGATTGTAAAATATTGAAGCTTTTTAGTTATTATACACATATAAACGAATACGTTTCTGCAAGTTGGACAATCTCTGAAAAGTAAACGTTGTAAATGGTTTTTGAGTAAATATAATTCACAAATTATAGATTGTAGATCGCACTGAGGCATATGAAAAAATAATGTGTTGGTTTATTTAATGCATATTGTTAAATAAATGCTATTGCATGTTTTAAAAAGCAACACAAAATCAAATTAAAAATATGAATTTTACTGGGCACCGAACCAACGGAGTTAGCATTCGTAACCAGCGATGTTAGGCTTGCGCTATCGAGGCGTTGTTTATTGAAATCGCGTTGGTTGTATACTTACTATGCTTAATGTCACATAAGAAATACATCGTCTTTGGAATAAATCACGGTCTATTGTAATTGTTCGGGCAAATAAACGTCAAATGTAATAAATAATTATTTTTCAAATAAATAGCCCGTGTATATTAAAAGGCCATGTTATTGTATAATAATAATCAATTATCGGAACTAATACGTAATATTGGATGATTTATAATTTTAAATTTAACATACTTTAAAAAAATTGTGTCCTCATAGATTTTGAAGGTACATATTCGTTCGCTTCCATCGGCTTTCACTACCTGTGTTTGACGTTTCTCGAAGTAATTATACAAATTTTAATAAACGTTTTATGAAAATACTATAGTACCAGCTTGCAAACTGTTAATAATTCAGGTTTTAGAATACGAATAGGGTTGTTTGGTATATATTAGATGTTTTTTAACGCCCGAATACGAATTTTGGAAACCAACTCGATCTTTCTTCTCTCTCGTACCAACGTCAACCGAGCAGTTGCCGACCTCGTTGCATGTCTCGTTCGGTTTTTTAAATCGGAAATTTTTGAGGGATCCAAGCTTTTTTAACACGTTAACGAATACGTCGCTTGAAATTAATCTTTTTCCGGAAAATCCTTATTTCTCCGCAATTTATCGGTTTTCCGCGATAAAAACCAGCCTATGTAACGCATGCAAAAATTCACCACCTAACCACCACCCGCCCGTGCCCCCAACTCCGAAAACCTCGGACGCAAATCCCAAAAAGCGATCGATTCGCGCCTCTCAACTTTAGCACAAAGACGGGCATACAAAACTTATGGTTATTAGATTTCCATTTGAAACAAGATTTTTATAGAATACTAGATTACGTAAATAACTGTCAAATTAATTGCTTTTGGTAACTATCATTTTACCGATAATTATTGCTAAAAAAATTGTATAAGGTCAAAATGAGTAATTATTCTCAACAGGAATTGACCGATATGGTGTATACCATTGGTGAAAGCTTTCGAAATTATTTGTTAGCATCAAGGTGTTATATACAAAAATATCCCGAAAGATATCAATTTAAAAGAAAAGTTCGAGCAAACTGGAAAAGTGGATTATGAAAAATTAACTAAATGCACGACTGTTTTGCACGAGGGAAACCAATTATCCATATGTTTAGCCATGCAAGAAAAGCCTCAAATAACTGTTAGAGAAATAAGTAAAAATTTCGACATTTGTAAATCATCTGTGATTAAATATTTAAAACAACATAAGTATCATCCGTATCGTTTACGGCTTCACTAAGAGTTAATAGACACTGACTTAAAAAGGGTTAAGTATAGTATATGACACAAAATAAGACCTAAGAAAACAAAAATTTTTTAAAAAATGTTTTAGATTAGCACAGAATAGAAAAGAAGTTAGAGCTACGTCAAACCGACCTTAAGCAAGGTCAAAAACAAAATGATGATGATGTTTTATTTATGGACAAAGAAACATTTCACAGAAATGATTTTGTAAATAGGCACAACTATGTTTATAAAAATACTACAAATCTGCACCAAGTTCATGTGAAAAGTTTCTAACACAATTGGATTTTAAGTATTTGGGGAGAAATTATAGGCGACTATGTAACTGGCCTATATTTTTTGAAGAACGTTTACAGATATAAGATTCTTGAAATTTCTTCAAATTGATTTTCCTAAATTAATTCAACACCTGCCAGACACTGTCAAAAATGAAATATGGCTTCAATTAGATGCTGCTACTGTGCATTTTCAAATGGCAGTCAGGAATCACCTAGATGATACTTACCCAAATAAGTGGTTAGGTAGATCAGAACCAGTTAATTGGCCAGCAAGATCATCAGAAGTAACATAAATAGATTTTTTATTTGGGAGGGGGTTTAATAAATCTGAAGTATGCCATGAAGAAGCTAGTGCCAGAGAAGACATGAAATAAATTGAGTTTCTTACAAACTTTCAAAACTAAATCAAAACCTATTGGCATTGGGAAAAAGTAATAGAAAGGTCTATCAATAACCATGTTAAAATAGGACGTTCCATTTGAAAAAATCGAGATATTTTATTTCAAAATTTATTCAATCCGACATTATATTTTGACACCCGATATAATGAAAATTTAACAACATTGCAAAATTTGTAAACCTTAGGACACATTTGCCAAATTATTATAAAACTGAAGCATAAACCGTTAGATTATGTTGATATTAGTCTAAGCACTAAAAATCTTAGAAATGTACCTGTAACTTCGCAATGCTACATAGGTTTAAAATGAAAATTTGTAGTTCAAGTACTTTTATATGGCAATCTTATGGTAGATACGAAAAAACTATATTGTTCTATTTAAAATAATACTATCCTGTATACAGTACCCTGCATATGTGAGAATTTTTCCAAATTGAGCCTTACTTAATGCCATTTCTAATTCTCAGTTGTTTTAATGTCCAATCAGAAATATACCCATAAGAGAGGAAGAAAGTACTAAATAGACACACTGCAAGTTCCTCAGTAGTATTGAAAATTTCCAAACATGTATTTGCTTGGAATGTAATGAACTCCTCTGACTGTAGTTTAACCTTAAATAATAAAATACTTACTCATCATTAGAAAATGTTAAGACTTAAAATACAAAGATCTGTAATGAAACATTTGATTGTATATGAACTTGAAGCATTGTTAACAAATAATATAAACAAAAATATGTGTTATGTACAATAACTCAATGGTATTGTAGGACAAGAAACAAGACATTCTTCTAACATGGAACTTGATATTTTAAAATAAGCAATTAGTTGTCTTTCTTAAATACACAAATTGAAGTAGTTGTTTCTATGACAATAATGTTCATTTCCTAAAAATATTCGTATGACATTATCCCAGGCAAGATCTTACTTCAGAAAATTCTAAACATTGTCTTCATTATTGATGATTTTATATTTGTTCTAGACTTCGGGATATCTTTTTCAATACTTTTGCAATTTCTTATTTTGCAAAATTTTAATAGAAGTTAAATTATCTACAAAAACAAATATTTTGGATAATTTTGCCATTATTACGGTCTTTAATATGCTGTCCAGTGTATCAAATGTTCAACTTCAATGTTAATTACTTCTTTAGGCATAACTTGTAATGTCCACTTTCTTGTGATATAATAACAGTTTGAAAAACGAAAACTCGAACTAACCAATCTCCTCCAAATAATTACAATAAAAATCGATAAAACTATGTAATTACTAATCATGCTTGTAGTCACAAAACTTTAATATTTTCAAAGCGGCAGCAGTGCTTCTGCATGGCATCATAAATATTAATGACAAACCTTGCATTTTAGATTTCTCAAACTATATTAACATTTTTGGAAAAATGGTGGATTTCATTTACACTTGCATTGATGGTTTATTTATTATTTTCATAAATTCTTTACTTTTATGACTATAAACTACAAAATTCTCTTAACTTTTGAAAATCAATAAATGGATATAATGATGCAAAATTATCCAAAGATTATATTGTATATGAAAGGGTTACTCACATCAAATAGTTATTATTTGTATTGATCATCACAAGATTGGCATTATATTACTTAAAAATTGTATGTAGCTGCAGGACAGGTATAAAATGAAATAAAAATCAACATTATATTTGATACCAGCAGCAAGTAAGTATGTATATTTTGTGCTAATAACTAAAAATTAGTGGTACTTATAAACATGTTATTATTATAGAAAGTGGGTTCTAAACATACATAGTATGCAGCAGTCATTTTATATTTTCATTATCTTTAACTGGTTATGTTTCAAACTGATAATTACAATAGGTTTGTACTGTAGTTGTACCGAAAGTGAAATCATTTTAAATTATTTCAGAAGTCGATGATAGTGATATCACTAAAATCAACTTTCTAAATACTCCATTTTAACGGATTAAAAATTAGTAGCTAAGAAACTGAGATACTATTGATTATGAGTATAATTAATTATTGTATGTTAGTATGTTTTGTTATGCTATACGATTATATTTATACTAATTACTATTAATAAGCAGTAAATATCTATTTTATAAATAAAAGAAGCATTTATCTATTATAAAAGTATTAATCTTTTCAAACGTTACAGTAAACAGACAACATATTAATACTAGTTCTTGGAGTAAAAGTTCTACAAAAGTTCAAGCTCCCATATTCTGCTCATAATGCATTTAAGATTTTTGAGTTTCTTAAAATACACAAAGTATTAAAATATGAAGTATTTTTAGTTATAAAATAGAGTTTTAATGCAAATAGAAAAGAATATGTTTTGTTCAAATAAAATATGAATGTTAAAACTCTGTCTAGAATAGATAAACTGGTTCAATTATAGTAATTTTTCTAGAGGAATGAGCTTTACTAAGATTTCCAAGTTTGAAGCACATTACTCATTAAATTTTATCAAAATCAAACTGATGAAATACAGTATAGGTCAGACAGTATATAAAAAATATTCAGTACCATAAAGACAAAAGAGCTACAGATTATCAACTAAGAGTATGAATTCAAACTATCTGTTCTCTTGCATTATAAGATAAAACAGTGTGGGATTATTTTATTAGCAAATCAGCTATATCAAAAAAACAAATACACTTGTACTTTGTTCAAAGATTGACAAAATATTATGAACTAGAAAATATTTAGATGCTGAACTTTATGGAATTTCGAATTTTCCATGTGGTGTTGTCTCTTTTGAATCCAAATTGTTTGCTTGCAGCAGTCAGGGTTGGCAAAAAGATAGATTTTAAAAAAATCAAAAATCACGAATTTTAAAAAAACAATGATTTTTTAATTTTCTTTGTGCATTCGTAATTAGATGGAAATAAAACCCCCGAAAGCAAAAACCAGCTAAAATTATTTATTACATTGAAATTTCATTATATTGTGATTTAAAAGTGTTTTTAAATTTTCGACATCCAGTAAAACGTTCAAACTTACATGCATCAGCAAGTTTGAAAATGCACAACTAGACAGAAATATTACTGTCATATTTTGTCCAGACTTGTAGTGGCTGTAAGCCTATAAAAGGACGAACTTCTGCTTATGAAAGTATATTTTATTTTTTAAACCTTCATGCATAAGTGCCATTGAGATCTAAATACTTCTAGAGTTTATTAATTTATTTTATATTGGTTAACATATCTTCTGCAACTGCAAAAGTTTATTCTGTTACATGTTAAATATGAGTGGCAGAAAGAAACATTCTATTTGAAAGCATTACATTGAAAAAATGGACAAAGCTAAACAGGAGTAAGGGCAGTTTGCAAGAATTGCAACAAGGAATTGTAAGGACTAGTACGTTTCAAAATTGATCATATAATCTGAGTTTGTTTTCTCTAGCACAGTGGGCGCCGTTTATTGTAATCACGAATAATGTTATCAGTATCAGTTATTAGACGGTTATTGTTTTCACTTTTGCAAAGTCTCGTCAGCACATATCATGGAACATACACAATATATCGTTTATTATTATTGGTTAGTCGTGTAATCTTTTTGTTTTATTATTAATTTGATTTTTTGCTTTACTGTAGTTGTAGATACAAATAACAGTACACGTGATTCCATCGCATCGACATGATCTGCTTCGGCATCTGCATCTCTAAATGCAAGTCGCTGTTCAGAAATTTTGGCAGAACCAACTCTGAATACTTATTCCTCACATTCAAAGTGGGTTTGTAAAGAAGGATCATTATCATCATTTGTAATTCTCACATCTGTAGATAAAAAAAGCACATAATTGATAAACAAATTGTAAAAGCAATTTTTGCCACCAATGCAGTTTCAGATGCATTGAAAATAAAAAGATAAAATAGCATTACACTTATTAAGAACTGTTTATTTGCCTTCGTCAAGGGAAGTTATTTCAACTACCTTATTTATGTAGAAAAACACGAAAAATGTTTTAGAAATTTAAGAGAGCAATATGTTAATGTCTATTGATGGGTGGTCCAATATTTGCAGGAACAGTAACAGTGTAACAGTAACAACAACTTTCAGAGAGCCGCACACAGCAGATTATTTGACTTCAATAACACGAGATTTTATTTCTTCATGAAAAAAACAATTGTACCATCTCAAGTTTCGCAATGCTGCAAACATAGTCTAAATGTGTGAAAATATATGAAATGTTTCAGATTTTTACAGATTTGATTGTAATAACATATGGCTGCATAGCATATATTCTAAATATACTACAAAAAAATTTTGAATTTGAAATGAAAGATATTACAGAACATGTTGCTCATGTCGTAAAATCTTTTCGTAACAACCACTCGACCTCCGATAAATACAAACAAGCTGGTGGAAAGATACTTGTTCTTTCTCAGGAAGTCAGGTGGAATACTGTAACAGATTGCATCAAGATTTATGTGATTCAATGGCACAAGCTTTTGAAAATATGAGATAAACATAGAAAATAAATATCAGTTGAGCTAAATGCAGTACAAAAAACATATGCATCTTTAACATATTAAAATGGGTTTTGAAGGGGAACTACATTTGTTGCTACAGCAAATAAACGTTTATAAAAAATGTTACAGTCAAACTTTACTGCCGTATCACTTTATCGCTTACTTGCTAGATCCCACAAAAATGATTTATAAATTAACTGCTGATAAGAGAGCAAAGATTAACAGAACTATGAAATATGTATAGAGATACTGGTACATTACCATTAATTTTAAAACTTCAGGACCAATCCAAAACTATTAAAAAAATATGTTCACAATGAAGTATTGACCAACATAACTCCTCTGCAGTGGTGGTTATCACAAAAAGAGATACCTGAAAAATAAAAGACACTACACATTGTACAACAGTTTCTGTGCACAACAACTTCTTCCACATCTGTAGAACGAACATTTTCATCGTTTGGACTAAGAAATAAAAAAGAGCTTGCAAGCTAGTATTTTTGTTTAAGTATTATAATCAAAATGACGATTAAAAATTTAGTTTCTTACAAAATATGTGTTTCCTGCATTATGTTTATTCTTAGATTTTTTCTTCTTTTATGTGTCTGTTAGCAACAATAAACATAATTTATATTTGTTTTGATTTATCTAATATTTATATTTACCATTTTTTTCTATGATCTCAATCTATACTTTAAAATTTAAATAAAAATTTAGGAGAAAAATGCATTTATTTCTTGCAGAAATTTTATTGTGGACGAAGTGTTCAATATTTATTTTAATTGAAAATGCATTTAAAAGGCAGAAAATACAAATTAAATTTATACTGATTTAAAATATAAAATGAATAAGTATAAAAATGTAAAACAATGATTTTAAAAAATCACTTGATTTAATCTTGATTAAAGTTGTGATTTGAATCAATTGATTTAAATAAATCAAGCCAACTCTGCTTGTAACCACTAAATAACAAGTTGACAAAAACATAAAATACTTTAACACAGCAGGTTTTCTTAAAACTCGTTCAAATTTAACTAGCGTAAAACAACTAATGCAAATCTAACAAACATTAATATTTTGCCAGACAAGAGTCGAATCCTAGGTAATTGTGGTTGTTGAATTAAATAAGGAATGTATACGTACCATTGTATTTTTCGGATAATTCAATTTAATACAAACTTCACTATCATAAACAGTTTTTACACATTTATTAGTTAGAACTATTGTAGTTATATTTTTTGTTAGGTTGCAAAATAAAAAACAAACAGGTAGCAAAAAGAAAAGCATGGTGGTATATATATTTTTGTGCAATCATTTGTAACACTATGGGTGTAAATGGCTTCATTTCTTCAGTGTAATCTGTTAATATTGCATGAATTTAATTATCAAGCTAAGATAAAATGACATAATATCATTTAAGCAATTTAGTAATTAATATTTTTTTTTATAACAAATATTATTAATGAGATCTGCAATTTTTTTCTAGTAACTGATTATTGCTACACATTGCTATACACACACACATATATATATATATATATATATATATATATATATATATATTAGATAATGTCATGAAATAATAACCTAGACTTTTATGCAAAACCTAAATGATCGATTCAAATCGAGCTAGTAATTGAAAGATTGTCCCGGAGAGAATTTGAACCTGCATCCTCGACTTATACGACAGATGCATTTACCAATTATGCCGCCTGGACACGTAATAACAATTGAAAAATTATAAAAATCTATATTATGTACGCAACCATACATTCGAAAAGATCATATAGGCGTTGAACAAAAGTCCAAGTTATTATTTCATCTTATTAACTAATACCTTAATATTAATCAACTTGTCTTGTGCAATTATTCGATGTTGTTAGTATATAAACATATAACTCAAGTAACATAGACGTGCACTCACTCCCTCCATCCCTCACACAAACTTTCGCAATTGAATTTATGATTGAATTTATTTAATAAACGCTTTCTTATATATACAAAATTATCTATTTCTAGAATGTAGTAGTACTTGCGCAATTTCATTCCCAACAATACACGCCTATTTTATGTAACTTCTGGGAAATTCTGATTAGCGTTTAAATTTTTGTTACATTTTATGGGTTAATTTTTTAATTGTTCCGGATGCTTCTTAGTAGAATAAACATTTCTTTTTAATTAGTTCATACAAAATTGAGGTATTCTCCCGAAATTTCTTTCTTAATCTCGTCTATTACAGAAAATTCTTTATTAAAAGTAAATTTATGTAATCCACAGGGTAATTAATTAAAAATTTAATACTTTTTTTTTAATGCAAAAGGGATTGCATTTAATAGAAAATATTTGCTTTCACAGCAAAACGTGTTTCAGTACACAAAATTTATATTAAAATTTGAGTTTTTTTTAACAAGATTGTAGTTTATAAATATTTATGGTTCCAGGTTGGGACCGTGTCCTCTTATAAACTTTGGTCAACTTTTTGCTCATTTTTGTAAGGGACTTCATCAGGACAAAAAAAGAAATAAATATAAAAATGAAATAAATATAAAAATAATAATAATAAAGATAAGAATGATAAAATATAAGTTACTTTACCACAATACACCTTTTGGCTTAAATGGGCTGGCGAGTCTGCTAGTTCAGAAGTAAGTTTTCATTTTTTACACTTTAACTTGTCTACTTAATATTTTATCATTCTTATCTTTATTATTATTATTTTTATATTTATTTCATTTTTATATTTATATTTCATTTTCTTTTCTTGTCCTGATGAAACCTCTTAAAAAAGTGGGCAAAACGTCAATCAAACTTTATAAGATTACACGGCCCCAACGCGGAACAATAAATATTTATGATTCTGGCCGTGAAAGCATCCAATAATATCAAGATTGTAGTTTCTTAAGCAAACTGCATAAAGCTAGCAATATCCTATGTTATTTACAATATGCTTATAGCATACAGGGTGATTATTTATACATGCGCAACTGCATTTTTCGCTTGTATAATAATGAATAAAAGTACGCTTGTATTACACAGGGCATAACCATGAATTTACAAAAATTTCTATTTTTTCTGGATGCTTTTATATTTTGGTGGGATTTATTTGTAGAATTTGGGTTTCAATGACCTCTCGTAATCGTTTCAGAATAAAGTACCGTAAATTGGGGAATAAATAGATCTTGACGAGTTATCAAGAAAAGTTAGATAACAGTTACCTGTAAACCCACCCCACTACTAATGTATATTAATTAACATAGTGTTTGTGCCTGTTTTTAATATGTCGCACTTGTAAAATATCTGTTGGATTTGATTTGGCACAAATTCAAGCTTTTCATCAATATTATAAAATTATATATAAATGGTTTAGATAAAAATAAGAGTTTTAAATGGCCATGATTGTACATGTTGCAAAACAGCAATTTTGCGATAATGTTATTTTCTTCTTTGTAAATAAAAGGGTTTGAAATTCATACACCAGTTACTTGCATTATCTCGTTGTTGATGTATTTTTCAAGTTGTCCAGAAAATTTATCCAGTATTTATAGTATGTATTCATTTTGTGATTCAGTATCCAAGATTAAGGATTGTTACATTTTACTGGAGCCAGTTAATATTTAATTCTTAGTTACTTTAAATTCTGCAATACTTTAATCAAACTGAAAATTATTTATTTGCAAGGTTCACCTCAACTACTAAAAATTTTTTTAACAATTGGGCTAAGTTGAAATAAAATTTGTTATTTTAAATGTTTTTAATAAAAGAACTATGGAAAATATTAAACAGTCAGTATTGCCGATAAAGAACACTTCTACATAGGTAAGTAGTTAAAAAATAAATTTTAAGTAAAAAATGTTGAAAATATATTATATATATATATATATATATATATATATATAACACACACACACACACACACACATATATCTATCTATGAAATGATCATTTGGGTTTTGCATAAAAGTCTAAGTTATTATTTCATCTTATTCACTATAATACGATAGTATTTATCAACTTACCTTGTGTAATTAACTACTAAAATATTTTTATATATATATATATATATATATATATATATACACACAGTGTGTTATAAAATTCATAAACTTCAACATTTTATATATATATATATATATATATATATATATATATATATATATATACAGCTTGTTTCAAATTAACTCGGCACCATTGCTAACTTTGTTATTATTGCAGCTACGAGGTTGGTTAAATGAGCAAAGAAGCTTAGTTTTTACAGCTGATTACCGTGGACAGCGCAAAAAAATAATTGAACATCACTGTTTCGAGATATTGATCAAAACATTTACTTTTTAAATGGAACACCCTGTATATTTTTAATTTAAATGAAAGAGAAATAAATTCTTAACAAAAAGTCTTATACACTATTATATCAAAATCCTTAAGATAAAGTAAATATTAACAAATTTGTAATTTAATCAAGGTAGGCGCGGAAATTTGAACAGAATTCATTTGTTTAACAAGTTTGTCATCTTGTGTGTTTAATTGTAGCAGTCAACTTTAAGAAGTGTTAATAACATTGTTAGAAGGCCTTTTACTCATGAAGAAAAATGTGATATGTTGGAAACTTTTATAATAATTAGAAAAAATAGTACCAGAGCATCAAATTGCTATCGCGAAAATTTTCCTAATTAAAACTCTCCAGACCGAAGATATTTTCTAATTCTGTGCAGAAAATTTAAAGACAATGAAAATTTGTTTTTGAAGAAAAGAACTAGAAAGAGATTTATAATTAGTAAAAACATTGAAACAAATGTATTGACTTAATTTGAAGTATTTCTAAATGATTCTATTAGAAATTTGGTAAAAAATAGTAACTTTTCTCTATTATAAATATCGACACAAAAATAAGTCGTTGGTTAGTTGCTACGCGTACAGAAAATCTTGACCTCATGAAAAATATAATTTAGAGCGACGAATCAAATTTTTCGAATTCTGGAATGTTTAACCGTAAAAACATGCATTACTGGTCATGCAAAAATCCACTGTTAACTTTCCCATCCCATCCACAAACAAAGTTTAGTTTAAATGTATGGTGTGGTTTGATTGGTTGTAAAATAGTGGGCCTTTTGTTTTATTATGGATCACTTACTGGAGTTAAATATATGAACATTATGGAAGAAGTTTTTGAAAAATACCTGGATAATATTAATCTAGAAGATCGTCAAACTATTAGTTCCAGCAAGATGGAGCTCCAGCACATAATTTTCGCGAAGTTGGCACAATGATGCAGACGTTTTGAAGACCGGTGGATGAGAACAAATGGTCCTATAAAGTGGCCACCTCGTTCACTAGACTTGTCGCCTTTAAACGTAAAAAATAACGTTTACGAAAGAAGATATACCAATGTAGCAGAACTAGAAAACAGTATTCGATTAAATATTAATTCAATTGACGGAGGAGTATTGCAAATGCTACAGGGGATGTTATTAGGCGAACCTTAATGTGCATTCAAGAAAATGGAGGATTTTTGATCATTTTATGTAATTTTAGTGTGTTAAATAAATGGTTTATTTAAATTACAAATTTGTTAATATTTACTTTATCTTAAGGATTTTGATATAAGAGTGTATAAGACTTTTTGTTAAGAATTTATTTCTCTTTCATTTAAATTAAAAATATACAGGGTGTTCCATTTAAAAAGTAAGTGTTTTGATCAATATCTCGAAACAGTGATGTTCAATTATTTTTTTGCGCTGTCTACGGTAATCAGCTGTAAAAACTAAGCTTCTTTGCTCATTTAACCAACCTCATAGCTTCAATAATAAAAAAGTTAGCAATGGTGCCGAGTTAATTTGAAACAGGCTGTATACACATACAAATTCAAATCATGTACACAACTATACATAAACCTAACTTTCAATTACGTTTGGCATTTTTGTCAAACATATCTGACATTGTCAAGTTTTTGACTACATCAGTTATAGACAGGAAGCAAAACTCAAAATTATGGCTATAAGCCAAGTATTAAATATATAAATATTTTAGATAGTTAATTACACAAGGCAAGTTGATAAATACTGTCGTATTACAGTGAATAAGATGAAACAATAACTTAGACTTTTATGCAAAGCCCAAATGATCATTTCAAATCGAGCTAGTAATTGAAAGATGGAAAATATAAGGTCTTGGACAGGACTAGAACCTGTATTCTGGTTTTGCCGGAACCATGCATTTACCAATTACGCCACCTAGACCGATGACGACAATTGAGAAATTTACAAATTCAAATCATGTACACAACCATACATAAACCTAACTTTCAATTAGGTTTGGCATTTTTGACAATCATATCTGACATTGTCAAGTTTTTGACTTGACAATGTCAGATATGATTGACAAAAATGTAATTGTTAGTTAGGTATATATTTAGGTATATAGTTAGGTGTATATATATATATATATATATATATATATATATATAGGATGTTTCAGAATAAAGTACCGTAAATTGGGGAATATATAGATCTTGACGAGTTATCAAGAAAAGTTACATAACAGTTTCCTGTAAACCCACCTGTTTCCATTATACAGGGTGATGAAGTGATAATGAAAAATACATGTTTTTTAGAATATTTTCATTTAGGGCAAAGACTTTAACTTGAAAATAGGTACATGTTAGTTGTTTACTAATATGAATTATTACACTTCATTTCGACAAAATAGGATAATCCATTGGCATAGAATAATGGCCGTGATCAAACAATTTTGACATACTTTTTGCACACCCTGTTTTTCATAAAAATTAAAACTCATAATTATTCCTCATACAATTTGCCACAAAAAAAGATGTCTTGATTAATGCCTGTAGAGCTTTCCATTTTTGAAATATTTTAAATTAAGTCATACTCTACAACCTAAAATTTACTTAGTGAGCCGCCACAAACTATAAAATAGAAATTATCTTCTATCGCTCATTATTTAAGTAATGTTCAAAGTGACGCCTCCTATTTGAATGCATTTTCGAGCTCGTTTCTTAATCTGGCGAGTAGTTTTTTGTAGAATAAATCTAAAATTGGTAAATTCCCTAAAAGCATTTTCCATCCTCTCTCTTAACTCCTGAACAGTATTAATAGGTTCAGAATAGGCTTTTTGCTTTAAAATACCCCAAATTCCACAGTCCATAGAATTTAACTCAGGGAACCTAGGTGGCCAATTAACCAGAGCAGTTACTCCACGTCCAATCCACCTGCCAGAAAAATTGTTATTTAACTACTCCCTTGCAGTTAATGCAAAATGAGGTGTTGCCCCCATCATGCATGAACCACATGCTAAGTCTTCAAAAACAAGGTACACTTTCAAATAAACCTATTAAATGTTCTCTTAAAAAAGCTGTATATCAGTCTCCAGTTAAACTTTCTTTCAAAATAAATGGTCCTATCAGCTGATTGTGTATTATTCTAGCCAAAACATATATTTTAAATTTATCCTGAAAACTGATGCTTTTCATGAAATGTGGGTTTTCATTTGACCACATATGCTCATTAGGCATGTTAAATATGCCATTTCTGCTAAAGGTTGCTTCATCAGTAAAAAGAATATTGTTAACAAATTCATTCTCTTCTAATTTGTCTTAGCAGCCAGTCTCAAAACTAGACTCTAGGTTGGTAGTCAGTTTCTAAAAGGTCCTGAAATTGTTGCAGGTGATAGAGATACAGCTGTTGATCTTTTTGAATTCTCCAACATGTTACCTGAGACACTCCCGTTTGTAGCGAAAGCCTTCTGGTATTTATTCAAGGGTTCTCCTCTACTAAATTTAAAATATTTTCTTCATTTCTCAATGTGCGTTTTATTCTTTCACTTCCACGATGTCGAGCAGCAGGTAAAACAGTTCCAGTTCCCTTATCCATTTATCTACTGCCACAAAAATTTTTCTATTGGGAACAATGTGTCCTGGATATTTCTCTGCATAGCGAGCTGTAGTTACGTATTGATGGAGTACAACTTTTGACAACTATACCGAGTACGAGAAGCCTAATAGATTCAGCAACAGTTTGTAATTATTTGTATTTTAATAGTAAAACTAATATGAACGAAACATTATTTTTACGAAATATGTACATGTTTGTCAACTTACTGTTTTTGATTTAAATCAGATACCAGTTTCGAATTCATAAAACAAACCTTTGTACTTTTGAAAGAATTAATAATATGGTGTTTTCGTGCATGATTTGAGTATGACTTAATTTAAAATATTTCGAAAATGGAACGCTCGCCAGAGGTTAACCAAGAGTACCTTTTTTGTAGCAAATTGTATGGGAAATATTTATGAGTTCTAATTTTTATGAAGTACAGGGTGTGGAAAAGTATAGGTCAAAATTGTTTAATAATCCCCCTTATTCTACGCCAATGAACTATCCTATTTTGTCGAAATGAAGTGTAATAATTGTAATAAGTGTACCTATTTTCAAGTTAAAGTCTCTACCTAAATGAAAATATTCTAAAAAAATGTATTATTCATTCATCACCTTCTATAATGGAAATGGGTGGGTTTACAGGAAACTTATGTAATTTTTCTTGATAACTCGTCAAGTTCTATATATTCTCCAATTTACGGTACTTTATTCAACACCCTGTATATATTATATATATATATATATATATATATATATAATCAATTTGAAGCTTCTTGACCATTTATTAATTTATAACATAACAGTATATATTAAACATTTATAAATGTGACTTCCTTGAGACAGAGACAAGTTTATTATTACCAAAATATTTATACATAAAAAATGTTTAAAAAGTATCATTTTATGAATTAACAATTTTACATATTGACTTCTGAAAATTTTATTTGAAAATGGTGGAAAACCAAAACGCGTAATAAATTGAATTATATAAATTGCAATCTTATTTAAAAGCAAATGAACGATTAGTTAGGAATTATTGAATGACCAATATCCATGAAGCGTTATGTTATATATATATATATATATATATATATATATATATATTACTCAAATTTAGACCAGGGTAGAAAATTAATTAACAACATCAAATAATTTTAATCACCGTGTATAAGGAAGCTTTGGGAAAAAGTACGCGTAATTAAAGGCCTACTGTGAAGATTTAAATCATTCAATTAGAATGTAGGGTTTGTATAGAATTTTATTAGATAATACGTGTTATTAAAACCGTGGAGCATAAAAATTTATGCGTTTCATTAAAAATAAGGGATTTAAATTATTCACTAGACGCTTTCTATAAAAAGAAGCAGAATTAAAATGCTCAACTTGTAGGTAATTTAATTGTTCCAAGTACTAAAACAAATAGAAATTACGTGCAAAATTTATAGTAATTAATTCAATTTTTAAGTAATGGGTATTAAACAAAGTGTACAAATAATATTTAATATTTAATTAGTATTCGCTAAAAATTAAAGAGTAGAAGTCAATCCCATTCATTATTATTTTAATTGGAGTTAATTGAACGATTATTAAGGTATAATATGCATAAAAGCTTTTAAAAACCCAATAATACCAAATATGAGACGCGTTGCTAGCATACAAATCTATCAATAAAGTGAAAATACGTAGAATATCCAAATCGTAGAAGTATTACGATTGAACACCTGCATATTTTTATATATCACATTCTGTTTAATTTGTTTGGATAAACATGCAAATTCTGCGTATATTGCAAACGGTCGGATAAACCGTAGCTTATATTAACGGGAAAAACTAGATGTGGGGTTATTTAACTCAAGTAAGTCACGTACGAATCCACATGGATTAAAATATCAGATAATAAAGAATATCGATTTGTACCATTCAGAGCAGGTTAGGAAAGGGACGGATAAAATGCGCAAAACAGAGACACGGATAATAGAAGGCAGGATTGAGCAACGTCACGAGGAAACGATTGGTTGATATAAGATGCAGATACGAGAGGTGGGAACAACAATTTCTAGATAAAATTAATTAGTTATTGGCGGACGCGTTGCGTGTCGTGTGAAAATTTCTTAGATTTAACTGGCGTGAGTGCAAATTTTAGTGGAATCGCCGCGCCGGACTATCGAAAAGGGAAAAGAGAATGCGAAATTCTGAAAATTGTCCGTTGAGGGACAAATCCGACGTGCGGGCGCGCCATTATATAAACCCGTGTTTATACGAGTTTCGCTCTCTTAGATTGTCGATTTTTATTCAATACTTTAAACAGTTTTGCTCTTTATTTTTTGCTGTTATACCATACTTCAAGCAGAATACGTGCTACGATACAAGTTATTATGCTTTAGTGCACTTACAGAAGATAGATAAGGTAATAAAGTCTAGTTATATTTGCGGGTATTACGGTACCAATTATCCCAATTAGTAGCGATAAATAAATACATTGAAATATGCAGTTTTTTTGTATAGCGTGAACGAATTATAAATTTCTTTGCTATTTTGTTCGGGAGTGAGTAATCAAATGTTATTAGTAAACGTGATTGGATCTACAAACAAGATTTAGATATACATAGATGCGTTCCTGAGAAGCCCTGAAACTTTTTAAACGAATGGTGTTGTAGATGAATTTTAAAAGGCGACCAGGAATCTGAGGACGTAAACATAGCCCAGTTGGAATGGTGAAATTAGCAAGGACGATGTACATTGAAGCCACGAGTGCAGTAACCTTCAGGTAAATTATACAATTTTGTTCAAACTTTGATGTTTTGGCGTGTGTTGGATATCTTTATAATTTGTTTGATAAAAATATGGACAGTAGTGAATTTGTATAAACAACAAATTTTGAATTTTAAGGTAAAATTTTCTTGTTTAAGTAGAAAGGAGTATTTAGCAGTTTATGTTTTAATTATGATGAAAATTTGGGTCTGTCTTTGAGCTCAATTAGACTAACCTGTTTAATTAACGTAAGGGGGTGGGAGATGATCCCTTTTATTCAGACTCAGGTCTGCACATATTGTAACTTAATTAGTAGGTATACTACAAGGACTCTAATTCGGGATGCAAAATTAAAATTATGACAAATTTTAACTTGAAATTTTATGATGCTGAAATTTATGCTGAAATTTAATTTTGAAATTTTAATGTATTATGAATATTGATGTAAATAGAGCTAACGTTGATGTTTGTGGTAGGAATGTGTTTGTTTTTTTTTTGAATGAGAAAGAAAGTTTTAACTAGGTGAGCAGCCGAGGCGGAAAGAGTAAAGAGGCGATTATCAGAAGAGATTCAACAGGGCGAGAATCACAGCAAATCTTGGTGCCCAATTCGAGAGGCTCGAATATTTTTTTTTTACTCTGGTGAGGCTTTTTGTAGGTTTCACAGCATATCTTGACGACCCAACGCAGGGGCTCGATTTGAAAACCTTAGTTCACGAATAATGGTGAGGTATCACAGAAATATATATATATATATATATATATATATTTATATATATATATATATATTGAGGTGATAAGGGGTCACGAGAGGTCATTGAAACCCAAAGCCTACAAATAAAACCTTCCAAAAACAAAAAAACCAGAAAAAATAAAAATTTCCTAGGATTCATTGTTCCACCCTGCATAATATAAGTGTATTGTAAATACATAGCCATTAATGTGCAAAGCTAAAACACAATTCCGTGCTTGTGAATAATCACTCTAAGATAAATACAAGCCATTCGTTTGTTATAAAAATGTTTTTTCGTGCATAAAACAAATAATTTTGTGTATAAAAAACATACATTAGTTACTGTGAAAGCAAATGTTTTCTTATTACAATTACAAAAATGCAAATCGTTTGCAATATAAAGCAATTAAAGCTTTAATTAATCATATAAATTGACTCCCGTGCATGTATAGCATAATTTCAATTTTAAATACAGAATCTTCACAAATGTAAGGAATTAAGAAAGAATTCGTCATCAAAACACTAAGAAAAGTCGTATAAACTAACTAAATAAACTAACGTTTATTCTAAGAAAAGCACGCACATGAAAATGTAATAAAAATGTCGTAAAATCAAATAAGCTTCTTATTTACTGTAGTAGTGGATGCGAAGCGGCCATTAACCTTAAGTGTTGTACAAAGACAAACGACCGCGGCGAGTCAACGCTAATGAGGTAATAAACTGTGGAATTCACAGAAATCTGGTGCCATTGGGTTGTACTATGTTCCAACAGAACTAGAAAACTCGGGAGAACCATGATGTAAATAGATAAAGATAGATAAACCGGAACTTTAATAAATTGATTACACCGTCAAAACAACATGCAGAGTTTACATATAAAATAGTTTAAAAAATGAAGGTTATTAAATGCAGTTATTTAATTTTGTAATATGCAATGAAGATGGAAAATTCTATGAAACAAAAAAACTACTTTGAAATTAAATTAAAATTGAAGATGCACTCTTGGTAGCTGATGTTCTAAATGGAGATTTAAGCAAATATGCATGATTTTGTAAACAGGAATTTGAACGTCAATTTAAAAATAGAAGCAGAAGTTATTTAATACTGATAATTACGAATTGGATTTCACAAGCATTAATTTTAGATTGTTCTGTTTGTAACTGATATTTGACTATTTTTGTCATTTGAATTTAAAGTAGAACAAGTCTTAATCGTATAATTTTTTAAGGATATTTACCAGAAAGTGTGGTCAGAGTTCAAACAACTTTGACTTTTAAATAGACTATCTGTCTAGATGTTTTTGTCCAAACAACCTTACAAGCATGGGAATAAAAGCCAGGTAAACTATCCACAAGAGATTTCAGTTCTGTAAATTTTAAGCAAGATTAGGTGAGCAATATTTTGATAATTAAGCAAATAGGAAGTTGTTAGGAATAATTTTGTTTGAAATAAAATATGATGTAAATGTTCTATATTCTTTTGCATGAGAGAAAATATTCTTGACTGTATAGATGCTTTATGATATTGCTGTTGGATATGATTTTGTAAATTCCATTACCTCCGTTGAGCTAGCCAGGCAAAGAAAAGTTAGGAAGGAAGGTAAATCAGTAATTATAAATTTTACAGTTTGCTGTACCTGTATCACAGCACTCACTTAGTGGCGCTCCAACGTGCAACCGCTGCCACAGCACACTTTTAGCAACGCGCCATATATATATATATATATATATATATATATATATATATTATATTGCTGTGACACACCGCACGTTGAGGTGCCAAGCTATGTGACGCCTCGCTTTGATGCGCCGCTAAAAGAGTGCTGTGATAGAGATACAGAAAATTGTAAAAATTAAAAATGTTGACTTACCTTCCTTTTAACTTTGCCTCAATAGAAATAGCTCAATAGAAATAATGGAGTTTTCAAAATGAAATCAAACACAGCAATATTACCAAATCGCCAAGCATTTATGGTCTAAATTAGATGAACGAAACTGTAAGTAATAGTATAGACTTGTTTATGATTCTGTATAATTTATATGCGAGCTAGGGTGTAAATATATTTTGGCATATTTCGACCTCGGACATTAATTGAACATCATGTGATGTTTTCATTTTATTAAAGATTTATCGATGGCATGATTGGAGATTAAATGAAAGGATAAGTTTATTAAGAAATACGTAGGTGTTGAGTATTTTGGAAAGGACAATGTTATAGTGTAAAGTTAATATGGAAGTGTTTTCTTTTCATTAGTGTTAACAATTAAATCGGAAAGCATTGAAATGTGGAGCTTAGAATGGTTTTATTGATGGTTTAGGTTTTAAGTTTTTCTTTAGGATTTAGTTCAGCAACACCTTGCCAGATTAAAGGGTGAGATTTATTTTTGGGAGAGGATTTATATGCGTATTAAACTTGTTCTATGGCAACAGAAGTTTAGGTTTATTTTTATTTAATTTATTTAGGGTGATTTGTAAAATCCAGCTACTTCAGTGATAGTACCTGGAAGGAGTATTTTATTTTGAGAAGCCTCACTAATAATGATCGACTTTAGAATACCACGATAAGGGAGTTTTATGTGAAATAAGTCTTCCACACACAAAGGACATCACAAATCTTGTGGTGACAAACTATTTGGCAAACCTCGATTTTGACAGAAACACGACCTTTCAGGATAAGTGTTAATGTAATGTAACATTTTTGAAGTTAACCGTTGTTAATTTATATTTTGTATTTCTTTATTTTATTTTCTCATTTATCCATAGGAACCCGCTCTCGCACCTGCAGTTAGCCGATGCACACTTTTATTATTATGGGGTCTCTGCCCCTTCAGGGTACATAAAAATTTTAATTGTTTTAACTCCTATTCATAACAAAGTATACTCAAATGGGTACATGTGCTAATATAGTGCTCAAGTCATGGTACCATTATCAATGTTTTACTACTAAGACAAACACTCAAACGGGTGCATGGGCAAAAATAGTGTTAAAGTTAGGTTATTGCTAGAAATGGTTTACTACTAATAAAAAATACCCAAACAGTTATATGCGTGAAAATGGTGTTGAGGTTAGGTTAAAGTTAGGAATGTTTTACTACTAAGAAGGTAGTAAAATAGGCACATGTTATTGTTATGAATGTTTTTTACTAAGATAAAAACCCAAACGGGCACATGAGAGAAAATAATGTTAAGGTTAGGTTAAATGAGTATCCTTTATGTTATGGTAGAAACGCAGAGCGCTTATTGATGATATAAAGGTTGGTTGTGGCTATTGCAAGGACCTTATATCATTATTATCCAGCATATATTGTTTCACATGAAAACAAAGATCCTAGATTTATCAATGATTGTACTAAAAAATCAAAACTATCACTTTTACCCATCCTACAAAAATTTCATTACAAATTTTCTAACAACACTAATTTATAATTATAAGGATATATTTACACAGAATCACGTTCTCTTATGCAACTTAAAACGTGGATAACATATTCCTGCAGACTTCTTCTGAAGTGTTGCCCACTAACTGAGAGCATTGGTAAACTTATTGCGGAAAGCAGCATGCAAAATACTTTGAAATTCCCCCCCTATTGTCAATTGCTACAACAAACATAAGAGCACAACAATGGCCGTGTTGCAAATGTGCAACGAATGAAACAAAAACGTGCTGGGAGAATACATACAGTTCCATGTCATATATTAGGTTCATTTAGATACGAAAGATTTTAAGAACTGAACATCAATAAAAGGAGTAAATTAAGTGTAATACAACAAATACGAAGGTATAAGTAAGTTCCTCCTGTCAAAAAAATGACATCGATATCAGGGATCTTTATATGCAATAGATAGTCGTAAGGAATTGTGTTTGTTTATTAAAGCAGGTTTGACATATAATAACAAAAGGACACCCACAGTGTTTCTAGTCATCGAGTAACGTACATGTACTCATATTGTGTTGTATAATTATAGTATATTGAACACTTTTAGTGCGTGCTGAAATGGGACGAGGGACTTCGCTTACCCAGTTCGTATTTGCGTGGATCAGAATTAAAGTTTACTAATAGTGCACGATGTACCGCGACTGGTATTTTTTTGATTCGGTGCGTACGCTACTGTCTTATACTTCTTAAAATCTAAATTATGCACAATTTTTAAAATTGGATTATAAAAAAATACACCATTTTTGACTTACTAAGCTAATTTATTTTCTTCTTTTGACTTTACCAGTTTTAATCACCGAACACGTACTACGAATAATTTTCTAGATTTATAATTTTATAGTTCGTATACAATATAAATTTACTTATTGATTTAACAAAACAGACATTTTGGTAATTTTTACTATATTACGACTGATTAATGAGAACATAGAAATTTTGTGGTGAACAGGTACTGAGTTAAGATATATAAAGTTAGGTTCATACGACTATACCTTCAAACCGAATGAAGTACTGCCAATCTACTTTCCTGATTTTGTGCACCGCTAACCTCTAAATTTTCCGAGCTGTATACTCCCAAAAAACTTAAGACAGTAACAAAATTAGGGGCGTCCAACAAAATTATCTATCCAATGAATCAGGTATTTCCAGACAGTAGTACTTTAGCCCTGTTGAAGTACTTATTATGCAGTTTCTCTAAGATTTCTTGAAATTCGCTATGAAATATCTATCTAATTTTCTAGACAGAAGCTGTAACTAACAAATTCCAAAAGAAACATGGAAGTATCGGATTATAACAATATCGGTTTTTAGTTGTTCTATAATATTGTCAGACTAATGTTATTTTTAAGATAAACAACAACTTTGATTCACATCACACATTCATTGTTTGAACAATGATTTTATCAATGCAACAATTAAATCTGTGCAGCGTGGGTTGGCAGTAACGTTTCAAAAACAATGAAAATGTAAATAACACCTGTTTATATCTATAACTGAAAATCATATTATTTGCTTTACACTTGTTGCAATTTCAACATAGGTAATAAAAAACAACAGATCAGAATTGTTAATCGCTGTTCGTTTTATTTTTCACGCAATAAGTATCTAGGCACGAGATATATTTCTTAGTAGTGAGATACCCAATTTTAAAATTTATTAATTTATGAAGTCTAAAGAACGTTACTTTTCAGGAAATGTGTACATCAACTATAGAATTACATAGATACCTGTAAATGCTGTAGATCATCTTCTTGAATATTTTGGGATAAGTTATATATTTGTACAGAACTTATCATAGTACTAAGTGCAAATACTGTAGCACAATCTCGAACAGTGCTTTCGCTATCAAATGCGCCTTGAGTATCTAAAAGTATAACCGCCACTTTTCCACTGCTTTCAAGTTCGCACAAAAAAATTTCAGACCACATCAGTATCCCTGTTGTATCTCTCTCCGAACCACCTCGCCATGAAAACCCATCTAATGGAGCATCTATAGGACCTAACCAGTCCCCTGTATTTTCTTTCAGAGTATACTAAAATATGAATGCTGATTAAGTTATGCGATTAAATGCGTAGTAGGAAAATTACCTTAGATTTCATGTATCGTAAGAAAAAATCTAACAAAAACGATTTTCCTTTACGAAAAGCACCTGCAACTGATACAACCACAACTTGTCTGTCTTTAACCTCATCTCTCATTAGTACAAGTCTTAATGCCTCTTCATCTAATGAAAACGTGTGATCTTTATTTGCCAAAACAATCTGTATGGGATAACCATTGGTAGTCGTGTTGTCTGTTGGTGCTGGAACAAACCATATAAAGCCCTGGTAATAATTGAAAGGTCAAAGTTCTAGTGATGCAATTAACTTGTGATAACACAGATTCATTTGTATAGAAAATGTGCCCCATATAGGTTAAATTTAAACTTTATGCTAGTTTCTTGAATCTTAATCTTTAAATTCTCATTGAGGGTATTCTTAATACTATTATTAAAAGAAGGTATATTCTATCATAAACGTATAAATAATTAATATTAGAATAAATTATATTAAACTATATAACCATTGTGACAGAGAAAATGACATAAAAAATAAATGCGTTTAGAGTAAATGAAACACAATAATGCTGTAAAAATTGGTTAAAATGATTATTCACTTACTTTCTGTAGACATTGCATTGGATATTGATACAGGTTTCACCTCTAATTTACCTTCTTCTTTCTCGTGTTTACGTTCCTGTTTTACCATCTTGGACATGATTGTTCATTTCTTACGTTACATTTAGCGTCCTTGTTATATTATAGAGCCAACCCTTCTTGCGCTCTTTGTTAAATTACAATGTGTTTCAGCACGCGCGAAGGTGACAATCTCATCAGTTACTAGTACAAATTAAAAAAAACAACCTTGAATCTTAAGTAATTCATTAAATGTACATCCAATATTTTTAGTAGAAAAAGCAACCAATCAGACACAGTTTTCGGCTTGTCACAGGTAAACCAATAAAACTAAAGCAATATATCAATGACATTCTTATGCGCACGTATTAAGGGCGATTTTATTTCTCTAATGTAACTTTAAAGATTTATTAATGTTGCTATTCGGGACTCTAAGAAAATAAAAACAATAAAATATTAATAACACAAGGTAAATATACATATTATCGAATAGTTTTCAACATACACTTTTAAATGTTCTTGACGATTTTTAAAATGTCAAGCTTCCTGTTTTAGGCACAATTCAATTTCTCATGTTTAATATGTAAATTTTAATTATTTTAACTCAGGTTACTATGATTGGTAGCAGCTAGATTCAAAATTATTTTAATCTTAGGAAGTTGATAAGCATTAAAAGACAACTAATGCAATTTCTAAATTCGTAATTAGGTATTACCGTTAGAGAAAACACTCTTAAGGTGTCTAATTTGAACTACAGAACTTAACATGACAAAAAGCGTGCTCCAATTTTTTAAAACCTCCTTTGAAGTACAGTATTAAAAAAGGTTTATCTTATATATAATGTTTTTTACTCGAGACTCTTAAAATATTTCAGGTAGATTAATAAAGAAAATGAATTTTTTTTATTTAGCACATTTGTTCTGGTTTAGTGACTAACCAAGACTATACTTCTTTTAGGATACTTGTAAGCTTGACTGGTTGCATATATCTCATTTAGTTTAATTCTCAATGCTACACTATGTATAGGTTTTTAACAGTTACGTTTTAGTAAAGAACATCAAAAATGGAAGGTACATTGGTACCTTTCATTCTTTTATAAGGAGAATAAGTCACTTCAAATTTTTCTGCGAAAAGTTATCTGTTAGAAAGTGTTCCAGTATGGTGGATTATTCTAAGTTCAAATTCAACGTACCGTCTCATTTATAAAATTTTTTCTTATGCATTTTTGTTTTTATATTTTATCTGCTGTATCTATTAAGTCATTCCAAAATCCATCTTATTGAGCTTTGTATGAATCGTAGCTTTTAAAAGCTGCGCTGCACTGTATTAAGTGCAATCTTTGAACCTTTGTTGAAAGATGAATAAACTATTGTAACGGGCTATTACTACTGCGTTTCACTAATTTAAAACAAGTAATAACAAGAGTCTTTATTACTCACTGTTCACAACTCTAATTAACAGTATATGCCTTATTTATAGATGTTTTCAGTCCAATTAACAATGAAGCACTATCGCACTAATGAATTTACAAGCACAAATCTCTTCTTAAACTAGCTTTTAACCATAGGTCTATTAACGACACTAACACAACTATTTATTTATTACACTTTTGTCTATTTATGTATTCTACACGCTGCATGCACATTAAACACGTTCACATCATATAAATGTATGTATACTCTCGGACTTCCAAAAGCTCAACTATTTAACTTTTCACGATATAATTTATATTCGACATTCTGATATAAACTAACTCTGTACTTCCTCATCGGTCTTATTTATACCTTGAATTAAAAAGGATGATTCATCATCCAGTAATTGATAGAAGATTCTCCGTCCATGGAGAATATACAGTGCTTACGGCGGTTGTGTGTTTGACGGGTTGCCTAATAGTAGCTCACAACACTCCCCCTCTTTAAAACCGTTACGTCTCATAACTGTAAATACATTTTGACGCCTATTCGATGACTGATGACGGTATCGGTAGCTATCTCCTCTAGTGCATCCATTGCGTCGTTGGAAATAACAGTCAACACTCTTTTCTTGGTCTTGGTAGGCAACCGGTTGGTAACAACAAACAAGGACCTGGACGTTAGTTCCCTGGAAAACTATTTCTAGCATATTTCGAACTATTCTCCAATATAAGCGATCCAGTCCACAGCCTAGCTTAGGCACCGCTGGTTTCGTTACTCCATTTTCCATCATCTGAGCCTTAAGATTTAGCAAAACTTCCGATAGATGTCCATAACTAGGTCTCTGCCATAAAGAATTTTTGGTGACCAGATAGTAAACATAACGATTTTAATCCTGAAGAACCAACGCTTTTCCTACAGTTAGCTGCTGTTGTACTAATTCATCCACACATGCAAACTTTTCTTGAGAACAACAGCTAGTCCCCTTGACATTTTCAAATCTTGAGCTACGCAATGTGCAAGGAAATACTCTTCTAGTGCTTTAAACATATCTTGCTGTTTTTCAACAACAACGCCAAATCTAGCCTTAGCGGAACCACCATACGCCGCCATAAAACTCTCAAAATCTACATTTGGCTCACGATTAATAACTTGTCGAACACCATTCTCATTATTCGAGCCTTTCTGGTTGTTGCCAGCGTAGGATGTTAAACGGTCAAAGTGTACCACTTTCGGTTTATCACGGGGAGATCTTCTGATTCGGTACACCACATCATTAGTTCTTTTTAACACTTCGTACGGGCTTTCCCATTGTCTTTGTAGTTTGGGCGACAATCCAAGTTTTCTTTGTGGAATGTACAACCACACTAAATCTCCAGGTTGGTAACCACTTCTTGTGTTCTCGTGTCATATTGTGATTTCATTCGATCGCTTGCTGCCTGGATATTCTTTCGGACGTTTTCGTGAATGCTATTTGATCTTTTACGAAGCTTACTAACGTAATCTTCACCTGAGATCTCTTCTTCAGGTTTAAATCCAAACTGAAGATTACATGGTAGCCGCAATTCACGTCCTAGCATTACGCAAGCGGGCGAGTATCCTGTGCTGTCATGTACCGAAGATCGGTACGCCAGTAGGAACAAATGTAAATATTGGTCCTAGTCTCGTTAATGTTCAGAGACAACTTTGGCGAGGTATTTTTCTAACGTCCTGTTTATTCTTTCAACCATTCCGTCCGATTGGGGATGAAGTGGCGTGGTTCTAGTCTTCCGGTTTCCAAGATGCTTGCAGACGTTTTGAAACAACGCTGATTCGAAGTTCCGACCTTGATCGAAACGAAACAACTCCCTCACTAGTACATCTGCAACGTCTCGGCTTCTTGGTTTGGTATAGCATATGCCTCCGACCATTTGGTAAAATAATCCATTGCAACCAAGAGGTATTTATTTCCTTTCTCTGATTCAGGAAACGGACCAGCTATATCAATGGCTACCCTCTCAAAAGGATTCCCCACGTTATACTGTCTCATTGGGGGTTTCCGTTTTGTGTTTTTTAAAAGAACGGCCTAACACTATACGTCGGCTAGGTACACCAGACATATTTTCCAGGATAGTCCAAGCAAGTATAGACTCCATCAATCGTTCAAAAGTAGCAGGGGCAGTGCATAATCCAAATGGCATGACCTTGAACTGCCATAATCCAGTTCCAATTGTAAACGCAGTATTTTCTTTATCGTTTGGCTCCAAGCCTACCTGCTAGTATCCGCTTTTCAAGTCCAAGGTCGAAAACCATTTAGATCCGGATAGAGTATCCAAGGTGTCTTCAATTCTGGGCAAAGGATAGCTGTTTTTCGTTGTCACATTGTTTAACCGCCGGTAGTCTACACACAACCTTGTTGACCCGTCCTTTTTCTTAACAAGCGGATGCCCAAGGACTATTCGAGGATCCAATCACTCCCTGTTCTTCCATATCGGCGATAATTTGCTCGGCTTCCTTACGTTTTGCCAAAGGAAGCCGCCTGGGGTGTTGTCTTATCGGTTGCGCATCTCTAGTATTGATCCTATGTTGCACAACATTCGTCCTTTCTTTCTCACTATCATCTAGTGCAAACACACCTCGATATCGTCCGACCAGTTCTTTTACCTTGCACAGTTGGTTGCCGTTTAATCCTTGACACGAAGGTATCAACATTTCCAGCAATTTCTGTGAGCAACCGTTGGTTGGTTTATCTTTCGTGTCGTCCACACAACGTTTAATATGGCATACTGGAATGCAACTTCTCACAATTACGTCTTTCTTCAGGGTCACCGTATGCGGATTTAGCACCCTTACTGGTATCATATTTCGAAACTTTACCAGCGTTCTTCCGATCAGTAATCCCTCCTGATCCATTCCCGATTCAGTTGCTTCCATCATGCATATTTGTCCTTCCCGGGGTGTACCATCCGGGTGTCCCATTACTATCATTTCCGTCTTCTCGGGTATTTTCATATCACAAATCACTCGAACTTGCATCGTTTGGTTACTCGTGCCTTGAAATGGAATCTCATCATCATCTATCCGAAGCACGTTTTCTTTCATGTTTACATGAAACCCATATTCTCTCACGAGATCCATTCCCGAGATCACTTCTTCTGTGATTTCAACTACCAACACCCGATGATTAATTAGTTTGTCTCCAATTCCCAACGTTACGGCAGTCTCTCCGTCAGTAGAAATTTTCTCACCACTTGCGTTCGAAGACATTCCGATTTAGGTAGCACTTTTCCACGACCAACCAAATCTGGTCTCACAATAGTTCTTGTTACTCCTGTATCCACGAGTAATCGGACAACCCTACCATTAATTCTACTATCAATATAGATGCTGTCCAGACTTCCTATCGACGATGCAGTACGGATGATAATCTTCAAGGCACTACGTTGTGCTGTCGACGTTTGCCCCCTTACATTGACCTGTTTTAGCTCAACCGGTTGTTTCTTTGGTTGAGTACAGCGTCTCTGTATATGACCAACTTTACCGTAGCTCCAGCATCGCAGACGCCATCTCAGCGGTCGTTGTCTTTCCTGCCTTTCCGCCACTCGGTTGATTATTTCATCTATGCTGTTCTGCGCTTGACCAGGTTCCTCTAAGGCAGATCGAACTTTGTGACTCACCCTGTGTGATGTTTGCTTTGCTGCTTCAAATTCAAGCGCATGGACCAGCCAGTGCGTCATCTAACATTTTTGGCCGTGCTAATCTTAGCGCTTGCTGAATTTCGCCATCCTTAACGACATCCACAAATGTTTGAACAGCCAGTTGTTCGAGGAAGCTATCTGATGCCGTTGGGTATGCCAATCTAACTAATCTGGCAATGCCAGCTTCAAATTCTTGCAAGCTTTCATTTGTCTTTTGCGAGCGGTTCTTAACTTGTGCATGGTAAACCTGTTGAAGGTGAGCGTCTCCATATCTCATCTCAAGCTTCGATGTTAAAAGGCCGTAATCATTCTGTTGGTGATCGGGAATGGTTTGCAAGATGTTAAGAGCTTCCCCCCCGTAGGGCCACTATTAAGGAGATAGCCTTTTCTTTGTTGCTCCAACCGTTGCCTATTGCAGAGGCTTCAAATTGTTTCAAATATGTGGGCCAAGGTGTTTTACCATCGAATGTGGGTGGTTTCACTTTAAATTTTGACGGTATTGATTCGCTTCCTTCCATGCTTCTTATTTCTGGAATGTTCTGATTTAGAACTTGGTTTACTAATTCAAGTTGACGCGTTGTTAGTGAAAACACTTGTTCTTGCAGCCTCATCACATCTTCTTCCATTTTACCAATTTACTGTCCAACTTTTGCTCAAATGTTTTTATCTGTTGAGTGAAATCTTCCTTCAATGCAATGGAGCTTTCCCTTAATTTTTGTTCTAATGTGGCTGTAGTTTCATTCAACTTTTCTTCTATTTTCTCAGCATTTTTACTAAGTGTCACTTATAGTTCAGCCGATCTCTCCTCCATTTTCTCAGCGTTTTCACTAAACTTTTTATCCATACCGGATTTAAAATCCTTAAGGAAATTCATTAAAGTTTCTGCATCCATCTTACTTTGCCTTCTTGTAACTGGCATATATAAACTACTTAAATGTCTTTAGACTTGTGTGTTTTTCCCATTAAATTAATCACTATATACCCCACACCGGCCTGACACTACTACCACGTTTCACTAATTTAAGCAAGTAATAACAAGAGTCTTTATTACTCACTATTCACAAGTCTAATTAACAGTATATGCCTTATTTATAGATGTTTTCAGTCCCATTAACAATGAAGCACTATCACACTAATAAATTTACAAGTACTAATATCTTCTTAAACTAAATTCTTAACCATAGGCCCATTAACAACACTAACACAACTATTTACTTATTACACTTTTGTCTAATTATGTATTCTACAAGCTGCATGTACATTAGATACGTTCACATCATATAAATTTATGTATGCTCTCGGACTTCCAAAAGCTCAACTATTTAACTTTACACGATATAATTTATATTCGACATTCTGATATAGACTAACTCTGTACTTCCTCATAGGTCTTATTTATACCCAGAATTAAAAAGGATGATTCATACTCTAGTAATTGCTGGAAGATTCTCGGCCCATGAAGAATATACAGTGCTTACGGCGCTTGCGTGTTTGACGGGTTGCTTAATAGTAGCTCGCAACACTATATATAAAACTGTCAGTCAAAGTATATTGAAGAATAATTACATCCTTGAATTACCGATATGTTATTTCAACGTCTTCTTTTATATGTAAGAACATGTGCTGTCTTCGATAAGAAGGCGGCTCCGTAGCGTAGTGGTATGTGTGTGACTACTACGCCCAAGGTCCCGGGTTCGAATCCCGACACGGTCCGCTTGAAAAATGTTAGGCGAGCATTTTTCACAAAAATACACCCTCGTTCGGATGAGAGATAAAATGGAGGTCCCGTGTGTGAGTGTTGTCACGCACGTTAAAGATCTCTACCTTGCTTGGAACAGCAAGGGTTCGGCAAAATTTTAAATTTTCCAGGTAAAAAAAACTCGCTTCCTGGCCAATGTAGTACCTTCGGGTGGAGCATTGGTAAATCAAATGTAATGTCTTCAATAAGACATTCTTGTAATACAAGATCCGGCAGATAGGACGCTACAACTTGCAAATTGCATAGCAGTAGCTGGGGTAGGCATGCAGTATGTCATAGAGTAGCGGTGACGTGCCGTTTTCAGTGTAAGCCATGACGTGGTCAGAAGAGCATCGTACGTTTGTTGTGGAGAAGTTTATCAGAAACAGCGGATTGCCGATAGAAGCGCAACGTGCTCTTCGTATCCAGTTTTCGCTACGATGACCGCACCTAGTTCCCGATACAAAACGATTTGCCATTGGGTATCAAATTTTAGAACTGCAGGATCTGCACCCAAACGGAAATCTCCAAGTCGACCACGTACAGCAATAGGACCAGAAAATGTGGCTGCCATCAGAGCTTTAATTCAATAGTTTCCACGGCGTTCTGCATGGAAACACATGGCAAGATTAGGGATATCTAATCGAAGTGTTGGGCAATTCTACACCGAGATATGAAAATTCATCCCTATGAAATGGGATTGGATAATAACTAATTGAAAGAGACTTTGAATCGCGCGCAATGTTGTGTCGCAACCTCCTACAAAATGTTCGTCTCACAGACGTTCTTGTTTCTGTGGTCACCTGAAAGCCAAGGTATACCAACATCGTTCTCACACTTTGGTAGCCCTGAGGGAGGCAATTCAACAAGAAACTTGCCAATACACGCAAAATGACAAATAGCCATGGACAATCACTGTGAGAGACTTAATCAGACACCACAATGGTGGCAAACATTAACATGATGTTTTGTTCAAAACACATTGAAATAAATGGCATTATGTATGTATACTTTACTATAATACAACAATTTGTTTTGTATTCAAGTGGTTTTAATTCTATTAGCGCCGAGTGAGGTTCGTTCTTTTTCAGAACCCTGTACTTTGAGTGTCTAATTTAAATGACACCATAATTCTGTTTTTTTGCATATGGAATTTTATTTTTGTTATGTTTGTCTTTATGTTTTGAACAATTCAGTGGCATCCGCTTAATGAAGATCTGCTGTTAGTTGTGAGCAATCAATGTTTGCCGATCGATGGAAGCAACTACTTTAACTCAACAAGACTTTACAAAAGACTATATTTTAGTGAATGCTGTAAAATGCGATGTGGAATAAGGCACTGGTGGTGCTAGTAGTAATAGTGCTTCTGCATGTAAAAGCAACTCTAACTATTGCAATTGCATTATTGTATCTTTTAAAAGTAATCAACTAACAAAATATTGTAGCGGGCTACTGCTACCGCGTTTCTTTAATTTAAAACAAGTAATAATAAAGGTCTTTATTACTCACTGTTCACAAGTCTAATTAACAGTATATGCCTTATTTATAGATGTTTTCAGTCCACTTAACAATGAAGCACTATTACATTAATTAATTTACAAGTACTAATATCTTCTTAAACGAACTTCTTTACCATAGGTCCATTAACAATACTAACACAAATATTTATTTATCATACGCCTTGTCTATTTATGTATATTACAAGCTGCATGTACATTAGACACAGCATATAACATTTATGTATACTTTTGGACTTGCAAATGCTCAACTACTATTACTTTACAACGATATAATTTATATTAAACATTCTAGTATGGACTGACTCTTACATTCATAAGCGGTCTTATATATACCCTGAATTAAAGATATGACTCATTCTCTAGTAATTTCTAGAAGAATTCTCGAATCCTGGAGAATATGCTGTGCCTCCGGCGTTTGTATGTTTGACGGGTTGCCTAATAGTGGATCGCAGCAATATGAATGTAAATTATTTCAGTAAAGTTATTGTTGATAGTTATTTAAAGCATTTTCAAAAAGTAAATACAGAGAATGTTCTTGACCCAATTATAAATTTCAAGAGATAGCAAGTTGCTAGAATTTTTTGATTAATAAATAAGAAATGTCAATATTTATATTACAGTCGGTTTAGATTACTACTTTTTTGAAAAAAGTTTAGACTATGAGAAAATACATCAAAACTTTGAGCAGCATCTTTTATAAAAAAAAATGTTCTAATAATTGTACTTTGACAGAATGCATAATTTTTTACGTCTCCGGGTGGAAAACAACTGAAAAGTACTACGAATTTATTTTCCCACAAAACAAACACAATATGACATAACATTTATAATCTACAGCTAGGCATAGACATATTCTTACAATTCCACTCTACAGTGGTAGGCCGTTCCTATTCAGATTCTGGAGAGAGATAACAAAGCATTAAAAATGATAAAGAAGAGAAAATGTGTTAGAGTTATCAGTGAATTAGTGTATAAGTTTATTGACATAGCACTGAATTGAGAACCTAATATAAACACATCTAACTGTATTGAAGATTTATGAAGCAACTGTAAAACAACCAACAAACAAAAGCTAAATGTATTGGTAGGTGGATGAACACTTCATATTGTTGCGAGCTACTACTAGGCAACCCATCAAACACACAAGCGCTGTAGGCTCTGCATAGTTTTCAGGATACGAGAATTCTTCTAGAAATCAAACACACAAAACGCCGCCGGCACTGTTTATTCTCAATAGACCTGGAAGTTTTTCGTAATTACCAGAAGATGAGTCATATATTTAAATCTGAGTATATATAAGAACGCTAAGAAATGCAAGAGGCAGTCTATACTAGAATGTCGTATATAAATTATAACGTTGTAAAGTAATAGTAGTTTTGAGCTTTTAGAAGTGTACATAAATGTGATATGCTGTGTCTAATGTACATGCAGCTTGTAGTATACATAAATAAATAGAAGTGTATAAACAAATAGTTGTGTTAGTGTTGTTAATGAACCTATGGTAAAGAAGATAGTTTAAGAAGATATTAGTGCTTGTAAATTCATTAGTGTAATAGTGCTTCATTGTTAAGTGTCCTGAAAACATCTATAAATAAGGCATATACTGTTAATTAGACTTGTGAACAGTGAGTAATAAAGACCATTATTATTACTTGTTTTAAATTAAAGAAACGCAGTAGTAGTAGCCCGTTACAATATTATAGTTTATAATAATGCATTGCACTACCCTTCGATAACATGCGACAGGGCGCACACACTTCAACATAAAGAAAAGCCAACAAGGCGAAAAAATGTTTTACGAATCGAAGCGTGACACACTCAGAGTCTTTAGAGGGTAGGGAAATTATACAATTTGAAGAGAGAAAATACATTTTGTAGAGATTAGTAACGTCAGGTGGTCAAGAGAAAGGGACTGTGACTACGAAAATTTACAGCTATTGATTCTAGCTCTCAGGAGCTACCCAAAAGCAGATAGACACAGACCACAACATCCTAACTATGAAGGCCGCTTTTAAATTTAAAAAATAGAAACGGAAAAAAGCACTCTGACTTTGAGAAGCTAAAAGATAATCATATCCACGAAAGATTTAAAAAAAAGTCAGAAAGATATCGGGAAAATTTTTGATGCTAAGGAAGTAGAAACAGAATGGAATAACATTAAATCCAGCTTAGACATGGTGGCCAGAGATATTTTGGGGTATACACAAAAAGAAAATAAGTAACCATGGATAAACAAAGGATATTGTGAATTTAATAGAAAATAGACGAAAATACAAAAATAGATCAGGCGAAACAGGAAAACAGAGTGACAAAGCCATAAAACGGGAAATTATTCCCAAATGCAAGAAAGCTAAAGAATAACGAATTGATTAAAAGTGCAAAGAGGTACAAACTAAGATGGAAATAGGAAAGACAGACGAAGCATACAAACTAATTAAAATGAATTTTAGTGATAGAAAACCATATAGCAAAAATATAAGGGACGCTGGAGGAAACGTCATTATATGTAGAAAATGAAGAGAAAGTGATTAGATGGTGAATAGAATAGGAGTCAGACATTGAAAATGATAACTTGGGATATTTTATACTTAGAGATGAGTTTGAATTAGCATTAAAGGGTCTGAAAAATAGTAGAACGCCGGGTACAGATAAAGTGCAAGTAGAACCTCTAAAAGCCGCTGGACAAGCAGTAACAGAACGTCTCCTCCAACTTGTAAGCTATATGTATGAGACAGACGAGATACCCAAAGATTTCAAACGTATCATCATAGTAACTATACAAAAAAATCTAATACGCCTTACAACCAAACTTACGGAAATTTTATAAAAGGAATTATATATTTTAAATTAAAATATCTATTAAAGTTTATATTAGTTTGGACTGTTAACATTTCTCAAATAAATTCGATTATCTCGAAAACTAAATGAGATATCGAAAATTATATACATATTTGTAATCAGCGTAAAAAACTAAACAAGTTACATATACATCATTTATTGTATCATTATGGAAATATGGCAACGGACGACGGCGGCGACGGCGACGACGACGACGACGTAGCGATTATATTAACCTAATTTACTTCGTAAGTTTGGTTGAAAAGAAAGGCGCGGATAGACGTGAAAATTTTCGAACAATAAGTTTGACAGCACACGTTTCAAAAATATTAACTAGAATTGTACAAAGACGAAAGGAAAAACGAGCTGAAGAAATACTAGGATAGCTCAATTTGGGTTTAGGCGAAACAGTGGAACACGGGAGGCTATTTTAGCTCTGAGGGTGATAATGGAGAAAACAATAGAAAAGCATTCGACAATGTAAAATGAAAAAAAATGTTTGAAACACTTAAAAAGATTGAAATGCGTTTTAGGGATAGACGGATAGTACATAGCTTATACAAAGAGCTAACAGCGGCAATAGAATTAGATCAGGAAAGTAGAGAAGTAAATATTAGGAAAGGGGTGAGACAGGGATGTGCCTTATCCCAATTAATTTTTAATTTGTACATTGAATACTGTTAAATGCAGAAAGACATTTGGAATTGCTATGCAGAGACAAAGATATGCTTAGATTTGCAGATAACATAGTGGTATTAACATATAGCAAAGAAAAGTTAGAAGCTGCCCTTAATGAAATCGAAACAGTTCTAACACAGACATACTGTATGAAAATTAACAAAAATAAAACTAAAGTTTTAGTATGCAACAGAGGGGAAAATAAATCAAAAACAAGAATAGAAATAGGTAAAGAGAACTTACAAGATGTTAAGGATTTCTGTTACCTAGGAAGCCAAATAACGCAAGATAGGAAATGCACAAAAGATATAAAACAAAGATTAGCACAAGTTCGTGCTACATTTAACAACAAAAAGCAACTACTGTGTTCAAAGACAACAAACATAGAAACAAAAAAAGGATTGCTTAAAACATATGTGTGGAGAACAGCACTGTACGGCTGTGAAGCCTGGACAGTAAAAGAAGCGGACAAGAAAAAGGTAGAAGCCTTTGAAATGTGGTGCTACAGAAGTATGATGAAGATATCATGGACAGACAAAGTTAAGAACAAAGAAGTACTAGAAATTGTAGGGAAAAAAAGAAATATGTGGAAAACGGTAAAAAATAGGATGAGAGGTCACTTACTAAGACGAGGGAATAGTGCGAAACATGTTAGAAGCAGAGATATGAAAAAAGAGAAGTAGAGGTAGACCTAGGTTAGACTATTGCACACAGATAGTGAAAGGTGAAGGATGTGGAAATTTCAGGGAAATTTGTAGGCTAGCTCAAAATAGGGATCAATGGAAGTATGCGTCCAACCAGTTTCAAGATCGAAAAATTAATGACGAAATAAATAACTGTACTTAAACATGATGATTATTATAAACAACTACAGATATTGGTCTTGCAATATTCTCAACTAATGTTAATTTGCAAAAGAATGTACTGGGAAACTATTATTACAGCAAATGTCCAAGTGTTGGGGGATCCTTGACAGCCACAGACTGCTTAACCCGCGTTACATACCACTGAAGCTCGGTTAAATAGGGCATATAATTAGAAATCAGTAGAAGGGGAAGCGAGCTGTATATAGGCTGTTGTGAGAATCCAGAAAACTGTGTAGGCTTACTCGGAACATAAATAAGTTGAGCTACACGTTTAACCAGTTTCAAGAAGTGTAAAACCTAATGACGAAAAAATAAGTGCACTTAAATCTGATGATTATTATAAACAACTACAGGTGTTGGTTGTAAAATATTTTCAATTAATGTTGATTGTGCGGAAGGATGTATTGGAAAAACTATTAATTCAGAAAATGTTCAAGTGCTGGAAGAACTTGGCAGCCGAAGGCTCCTTACCCCCCTTCACATATCTTATAATGTGAATAAGGGCCGTTATGCTTGCGACCACGTCCCCAATGCTCCACCCGTAGGTACTACATTGGCTTTAAACGCGAAATAAACGTTCTTCAAATTAAATCTAGCTTCAGATTAATCGATCCCAGATAATCTGTAATACCGGATAGTAGCTGCCAGCTCTGTTTACCGGAGCGATCTAAAGGGTCGTCTTAAAACTTTTCAAATCTAGCTAACTAATCTAAAAATGGATTCAGATTTCTAAGTATTCAGCAAATATTTAAATAGTGAATCCAGCTATTTTGCCTGCTCTATAAATTTACAAATTCCTGCTCCCTGGTCTAAGTATTTTATTCTAAGTCAATCCTATATTCGTTCCTAACGTTTCCTAACTAATTTATATTATAATAACAATATTCATTCCTATAGATACTGCAACCAAAAATAGGCGGCAGAACGTCAAACAAAACAAATCAAGCTACAAGATAATAAAGTACATGCACAGATAAATAAATATAAAATAAATGTAAAATATAAATATAAAATAAATATAAATATATATCTAAATAAGCATTAAGCATATAGCAGTGCATAAAAGAGCAAAAAGCATCACCCAAATTATCAGATGCACTCTCATAAGCATTAAGTCGGCGAGCGCCATTACATTAGAAACGTGCTAGTTCAAGATTATTGCAAAATATGCTTGTTAATATAAATCAATGCTTATGCGAGTATAGTAGCCACAAATTTATCCTTACCTCGATAAAAAGTTTTTTAGCATCCAAAGATCTGGTAGTCTGCCTACATCTATTTGTAATTTCCCCTTCAATACCTACATGTGATTTTTCCTGGCCAGGAAGCGAGTTCTTTTACCTGAAAAATTTTGAATTTTGCTGAACCCTTGCCGTTCCAAGCAAGATAGAGATCCTTAACGTGCGTGACAACACTCACGCACGAAATCTCCATTTTACCTCTCATCCGAATGAGGGCGTATTTTTCTGAAAAATGCTCGCTTAACATTTTTCAAGCGGACCGTGTCGGAATTCGAACCCGGGAAATAGGGTATATAACTGTAAAACAATAGAAGGCAACCGAACTGCATCAAACAAGAAAGAACAGCAGCTGTGTTCAAAGACATCGAACATAGAAACAAGAAGAAAATCATTCAAAGCATATGTGTAGAGTACAGCACAGTACGTCTATGAAATAGGGGCAGTAGGAAAAGCAGACAGAAAGAGATAGAAGCCTTCTGGAATGATGTACTTCAGATGTATAAGGATGGTAGCATGGACAGACAAAGTTAATAAGAAATAGGTTATAGAAATAGTAGAGGAATTAAGATATCTGTAGAAAACAAAAAAAAATAGGAGAAATAGAAGGACAGAATAGGTTTTAGGGCATTTCTGGGGAATAGTACGGGATATATAACAAGCAGAGATAGGAAAAAAGAGGTGAAGGTAGACCGAAACCAGACTTTTGCATGCAGATAGTGATAGATACAGTCTGTGCAAATTTCAGGGAAATGTGAAGGTTGGTTCAGAATAGGAAACAGTGAGAGTACGCGTCCAACCAGTTCCAGAAGTGAAGACCTAATGATGATGATTATTATTATTATTATTTGTTTTTCTCTTAAGATAGGTTTAACTGGTATTAGTAGATAAGCATGTGGACTGTTGTCAAACGTGCTTCTTCTTATCTACAAGTTAAATTATGCATTTAGAAATTTTCTAGTTATTGTACATGTGTTAAGTATGATTGATTTTTGTAGATGTGTGAATGTGTTTGGATGCAGTTGTAGTATTGGATGTTTTGGTGGAGGTTGTTTGATATGACTACTGTATTTGATCATATGGTCAATATTATTTCTGCTTTATCTTGGTGTTACATGTTTTTGATTCTTTCAGCTAGTTGGATGTGTTTTTTTATTTTTTCTCCTGTCTTCTTCTATATATTGGGTGTGTTTAGGATAGATATTTCTATTAGTTGTATGGTTTTTTTGTTTGTGGATGAGTGTAATGTCTGGTTTGTTGTGTGGTGTTGCTTTGTTGGTTATTTAGCTTTTGTTCCAGTATATCTTGTGTTCTATGTTTTCAAGTATGTTTTGCGGTGTATATTTGTATATTGGTGTATATTCCTTTATGAGTTTGTGCGGTAGGGCTACATGTTGGTGTATTAGTTTTGCGACGTTGTTTTGTCGTTTGATGTATTCTGTGTTTGTTAATATTGGATATCCGCTTGTGACGTGTTCTATTGCTTCTATTTGTTGTTTACATAGTCTACATTTGTCTGTTGTTATGTTGGGGTCTTTGATGATGTCCTTACTGTAATAGCGTGTGTTGATTTTCTAGTCTTGTGTAGCTATCATGAAACCCTCTGCTTCACTGAATATGTTGCCTTTCTTGAGTCATGGGTGTGATGCTTCTTGGTCGATATGTTGCGTATGGTAGTGTTATTGTTTCCCGTGTAGTGTCTTTTTCCAGTTCTTTGCTTTGTGTGCGTTGTTATGATTTCTTATATGGGATTCAAAATACTGTTCTTAAGTTGTAGTGATATGGTTAATGTGTTTGCGTATATGACTGCTTTGTGTATGTTACTCGTTTCAGATCTTTTAAGAAGCAGTTTCGACTACTGTTATTATTTTTATTATTATTATTGTTATTTTTATTTATTCTCATTAGCAAAATATAAAGTACAATATATAGTGCTAACGGTAATACTAAACAAGGAGAAACATTTTAGTTTATTCCATGTTTAGGAATTTTCGCCCAATCCTGCATGTGTGTAGATTAATCACTTTGACAAGTATTGTTGATAATCCTGTTGGAATATCTGCATCTTTGATGTGCTTTAATAAATTATTGGACGCAATTCCATGTGTTGAAATAACTATTGGTGTAATTTTAATTGTTTGAAGTTGCTAAATATATTTAATTTACATTGCAAGTTCTTCATATTTTTCTATTTTGTATTTTTCTTTTTCGGTTATGTTGTGTGATGATGGTATTGCTATTTCTATAATGTTTGCGGTTTTGTGTTGTTTGCCAATTAAAAGTATGTTCGGTCTATTGTGTGCTCTGGTTTTATCAGTTATTATTATTTAATTCCAGTATAAAATAATTTCATTGTTTTCTAGTGTTTTTTCAGGTTTGTATGTGTAATAAGGAACAAGTTGTTGTGTGAGTTTGTATTTTAGAGTCAGATATTGGCTGCTACTTCGTTATGTCGTCCTAGATATGCACTATTGGCTAATTCTGAACAGCGTGATGTGACGTGTTCTATTGTTTCACCGCTATTGAAGCATTTTCGGCATATGGCAATGATTATGGTTTTTAAAATGGATTTTTCATAATTTCTTGTTTTTACAACCTTATCTTGTATTGCTAACAAAAACCCCTCCGTTTTAGCATCAAGATATCTTTTGATTAAAAAGGACGCTGAGATGTTATTATCTGTTTCATTAGAGTAAAGCTGTAGAGCATATCTTTCGTGTAAAGCTTTTTGTTCCAAATTATTAATTATTTCTTCTTTAGATATTGTGTTAATATTTGTTATATTTAAAAAAAGATTTAATGGTGTATAATTTAAATCTGATTCTACTAAAATTTTTGAAATTTGCTGTTTTGATTGAATAAAATTCGCGTATGTTTAAAATTTGTTTATTATGTAAGTATGTTATATTTAATAAACATCTACTTCCTTTATTGCGGGGTATATAAAGTCGTCGTTTACAAAAATTTGTATGAAGAATGTGAAATTTGGGTAGTAAATGTCTTGTTAGTTTATCTAACTCTTCAAGATCAGTAAGGCTCCATTTAATTATTTAAATGAATAAATTAATGGCGATAATGCCCAAGAACTTATTGCGGTAATTAGGTTTTTTGAGTTTAATTTTGTATTTAATATTTTAGTTAATCTGTATTTAAAATTAATAGTTAAAGTACTTTTTATTTTGGTATGATTAAATCTTCCATGTTGTTGAAACCCTAAATACCTAGACGTGCCAGAAAAAACGTAAATACCAGGCTATCTACCAAACGCGGAGAGTGGGCGGATTCACCTACATACCGAAAAAAAAAAACAAAAAAAAAGCACGTCGCTCAGGATTATCTATTAACAATGAAAATAAATTAAAATTTCTTGATTCACATGGACAAAGAAAAATATTAAATTTAAGTTATATTGTAAAGGACAAATTTTATAATGGATCCACGAAGTGCGCATTTCGTAGCTAACATGTAATAAAACCCATTGGAAAAAAGTAGTGCTTAGATTTTCTCAATAACAAGTGTGTTAAATTAAAGTATTAAATGTAGACCAAGTTGTAGTAAAAATTAAAGAAATATAACCAGAAGCACTAGCGAAGCTAGCTTTTAAACATGTATGGTGAACTGGTTTCACAACATCAACTGCTGATAAATAATAATCCTCGATGTGCATAAAAGAAAACGAGTCACATACTTCTATGCGTTGGAATGCTTATTTTGTAATCCGTCGGGGGTGAGTCAGCACAGCAACGCCACGGTAGTCAGGATCCATTCGCCCTGCCACTGCAAATGCAGTAGCGGTCTACAGACAAAAGCAGTTGGTCTACGTCAACGAACAGTTGGGCCTACATAAAGAAAAAACCAATTTCGCTTCCAGATACGAGCGATACACGCAAGATACCTCCTACTTGTCGAACAAAAAAACGTGCATCGCTGTAGAAAATATTTTAAAGCACAATCTGCAAAATCAAATTCAAAATTGGTTAAAAATAACACGAGTTTGAATTGCAATCCTCGCGTTATCAAAGCGCGATTAGCAAACTGGAAAACACGCTATTAACTAATAGTAGGATCCATTATTTTGGCAAGTCTTTAAGTGGGAAACACAAGAAAAAACAATTATACGTGATCGGAATGTTTAACAAATTAACGGATACCTAAAACAAGGTATTGACTATTTAATTTATCGAATAAATTTTCGTTTTGGAATGAATAGATTTGAAAGAAATGTTATGATTGCGCGTGCTATTGGAGCGAGGTAAAAATACAGAATGAGGTTTTGAATAGAAACAGAAGCTAGGTGAATGAAAAACGAATTACCACAAAAAAGGACGTATTTGAATCTATCGTCGAAAATAAACGTAACAATTTATATGATTTATTGTCTTTCAATTTGTTTGTTTGTTGTACAGCCTTGTCAAGCAGCTTCGGCTAACTTTAGGCAAATATGATTATTAATGAATAAAGTGCATTTGAATTACTATCATTATTATTATTATTATTATTATTATTATTATTATTTTCATTATTACTATCACCATCATTACACCCAAAATACAGCTTACTTTGCAAATGTATTATTAAACACCGTGTAATACAAAACAACTATAAACTTAATTTTGAATGTAGAACAAAGACAAAGATTTCCCTTTACAATAAAATCAAAGTGCTAGCAAACATAAATAATGGAAAATATGAAGAGTTTCATACGAACTCTCTCAATTTGCCAACTTTTTAGTTTCGGCAGCATTTGCTTAAAATTACATTTCCCTGTTTATTGTTATTTCCAAATCACTAATAGTATTCATTGTAGGGCTTATATTAAATATGTAGTGGATCCTGAAAAAATCACATCCTTATCGTATACCATATTCTAGTACGTCGTTTTGAGTTTTTTCTTGTAAAGGTTCATTAAAAGTGCAAAGTAAGAATAAGACCATCGAATTATCTGTAAAAATAAGATTATTAGAATATTATACACACATAATAAGTCTATTTACGGATGCAAATGCAGTCAGTGATAATGTAGAAAACTTAAAAGCTGTAATTTTTAATGGTCTTGAAGATCTTTCCATTATGATAATCAAATATTGTCGAACATCTTTTCCGCAGTTGTACCATTTAAATAAATAGCATGTTTCTCCAATGCTAATGCTCTGCAAAATGTAAGTTATTTATAATCCTAATAGTAGTTAGTCTTATAAGGGGGACAAGCAGAAGAATTTTACTCTAAACCAGATAGCTGTCTGTGTCTTCCGTAATCAAAATAATAACAAAATAGATTTCACTTGTTAGTCTACTTTAAGGTATTACGAAACTAACAGTTAAATTATAATTTATTGCTAGGATTAGAGGTGTAATAAAACGTAGTCGAGATAACTGCCAGGTAGCATTATGCAAGGCATATAATACGTTTGCCACTACTAGTTATTAGTTATTATGGAAAGCCAGATACAGAAGCTACATATAAACTGGGAAAAAAAGTTTGGTCAATATGGAACAAAGGCGAAACTATTTGGAAGCTTTCAGGTTAAAACTGGTTAGTTGGGATCAACTGAAAAAAATCCTTGACACCTCCATTCCATAACGTTGTAAAAACAACGAAAACTGTACACTGGTTCGAATAACAGTTTAGTTGTAGCAACTACTTCCTTTGGACAAAACGCAACTCATATGCCATTTCAGTCAAAAAATAAATTATCAATTATAGGCAAATTCTGTCATTCTGTTAGAAATAATTATAATCACATTTCATTTTAATAGTTTCTGTATAAAGTGCACCAGTATGATTAAGTTATTCCCTTTAGGACATACAAGTTTAGGTTTCTATAAATTCTAATTTAAGAGAGAATTATTTTTCATCATATTTGATCCATTGTCAAAGCTTATAAAATTTATGCCAATTTTCAAAAAGGTTAAAGATGACGGTATCATGGTAATTAATACAACTTGATTTTGTTTTATCTAGAAAATATTTAGTGACGCCAATGATCTCATCATTCAAGAACTAAAGATCAGAAAATTACCTTAAAGTCTGAGAAACGAGTATCAAATCATCAAAGCACTTTTTAGTTTCGTTTGTCTAAAATAAGAAATTTGCAAGCTCCTTTAATAAGATGGCAATCCTAATACCTAGAAGTGGGACTTGAAACATTTTGGTTAAAGATAAATAAATTCAGTTACTACTAATGTAAAATGTGATCCCGCAGACGTCGACTACAAAACGTTACGGTAATCCGTGCAGACAAAAAATAAACTAGTAAAGTAAGCAAAGGGAATAGCTCGCACCGAGTATCGTAACTAAAAATAAATCGAAGGAATTTATGCCGTACTTGCTAAAACGTCGTAGAATGGGATGGGTCACATAAAAAAAGGAAACCTCGAGAAAGGAATTTTATCTACAGACCTCTAACAAAAAACACACAAAGAAAGCAAGCTCGCGGTAAAAAACAACATTTATTCTAAAACATATCGACAGTATAAAAATCTGCGCAAAATAATTACTTTAATCACTTAGAACTAAATTTAACCTGTACATAAAGCAAAAATTATACAAAATCATTTGAATCCATTTTCCGTTTGTAAGATAACAAAAGTAATTGTTTAAGGTTATGTTAATTTAGCAATACGAACAAAATTAAATGTAGTATTTTTCATTTTAAACGACACCTTTAAATATGAATATATAAAACAAAACGACACCATATAGAAAAACCGATACATACTCGAAAAACAACGCTAGATTTTTACCAAAACAATAAATAAAATTGAAAATAAAACATGAGAAATTTAGACATACCTGCATAAGCAGGATATTAGACTATTAAAGAAACCTGAGAAATCTATCAAAAAGGAGGATAATTTTTATTTAAGATTGATGCTGTAAATAAGTTATAAAATTTAATTAAAAATCTATTTCGTAATTAACAAACGCTATATACAGGAAATTTAAAGTTAGTTATTCCTATTTTTAGGAGTTGATATTTTCTAAATATGGATAATTAACGTAAAAATTGCATATATGAATCAAAAATTTATTTGTTTAACTAAAGGAAAGGTTTTAATATCTGATTTTTACTTATTACAAGCAAACACCAGTTTGTAACGTTAGTGCTGTTTTATTGGAAGTTTCTCAAGGAACGTGAATAGAAATTAGGACATACTTCTAACAGTAACAAACAATAATTAGAGTGTACCTTAGATATTATTAATTCCGAAATGTCAAAGTTTTTTTCGGTAATTTATGTAACTAAAAACTGTTCTATCTAATGGAAAAACTCACAGAAGCTCACCACAATACAATTATTTAAATATTTTCTAAAATAACTCACTGAACACAATAAAATTCGTTTAATACTAACGACTAATTAATATTTTTATAACACCAAATGCAAATTAATTTAGATCATGAAATGACGTATGGGACATATTTAATATTATATTTATAGCGCTGCCAATCATGCAATCGTAAGTTACCGAAGATATTATCAGGGATAAAATTTTGGAATAATTAACGTTTTTATTGAATTTTTAGATGTTTTTAGGTTTAAATATACAAACTATTTATATTTCCGCTTTATGCATTAGATACAAGACAAAAATGGGACTAAATAAATAATAAGCTAAGGAAATCAATTTATACGTAAAAAAGCCAACTTTTTAAATAAACAGTCCAATTTATAAAAGGGAGCCCCACATTGCGCGCCTCTGAAACCTTAATTTTACTCCCATAATGCTACACATAATTATTAATAAATTTACACGGTGTTAAATTGCCCGGGGCGGCAAATGCGGCTTAAATCATAAGAACTGCACTTTCCCCGTGGGTATTCTGATCCCCTTGCGTCTTCTACTTTCGTGAGGGTAGCGCCCAGATGTCCCCTTGTTTGGTTGGCTGAGCTCTCTTCAACGAAGCGCCGGTATGTTGTGTAACTATAACAGGAAAAAGGTAACAAAAAAAATGGATCATTTCAACGACTGTTGGAACACTACAAACACGTCTACACTCGAGAAAGGTCGATAGTAAAAAGTTCGTTTGTTTCGACACATCTACTACCATGAATCATCGTCCCCTCTCTAAGATAGGTTAATCTCTGACGTACAATGGTAGGCGCAGCTGCCTTGTTAAGCACGAGAAATGCAATTCATGCGTTTTCCTAAATCACAAATCATAAGTCAATATCTAGACTTGTGCGAGAATCAAATCTCTGTGTGGTTTTCACGTGCGCTTATTTTTAACATAATAATACTGGAGATTTCCCATGCAGGGTTTGAAGATTCCCCGATCTAAATATTACAATAAAAAATGAAGCTTTTTTAAAAAAAAAGCGCAACACCTTAAGCAACTCTTAGCAAGTAACAGCAATAAAAAAAAGACAATCTATACACATTTAGAATTCCGTGTTTTTGAATTTTTCTATCAGTCATGGTTTGAATACCACTGTCGCGCTACACATCCGGATCAGCAATTGTCCTGATGGCTCTGGTATCAACCAAAAACTTTACAATCTTGCCGATAAACTTTCCATATATGTAAATGCTGTCCTCATGCTTAGATCGAGCGATGCGGATAGTGGTCTCCGGAGCAAAATCCGTGCAAGTTGATTTTCGCACCTTCCTGTTCACCCCTTTTGGTTTTCTGGTTTCTCCGCTTTCCTCTTGGGTTGTTTACGTTTAGACTGAATATACCCAAACCCGACACAGTTACAGCATCTAGGTTTTTCTTCTTTGGTTGATATTCACGAAGTACACATCGAATCACCTCATTTGTGCTTTCTTAGTCTTGCTCCTCTACGGAGCACCATGTTTTGCTGCTACCACGATGCGAAGCCTGCTTTGTCGCTTCAAATTACAAAGCACGAGCTAGCGCATCATCTAGGGTCCTTGGTCGAACTTGCCGTAGTGCTTGTTGGATTTCTCCGTTGTGTATCCCGACAACAAAGATATGTACTGACAGCAGTGAGCGGTAGTTTCAAATTTGGCGGCTCCGTGGCGTAGTTGGTATGCGTGTGATTACTACGCCCAAGATCCCGGATTCGAATCCCGACACGGTCCGCTTGAAAAATGTTAGCCGAGCATTTTTCACAAAAATACACCCTCGTTCGGATGAAAGGTAAAATGGAGGTCCCGTGTGTGAGTGTTGTCAGGCACGTTAAAGATCCGTACCTTGTTTGCAATAGCAAGGGATTGGAAAAATTAAAAATTTCCCGGTAAAAACTCGCTTCCTTGCCAATGTAGTACCTTTGGATGGAGCATTGAAAAATCGCATGTAGGGTAGCCTCGAATTGCTAGAAATATGTCTACCAAGGTGACGTTCAATCAAAGGTGGACGGTTTTACTCTGGATTTAGACGTTTGTTCGCATTTCCCAACATTCTTAAATTATGTTGTATCACCGCCACTGAGCACCCTCGTGCTTGCACTGTTAAGAAATTAATCCGTTCTTCCATTCTCAGCACCTTTTATTCCATTTTACGCGAGTTCTTTAACAATTTCGCTGAAAACTCCTGTTTGAGTTTCTGTAAACCGATGGAAAAATTGATCTTTCAGGTTTTCTGCAAATTTTATAGTTTCTTGTATAAATTCCTCTCTCAGTTGGCTGTAATTTTCAATCAATGTTTGTTCAACCGCTTTTACATTCTGGTCTAATTGCGCTGAAAGGTTTTCTTGTATATTCACTGTGGTCTCATTAAGTTTTCTGCTAGGTTTGAGGCTTTGTTCTTGTTCCTCTGTATTCTCTTTTAATTCAAGTTTCAGGCTTGTAGCGTTTCGGTACCGTTTTTCAGCATTTTTCTGTAAATTAGCGGCGGTCTAGTTCAGTTCTTCTGTCAGATCGCAGCGTTTTTCTGTAACTTTTCTGTAAAACTCTTTTTGTAATTTTACTGAATTTTCCGACAAGCTCTCCGCAACGCCTGACTTGAACTCTTTTAAGAAAGAAAAAATTTCACTGTCCAAATTCTTTTTTCTTTACTATGAGTGGCAGGTATGCAAATAAAAATCGTTCAAAAGTCTTTGTTCCCATTACTTGACACCAGTGTAACGAAAACTCTTTATTTTCAATCTGATTATACAAGTATTTTTAACAACTCCTTACAATGGAACTTGCCAAAAATTTCTCCCAACAAGTTATTTCTGAACTAATCTCTAACAGTACTAGTATTATCTTCTAAAACTAATCAAGCACTATTTATTAGTTTATATTATAACTACAATAATTTATATTAACACCAATTTATCTCGAGAGTATACAGAAATTTATATTACATCCTTCAAGCTTTAAACTGGAACATATCCTAATCAAACCTTAACCATAACTGCACTGAACTAACTAACGCCATCACGGCAATTTCTATTTTATCTAATTGTTCGAGAACATACCCGAATATGCAAACAATATTATCGAGATTTCCTATTGTAATCTTTTAAATGCAAGGGCTTGTATCTGTCAATCAAGATGTCTCGTACCGCAGGACGTATTAATTATTTTTATGTAAAAATCCTTTATTTACATTCTAATGTAGTTGTTATGGACGTAGGCAGACCAATCGGCGCTACAGTATGAATCTAGATTAGGCTATTTGGTGAAAATGTTTTAAAAGGTGTAGTGGATGCTTTGAAAAATTATAGATAAGCTTCAGTCTATTGAAACTGAAGAACACATTTTAAAAATAAACTCACTAATCACTATAGTAAAGGAACAAGTATCTTCATTGTAAAAACGTATTGCCTTTCTTCAAGGACATTGTTTAGAACCAAAGCAAGTCTGATAATAATTAAGACTTTTACAATAGAGCTAGAAAAATGGTGCTCATAAAAACAGTACAAATTCGTTTCGATTCTCGTTTACTTTATGATGATTTTTAGAAAAAGTGCAATGACTTATCCGAAATTTAATAAAAATGTATTGCACCAATATTACGGGAGATTAGCATGATGGATTTATTTACAATCAGACCCTGTTACAATGCACCTGACCATTCCACAAAAAATTGATTGCAATCTTTCCCAATATCTATACCGAGCCCGTGTGTGCATGCGTGCGTGTGCGTATGCGTGCAATCGCGCCTAATATTGCATACACTCATTATTGTTTTTAGGAACAACCAATATTTTTTAAATAAAATGATTTTACATTTTAAAATGTAAAATAAACAGTTCCAAACGGCTTGTTAAGGCAGAGAAAAATGCATCTTACCTTCCAGATGACGTCATTTCCAAACCAACAGTACATAAATAGTTGCGATATAATGATTGCTAAATAATTAAGCAACATGAATGACTGAGATGACCCCAATGAAACCTAAAAACAAAATGATCTCATACGTTAATGTTTGTGTATATGGCTTACAATAACAAAGTGAAAAAGTGTATTGCAAATAATAATAGCACTTCCAAAAAACTGCCACAGTACTCCAAAAGAAAACACTTGATCTATACACCGTATATATCTAAAAATATTAATTTGTACACATCAACAATGAAAAATTATAACCATAAAAATGTAGAAGTTGAGGTACATTTGTTACGTTCATTTACGGCTGCTGAATTAAAAATCACATCGATTCTGTTTCTACTCTTCCATACGTCAATAACATCCTGTATATTTTACCTGTTTATAATAAATATGCTTGCAAATAATTTTCAGTTTCAATTTATCTACTCTAAAACGACGAGTTTACGCAATAAATTATATAGTTGGCACCTTGTTTTGGGTATCCTTTAACTTGCTACACATTACTATAGCGTAAAATTAATCCTTATACTGTTACGACCGAAAGACTCGTTAAAATAGTGTATTGTATTATTTGATAAAGTTTGGGTCGAGTTTTCTAATCTCCTTTTTTGAATATTAATAACGCGAGGATTGAAGTTTGAATTCTTGTTATTTAAAACAATTTCAATTTGAATCTGCAGTTCGTCATCATATGTATTTTTCTAAACTACTCATTCTATTACTCCAAGAGCAAGGCATGTTTTTTCTTTATAAAAAGTGTTGATTTTGGGTGTATCGGTAAGTGCTCCTGAGTTATTAATATTAGTAAGACTCTCTTTTCAGCTCTTAGCTGGAGGTCAAATTGTTTTATTTAGGCCCAATTATTCTACTTATATAGAAGCAACTGCGCTGGTATGTGTTCCGCTGTTGCAGTGAGTGTCGCAGCGCTCAACATCTGTCGATCGTAGTGACGCTACATCTGAGCACCAGCACCCTGACGCTTCGCTGATTCACCTCCGTGGATGAAATGACACACGATAATATCCTGGTACTTGGAGGTATGTTGTATTAGTCTTCCCATATATCGGGAGCACCTCTTTTCTTCCTACTTTTCTTGTTCGTGCGTCGCTGGTGCTCCATAGTGCTTTACTATATGATTATTAAAATTTGTTCTCCTGTGAATATTTTTTTTTCTACTTTAACACCTTGGTGCTACGAGCAAATATAAACAGTAACTTTTTTCTTTCTTTCTATTACTAATGAATTTCACATGTTAAGCGAAATGCGCACTTCGTACGTAAAGTTTTAAAATTTGCTCTTTGTAATATAATTACTTATTCATTTTTTTGTTGATTCAAACCGAATTCTTTTTTAATTAATTTCTATTGTAAATAGAAAATCGATGACGATGTATTTTTTGTGTTGCTGGGAATCCCCCGCACCGCATTGGTAGTTAGCCTGGTATTTCTACGTTCCTTGTGTTCTGTTTCGTCATCGTGAATCGTGCGGGTCCTCACTGTAAGTATCCTTTGTATTTCTGTCTGGCCCGTACGCTTCATAACGTAGCACATTTATGAACGTAGAGAATGAGTTCTTTTGTAGTACGATATTAGACTAAAAGTTTGACGTACAGTTCAAAGAAAGAATCTTTATACTGTAAATAAAAATTAGTTGTAATTCATTTTTGAGTTCATATATTGCTCAAAGCAGTATAATTATACAAAGCACTTTTTAATTAAAAATGACGACTGGCTACCTGATTACATTATGGTGCCTCCGACATTTTTCACCCTAGAGGATGTCATCATTCGTGAAAACGTTTTTGGTACTCTGTGCAGTTGAGAGATAATGTGGTAGTTTTCCTTTGCCTTCCACACCGCAGCAGTGCCGATCTTGATGGTTTTCATGCCCTCTATACCAAAACAGCTGCTGCCCTCTGTCGGGGGTCTGTCTTAGACTGGTTTCTTACTAAAGATCTACTAAATTGGTTAAACCTATAGTTCGGCTCTTTAGCTCACTGAAACACGCAAGTTCTAGTATTCTAGAACTTCTTCAAGGTTGAGGTCCGTTCAGAACGGACATTTAAGTTAGGCAACTGAAACCAACTGCAAAGCAAGTAAATGTGATTTATTTCAACCACACATTTTCTTTTTGTATAGAAAGTAAAAAAAATTAGGTGGTTCTGCCAATAATTTTACCCACGCAATCACGAGCTCAAATTGATTTATGTGTGTTGAAACGCTCTGTATATAAGTTAGTTAATTACACCAGTAGTGCAACAATAGGTGTCCTAGATATAAACGTACAAGATTAACTTATTCAAGATTTTTTTCTAAATTGAAATAACGTATCAAATCAAATAGTGAAGGTGAATGTAATAAAGATGATTGTAGGAATAAAATAGTTACGCCATCACTATGGTTGCGCAGTCGAAAAGAGCGATTTATCAGTAATAAAAAAGTTCTAGATTTAAATCCTACCCATCGCTCTATTTTTGTATTATTTTCAATTACTAGTTGATCTGAAATTTTATTTCCGATTTAGTAATAAATCCAGAATAACATTTCATCTTATATTTTTATATAAATGTGCTCGAGTAATGAAATTAGTTTTATCGAGAATTAATTCAGTTTAATTCTTCAGGTAATAAACCACGGAGTTCCAGAGTATATACATTCAAACGACTCTGCCAAGTCAAATAACAAAATAGTTAGTTTGTTTCAGATTAATTAAATGTAAGTATCGATGTAAGGTTGCAGAAGTCTAAAACAAAAACATGTAAAAAATGTTAATTTATCGATTTCTATCACTAATTTAGTTTCAAAAAATCATTAATGTTCAATGTAGTCTAAATTCAGATTTATGCAAAGTTTCATATATACCCATACAAATCACTTACTCAATGATTACCAAATGGTGCTTACTGAATTGCTTTAAATTTTTTATAATAGCTTTATTAATATTCATTGTGTCATGTCTGTCAAGATAATTATTTACTGATGCATTTTCGACTGCAATGATTTTTCCAGCTAAAATTTCTAAATGTGTTGTAGCTAATCCTATAAGACATGCAGTAAGAGAATCAAAAGTTGAATTTATCCATGCGCATATACTTAAAGCAGTAATTTGATAAATATACATTAACGGCCTATAGCTTCCCAAATCATACGGAAATGGAAATGGTAACGGTGTGTTATCAAACAAAGGAGAAGTTCCCATCAAAATAACACAAACCAGTAACAGGTATCTGTAAGAGTTTGCAAGTAGTCTGGAATATTTTATCCGTTTAACCATAAACCGATCTAAATCATCGGAGTATGTTAGAAATATGGGATCTTTAAGCAGTTTTATCATGTATATAAACGTTTTTCTGTTAGCAAAAAAGCTTCCATGTTTGAAAGAATAGACCAGTATCGTTATTAAAATGTATAATATTTCAGAAAGTTTTGCCAAATCTGATAGATCGTAATACGCTTCCATCAACATAGTAACACCAAGAGAAGTTGAAATCAAAAAGGTGGAGATATCCCAAAGCCTGTACCAGAAGGACGAGTCACTTTCTGGCCACGTGCCAGTGATCTTAAGCATGTTGTACTGAATTTCAAATACTTCAAAGTAGTTAGCTTTACCCATTTGTAAAATCACGGTTAAATAGGCCTCTGTTCTGCAATGAAACTGAACTTAAGTCTGTGTTGTTTGGTTGGCACGAGAAATGGGTTTATAAATGGCTGCTTGGTAATTAATTGAACAACTTGATATTAAATAATTTAAGACTATTAACCTAAATTATACTCCAAAAGCACTTATTATGAAAATGACTCCACATGCTGAGGTGGCGTTTGTGGTGTATTTTAAACGAACTCGTATTATACTACCCATAAAATAACAATTTACGCCGTGAGATTTCGTGCAAGAAGTTGTGTTATAAAATCATAACACGTAAAGAATCGTGAGAACAATACTTTATGTGAGCGTTTAGTTCAATAGCTTAATGAGGAATTGTAAAGTGTAACCTATTACCCATAATTTGTCTATGCATAATTATTCGAAGAGGTTAATAACTAGTACACGCAATTGAAATTCTAATCTGTTCTAGCACGTATGCATATTAAATTGTGATGGTGTAACAGAACAGTGACGACCCGGAGGCAAATAAAAGTATTCTAAAAATTCTTTTCACAGTATTGTATAAAATATGCAGTGATTTGAGAACGGTGGAATATATAAGATAGTTTTGGCACATTTAGGCAGGAAAACAATATTTGGAAATAAAACCAAAACGCTTGAATGCATATGAACTAAACATAAATTGCAATTGTTTAAGAACCTTTACAATAAACATGTATTATTAGACACAACTCATAAATTGTAAATAAACTTGACCATAACCTTATTTAGTCCATTTTTCAGAAAATCGATGTGAAAAGCTTAAGATTGAAGAATTTAATCTAAATAGAGGCGAATCTTTGGAGCAAGAATGCAAAGGTCAAGAAAAAAAATTTCCAAAAGCAATTGTTAAAAACAAAAAGGATACGTTTATGTAAGTAGAAGATATGACGTATTTTAAAAATTATATCAAAACAAGGTTTACTATTTCAAGCAATTATGTCGGTCAAGTGTGATCAACTGAGAACAGAGATGTTAGTCGGATTAAATCCGTAGTGTTACCGCTGATTTCACTCAAGTGCAGCTAAGTAAACCATTTTTCGTGAAACTAGAAAGGTATGTTTTTATAAAATGAGGAACCTATAAATGGTTACTGTGAAATGAAATATTTTTATTAATGGTTTGTTCATAATAATAATAACAGGAAAATTGATGGGTTCTTGTAGATAGTACGTTTTATATTGAAGCTTATGGAAAAACGCATAAGCGATGCCACAATTTTAAAACCGTTTACATTTTGGTAAGCCTAATACATAAACTGAAGTACACTAAAATTAAACTCTTCAATGTTTACAATAAAAAGCTGTAAACAAATTAAACCGGTTGGTGTTATTTTTAAGTTAAGCGTTAAAAGCCAATCAAAAGACTAAATTTTCAAAATTTTACTTTAACGTTTTGGTAGGCTCAAGACGTGCCAAACATTCAAATCTTTAACACTAAAAACAATAAGTCACAAGCAAGTTGGTAGAACACTACCATCTGGTTCACAGTACTAAGCTAATTGAAGTGTTCTCAAAATCTTTGTTTGGCACTTTGTTGCGTTTTATTGCTGTTAAAAGTTCAAATCTTTTACATAAAAAACCATAAACTATAAAACGTATAGTTTAGCTGATGTCCATTGGATACTCTGCCAATATAAAGAATAATAATAAACTAAATTCTTTCTCAAAATTTTCATTAATTGTTCTATTACACTTAAAATGTGCACCGATAACAAGAAAGCCGAAAAATTTAAATGAATATAAGTTCAGGCATTTTAAAATTTCAAGTTTTCAAAATTTTCTTTTGCCGATTTGTTCCTCCTAAACTTCATATTAACGCGTCCCAAAATTCAAATACCTAAACATCAAAAACAAAAATTTACAATTAACATTTGTTTGTGCTCAATGCCAAGCATATTTAAACAGTTTTAAAATACAACTTTTTAAGAATTCTGTAAATCATATCTTATATAAATGTAAAAAGTAAACCTAGGGGCTCGCAATAAGCGTCCAAAAAATAAGCACATAATGCAATTTTATACTGTACTTATAATATGTAATGTGCAATTTTTATGATATTACAGGTCCCATTCAATTAATGTATTGCAAATGCACTGAAATGAGAAATCTCAGGAGGCGCTTTCTGCCTGACAGCCAGTGGCGGCTTGTCGTGATTTTATTTGAGGGGCTCTAACTGTTCATGGCATGAATATTATATAAAATAACATAAGCAACACCCACCTTCCGTGGATTGGTGTATTCGGCCTGGTCACTTACACAGATCCATTAATTTTTGTATACTTGTTTATAGGTTTATGTACAAAAAGTCACACACTGTACTCTAATTGTCACGTAATAATAATTTTACTGCTTGTATACGAAATCAAGCCTTCTGTCTTTCTGAGCAATAAAATGGTCTATAACTTTTTCGTCAAAATTGTTGTTGTTATGTATTAAGTTTTTGTTGACTGACATCATTGCTAAGGCATTAAGACGTTCTTCGGCCATTGTGTTCCTTAGATAAGTTTTAATCCTATTAAGAGTTGAAAAACATCTTTCAGATTCGGCAGTGGACATTGGAGTTGTGACTATAATTTTTAATAATTTTATTGTTTCGCCAAATGTTTCGTTTAACCCATTTTGGGTCAACCAGGAAAGCATGTTTAGGCCGCCTAAAATATTTTTAAAATCCGTTTTTGAGTACATCACTTCCAATTCAGTCATCAATTTGTCTGGCTGTAACATTGGATAACACTTAACAATCGATTGGAAATACAATGTTGGAAATTTTTTTGAGTAAGTATCAAAATTAGTTACGTCTACTAAAAATGCGGCTTCTAAATGAGTTCGGTATGAGAGCCTGTCCTTCATCTGAACAACTATTGTATCGCACACTTTTTTAGCAATCAAATTCCGATTTTCCACGTTACTAATTTTTCTTCGTTAAGTATCATTACAGATTATATTTTTGTCTATCTTATCAGTTGAATTTCTAGCAGATGCTATTATCCTTTCAAAGTCTTCCATTTTTCTCTTCAGTGCAACACTGTCTGTATTTCTAGCTTGAAACTGATTAAATAATATGTCAACATGTGGAAAAATTTTGTGAAATAAATTGAGAAAAAACACAACATCAGGATCTTCCAGAATTCTACGCAAACCATATGCTTCCCTGCAGGTAATAGTTTTATTGCATTTTTCTTCTAATTCCTCAAAGCATTCGATTAGTTTTTCTCTATTCTCATATACGACGTTCACAATACGAATATTATAATTCCGACGTGTGGCAGCAACAGTGGGCAATTTTCGCTTCACTATTTCTTTTAGCACATCACACCTGTGAGTAGAATGAGAAAAAAAAGCAAGAATTGCGGATAAATTAGAAAAAAAAATTAACTTTAGCATTTTGACGACACACTGCAAGCATGCTTTCTAAAATCTCGTGTTGCATAGTTTTAGATGAACCTTTAAACACACTCGCTTTGTGTAAATGTTCTTTTAAAATTACATCCAATTCCGAAGTAAAATCAATTAATTCTAACAAAATTCCACAGTTTTCGGAATCTTCTTTTTCATTGTGTCCTCTCAATGCCAATTCCAACTTTCCACAAAATTTAATACAATTGATAATTTTTTAAAAATGTATCTATTTTTAGTCACCTGCTCATTATGCTTCATAATGTTCTGCCTATATGCGGAATCTAACTGAACCGCAATGTTCACGGAACGTAGCATAGCCAAATCCGTGCAAGACTTTATATGGTACTTGCTAATTTCATGCTTTTATATTCTATCGTTTATATGCTTCAGATCTCTAAAGCCTTTTTCCGACCATGTTTTGTCCATTCCGTCACAATAAAATAAATGGCAAGGAAAACAAAATACAGCATTCGATTGAGAGCATCCGGAAATCCACTGACATTTTTTATAAATTTCTTTTGAAAAATGCCTTGTGAAACTACGATTTCCAACCTTATCTACCTGTTTCAGATTTAAATCCGGTGTCGGACGCCCTAGGTTCTTAATTTTCACCTTTTCTGCTAATGGAAGAGTTTTAAATTTAATTTTGACTATATTACGAATATTATTTTCAGTCATCTTAAATAATTCAAAATAATAATTAAAATTATACACTACGACTACACTCACAAAACAAAACACGGTCTTTACTTTCAATGAAAACAAGTGAATTAATCTCTACGCTCACGCAAATTAGTACCGGACAACACAAACACGCATTGAAATACCAACAGATACTGCCGGTAAGGGCTCTAATGACGAAAGCCATGTTAAAGCTATCTGAAGCTGTTATTATTTGCGTTCGACAGAATTCGTCGTCGTTCGATTTCCTATAAAATTTACATTGAAACCGGGCTCAATAGAATGGAGCCCGGACTTACACCGATGTACTAAAAAGAATCAAGGAATTGTCAAAATGTCTAGGACAGGTATTTATTTAATATTGCTTAAATGTTGGCTGTAAAATGAATATAGTGAAAAACGTAATTGTTTTAAATAATTTTAAAATATTAATATAAGTGTTACATTTGATCATTTGAACCACAAATCTTAAAAGAATTATATGCATTTTGGTGTAAATTTTCATTAAAACGGTTAGATGTGGTTGCTTACGAAAGGATGACGGCAGGATATGTTTACTATTTATATCTGTTTCCGGCACCATACATCATTGTAAACTGTAAACGTTGCATTTACAATTTATTGACTGAGACCACTTAAAAATGCCGGGCTGAAAGCATTTATGCATTCGATCTCTAGTTCTGAGTAATCATTTTCCAATGAATCAATTTATGCCGAAAAGTTTATTTACGGTACCTATTCCTTAAAATAACCTGGGGGGCTCTAGCCATTGAGCCCCCATGGAGTAGCCGCGGCTGCTGACAGCCCAGCGGTAACACTAAGTAGGGTTGAAATACTATAATAAATAATAATAATAATAATAATATTATATTTGTAATGGAAACATGGCTAACTGAAAGATGTAATATTAATGACTAACAACAAAAAAATATTAATCTTTTACACACTGATCGTAAGGGAAGGGATGGTGGTGTTACTGTGTATGCTAGGAAGTATTTAAATTGCAAAGCCATAAACATAGATTATGATACTAATGACTGTTTAGAACAGTTGTCGGTAAGTTTCATTTACAATAGTAAAATATTTGCTGCTGGTGTAGTATTATAAGGTTTTGCCTTACCAAGTGGCAATTTATTTCTCCTATGTGACCAGCTGAAAGGCACAAGGATAGATAACGAGGATTTCCTGAAGATGAAAAGAGCCCACGGTTAGTTTCGGTGGAAAATGGCTCGTAGATGAGGAAACCTCCAAAGGTTAAGCGGCTAGTCAAGCTATTTGCTCTGGGTAGAACATGAGCTTGGGTCGGGGTTGGACTGCGACCAAAAATGTAGAGAATATGGCGCCACCGAATTTTTGTATACTAAGAAGACCCAACTTGAGTTTTTTGTATAAAGCGAATGCGGAAACCTATACTCAAATACCGCTATACAAAATATTACAAGAACCCAATCCCTAATGTTTTCTTACCTTATGGCTCGATATTGACCTTTAAAGATGCACTGCTACACCTGTAAACAGATTAAAACAAGGCTAGCACAGTTTGCGCATTCATTTCAAAAATTCATAATTAATTAGAATCAAACCTCATTCATTCTAACTAATAACCATAGTCTTGATCAAAATAAAAATCTATTCCTTCAAGTTTCAGTTAAAACATTGACAAACCATCTTCTTTAAAAATTTTGATTAAATAATAATAATGAGAAATATGTACTTGGTAATAATCAGCATCTCTTACAAATAGAATATAGCAGTTTTCACATTAGTAAAGTCTAGCAAAATTTATACTTGAAAATCATTAAATTTGAGTTTTTGAATAAATTAAATTTATATTATAACTTTATTTGGTCTTGGTAGTACTACATGGACCTCACATTCAATGGCAAAATATTCCAATTAATATTTAATGAAATGCAAAATGTAACAATTTAATTCTTTAAAATAACCTTAAAGTTTGTTAATTCTGAAAGTTAACCTTTTCTACTCTTATATCGACATCTACCATTTTTTGTTAGTACTAATACAAGAATTAAAACTGAAGCTTTATAGATTCCTTTCACCAAAGTTTAAAAATAACTTGTTTAGGCGTTTTCGGAAACTTACTCGGATCACTTACACTAGTAATCGTGGCGTTCGTTAACTAAGAGTTACTAACCTACCCATGTTTGTTTACACTCGGTTAGTTACCAGGATCAATGATCAGTGTTACCCTGCTGCTTAGGCAGAGTCAAAAGTAACCTGATTAAATGTGCATGCGTTTAACGCAGTTGACATCTTGATATTTGTTTGGTTTTGTCAGTTTACTACATCTGAATTTTGCAACAGCAATGGACACTCTTGCTAGATGCGAATACTGTAATTACATTAATACAAGATCACTTGTAATAAAACATGTTCGTGAGAATCATTCCCTTAAACAAGTCTACATTGGTAGGCTTTATTAGTTTAATGTAAATAAAGATTAGAACATTTTGTAATTAGCGCATACCTTCAACAATGAAGAAGAGTCTGAAAATGCGGCAGATATGGGTGCAGAAGAATGTATTAATAGTCGATTCTGTATTGGCACAGAAAGCACCCTTACGGATAGAATCGACTCGTCAGGAGCAATTTCTGAGAAAGTTAGCTGGAGTCAACAGCAGGTATTGTTACTTCCGGATATGTATAGAAAATATTCTCATAAATTTGAGGATAGAAAAACAACAAATAAAGTACTCTGAAAGTTGAATGCCAAGAAAGGCATAATGACAAAATGGTTAGGCAAGACAAATTCCTGTCTTTGCTAGAGAAATTAGTGGAAAAAGGAGACTGATGTTTCTAAAGTTTCATTATTTGTAAGTAATGTCAGTTGACATTCATTTTCATTATACTTGGTTATTTTATATTGAAAAATATGTTATGTTTAAAGAGTTGTCTAGTTTTTAAGTATAAACTTTGATTGATAATTATATCAGTAAAGGGTATAAATAAATGGCAACCACTTGTATAAATATTTTTTTATTAAGACTATAAAGACTATTTAATAAATATATAGTTATTCTTCACATATTAGATCACATATTTTATCTCGTTTAACAGCTGCTTTTACATCTATAGAAACTTCACAAACAGTATCATCATCATCATCAATATCCATTTCATCTAAATCATAATCATTATTCTCATACATATCGTAGCGGACTACTACTATCGCGTTTCACCAATTTAAAACAAGTAGTAATAAAAGTCTTTATTACTCACTATTCACAAGTTTAATTAATAGTATATGCATTATTTATAGATGTTTTCAGTCCAATTAACAATGAAGCACTATCACACTAATGCTAATTACAATCACTAATATCTTCTTAAACTAAATTCTTAACCATAGGTCTATTAACAACACTAACACTACTATTTATTTATTACACTTTTGTTTATTTATGTATTCTACAAGTTGGCGGTACCATATACACGTTCACATAACATAAATTTATATTTACTAAAAGACTTTCAGAGCGTAATAAACAACTAACTATATACAAGATGATTTACATAAGACATTCTGATATAGACTAACTCTGTACTTCAATCAGCGATCTTATTTATACCCTGAATTAAAAAGGATGATTCATACTCCAGTATATGCTAGAAAATTCTAGGCTTCTGTAGTATATACATTGCTTACGGCGCTTGTGTGTTTGACGGGTTGTCTAACAGTAGCTCGTAACAATATATTATGCAACATGCTATGATGACATCTGATACGAAGGTTGTGTCATTTAAAAACTTTAGATTTCTAAAGCAACATTTAAGAAGTCCAAACGCCTGCCCTATACAGACTCTAGTCGAAGAATGCATATAATTAAATTTTTTGTTTAGCTGTTAGGTGTCTATTATTTGTATATGACGTTAACAAGTTTATGATAGTAGGGTATGCTGAATCGCCTAATAAATGTTGGTTTTCATTTAAAACTTGAGAAAGATATTTTGATATTGGCGATACTCTAAATACTCGAGCATCATGAACGCTGCCAGGATATCCTGCAAATCAATACATAATAGAAACATTTTAGGAAAATTTCTTCATTTACCAGCAAAACAATCTATAAATGTATAGTCTCATTTGCATACTCCTTGCAATAGTATTGAGTGAAATTGTTTATGAGTTGGGATGATTTTTGGAGTAACAATTCGAATATGGGTTCCATCTATAGTACCAACGACTCCTGGGATTCGACTTTTCTTTTTGAATCCATTGGATATAGTGCTCATATCTTGTGGCCATTTGATAAACTTCTTTACGCTATATCAATTACTCTACGCAGATATTCCCATGTAGTACTTATCGACAAATCAAAACTATCGGCAACAGATCTAAAATTATTCAGTAATGTCAACCTATATAAAAAAACATTATTTTCACTAACCTGTAAACTTCCTGATTAGCTAATATCCATAAAAAACTAATATCTGCTTAGCAGGGCTAGTAGGACGTCCTCCACGTGGCGTTTTCTTATAAATATCCACGCCAAATTCTTTAACTAAAATTCCTACAGTTGATTTTTCCAAACGAAGATGTGCTCTGAAATCTGAAAAACCCTCAGGGTGACATTAAGTAAAAGTAATTGCTCACCAGATAAAGAATACGTAGCGACAACTTCCATATAATTTTGTATACAAGTTCTTCTTCCTTTTTCTTTCTCATCGCTGCTCTCAATAAATTCTTCTCCATTAAAAGATACAAACATACCAATTTTTTTATTCATCTTTATTTTGTTATCAACCATCACAAACTGACATATAAATACGTTTATAAATGACAGTGACACTGATCTTAAGCTGACCGTGTGCGTTCGTTTACTAGCTTACCCGGGGTGACTAAACCACCAACCTGAAGTTGAGTTACAACTAATCCGCTTACTAACCTGAAGTAAGTTTCCGAAAACGCGTTTTGTCATTCACATAATGAACTAGGAAATTTCCACGTGAACAAACAAAACTTATTTGTCTGTTATGCCAAAAGCTACAGCTGACGTATTTAAAAAACTAATTACATACCAGATGTTAATCCATCAGAAAAATACTTGCAAGGTATTAGGACCATACCCGGAATGATAATTAATAAATTGAAATCTTCTTGTTTCAGCATTTACAAATTAGGAATTTCCATTACCAAACAATCCAATTAGCTAGATACTGAATAGCTAACAAAACATCACGTGCGTCCACATCAATCAATTGAACCACGCCAGATTGATTTCCATACAAGGTTAAATTTCAAATAGTTGCCAATAAATTTTCATTGATTACCAAACAAATTTTATATATTTCTTAAATTAAAGAAAGCTTCCTAAATTATAGTAAGTTGCAAAAGTTGCACAAATCGCCCAAGTTGCCCAAGTTGCACTACAAATATAAATTAGTAAGGCTTTAAACTCAGTAATACTTACTGTTATACTAAAGCCATTTAAAACAATTTAACGTCCCGTCTAATGCGAAAATATAATGAGCTTCGCCAAGACGATTTCATCTTGAAAACGACTTTAAACATTTGGTGCTTCCAACACGTGGTCTGCAACAACGCCATGTTTTTTTATTTAAAGAACAATAGACTTTCTCTAACGACAGCTCAGTTGAAAGTGTTCTATTGACGTATGTTGCCGTCTGACAACAGTTATGATTTTACTTATAGTGACACTAACAAATAGCATTTTCTGTCACCGCTTAATTTAAAACTTTATACTCTCAAATTGAAAGCTTATATTGTTTTCAACAATATATAATATTTATCACGTAGATTGTGTAGCGTTATTATATTTAAATTGACTATTAATGAATTAATTAAATTAGATATTTGTGAAAATATTGCTAGAAAATAAAATTGTTACAGTATATCGGTCACAAATAATTGCAGCACATAACTTTCTCACAGGTTTTGAATTAGTTCTAGCACAAGTTTGTCCTCAATTCGATCACATCTTTTGCGGAGGCGATATTAACTTAAATTTGTTTAATCTTACAAATTCCAATGTTGAAAGGTTTAATTCTATTATAAAAATGTATAATTTAAAACAAGCCGTAATTGAAGCTACACGGATCACCCAGAATAGTTCAACATTAATTAATGTTATTCTTCTAGATAATGAAAGTATAATTCATACAGTGGATTGCATATGTGTACATGACTTAACTGATCATTGCTTAGTCGTTGTACAGCTCAAACTTGAAAAGCCTGCACGCATCTCTAAATACATCACTCACCGAGATTTTAAAAACTTTGATTTAACGGCCTTCAACAATCACTTGAAGCATATTCCTGTAGAAGAGATCTTTTATATTGATGATGTAGATACATAAATACGAATGCTCAACAAAATATTAATAAATCTATTCGATACACATGTGCCATTAAGGACGAGTAAAATTACCAAAGCGAAAGCTCTGTGGCTTACCAACGTAATCACAAATATGATGAAACTGCGTGATAAAACTCATATTAAATTTAAACAGCAGAACGCAATCAGATTGGGAGCTCTATAAACAGCTTAGAAATTCTGTAACAAGCTCTATAAGACGAGAAAAAAGGCATTACTTTGATTTTATTGCTAAACAATCTGCTAGTATTACTTGGAAAGCTCTTAGGGACTCTAAGATCGTAACATCTCAACTAAACTGTATACTTGAAAGTCTATGTGATCCGTACCAAATAAATGCATTTTTCATAGACTTTATAAACAAGTTAAAAACCAACCCTCCGCAACACATGTTTCAATTTTATAATAACAATCAGTTCAATAGCAGTATCTTATTCTCATCTTTTACTACTACAACTAATAAAGTTCGGAAAGCTCTCAAATCCATTAAGTCTAATGCTATTGGAAGTGACTCTATATCTGTTTTTATGTTAAAATTATGCGAAAAAAAATTATTGAAACCATTACTAATATTATCAATAATTGTATTATAAAAAGATATTTTCCAGAATGTTGGAAACTGGCTGTCATTACGCCTATACCTAAAGTTAATAAAATCATTAATTTGTCTGAGTTAAGACCTATTAGTATTCTTCCGCTTCTATCAAAAATGTTTGAAAAAATTATATATGAACAAATCCACGAATACATTTCTTTTGCACAAATCATACCTGCAAATCAATCTGGCTTTAGAGTGGGCCATAGTACCACTGGTGCATTAATCAAAGTTACTAACGTTATGATTTGGATTTGGTTAGGGTTTTAGTGTTGTTGGACTGCTAAGGCGTTTGGCACCTTAGACTACAATTTACTTCCTACTAAATTAAAATATTACGGATTTCACAAGTCACTACATCTTATGCGGTCTTATTTATGTAATAGGAAGCAGTTGGTTAATGTTAGTGGTAAAACGTCTCTAACAAAAAATATAACTAGTGGAGTGCCTCGAGGTTCAATCTTAGGTCCTCTGCTTATTTTGCTGTATACAGCTGACTTCGCAAGTAAACTTCGTAATTGTCAATCTAGATTTTACGCTGACGATTTACAAATATGTTTCACATTTAAATTAATCAGTTACCAGTTGCAAATGCACAGATCAATGAGGATATAAAGGAGCTATCTGATACTCCCTGTATGTTTGTTGTGGTTTGTTTAGCATTCTTCTTAATCTTCTTTGGGAATTAAACCACTCATAGTTGGGTCATTAGCTGTATTACACTATACTTAATATTTTATCTTCAAATAGTATAGCAACAGGTCACGTGTCGAAAACGGGTTTCAGAACAGATTAGATATATTTTTATTGCCGGTGAAAAACATTTCAGATGTGTCTATACAGGTTGGTAGCTTTTACAAATTGTAGTAAATTCTTTGTTGCACTTGTACTTCCTTCAAAACATTCTCGAAGTGTGTGCGCGATGTTGTATTGTAGTCATTGTTGTTGATATTGTCGGCAGTTTAGAAGTAGGTGTTCAACAGTTAGAGGCACGTTGCAGCTTGTGCATGTACTTTTTTGGTTATCTCGAAGTAAGTACTGCTTGGTCAAATTTGTATGCCCTGTTTTTAAACGGATGAGAACAACGGCATCTCTTCTAGTTAGCTCTTTACTCGCTGATTTCGTTATACGAGTTGCATGTAAAACACTACACCTATCGTCCCAACGATTGTGCCATGCTATTTGTATTTTTTTAAAATTACTGTAATGAAGTCTTCTGTTGTAATGGTTGATACGTCTATAGCATTGTTTTGAGCTGCAGCGTGTGCAGCTTTATCTGCCATTTCATTACCGTAAATCCCTACATGACTTGGACACCATATTAGCACAACAGGTTTATTGTTCAATTCTAACCAGTTTAATAGCACCAGTATATGGATGATAATTGGGTGAAAACTATAGGGCATACGGAGAGATAATATAGCACTTAAGGAGTCTGAGCAAATTAAAATTGTTTTATAGGGGCATGTTTCGGCAAAGCGAAATGTTTGCCATATGGCATACAGCTCTGCCGTGTATATACTAGCGCATTTATTTAACGTCCAGAAATGAGCTGTTCCTGATACAACAATTGAGCTACCTACACCGTTATTAGTTTTTGACCCAACCGTATATATAATGCATGCAGAGGGGTATTCTGAAATGATGCAGTTGAATGTAGTAATAAAGAGTGATGGAGGTGTATCGCTTTTCAAAAGTTTAGTACAGTCAAGTCGAATTTGTGTAGGTGTAGCGGTCCATGGTGCTACTTCTAGGTATGATGTTGGGTATAAAGAGGGGATATCCAGGTTAAATGCTGACAACATTTCATGACATCTCACTCCGAGTGGTCTTGATCTGGTCTGCAGCGTAGAGAACAGTTGTAAAAGTTCTGGAGAGAAAATAAGTGGTCGGACAGGATGGAGTGCTTGGGAACACAATTTTATGCTGTAGATCAAACACAGCTTTTGCCGGCGTAGATCTAGCGGCAGAAGGTTAGCTTCGCAGCAAAGCAGTACATATGGCGATGTTCTAAAGGCACATGTTGCTAGACGGATTGCTTGTCCCTGAATTGAGTCCAATGTACGTAAGTAGCTTTTCCGGGCGGACGCATACACAACACTTCCGTAGTCCATTTTAGTCAGTACTAGAGCTTTATACATATTTAGCAAAATGTCTTTGTCTGCGCCCCAATTAAGATTGTATAGGCAGCGAAGAGGGTTTAAGGCCTTGCGACAGCGATTAACTAAATCATTTATATGAGGTTTCCATGTCAGCTTCCGATCAAATGTGACCCCAAGGAGCTTGACGCAATCCGCACCCTTTAAGTTGTTGCCTTGAATTAATAGAATGGGATCATCATGCTGATGTCGAAGTCTGCAGAAATGTACATAGTGTGATTTACTGGCAGCAAAAGTGAAGCCTATATTATTTGCTTTTGATACTAATTTATCGATGGTATTTTGGAGCACTTGTTGAATTTCGCTCATCAAGTTTGCCGAATAGAATATAATAAGATCGTCTACGTACATTGATCTGCCAACATTTTCGCGGATTGTTCGCAGAAGTGCATTAACAGCAACAGCGAATAGTGTAACGCTTATTGTGGACCCTTGTGGTACACCATTGTCTAGAGGATGTGGCTTAGATAAATGGTTTCCAACTCTAAACCTGAATGATCTGTTCATCATAAAATTTTGAATAAATTGAGGTAAACGACCTCTAAACCCCCATTTGTGTAGGGTGAGCATTATGATCTATCCCCAAGTATGGTCATAAGCTTTTCAATGTCAAACGTAACAACTACAAGATGCTGACGTATTGCAAAACTATTCAAGATGTTTGCTTCTAGTACAGCTAGTTGATCTGTGGTAGATCGAAGCTTACGAAAACCTACTTGGGATGGGTACAATAAATTGTTTGTTTCAAGATACCACACTAACTGCAAATTAACAATTTTTTCTAAGATCTTGCTTAGGCAACTCGTTAACGAAATTGGCCTATAGCTGTTAGGGATTTTTGGGTCTTTATATGGCTTTAGAAGAGGAATTATGATAGCTTCTCGCCAGGAGTCAGGTAGAATACAGGTTTTCCAAATGTTATTGTATAGTTTTAGTAGTGATATCTTGTTTGAGATAGGTAGATTTTGTATCATTTGGTATGTGATCATATCAGGTCCTGGAGCGCACTTTTTAGTTTGTTGTAGGATGTATTCAAGTTCGGTCATTGTTATATTATTGTTATATGCTGATGAGTGAATGTCGTTGAAATCTAGGGGACCCTCTTGTGCCCACTTTTTGGCCAAAAAAGCTAGACTATAACTGTCGTTACTGCTCTCATCTGGAAAGCGCGAAGCTAGTAAATTTGAAATGCTCTCGTTTCCCACAATGGTTTGAGTGTTATCTATTAACACCGGGGATACTAGTGGAAATTTTTTTCCCAAGAATGTTTCTGATATTTCTCCATACGTCTGATATGGGAGTATTGATGGACAACTTAGCGACATATTCCTCCCAGCTTTTTTTCTTAGCTAAAATTATTTTACGTTTAGCTATAGCACGTAGGCGTTTAAAGGTGACAAGGTTGCTGTGAATGGGATTACGTTTAAAGGAATTCAGCGCAGCTTTCTTTTCCTGTATTGCTTTTTTTATTCCATCGTTCTACCAAGGCACCGAGTTTTTAGTGTTATTAGAAATAAAGGGGATCGTTTGCCTAGCAGCGGACAGCATTGTTGCCGTAATATGATTTACAGATTACTGAATATCCTTATGCGGTTCAAAAGGTGCTATAAGACTAGAAAACTTACTCCAATCGGCTTTAGCATAGCACCAGCGTTCAGTGGAGGGTTTATATGAGATGTTGGGAATATCGATACAGCTTGGAAGATGGTCTGAAAAGACATATTGTTTTAAGGTTCTCCAAGACAGGTAATGACCTATTTGGGGTGAACATATAGACAAATCTATGGACGTAAGATTAGATGAACGTGAATTTATATGCGTTCCTTCGCCTGAGTTTAGGATAATGAGGTTATTGTCTACTACAACCCGCTCAATAGCTCTCCCTGATGCATCGGCCCGTGTAGATCCCCACAACGGGTTGTGAGCATTGAAGTCTCCTACGAGGAGGAACGGTTTTGGCAGTTGTGTGAGAAGGTTGTTTAAGTCATTAACCGACCAGTGCGAATCAGGAAAATAGATATTGCAAACTGTGAGTTTAACTGGGTGTAAGATTTGAACGAAAACTGCTTGTAGGGTTGTGATTAGTGGAATGTGCCAAGCTGCAACATCGTTCTTGATTAAAATAGCTACACCATCTTTAGCTCTTCTATGTGGTACCGCGTCACAGCGATAGATATTAAATCCCCGTAGATTGAAGCAATCTGCAGGTTTGAAATGAGTTTCTTGTAAACAAATACATATCGGAGACTCTTTGGCCAACATGAGTTTAAGTTCATTTAAATGTGAAATACATCCGTTCAAATTCCACTGGAGGATAGTGTCCATTGAGAGAGTGTTACTTAGGGATAGAAAGCGACTTTATGTATGACCTTTAGTAGAACAATTCTAAATCGATGCGCAGGATGAGTTGGATAACCTGTCTATACTGATGGCTCGAGGTCGACCTCTAGGTCTACCTCTTTTGCTTTTTTGGTGCTTCACCTCGATAAATTTACCGAAGGTAATATTTTGTCTTGGTGAATTACAATGTTCTTCACCAAGGTGTAGCTCTTTTGAGGGAGCTACAAATTGTGGAGCAGTTAGTGGCTGCTGCTTGACCTCCGGAGAAATTTCCAGAGGTCGTTTATAAGATGTTTGTCGCCCTACGGGCGAGTCAGATTCCATTGGCGTACTGGAACATTTAGAGGGATGCCTGTTTCAGTAGGAGGAGCTTTAATGAAGTTAAGTTTAAATTGGTTTTTTACAACCGATACACAGATAGTGGATAGTTCTGGGGCTAGTTCTTTTATCAACTCCTTAACATTAACGCTAGTAGGTTTGGCTACTTGTGCATATGAAATATTGGGAGACGGTATAGCACCTTTAATGCGGTTCTTAGCATCAAAGTAAGAAATCTTCTCTATTGTTCTTAGTCTCTGGATTGTCATTTCTTCTTTGAACACAAGACAATGCTGAGAACGAGCTGAATGCTCTCCATGACAGTTGATACAGTAGAGACGTGTCTCACAACTTCCTTTATGAGGGGGACTACCGCAAGCGCAGATTTCGTTTTTATTGCTGGTTATATGTCCAAAGCGTTGACACCTAAAACAACGCACCGGAGAGGGAATGTAAGGACGCACCGGTAAGGATTGATAGATTCCGGTTTTTACACGTTCTGGCAATTTTGGGATGTTAAATGTTAAAATAAAAGAGGCTGTGTCTTGAAAGATTCCATCCCTTTTAATCGTTATTCTTTTGACATCGACAACTCCTTGGCTTACTAAGTTTTCTTTAATCTCTTCCAAGCTGCAGTTAAGTAAATCTTTGCATGAAACAACGCCTTTACTATAGTTCAATGAGGGATGTGTGGCCACATCCACTTCAAAATCGAAGAACGTTTTAAGATTAGAAAGCTTTTGCGATTGCGATGGGTGCAAAGTTTCTATTAACAATCCATCTTTTGTTTTCCTAATTGATTTGACTTTGCCTACTTGGTTACTAACAACTTTGTCAATTAAAAAGGGGCTTATTTTTTCGAAGCTGCCCCCTTTTCTTTTAATCAGCAGAAAGCGTGGGGTTGTGTCCACCCTTTCCGCAAGCGTAACTCTTTTAACTCTCCCACCGGCTCCTTTTTTGAAGGAGTATAATGGTGGTCTTTCATCTGATCTATGACCAGTAACACTAACAACGCTAATGTTGTCGCGAATAGGCTGTAGTTGCGCACTAGGTACAGCCTGACTTCCTAGTGCGTTTGTATTGTCGTTTACCGGGGGCTGACGTCCCGTACCAGGCAGAGCCCCACTACCCGGTACATCTAATTGAGAGGCTGGGACCTCTAGTGAAATACGTGGCGCGTTTAACACTTTATCATTATATGACTTATCCATTTTTAAATAATAGGTGTGTAGTGTGTAGATGTCTGATTTGCTTTGATGTGTGCCCTAGCTTGCACGCGTGTGTATGTGTGTGTATATGGTGTGATTCCGCAAACTCCCCCAAACCCCCAAGACCCATGGAGGAGCAGCATAGCAGTGGCCTCGGCAACGCCCCCCACTCCCATCAGCAGGGCCCAGTCTGGGCACCACCCAGCACTACTAAAGGGGGCAAGATTATACACCAGTTGATAGGACCGCCTCCCCTTTGGTTAGAAGGGGTTCGGGTTCCTGTCCTACATGGCGGCCCGGGTACGCCACCCCGAAAGGCAGAAACCAGAAGAACGGATCACATATAAACTGTGTGTATGGAATGCAAGTATCGTGTGGGTGAGGTGTTTGTGTGTGTATATGTAAAAGATGGGATGGAATGGACTGGTTAGTGGATACAGGTAGGAGAGGGTAAAAATAGCGGTTAGGTTTGACTGTACCCTGATACACGTGGCTTGAATACCAGGGCGAGTTGCCCAATTAAAAGGGGATTTGTCTAGCTGTACCTCGCCCCATGTGGGAAGAATGGACAAGGTGAGCAAGGCCTGTAAGGAAGGGAGGAAGCCGTACTGTACCCAGAAACTACTGGTGTTCCTGAGCGAACGCTCTCGGGGAACTGACGGAATGTAAGGGCGGGACAGCTGATAGCTGAGCTTGGGTACCTCGGGTTTGCCATGCCCGTACCTGTTTTGTAACTAACAGGCCCCTGAGAGAAGATTGATGGTAGGTCCCTTCTCCTTCGGATACCCTAATAGCCAGAAAGGACCTGAAAAAACAAGAGTCGGAAGCCTAGTGTGCTTCCAGATAGGAAAGATAAAAGATGCTGACAGATACAGCTTTGTGTGCGTATAGGGTTAGGACATGCACGTATGCGTGTTCTGTGTGATAAGAGTAAAGTGAGTGTATGTGTGCGTGCTCTGAGTTTGTGTGAGTAGGTGATGTAGGTTATTTTGGTTTTCCCACTTTGCAATGCAGGTAGTCAGCAAGCCGGTTAACTACAACGCGGAGAGGGAAGTAAGCACTCTCACCACGTCAAGGTAATAACCCATGAGAGGCCCCTCATAGTTTTTAAAATTATCTTTATCTACGTTGTGATCTATGACCTAGGATCGTTGTCAAAATAATAAAAACTTCAAGTTTGACATTTATGACATAAATTGAAGGTGACTTTGATTTATTGATGTTGAAAATATTTGGTTTGAGTACACTAAGTAAAAATTTTTAAAGTTTAAAAGAATGATTGCCTTCAATTTGTGTTACGGCCTGGGACCGACTTTTTTTTTAGGTAGCCAATACGCTTAACGTGAAATCAGCTGATTAATTTTTATTGGTGAATTTTATATAAATTCAATAACTTGGGAATTGGAAAACATTTTTTAACATGTTTCTATTTATACAATTGAGAGGATGGTTATTAAGGAAGTGTGCGATTGTATTATTAAAAGGCTTAAGTAGTCGTTTTTTTTTTTAATATTTATTTTGAAGGGGAAAATAATTATGATTTAGGCTACCTCTTTGGTAGATTTTAACATGGTTCTGAGGCGACCTTATGGCGGGTTTACACTTGTCAGATACCAATGTTGTTCTATGAAGGTTGTTACGTCATCATCGAACAATTCGGTATTTGTGACAATAAATACCATCAGTGCGTGCATCCTACAGTTTTCAGTGAAACATTTTATATACCGACAGTGGAAGTGCGTTGAAGAAAACAGTCGCATTCGAACCCTTGCAGAAGACGGTTGTGTGAGAGCTTTTGAAAGCGACACCGACACCCCAATCGTGCGTGTTATTGGTTGTCCGTCGAAAGCTTTTGTGTGTGAACGTTTATTGCCCACAGCGGCACAGGCTTAAGGTATTTATACCCTTTATTACGTAGTTCGTTGTAGTTGTTTTTAGTTATTACATAACCGCTCCACCGCCAATCGGTATTATTATTATTAAAGAAGTGTGCGATTGCATTATTGAAAGGCTTAAACAGTCGTTTTTTATATTTATTTTAAGGGGAAAAAAATCATTATGATTTAGGCTACCTCTTTGGAAGATTTTAACATGGTTCTGAGGCGACCTTATGGCGGGTTTATACTTGTCAGATACCAATACTGTTTAACGAAGATTGTATAATAATAGATTTATTTTCAATATAAGGACATTCGGTCACATTTCTGAATCGTTGCGCCAGTCGGGCTGGTTAAAAATAGAAAGCAGGCGCTTACTGCATCTTGCATCTTTGATGCAAAATTATAAATTTTCTATCGGCACCTATTTATATAAAAATCTGCTACTATCGCGAAGCAGTTGTCATTCTGTTTAGATGAAATCTAGTGTCTTGCTGCATGTACAGCGGCACTCAACCACCCTCTTCCCGAGGTCATTCCACTACACTGCAGTTAAATTATATAATTCAATTGACAACTCTATAAAAACCAAATCGGTATCAAGTTTTAAACTATTATTTAAAAAGTATTTACTTTCAACACAATAAATTCACTGGTCTATATATTTATATTTATTTGCTTTCATACTCTTTAGCAGAAATAAGTGTTAACTCATAAAGTACCAACTTAATGTTAGTGTTAAACTGTTTGCAGTGGCGTTCACATCAGGATTATAAACATCCGGCTTCTTTTACATGTTTCTATACTTATTTGTAAATTTATGTCTATTGTATTGTTAGTTGCAAGTTAAGTGGTAGAAAAGCCTTTGCCTGGACTTCGCCTGTTATACTACATTCTTATTTTTTGTTATAGAACTTATCAATAATCAATAAAGACGATATTATTATTATTATTATAATTATTAATATTGTGATTATTATTAATAAATAATCAGTTAAACATTCACACGATATTCTCTGGTAATTTCAATAAAATAACAAATATTATTTGGAAATTTTGAGAATTACGAATTGAAACGTTTGATGATAAGCATATTAAAAATTACACTAAAGATAAACTCTAATGGGTGTTGTTAAATAGCTTTTAAAGTCAGTGCAGACAGAACTTACCAGTTACAATTGACGTTATGTTGTTATAAAATTTTTAGACACCAAAAATTAACAAACGACTAACCTATTATTGCTATTATAATTATAATTTATGAAATAGTGTATAGCTTATACAATGGGAAATTTAATAACTGCAAAAGAAGATGTGTATCTTAAACATTGTATAACAATGAAATGTCTTTATATAGGGCCTAGTTGGTAGATACTAACTTCTCGTTCAATACTAAGCTAATTGAAGTACTCTCAAAATTTTCTTTTGGCACTTTTTGCGTCTTATTACAGTTAAAAGTTCAAATCTGCAACCTAAAAATATTTGTAAGTTCTGCTTAATATTTTAATTTAATAGCAAGTGTACTCCACATTAATACAAGAATTTTGAAACGGTTAAACATTGATAAATAGTGGAAGCCTTTGGATTATACGAATTTCTAATATTTAATTTTATTAAAATCTGACAGATGTCAGCAGACATTCAAAATTATAGTAAAATCTGGCTGTTAAATTTAGAAAGTTTAATTTAATTGGAATTAAAAGCTGCTCTTATAAATTCGATAGACTTAAATCAATCGTACTATACCAACTTTCAGTTTAATGTCTAAACTGGAGATGCCACATAAAAATTGGCATTGTTCCCAATGTATCCAGCAACGACAATCCCAAAATGGAACAACTCTGATTCCTTATACACGTTGTCAAAAAACCTATGCTAACTCTAAAACACTTGAAAATCATCTAAAAAAGGCTCACCTAAATGAATTGCCTCAACCCACAAAAAATCCCATTGAAAAATTAATTACGGAACTAACCCAATCAAAATCAAGAACTACCATACTTCGACATATATCTAAAGGGGCACGATATTCTGTTGCTGATAAATTCACACACGTAGTTAACAACGCAATTAAAGAAAATTCAATCCAAACCTAACCCAATTTCCTCCTTTTCTCTTACAAAACGTTACATGTAGACAAGACGTCGAAAGGAAGTCTTACTGCAAAAGTAAAAGAAAATGTTATATTATTCCTGATACCATCAATTGCCACAAAAAAACTTACCGAGGATCCCTTGAAGATAAAATCCAAGCTAAAATGGTAGACTGTGATGTCAAAAGTTTTATAATAATTCCACCTCAGATGATTATCTACCTCCATATGACAAAAATACGCTTCTACAATTGAAAGTCAAGCATTTGGCGTCAATAAAAGTAATATCCGTTGAGGGCGACAAGGAGGAATGTTTTCCTTTCTCTCTCATGAAAGCTTCCGTAAAGAAAGCCATCAACTTCTTCTCTTCCGGTTCGGCCTCAGGTATCGACGGTCTTCGACCTCAGTTCTTTAAGGAAGTAATTTCTACTTCTTCTGGAAAAGCTGGTCAACGGGCACTTGCTAGTATTACATCGTTGTGTACTTTTCTCCTGGAAGGCAAACTGAATGAGAAGATATGTCCAATTATTCACGGAGCCTCGCTCTGTGCGCTTACCAAGAAAGATGGCGGACTTCGCCTAATTGCAGTAAGAAATAAAATACGCAGATTAACTGCAAAATTAGTTTGCAGAGATGTTCAAAAAGACCTACCGAATTATCCGTGGCCGAATCAGTTTGGAGTGGTAACGAAGTTGGGCTGTGAAAACTGCATTTATACAGTACGAAGCTACGTCACTCATACCACAAATTATAACAAAATCCTACTCACAATCGATTTCGCAAATGCTTTCAACACGATCGACAAAGAGCAACCAGATAAAGGCCAATATCCCATCAATTTTCTACTTATGCAACAATGCTATGCAAAGCCATCACATTTATTTTGCGGGGACAGCTGAATTTCTTCTGCAACCGGATGCCAACAAGGAGATCCTTGTGGACCCTTAGCATTCTGCCTATTTGTTCATCTAATTGTTGAAAATCTTTCAACATAGCTCAACCTTTGGTACTTAGACGACGCCACTCTAAATGGAGATCCAGAAGAAGTTTGTGAAAATTTTAAAAAGATAATCGATCTGACGGTTAACATCGGTTTGAAGATTGCATCGAACAAATGTAAACTATTTTTCTGTTCTGATGAAGTGAACCCGGAAATAGAAAGCCCCTTTAACGCTTTGTCACAGGCATTCAGATTCAAAGAAAAGATTCACTTGAAATTCTTGGATCTCCTGTTTTTGAAAATGCATTTGAAACCTTATTTGAAAAAAAGATGAACAAGCTTGCTTTGTTGGCGCAGCGACTAAAAAATTTAAAAACTCACACCGCATATTTCCTACTTAAAAATTGTCTATTTATTCCAAAAATTACATACTTTTTACGTACATCTCCATTTTTCAAATTCCCTAATGAAATGAAAAAGATGAATGACCTTTTACATAAATGTTTCAAGAAAATCTTCAATCTTCAATTAACAGATAAACAATGGATAGAGGCAACATTACCCGCGAAATATGGAGGAATCGGAATTAGAAAAATTTCAGATATCGCTCTTCCTGCCTTTCTGGTTTCTGCCTACGGATGCAATGACCTCGTCGCACGTTGTCCAAAAATATGGACATAACGGTCAATATGCGTTTCTTGGAAGAAGCTTTTCTGATATGGAAAGAACAACAGGATGACATCGTTACCCCTATTTCCCATGTTTAGAAGAACTGGCACTATCATACTTACCAGAACAATCAGAGAAAAATTAACTTTTACATCTTCAACGGACATTGCCAGGTTCATTGTTTTAGGAGTAAGAGAATCAGGAACTTGGCTACAAATTTTCCCTTCCGCAAACTTGGGAACACTACTAGATGACCAGACTTTCCAAATTTGCGTTGGTCTAAGGTTGGGTTGTAAACTTTTCCGGAGTCACATGTGCAGCTTTGGCACCTTGGTTGATGAAGAAGGACTGCATGGCTTATCATGCAGGAAAAGTAAAGGACGCTGGACACGACATAATGAACTTAACCAAATTGTCCAACGTGCTTTGTCTACCGCTCATATTCATTCCACATTAGAACCAACAGGACTTTTTAGAGATAACGGCAAAAGACCTGATAGAGTGACTCTAGTTTCGTGGTCAAAAGGCAAACGTTTAGTATGGGATATGACCTGTGTTGACATCCTTGTAATGACACACTTACCACAGACATCAGTGACACCTGGATCTGCAGCCGTGACAGCATGCCAGCATAAATACGACAAATACAGAAACCTAAAAAATCCAATTTGATTTTCAAAGGACTAGCTTTCGAGACCTTAGGACCGTGGTGCGAGGAATCAAAGTTATTTTTAGATGAATTAGGCTCGATATTGACAAGGAATCAGGAGACTCCAAGGCGAAATACTATTTATTCCAAAGGATTTCACTAGCAATACAACGTGGAAATGCAGCTAGCATCCTAGGGACTTTGCCCGAGTCAAAAATTGCCAAGAAAAAAATATTTATTTTATTTTTTCAATATTTAACTTGTTATCTATTTTTATGAAGTCTTGTAACTTACAAATAGTATAAAGAAAAAAAGATAAATTATGAAACGTATAGTTTAATTTATGTGCGCTGGATACTCTGTCAGTATAAAGAATAATATTAAACTAAACACATTCTCAAAATTTTCATACATTGTTCTATTGCAGTTAAAATGTGCACCAATCAATAATTTAAGCAAAAAGTGTCAATAATAAGAAATTTGTAAAAATAAAAATGAATATAGGTTCAAGCATTTTAAAATCTTAAGCTTTTGAAATTTTTGCCGATTTGCTTCTCCTAAACTTCGCATTAATGCGCCCCAAAATTCAAATCCCTAAACATAAAAAACAAAAATTTACAACAATACAGATTTTTATATGCTTAATGCCAAGCATATTTAAACAGTTTTAAAAATAAAGCTTTTCAAGAATTCCACAAATTATATCTTATATAAATGTAAATATTAATCCTACCGGGTCACAATAGGCGACCGAAAAATAAGCATGTACTGCAATTTTTATGATATCACAGGTCCCATTCGCTTAACGTATTGCAAAGGCACTGAAATAGGCAATTTCAGGTGGCGCTTTCTGCCTGTCAGCCAGCAGTGACATTTTAAGTAGGGTTGAAACAATATATGAATAATCAGTTAAGAATTTACACAATTTGCGCCTCCATGGCAATTTCAATAAAGTAGCAAATATTATTTGAAAATTTTTAGAATTACAAACTGAAACGTTTGATAATAAGCATATCAAAAATTACACTAAAGATGAACTCTAATGAGTATTGTTACGTAGCTGTTGGTTTTTAGAGTCAGTGTAGACACAACTTCCCAGTTATAATAGCCGTTTTGTTATAAAATTTTTAAGACAAAAAAATTATACAAATGACTAACCTATTATTGCTATTACGATTTAAATTATAAAAAATGGTATAGCTTTCACAATGGGAATTTTAATAACGGCAAAAAATGTGTATTTTAAACATAGTGTATCAATGAAATGTCTTCACCTAGTGACACAGATTTGCCATTTAGGTCAATTGAACGTCTTCCAGTTAAATGAGCACCATATTCTGTAAATAAAATAACCCAAAACCTGAGACAATGAAGCTTTTCTAATATGTACTTAATTTTCTGTAAAAAAACACCCTGTGTAATATTCTAGTTATAAGTATGATAGGTTTTGTATAATTAATTTTTAGTACATAAATGAAATCCGTAAAAATACAGAATCTTTTCTTGATAAAAATGCTCCTTAAAAATGCGTTTTAAATAGGTTGAAAAACCCGTAAAACGAGTGCTAGTATGTCAGCATTCGTCCTGCTCAAAAGTACTGAATCCTATTTAATAATGCGTTGCGTATAGTGAACATTAAATTACTTCTTCATTTTTCCAAAGAATCTTGCATTATTAAAAATTGAAATACTACAATACTCCAGATACTTCTAATGCGCGAATGAACTCAAAAATCATAAGCAAATGATTGCTAATTATTTTTTACCATAACAACATAAACAAACATACCAGTTAGCGCTGCAATAAAATGGAATAAAACGTTCTACGACCACACAAATTAGATAACAAACAATTACCGCTAACCATTTTCATTCATTCTTTCAATTAAAAAACTATTTTTACAATTTCATAAATTAAAATGACAGGTATAAACGTGTAAAATTAACAAAACTTCGAGGAAGTCACACCATGCCAGATGAGTCAGACCTACTGGAAAATGTTGAAAATTGTCTAGAGTTTATGCCGTATTAAAGACTTCATTATATAAAACCGTAAAAAAATGGAAACAGCGTGATTCACGGTCAGTCAGTCATTCACAAATGGTCGCTCTGTTTATAAAGCACTTGCAATGGTCCTTTTTGTTGGTGAGTACGAGATTGACAGTATTTTCGTATTATTGGGTTAAATTGCTTAATTTATTCTACAAATTATTCTACATGACATACTATTTTTGTAAATCAATTTTATTTCACCTTCCCTTGGTTCAAAAATATTTGTTGTAATGAAATACTTAGTACTGTAACAAAGAATTAGTTATTATTGTGCAGTATTTTTTTTAGCAGGTCTTTACCTTTGCATTTTCATATAGCATCCTCTCTAGTAGTTCCCATTTGTAGATCAATACTGCTTGGCAATTTCATACGGAGTTTCGTAGTTGTGTAGTCAATCCGGCTTTCGGGGGACTAGCTTCCTTTCAGAAACAGTTGAGTGTGACCGCTCCAGCAGTCTACCTGTTTCCGATGATTTGCGTTGCTGAGACGTCAAAGGTCCAACAGACAAGCACGATACTGCGAAGTCCACTAGAGAACAGAAAAATTACAAGTTTACAGGAAATCTACATGTTTACTTCTTTTGTAGGAGTATGCAACCAACAATACTCCTATATAACCGACCAATAAGCACTCAACACGCAAACAAATAACGTTCACGCATAAAACTCCCTCAATCAATAATGGATTCCTTCAACACCTGTCGAATACAAATGGAATCGTCCAAGTCTACAGTATAAGCAAGACAGTACAAAAGGATCTCCAAATGATAGAGAAAATCACTCCTTTTTGTTCTCTTTTTAAAAAGTCATCATAAACCTTGGAAGGAATTAAGAAAAGTGCAGGATGGAAGTCACCAAGATACTCATGCACCAAGGGATTTTTTTAAATTATTTAGTTGACATCAACAAATCTAATGAAATAATATGAAAGAAACCCTTATAAGCAAAGAGACTCGCAGAGATAACTACGTAGGCTCTTATTATACATGAGAAGTAGGTTTTCCGTCAAAAATCCTTTATGGGGCCTTTGGTCTAACCCTGAACTCTAACTTCAGCGAATTTCGATGAGACACGGTGGTGTCTGTATAAGGATGGATTTGTCAGGCGCCACTACACGTTTCAATGTACCATTTGTGATAGAAAAACCTGAAAGGAAGGTGCAGAAACCTTTCGGAGTATTAACACATTGGTTGTTACTAGCGTAACAGTTAGTACATGTAATAAATGCATACATATATTAAAACAAATTAATGGAGACATCTGTTGGCGTCTCAAAACCAATTAAGGGCACATATGTTAGGACATTCACTAGATTTTAGTATCATACGACATTCATCTCTTTTAGATAAATCTCATTAAATGAAAATTAACAAATTGGTTTATCATTTATAATAGAACTGAATAAATATTCTCTTGGTTTCATAAGACATAGATGTACAAAAAAATTTTAGCATCATAAGCAATTTTCAAAGTTATAATAATCTAGTTTTAATAATCAAAAATTAAGTTCCTTTTTATAAAATAACCACTAATAATTTCTAACTCCTCAAGAATCAGATCTGACAAGTTGGTTCACATATGTTTCTGTTAATTATATTGTTTTTAATTGAAAGAACAAATTACTAAATAAATGCAACATTGAACATTTAAAAATTCAAGTCACTGAAGGTTAATTTATTTTAAATCTGTTAACAACACATGCAACTTGTTTGTTAAGCAAGCAAGCTTTTAGATTTACACATTTAAATTTCACTCATTGTTTTTTTGTATGATTGGCATTTTTGAGAACCGCCAAACAGGTATTAATATCATAATTAAATCTTTATTCAACAAAATTTCCTTGACGAAATGCTCTAGCAATATTTTTCAAAATGATCTAACTGAACGTAAAAGAAAAGGAATACTGGATTTTTAGCTAACCACTATAAACACACACATTATTGCCACATGAAATTATAAATTAATTACTTCATCTTTGTACGTTACCAACAAATAGAATCTTCGTCAACCTTTCTGATACTTCATTCTCAAAGCATGTTAAACTAACCGTTGACATGAATTCAAATATTCAAGCTTCACTAATCCAATTCTCAAACAATTATTGCCATCTTACATTTAGATGCCTTGTGTAGAACGCCTAATTCGGTTTCGCCATATTGTGTTTATAATGTGGACTTTCTTTAAATGTGGGAATTTTTATATTTTCTCATCCTAGTTTATATTATTTTGTTTCCAACCTATGATATTTTTCTTTGCTCTAGAATTTAAAGCTTTATGTGATGAAACTTAAACATTAATTACATACCTTTGATAAATGCCCTGTATCGAGGGACCCTGCCACAAGCACCTAGGGAATGCGAAAATCACATCGTCTCTTCTTATCAGCCAGCTTAACTTGTTTCGTGTTACGATGTGACTGTCTGTTCCACCGGAAATCGATGCGCATTAGTGATGAACTCACGCAAGCTGTTACGTAGATTTAAGACCTGGAACAAAAGAAACGTTGCCTGTTTGTACCGCGGCTAGTCAGAAGCATAATGTGTCGGGTTCTGAAAGCGAGATGGTATTAATTTTTTTTGTTGAGCGCCAAGGCGGGCTCCGCGCAAAAAAGCAACTATAACATAAAACCAACCTTATCTGCTTAATTGGCTGATCCAGGTAAAAGTAAAATTACCACTATAGGCCCTTTCAACTGCTTTAACAGTGATAATGGAACAAAGTAAAATTATTATTTTTATATATGAAAATTTAGTAAGTTGCAAAGTAAGCAACTAAGTCCGTCAGAGTATTCTTTATTCTTCTCAGGCCACTTACGTAAAAAAAGGATACGTTAATACATACTGGTGTAGTGTTTTGCTTTCTGCATGTAGCACTTGTCCCTCGCTGTAGATATGTAACTAAACGATCAGTGTACCAATGAATAACAAGAAATGTAACATCTGGGTAAAACCGGTATCTGCTGTACGTGCACCAAAAATACAACCAAGGCAATTTCAATAGAGGAAAATCAAATCGAGAACCATAACCAAGAAAATACCAGAGAAGAGAATAAACAAATAAATAAACCAGTGGACAAAAAAACTCTAAAAGCATAAAATTGATCAGTGCTTAAGCAATTATACCCGCAAACCTTCAACGCTAACCAGCGTATGGGTTTAATAATATTTTTATAGCGACGCTATCTGCAAACAGGTAGCAACGTCAAACAATTCCTAAAAATACAGATTATAGTAATTGTACGCGGCACAATCTTACTTACAATGAATGTGAACCATCGACCTATAACATTCAAATACTTGCAGAAACTTCCAAATAAGCACAGCCCACGCTATATGCAACTCCAGAAAATTAACGTTTCGTTATATTTATATCCTGCAACGCAGCTAGGGATATATATTTTAGCACACGCTAACCCTTGGATAACGAAAACGTGTAGGTCATTTCACAAAGCTCATTCAAGACGAACCAGGTCTAATCAAGAATGTATTAATTCGTATTTCTATTTATCCACAATTATCACACACCTGTCGGACATATAAAATCGCGTTGTATTTAATATTAAATGCTTGGCCCTGAATCAATATTTTACAAATAAATTGTTACGTTTAATCTAATTACGATATATATAGTGAGAGTCATTGTAACGTAACAGAGTGGTTCAGATTGGTCGTGGCTTTGGTAGTAGATGGGTCCAAGCTATGCAGGGATCGTGTAGCATAATTTTTTGCCGTTTAATAAAATA